>CM061138.1:89570174-90306030 GCA_030789695.1 Scilla litardierei | reverse complement strand
TTATTAAAATTTTATCAATTATGGAAATTTACATGAATGATACCAAAACTTTTTCTTCTTTACTATAAACATTGGGCACTAGATTTCCCCCCGTTTTTAGTGAAGCGCAGGGAAAAGTCCAGCATTTACCAACATTTTTAGTAAAACGCTGGAAAAGGTCCAGCATTTGCCAGCGTTTTGTAGTAAAACGCCAGGAAAAGCCTAACATTTGTCTGCGTTCTTATAAACACCGGGAAAAGTCCAATATATGCCAGCGTTTATATAAATGCTGGTAAATGTCAAAACACCAATATACAATTACCAGTGTTTCTTTAAAACGCTGGTATAAAAACGTTGGCAAAAGCCAATTTTTTAGTAGTATATTTACATGGGCCCGATGGGCTTGATGGGTTTGATGGGTCGTTTCGCCCTCGTTAGCGGGCTTCGCTTAATGGGCGTAATACCCATTTTGTCTTTGGGAGCCGGCCCAATGATATATCAATGGCTCCCCATCACTTCGAACTCAGATGATGCATAGATTGAGGTTGAGTGATGCGATACCGCATTAATTGGGCACATCAATCGGAGCTATAACATTTGTTTCGAACCGCCAGGATACTTGACCGCTTGCTTTGGCTTCAGGTTCAGGGCGAACGTTGGAAAATTGGCACCCTCCCATGATAACACGTGTTGTTAGGTATTGGTGTTCTAGACCAATATTGTTTTGTTGATGATCACAACATTATGTTGTTGCTAATGACTCTCAATGTTTTAATCTCATGTTTAACAATTGAAGAATATTATTTTGGAGACTAAAAGCTTGGTGCAAGGAAGAATATCAAGAGGAGCATTGCCAAAGCTTGGAACTCGATGAAAGGAAGCTCATCAAGTGGTACTAAAGCTTGGAAGATGATGAGGAGTTCAAGGCTACTCATGCTTGAGGACTTAGACTCTATAGGATAAACAAATTGTAATCCATGTAATAGTCTATTACTTGATTTTCTCTGTTCTAGTCTAGGGCTTTGTAATGCTTTAATAGATGGTCATACTCATTCATGCATATGCATTAACCATCTTAGAGAACCTTAGGATCATCATAAAATCCAACCCAATAGGTTCCCCATAACATGAACTCTAATTGGAGTCTCTGGCCTTCCAACATGCGCCTGTTATAGGTAGGACATGCGACTGGTGATCACCAAGGGCATGGCCAGCCTTTTACAGGCGGCTGTTATGCACAGGCTCAAGTCAAATTCCCTTGAATCTAACTTGAGCTTTTGGTGCAGGTGACTGAAGTACAAGACAGACGCCTGCCAACCATTAGGCGCCTGGACATTCTTCATCCGTCGCCTATATACCAAGTGCATAACTTGTCAATTTTGTGCTCAAATCCATCTTGTGTGACAGTCGACTGATGTAGAGTTTACAGTCGTCTACGAATCTTCAGGCGCATGGACTTTGTTCATCAGTCACTTGGTTTTTTGGGGTTTTCTTGGCTTCATATATATATAAGGGATGGCTTACTTTTATTAGAACTCTTGGTCACTCTTCCTCATTATTGAAGATCATTAAGAATCTCAAAGCCACTCCTATTTCTCATTTCCCTCATTAGAGCTCTAATCCTCTTCATGCATTGAAGCTAGTTCAAGGGAAATCCTCCAAGTGCAATCACAGCACACTCAACACTTGGAGATCCTCTTCCATGCCTTACATTTATTATTGAGTAAGTTCATCTCATCAAGGCATATGTAAGAGTCTATTTATTTTATCTTTGTGATTGAAACCCGAACTCTCTGTGTAGGACTTAGCTACTCTCTTTGTGGCAGTTTAACTATTGTGTAGGGTTGGTTGAGTTATAACCCTAATTCTCTTTGTGGGAGTTAGTTTCTCTCTGTGTGGGAGTTTCACCCTTGTGTAGGGTTGGTTGAGTCCTTGTGTAGGACAAATCCCTTGTGTAGGGTATCCCTTGTGTAGGGAGTGTATTCACTACCTTGTGTAGGATCATACTGAATATTTGGTGTGGCTGGATGTACCAAGTGGGGAACCAAGGTAAAATCTCTTGTGTTTGTGTTTGCTTGATTGTGCTAATTATTCTCCTCTAACACTTTTAATTTCACATTTACAAGTTTAATTTTTAATTACATAATTATTGTCCTTACACTATTCACCCCCCTCTAGTGTGTGTGTTGTTTTGTATTGCAAGGTAGACGGTCCTTACAATTGGTATCAGAGCAAGGTTGAAGCATACAAACAACGATGGCATTCAACGCTTCATCCATGTCTCATGAAGAAGGTTTATCAACTATTAATCCTCCGCTCTTCAATGGAACAAACTATCCAAGATGGAGGAGCAAGATGATTAAACACCTCAAAAAGAACAATCTCTTGGATGCGGTGACTTCGGATGTCTCAGATTCAAACTTCTTGATGGACGTCTACGCCAAAAGGGCTTTGTGCATCTCCACTTGGGATCATGAAAGTGATGTAATTGGAGGCTTGGAGATGACACATGAAATGTGGTGTTATCTTGAGGCCAAGTACACCGGAGGTGATGAGATTGAATCAAGCAATAATGAGGTATCTCAAACTCAATCTACTTATGAGCTTAATGATTTTAGTGATAAAAATTCTTTGATTGCATATAAGTGTAGTGCACATTATTTTCATGATGAATCTCATGATTGCACTTCTTTACATGCATGTCATAATGCTATGATTAAATTTTTTTATGTCGAGAAAGAAGTATTTCTTTCTCAATTCGTGAGTTACGTGAAGAAAATGCTTCATTTAATAGTACTCACATTGTCGATTGTGATACTTTGAGAAATGAGACAATGGCTCTTAAATCTCAATGCATTGAGCTTAGCTCACGTCTATCATCTAGGGATGGCGCCATTTCTCTCTTTTGAAGAAATGTGAGTTATTGTCCACTCAACTTGAGAGTTTCAACTTGAGTACAGACATGGCTTTGTCAACTTCAACTTTGAAGGTTACCAAACCAAACTCTACCTCTAGTAGCACCCAAAACAAATTTGTGGGGGGGGGGGGGGGGGGGGGGGGGGGGCTTTCTAAGAGGTGTGTCACAATCAAGTCGTCATTTGGCCAAACATTAACTATGATTAATAAGTCAAAGAAGAATCATGCATATATGTACACTTCATTGTATAAGAAGCCTATTCAAAAACCAATTGGTGTGAATAATTTTTCATATGTTGATGTGCATGATAATTCTACACATAGGAATGATTTACATTGCTTGCATGCTAGAATTATTATTAATCCTTTACATGTTTCACATGTTCCTATGCATGGTAGAAATTCTCGTGTGAATGTTTCTAATGCTAAATTGCATCTTTCACACACGGGGCATGCCAATATTTATATTCCTCCTCATTATAAGCGTGCACCCTCTCCTCCTACTCATGCCTTAACTAAACCTCTTCTTAAGAATCCATAATCACTTTCTTTGTGGATTCCTAAGAATGTTTCTAGGCTTGATAGGAATTCATATATAGATTCATATATTCGAAATGGTATATTTTCATTTGACTATATACGGAAACCAAACTCCACTTTTGTTTGGTTTCCACCTTGCTAGCTCACTCACATTGTTATTTATTGCTTAGGTACCATGCTTGTATGTTTATATTTTGTACACATATTTATGTGAGTGTGTTCAATACTCCCAATTTTGCTTGTTTGTATGTTTATGGGAGAGTATGAAATTTTTGCTTGCTAGCATTAGTTTTTCCATTCATATGTCACATTAAATATTATTCTCATTATGTTTGTGCATATGGGTGGTTATTTATCTTACCCTTGGGTTTTCTATTTGGCTATTACCAATCTCTTTGATATGCCAATAGGGGAGAGAAATAGATTATGTAAAAATATACCTTATGCTTTGTATGCATTATTATCATTTGGTATTGTTTTTTCATAACATTCATCAATATGATTTGTGTTTTGCATGTTTATATGTTATGCACTTTTGCATATGGATTAGGGGAGTTAATATGTTATGTATGTTTAAAAGTATTTTAAAACTGTTGTGAAGGAGAAACAGGTTTGGAGATAGTTGAGACTAGGAAACCACTAGCCTCCTTTATATAGTATTCATATTGGTTACTCGTGTGGGTGGATACCCAATATGCCCAATGGGTCCTATTCATAACACTTCCCCTTATCCAACCAACATGGTATACTCGACTTATAAATACTGAATGATTCATTAGTACTAATGAGTATCTTAAAGGGTGGATATTTCTAGATCCAAGTTAGGGATGACTGTCTCGTTAAAAACCTTTAACTATGGAAAACCCTATGGGAAAAAGCCAATGGCGTAGGAAAAAGAGTACATCATTCCATAACTTCTCCTGATTTGGGGATGTGTCAAAGGGTGGATACTTCTCGATCCAGAGTCAATATGGTTACCTCGTTAAAACCTTGACTATGGAAAACCCTGTGGGACAAACCACTAGCCAAGGAAAAAGAGTACAACTCTATAGTTGACTCCCCCTTATCTGATCAAGCTTCTGGCTTGCAGATATCATATATATTTATACATTAATCTCCTATGCGTCTATACATCCATCTACAACATTCCGAAAGCAAATGTAAAGTATAAACATCACTCATCTATACAAGTTTCACTCATATAAGGTAATAGCTGGAACTAAAGAAGCGCTGTGAACTTGGTAGACAGCTCCACGTCTCAATCCTCATTGTCTGCGAGGTACTTCAGGACCTGGCTTTGTATATTCTTGAACTGCTTCTTGGATGATGAGCTTCACGGGATGGTAGGAGGATGTAGACTTGGGAGGATTCTGTGTAGATCTTCAGGAGGTGGACGCCCCTTTCATGATATTCATCGCGATAATCTGTAACCTGCATATGCAAATACATTTCCCATGGAGGATTTGTCCTCGACCCTTGGAGATAGCGCAGAAGCTACATATCTCTGGTCCAGTGGTGCGCTGCAGGCACTGCACTGTACCTGGCTAATGGCTATACTGCTAACGCTAAAAAAAGACGCATGCAGTTGGCTAAGTAAAACAGTGTTTTAAAGACACTTAAGGTACTTCTGGACCTTATATATTCTTTCCCTCTTCCAGCTAACGGAAAGGGGTCTTTTAATGTGTATCCATACAACCAAATAGGTGTATTTAGTGGATAATGATTTTCATGTTTCTTCATCAATCGTCATTGTATGAAGTTTTCATCTTCGGGATGATTAATAATAGTTCATCTTCAGGATAATAGTTCATCTCCAGGATGATAGTTCATCTTCAGGATGATTACTGTCATCTTCAGGATGATAGTTCATCTTTATGATGATAGTACATCTTCAGGATGTTGTATTCTATAAGCCAAGAATTTATGCCCAGCTAGGATTTTCATATCATATCATATCATATTTGATAGATAGGCTTTAACACATATTTAGGTATTTTCTCTTCAGGAGATCCGATAATATCTTGAGTTATTAAAATAATCTCAATTCTTTTAATTTGCTCTCTTAAAAATAATACTATTTTTAAGTGGTGCAAACAACAACATTTTAGTATGAGTCCTTTAAGGATCTATGTCTAGGTTTTCTTTCCTTTAATCATATTTTTAATATATGTCCCAGAAAAAGGGAAGGTAAAGAAAAATTTTATACAGGCAGTTGAAAAATTTTTATATAGGTAATGTTGTCACATCCAATAGCAACATCAACCAAAAATTCCCTCTTTTTGCCATTCGTTGGGTTACGCCTTGACATAAACTAGTTGATGCATCAGATTTATCTTGTAAGTGAGTTCAGCTCATCTTACTTGATTACTTCCTGGTTTGAGCGATGTATACCTCTAAAGCTATAGCAAATTAAAATGCTTATAGCTAACGATTTTATTATAATTCTCCTACAATACTCAGTTATCCCACAGGATTGATAATTCAGGTCCATACACCCCATATTTCATAAGTGAGTCCAGCTCACCTTATTATTGACTCATTCCACATTATTATAATTTTGCCAAATCTTTATGTTTGCTTCAGGCAAAGCAGAGTTGTGGAAATGATATTTTATATTTAACTGACAAAGTGAAATATGAGAGAATTTGTCGACAAAATGTATTCTTTCTTGCCCAAAACTCACCATATACGTACTATAATCATTTGATTTCTCCCAGAAGTGTCTCCTGTAATGCCATACAAGCTACTGCACAAGTACTAGAGGGGGGGGGTGAATAGTACTTTAAAAATAACAAGGAGTATAATTCCTAATTATCGTGCAAACAACTACCAAATCAATTTGTGGAAGCTTAAATTGATTACAACAACAAAATTAACAATGCTAACAATAGATATTACTGGGTTCGGATCCACCCAAGTCTCCCCGACTTGTTCCCGGTGATCCTACGTCCCAACCACCCGGATCCCCTCCGGATACTTAGGTTAGAAACCCTAACCCAAGATTTCCACTATGCATATCTTGTGAAAAACCTTCACAAGATCAAATCATACATGCAATGGCAATAGTGAATCCCACAACCCGGGATCACAACCTTCTCTCACAACCGAGAGAATCAAACGCAATAAATGAGTTTATATGAAATAAACAATAACTTACCACAAACCCTATACCTTGAGTATTCTTACCAAATAGGTGCAAGGAGGGATTTGAGGAAGAGAAAGTCACCAAGACCTAGCACCACTGAAATGAGCAGCAATGGGTGCCTAGAAGTGATTTGGAGACTTGAATCAAGCTAGAGCTTGAATGGCTCACCAAGAACAAACTTCTCTCAAGATGGATTCTAGATCTAGAATGTGAGAGAATGGATTTCTTGTGAGGAAGAGAGCTTTGGAAATGAGTGTGTAACGGCCTGTTTCTATCGTACCTTCTTCGTGCACGTGTTTTTGATCGTGCACGTGTTTATTTTAGACTTTATTTGTTTTTGAATGTTTTTGTGTGATATGTCGTCGTGATCGTCTCTGAAAGTATTAGATTGAGGAACAACTTTGGAACGATATATCTCGAGTCGTTCTTCCGCGATACTAACTTATTTGACGTGACGTCGCGACTTTCTGTTTTGACGCGAGACGTTTCTATTTTTAGTTTCGTCTCTCGACATTGAAATTTAGATCCGTCTTCTCCACCCTCTTTCTTTAGTCGTCCCGAACACCCCAGAATTATTTTACAATTTTTGGACTTAATTTGACCTATTTTCCATTTTTTTGAAAGTTTTAAATAATTTTAAAACCTATTTTTATAACAGTTTTAATTACAATAAAATTCCTATATTATAATAACGCTTTAAAGAATTTTCTGACCAAATTTCAGAATTTTTGGCCGCACCCATCTCGTGTGAGGGAGAGAAGAGTAAATCTATTTTTAAATAATTATTTTAATTATTTAATTACGTTTTTATTAAACCCTAACCCTAACCCTAGCTCTAATCTATTTATATTAGCCCTAGGATAAATTATTTTTGCATTACACAAACCCTAGCCGTCAAAAACACCTTCCTGACGTTCGTCGCAACGTTGCGACGATCGCCCAGTGCACGACCGGAGCCAACCCCCGCAAATCCTAGCGCACGACCGGAGCAGCTCCCCCCCGCATCGCCGCTGCATCGCACCCCGCTGCATCGCACCCCGCTGTCGCCCCGCTCCGACCGAGGCTGTCTCTCGGTCTGACCGAGAGACTTCTCCGCACAGCCGCCCGCTCCGCTCCGCTCCGCATCGCCAAGCGCCTGACCGAAGCCGCTCACCGCACCGACCGAGAGACCGCTCTGCATCGCTCCGCAGTGCCCGTTTCCCCCGTGTCCGACCGAGAGGCCCGCTCGGTCTGACCGACAATTCCCCTCGCACCGCCGCTGCGACCGACCCCGCTGCGCTGCAACTTGCACGACCGAGAGCTCCCCTCGGTCTGACCGAGAGAACTCTCCGCATCGGCAGTGCACGACCGACAGAACTTCGTCGCAAATTGATTTCTCCCACACCAACTCCTGTGGTGGGCCCCCCAAGTTCTCCTGAGGTGTTGTGGGCCCCTTTGGACCCCTAGCACTGCTGTGGGCCCCACTTGGACGTGCTACTTCGCGGATTTGCCGTCTACGACGTTGCGACACGTCGTAGGCCTTCATCGCAAGTTCAGACTCTTGGAGAATCGTGCGAGGACCAGATCTGAAGCTGAGGAGTTCTCCGATCAGACACGACATCCATTCTACGACAAACTCCGGTTCAGGTTGGTTCCCCGAAACTCGTAGAAACCCCCACAATAGCTGACTGAACCCCAAACTAAAAACCGTCAACTTGAACTAAATTTACTTTCCAGCTCCTGTAAAACGTTGTACGAACATAGAAAATCGACGAACGGACTTTGTTGACTGTGCACATAGGATAGATCGTCGATTAGGCTGAAACATCAAAAAAGTGACTTTTGACAAATAGGATAGTCCCGAAAACCTAGAAACGAAACCTAATAGGATTTGATGAATTTGAGACCTGACATCGTCGCCGTGGCGATATTTCAGACGGACTTCTGTGGACGAGACGCTTGGACGAGACGCTTCAAGAGGACGACACACTCGCCATTTCAGGCAAGTGTACCCACTTGCGTTTTTGACCGTGCTTTGGTCTTAGTTTGCTAGAACTGTTAGACTGTGAATGTATAGAACCGGACGTGAAATGATAGCGTCCAGGACGCCCCTGACGACTCAGACTTGACGACGAAGTCTGAGCCTGACAACAACAACTTTGATGCTGTAGGGCTGTCATGTGTGTGCGTGTGTGTGGACACCCTAGAATAACTCTCCCGTACACTGGTCATGTCTTGTCACTGTTATCCACACTGGTCGTGTCTTGTCACTGTGTTACAAAAAGCCTTCGGGCGTTTCAGATGCTTCCCGAGCGGAAGTGATCTCCGTGTTAAAAAAAAGCCTTCGGGCGTTTCAGGTGCTCTCCTTGCGGGAGTGATCTCCGTGTTACAAAAAAGCCTTCGGGCGTTTCAGATGCTTTCCTTGCGAAAGTGATCTCCGTGTTACAAAAAGCCTGTGGGCGTTTCAGATGCTTCCCGAGCGGAAGTGATCTCCGTGATACAAAAAGCCTACGGGCGTTTCAGGTGCTTTCCTTGCGAAAGTGATCTCCGTGCTTCCTGTCCTGAGTTCTGGGGTTTTGGGGTAGGGTTGAGCGTGCGCACGGTGAGAGGGTCTGATCCCCCTCGAACCGTAAGGCGTGAACCCTTCGTGTCGTGTCGTGTCGTGCCGTGTCGTGTCGTGTCCTACCTGTCTTGTCTGTCTTCGTCTTGTCCTGACACCTTTAGGTTAGTCCCGTAGTCGGTAGCACACGCTACGACTACTGCCTGCTACGCTTTACTTTCCTGCTACGTTACTTCTCTTGTACTTGTTGTAACCCCAGCATGCTAATCAACCAGTAAAACGTTGTCCAAAAGTTGATACACTTGCAGTAAAGTCTAACCCTTCTTGTAGACTTTACCTGACGTACAGTTCCTTTTTCTTGGGTGCTGTACGTCAGGTGCTCAGCCAGAGTTCGTGGACGAGGCAGACTCACTGGAGTACGAGGAGCCGAGGACGTTGATCCAGAGTTCGTGCCTGACGAGGACCAGACCTTGAGGTCTTTTAGTCGCCACTTCCCGAGGGTACTACTTTTCGGTTTGTCTTTAAACTTGTGTTGCCATGCTTAGGCTTCTTTTAGACTTTGTACCAGTTGGATATTATTTCTCCATATAAATGAATGAAATTTCTTTTCTGTACTTTTGTTGTTCCTAAACTTTATAAATGCAAGAACCTGAAACTTTTAAAATGGTACCCCCCTACAGACGCTTATTGGGTCCGAGCTTCTAAAGCTCTGGCCTAAGCGGGCCTCGTCACGTTTCGCTTCCGTCCATTTTGGGAAGCGGGGCGTGACAGGTTTTAGTGGTGGCCCATGCAGGTCCTTGCAAAAGTTCGGAACAATAAAAGTACCGCATTCATTTGATATCCACGTACAAGTCTGAATTAGTTTCCCAGTCTTAGAAAGTAGGAAGACTTAGGTAGACGTCTTAGGTTGATAGTCGGACGCCTTGGTTAAGATTTAGTCGTCCTCGTCCTAGACTATTTTAGCATCCCCATTTGATTCTGATCGTATTAGATATCTAGAGTCCTTCTTTAAGTCTAGTCGCTCGCCCAGCTCCATCGACTTCGGACCTAGCAGAACGTAACCTTGTTCCTCTTAGGAACTTTCTCTTTAGATCCTGGGTATAGTCTAGCTCATAGGAAGCCTTTGAGCTGAGTTATCCTAATCTTTAGACGACCCGATGATTAGAACCCTTGTCCTCTAGCATCCATCTGATCCTTGCAAATTTTGTGCTATCGACCATAGAGTCCCATCGTAGCTCTTCACGATTCATATCTTACGTGTAATCTTCATGCGATCATTTTTCCTTTCTCTCGATTCTCGAGATCGTTTCTTGACGATTATCATCGATCCTTCGAATCCCTTCCTCGACCAATTCTACCTCCTCTAAAATTATTTTCGACTTTCCTTATTAAGTTTTCGCTCTAGCTTGATTTCTTTGAAAACCCCTATATTATATATTTAAAATTTGTTGTTTTGGATCGAGTTAAAACTTTTAATTGACTTGGAGCTTTCTTGGACGTAAATGTTTTAAGACAATATCTCGCATTATTTGCCTTGTTTCCAAAATATATATATTACTTTTATAAACTACACAATTTATTTCTACTATCTTGTACTTATTTTCGAATTTTCCCTTTTTCCCAATACCTGCTTCCTTTAAAAGTATTTTCGAAATTCATTATTAAATTCTCCGCCCAAGTTGACTTCTTAGAAAACTTTTATTTCTTACTTTCGGTTGAGTTAAAATTCTTTCGCAAATTTCGAAACCTTTCGGTCGTAAAAGTTTTAAGTTACGGCCTCGTACTGATTTTCGAATCAGTATCCATCGTATTTTAGTTTTAAAACTTTGTTACCATTTCGGGAATTCAATATATCATTTTTCTATCTACGAAATTTATTTTTAACCATTTACGTACGTACTTTAGAATATTTTTCTAAAACAAAGGGGGGATTTTAAATTTCTTTACATATAAACATCTCTATGTACATCGTGCTCATACTTCAAGAACCTTTGTTTAAATTCATTTTCATTTGCAAAACAATCGCTACCTCATCCTACTTTTATTTCTTTTATTTCTTGTTTTCGAAACTCATTATTAAATTTTTTTTTTGCTCGGTTTAACTCCCTTGAAAACCCTTTATTATATATATGTTTAAAATTTCTTGCTTTTCGGATCAAAGTTTCCTTCTGAGATTTTGAAATCTCCTTAGTTGTCAATTTGCAAGTTACTATCTGGAAATTATTTCAAATCGGTATCTATTCATATTTACATTTTTAAAACCGTGTTGACATTTTTAATAATTCAAATTATATTTTCTGGGCTACAAGATCTATTTCTAAATCACTTACCTTGCATACTTTTAAAATATTTTTTAAACTAGGGGACTTCAATTATTTTATTATTATTATTATATCTGTTCTATGTTCCCCGTGACCACATTTCAAAATCTTTGGGTAAAATTACTTTCATTTGCAAAACAATCGTTTTCCCCCTACCCATCCATTCATTCGTCTTACTTTTTCCAAAAATCTTAAAATTCTACCATCTGCTCACTTCCTCCATATTTTTCCTTATATAAAAGTATATGATACCATATTTTACACGTAAATCTCCCGTCATCAATCTAATTATTTTGAAGAATATTTTTTTTCGTTCCATCCAACCAACTATCTCCTTACACCCGTCTTATTTGAACTCGTTTCTTTCCGATCTTATTTCGTTCCGCTTTTGACTTAGCTTTCCTTCCTTCTTTTACCTAGACATTAGACCTTGTAGTTATCCATGCTATCTTCAGTTTAGGAGTAGGCCCTTTGGTAGGTAATGTCGTTGCAATGCCTGAGTATAGGTAGAGTGTGTAGACCTGTATGAGTGTGTCATCTTTAGGATCCTGATGTTTGTTTCCTGTGTCTTGAATGTGTACTCGGCGTTAACCATGGTATGCTGGAAGTTGTCTGAATGACGGCAGTCATACTTATATGAATGGCGTCATCGCAGGCAGATCCTTAGATTTAGTTTTAGTCTTAATGAATGGTTTATCTTGGTTGTATGTGACTGTATTTAAAAAAACTTTGTTTTCTTTAAACCAAATCTTTAAAGTTTTAAAACTAGCTCACAAGATCACAAATCACTTAACCTCCCTCATCCATTACCGCAACACCACACGTTTTTCCAAATGTTTTAAAATATTTCTTTGGCCTTAAGTCCCTCTTTTCTTTTCTCTTCTCTTTTTCTCCCTTAAACGAAAGTTTTCGTGTTTATGGTTGTTATATTAGTTGGGACTAGCTAATATCGTTATAGGATTTTTGTTTGCAGGTAGGCTTGGAGTGAGATGAGTTTTATTGTGGCAATGATTAATTGATTTTGGGAACACAAGGATGATGGATTAGAATGTCTTTAGGATGAAAAGAATGGACTGTCCAAAGACTTGTTTATAAAACCGGAGTGAGGTGGACTCAATGGGAAATTCTGGTCGGATGAAGTTATATGCGAGGAGATGAGAACTCATCAGACTTGAGGCTTAGACGCGTAGTAGATAGGAGTAACTGCGGGGAATAGTATGAGTTAGGGTGATCATGAGTTTGAGTAGAGTTTTTATTAGCATCGAGACTTGATTGATGAGTTGATGTGAGAAGACTTTGAGAATAACACAACGTGTTGAGATTAATGGATGATTAGGCAGTCGGACTTAATGTTGGTTGGGATTAGTTATAGTGGGTAGGATGATGGGTAATTCTGACAGATCAAATTATTTGGTGGATGAATTTATGGGGAGATATGACGAGAATGTATTGAAGACACGACGATTGCTGATTGGTGAAGGTATTATAGGATAAACAAATGTTTTTGTCTTGGATTGGTAGTTGACTAGAATCTCATTTTTGGAGATTTATTAATGATGTGAAAAGATTTAGAAATTCAAAAGATATTAATGAGCGATGATGATGTTTAGTGGAGTGGTACGATATCAGAAGATGATTATTATCTTATGAGAACTTGGAGTTGGAAATTGGAACGGTAGTGGTGGAACTATATTATTAGGAGGTGAGTTTAGTCGTGGCTTTGCTCAGTGAAAAGATGGATTATGAGGGATTATTGAGAAACGTTGTTCGAAGTTACAGGATTAGAAGTCTTTATGAGTAGATATGATAGTTGCGGGTATAAGGTTATATGGGTAATATTATTACTAGTGTGGGTGATTCCGAGGGCGGAATCATTTCTAAGGTGGGTAGAATGTAACGGCCTGTTTCTATCGTACCTTCTTCGTGCACGTGTTTTTGATCGTGCACGTGTTTATTTTAGACTTTATTTGTTTTTGAACGTTTTTGTGTGATATGTCGTCGTGATCGTCTCTGAAAGTATTAGATTGAGGAACAACTTTGGAACGATATATCTCGAGTCGTTCTTCCGCGATACTAACTTATTTGACGTGACGTCGCGACTTTCTGTTTTGACGCGAGACGTTTCTATTTTTAGTTTCGTCTCTCGACATCGAAATTTAGATCCGTCTTCTCCACCCTCTTTCTTTAGTCGTCCCGAACACCCCAGAATTATTTTACAATTTTTGGACTTAATTTGACCTATTTTCCATTTTTTGAAAGTTTTAAATAATTTTAAAACCTATTTTTATAAGAGTTTTAATTACAATAAAATTCCTATATTATAATAACGCTTTAAAGAATTTTCTGACCAAATTTCAGAATTTTTGGCCGCACCCATCTCGTGCGAGGGAGAGAAGAGTAAATCTATTTTTAAATAATTATTTTAATTATTTAATTATGTTTTTATTAAACCCTAACCCTAACCCTAGCTCTAATCTATTTATATTAGCCCTAGGATAAATTATTTTCGCATTACACAAACCCTAGCCGTCAAAAACACCTTCCCGACGTTCGTCGCAACGTTGCGACGATCGCCCAGTGCACGACTGGAGCCAACCCCCGCAAATCCTAGCGCACGACCGGAGCAGCCCCCCCGCATCGCCGCTGCATCGCACCCCGCTGCATCGCACCCCGCTGTCGCCCCGCTCCGACCGAGGCTGTCTCTCGGTCTGACCGAGAGACTTCTCCGCACAGCCGCCCGCTCCGCTCCGCTCCGCATCGCCAAGCGCCTGACCGAAGCCGCTCCCCGCACCGACCGAGAGACCGCTCCGCATCGCTCCGCAGCGCTGCAGCGCCCGTTTCCCCCGTGTCCGACCGAGAGGCCCGCTCGGTCTGACCGACAATTCCCCTCGCACCGCCGCTGGGACCGACCCCGCTGCGCTGCAACTTGCACGACCGAGAGCTCCCCTCGGTCTGACCGAGAGAACTCTCCGCATCGACAGTGCACGACCGACAGAACTTCGTCGCAAATTGATTTCTCCCACACCAACTCCTGTGGTGGGCCCCCCAAGTTCTCCTGAGGTGTTGTGGGCCCCCTTGGACCCCTAGCACTGCTGTGGGCCCCACTTGGACGTGCTACTTCGCGAATTTGCCGTCTACGACGTTGCGACACGTCGTAGGCCTTCATCGCAAGTTCAGACTCTTGGAGAATCATGCGAGGACCAGATCTGAAGCTGAGGAGTTCTCCGATCAGACACGACATCCATTCTACGACAAACTCCGGTTCAGGTTGGTTCCCTGAAACTCGTAGAAACCCCCACAATAGCTGACTGAACCCTAAACTAAAAACCGTCAACTTGAACTAAATTTACTTTCCAGCTCCTGTAAAACGTTGTACGAACATAGAAAATCGACGAACGGACTTTGTTGACTATGCACATTGGATAGATCGTCGATTAGGCTGAAACATCAAAAAAGTGACTTTTGACAAATAGGATAGTCCCGAAAACCTAGAAACGAAACCTAATAGGATTTGATGAATTTGAGACCTGACATCGTCACCGTGGCGATATTTCAGACGGACTTCTGTGGACGAGACGCTTGGACGAGACCTTCAAGAGGACGACAAACTCGCCATTTCAGGCAAGTGTACCCACTTGCGTTTTTGACCGTGCTTTGGTCTTAGTTTGCTAGAACTGTTAGACTGTGAATGTATAGAACCGGACGTGAAATGATAGCGTCCGGGACGCCCCTGATGACTCAGACTTGACGACGAAGTCTGAGCCTGACAACAACAACTTTGATGCTGTAGGGCTATCATGTGCGTGCGTGTGTGTGGACACCCTAGAATAACTCTCCCGTACACTGGTCATGTCTTGTCACTGTTATCCACACTGGTCGTGTCTTGTCACTGTGTTACAAAAAGCCTTCGGGCGTTTCAGATGCTTCCCGAGCGGAAGTGATCTCCGTGTTACAAAAAAAAGCCTTCGGGCATTTCAGGTGCTCTCCTTGCGGGAGTGATCTCTGTGTTACAAAAAGCCTTCGGGCGTTTCAGATGCTTTCCTTGCGAAAGTGATCTCCGTGTTACAAAAAGCCTGTGGGCGTTTCAGATGCTTCCCGAGCGGAAGTGATCTCCGTGATACAAAAAGCCTACGGGTGTTTCAGGTGCTTTCCTTGCGAAAGTGATCTCCGTGCTTCCTGTCCTGAGTTCTGGGGTTTTGGGGTAGGGTTGAGCGTGCGCACGGTGAGAGGGTCTGATCCCCCTCGAACTGTAAGGCGTGAACCCTTCGTGTCGTGTCGTGTCGTGCCGTGTCGTGTCGTGTCGTGTCCTACCTGTCTTGTCTGTCTTCGTCTTGTCCTGACACCTTTAGGTTAGTCCCGTAGTCGGTAGCACACGCTACGACTACTGCCTGCTACGCTTTACTTTCCTGCTACGTTACTTCTCTTGTACTTGTTGTAACCCCAGCATGCTAATCAACCAGTAAAACGTTGTCCAAAAGTTGATACACTTGCAGTAAAGTCTAACCCTTCTTGTAGACTTTACCTGACGTACAGTTCCTTTTTCTTGGGTGCTGTACGTCAGGTGCTCAGCCAGAGTTCGTGGACGAGGTAGACTCACTGGAGTACGAGGATCCGAGGACGTTGATCCAGAGTTCGTGCCTGACGAGGACCAGACCTTGAGGTCTTTTAGTCGCCACTTCCCGAGGGTACTACTTTTCGGTTTGTCTTTAAACTTGGGTTGCCATGCTTAGGCTTCTTTTAGACTTTGTACTTGTTGGATATCATATCTCTAATTTAATGAATGAAATATCTTTTCCGTACTTTTGTTGTTCATAAACTTTATAAATGCAAGAGCCTGGAAAATTTTAAAATGGTACCCCCCCTACAGACGCTTATTGGGTCCGAGCTTCTAAAGCTCTGGCCTAAGCGGGCCTCGTCACGTTTCGCTTCCGTCCATTTTAGGAAGCGGGGCGTGACAGAGTGAGAATCTCTAACTCTTTCAATCTCAATGAATCTCTTAATAGCAGCTCTAACCTAGAAAGAAATGACCAAGCTTCGTATTTATAGGGTCCCATAAAAATGAGTTAGGTCAAATCCCAACGGATAGAAATCTAAAGCAGTTAGTCGGTCAAAGAATAACCACTGACCGACTAGTTTATCAACTAGTCGGTCGGTCAATCAACATGGACCGACTAAGTGATGAACAGTGAAGAGATTGAATTTCAGACCTAGAAATCTAGTCGGTCCAAGAGGACTGTCTGACCGACTAGTTTCACAACTAGTCGGTCGGACCGTGAACTTAGACCGACTAAGAGTAAAAAACAATTAGTCTGAATACAAATTGATTTAGTCGGTCCAAGAACAAATGTTGACCGACTAGATCATCAACTAGTCGGTCGCCAAACGTTCTTAGACCGACTAACGATAAACAGTAGCTTAGGAGAAAAATTGGCATGTACAGTAAAGCTCAACTAGTTGGTCAAAGAAGCATCACTGACCGACTAGTTCACAAACTAGTCGGTCGGTGAGTCAACGTAGACCGACTAACTGTAAACAGTACTGAGCAAGAAAATACAAACTGAAACTAGTCGGTCCAAGAAGCTTTGTCGACCGACTAGATCATCATCTAGTCGGTCAGTTCTTCTTCTTGATCCAACTAACATGCACAATAAAGTCCGAATCGAAGCGCGATGCTTCGAGGAAGTTAGAATGGACTTCTACTAAGATCCTAAAGCTAAGATATGAGCGTTATGAAGATAGAAATGTAAGATATACTCAAGGCTTAACATTCTATAGATCGAAACTAAAAGACTATAACTAAAACCTTAAAGAACGGTCTTCGAGAGCTTCGATCAAATCTTCATGACTTCCAAAATGGTCCAAAAGCTTCAACGAAGCTTTAGGCATTGAATACGAGCTTTGAGAAGTCTTGAGATGTCGCTTTGAGTGTTCTCGTGAATTTGGCGACGATCTCCATAACTGCGCTCAGAAATTGTTAGTTCATGAATTATTTATATTTGCTCATCATCCAAAACCAAATCCGGGGAGTCCAATACTCAACATTCTCCCCCTTTTTGGTGATGACAAACCAACATAAATAATAATAAAAAATAATAATTCAAAAGTAAAATACTTACTCCCCCTGCATTGATGACACGTTAATTCCAAATTGAATATATATAAATTGCATCAATCAGACGAGTAAGATATATAATGAGAATCGATTTTTGAAATATCGGATTTGAAAATCCTTATATATATCTTAACTCCCCCTGAATCTAACATATCAAATTAGATTCTTGGAAATTGAGTTAAATTTTCATTTGCCCTAATCATTATCATTATCTCTCCCCCTTTGGCATTATCCCAAAAATGGGGGGCATACAACGACAACAATAAGGATAAAGAAAATCCAACGTCGAGCGTCGTAGAATATGACGATGGACCAAATTGACACCAAGGAAAATAGTCGAAAACGAATCAAAGTGTGCCAAATTGTCCATTTTCGTAAAACGAAAATTAAAATCATCAAAATACCAAATATAAATACACTTATTGAATAAAGAAACGTACTCTTCAATACTCAATATTCTTGGTTAAATTTGTGCATGGAGAACAATTCTATGCAATCATAGAAATATAATCTATTTAACCAAGGTTATAAGCGACGAGCGACGAAATCACATATCATAGACATTGAATGAATATTAAATGTGCACGACGAAGTAAAAGAGAACATCGATGTATATATATTAGAATATCATGAGTACAAGCAAAAATACATCGACTACAACAAACAAAGTGCAACATCTATATCACCAACAAAGAGATACAACAACATCATCGACATATCATCATCAACATCCAAAATACATCAAATACACCGACATCCATAAAATCAAAATACATCAAAACACCACCCAAACTCCATCCTAACCCAAAACACTCTCAAAAAGATGTATCATCCAATGATCACCGGAGAGTCCTCGAAACTGACGATCACGAGGAAGTGGCAGGATCAGCAGTCTCCGTGGGTCCAGTCGAGGGAGTGGACTCAGGCTCTGCCGCAAGGAGAGGTGTGTGAATAGAAGGGATCTTCGGGGCATGGGTGGAGACATCGACGACTGTCTCAACGGCAGGAGTGGTAGCAGCAACAGCAGGCTCAACAGCAGACTGATCCACTGGAGCAGACGTCTCTGGAGGACCTGAAGAAGTGGCAGGCCTAGCAACAGATGTGGTAACAGCAGCAGCAGGAGTGGCCTCAGCGCCACGAGCAGGAGAATCAAGGAGGGCATCGATATCCTCATCATCCAACTCCTCATCCTCAAAAACAGGAGGAGGGACCTCAACACCAATGACACGAGCAATGCGACACAGAATCTCCTCGGAACGAGCGTACCGAGACTCGAGACGACGAATGTCACGAGCGAGACTCTCAAGAGTGGTGGGAGGTGTGGAAGCAGCAGCTGCAGAAGAAGTGCCCTGAGAAGCTGAAGGAGTAGTCCGCTGCACGTGACGGAGTGCCGCAAGAGATTTCTTTACGGCCGTCGCGTTCAGTGGAGGACCAAGAGGACGCTCATCGTCAGGAGGCAAAGGCACGCGAAAATGACGGAACACCAAAGTCAACAGACAAGGATAAGGTATATGCGCAGATTTAGTGGTCTTGCGAATACACTCGAAAGAGTCCATCTTATCGAGTATAACGCGAGCCCAATTAATCTCGCAACCCAACAATAGAGCGTAAATCAACTTTAGAAACGGCTGGGATGGAAGAGAAGATGAGCCGTACTTGGGAAGCAAGCACGACTTCAGAATGAGATTGAGGACCCATGCATTTGGCTTAAAAGATTTTGATGGAACACCAATGAAGGCTGGAGGGATCACATGGAAGATATCATCTAGAACAGACTGATCCAAAGAGGAGATATCATCAACTGAGATGTCTGACGGAAGGAGACCAGACGATGAACAACCAAGCAACTCCCCCAAGATTTCTGCCGTGAGGACTATAGGAGTCCCCAAGACAGTAGTCTCGACGGAGTGGCTCTCATCGTAGTGGCCCCGGACACGATTTGCATAGAATAGTTTGACCAGGCGAGGATAGGGTCGAGGGTTCGCCTTAGGGTCGAAGCGAAGATAGTCTAGGAGCCCACTATAGGATAGGAGATCTGCTAAGTGACGTGCGTTTATATTTCATATATTCACGCACGTTTTCTTTTGTGTTTCCCCATGTTTTTCACCGTCTTTTATTCGTTTTCTCGTATTTTCTCGTTTTCTTTCACTTTTCTTTGTTTATCCATGTTTGCAGGAGGTTGACCACGTATGGGACGTTTAACGATGATATCTCAAGTCCCCGGAGCAACGGAAGGAGTCACGCGTGATCCAGGGGGTCAAACGTCGAAGAATTCATCTTTCAGCCCCTCACCCGGTCGGTTGGTCATCTCCAACCGATCGGGTGATGCACGCGTGCATCACCCGGTCTCAGCCGGAGCCCATATGGAAGTCACCCGACCGGTTCATAGACCGGTTCAGCGGGGGCCTGTTCTCTGTCTTTTCGAGCAAAATGCCAACCGATCGGGTGACTCTCACCCGATCGGTTCATCTGTAGCTGAAGATGAGGAGCTGAAGACACGGGCACCAAACCGATCGCTTCACCCGACTGCGCCAAGATCCAACCGGTCACTCAAGAACTCACCCGACCGGTTCATATGATCGGGTGAAAGCTCGCCGTTTTCTGTTATTATTTTGTAACGGATCAACCGATCGGTTGACTTGTCAACCGATCGGTTGATGTGAGAGTCTATAAATAGAACCCCTAGGGTTCCAGAAACGGGGAGCTGCGAGTTTTTTACTGTTTTCTCCCATTGTGACGGCTGTAATTTCTGTTCTTTTGTAAGTTTTCAGATCTTTCTCAAATTTTAGTATTGTCTTAACTACTCTATTACTTCTGCATTACAATCGTCTGATTATGATTCCAACGGTTAATTTTTATTTAGATCGCTTTTTAATGGATTTTTGTGAGTAGTTCCCAAATCTGGGATTTTGGTGGAAACCCCTTCGGGGGCTCTTCCCGATGCGTCCATAGGGTTAGGAAATCGATAGGGATTAGGAATCTAACGGTTACGCGGGGTGTTTCATTGTCATCGGCGGGAAAAAGACCGCCTTTGACCGTTGGGCCAAGGGGGAATAAACTTGGCGGTTGACTCCCTAGCCATAGCTCACACCCATAGCGTAGACGTCGAATCCTAGCACGCGGGAGCGGCAGGATGAGACGTTAGGAGTTATCGTTGCGGGCTTAGTGCTCCCGGGATCGATCAGTGTTAATGGACACGGGAGTGCCCACTGATCGAATCCGGGAAGTCCGGTGTATCATCCTGGGCACCGACCGGAATATCGGGCCCATGGGATGCCGGTACCACTTTCAGAGGCAACGTCTCACCATTAGACCCTAATTCCGATCGCTATCCATACCCGTAGGCCGTATCGGCGAGAGTCTCTTGTTGGAGTGGAAACCAAAGTCCCGGGTTTACTTTCTTGTTGTTCATACCCTTCATTTCTTTCCGTGACAACCATTTACCGATTCGGGCTAGCTCGCCCCCCGGGGTGATTTAGGTCCTACCTGACTCAAGCACAACCTCGCCTCCTTGTGTTCGACCCCCAAGCCACACTACAACACCGTGCGCTTGTGGTTACAAATTCTAAACCCCCTCGCGGGTCCCCCGGCCATTTGCGGATAGCAAGCCGCGGGGAGCTACGGTCAAGTTTATGGCGCCGTTGCCGGGGAGGCAACGTGCTTGTTATTTTAGGATCTCTTGAACCTTCGTGTCTAGCTCACATCCCTACCTCGCGATAATTTTCGCATTCTCCTTTTTCTTTTTTTATTTTTCTTATTTTTATTTCTTATTTTATCTGTTTCTTTCCCACTTGTCGCTTCACGGGTGTTTGTTGTTTTTCATGCGCAGGAGTTCAGGGAGTCTTGACGACTTGATTCCCTTCGATCCAGAGATTAACGCCACCCTTAGGCGTTTGGCCGCCAAGAAGCGAAGAAGAGAGGATCCTGAATCCATGGAGGAGAACACCCCGCCTCACAAGTCTCTGTTGGAGTACTCGATGCCATCTATCGAGTCGACTTCCACCATCCGTTCTCCAGCTATTGCGGCCCAAAGCTTTGAGCTAAAGCCGTATTTAGTGACATGGATCCAGCAGGACCAGTTTGTGGGTGCACCCATGGGGAGCCCGATCGAGCACCTAGACTCCTTGGAGAAGTGTGACACCTTCCGGATTAATGGTGTCACAACTGAGGCTATCAGTCTGAAGCTATTCCCCTTCTCTTTACGAGACAAAGCCAAGCAATGGCTTAGGGGGAAGGACCCCAACACCTTCAATACCTGGGAGAAGCTCTCCAACGCTTTTCTGACGAAGTTCTTTCCTCCGAGGAAGACCATGAAGTTAAGGAGTGAGATCTCCTCCTTCTCCCAGGCCAGCCACGAGTCCTTGCATGAAGCTTGGACGAGATATAAGGCAATGCAAAGAAGATGCCCTCACCATGAGCTTCCGAAGTGGCAGATTATTAATCTGTTCTACAATGGGTTGAGGGATGACCTGAAATCTTCTATGGACACCGCGGCTGGGGGTTCCTTCATGTCTAGGAGCGAGGAAGATGCCGGACATATTCTGGAAAACATGGCATCCAACAATGAGCGGTGGTGTGACGAGAGAGCCACACCAAGATCTGGGGGTATACACAGAGTCGAGGACGTCGACAACCTTTCAAGCAAGTTTGACTTGTTTTCGACCCAGATCTCCGCACTAATGGTAGGAGCCGGTGGGGCCGGTACACAGCAAATTTCAGCGGTAGAATCTGAATTCTTTGGGGAATTCGACGGTGGTGACATCTCACCACCGTTGGATCAGGCGAGCGCACTATTTTACAACCCCACGGGAAATACGCCGTATCCGCCAAGGACCAATTCCAACCCGACCTACTCTCCAAACAACCGGAACCACCCAAACTTCAGTTACCGGCCACCATTTCAGCCCTCACCGCCTCAGCAGCCGCAACAACAAACATATCAGCCGGCTAGGCCACAGCAGAGTCAGGTTCATCAGCAACAATTTTATGCCCCCAGGAATCAGCAGCCAATCCAGCAGCAGCAGCAGTATGGCCAACAGAGGGCCGTCTCTCCGGTTGAGTCTCTCTTGACTCAATATATAACCAACCAGGAGAAGATCAATCAAAAGCTGGAAATGGGTCAGCGGACCCTCACGGACCAAGTAACCCAGCTGGGGTTACAAGTGGCGAACCTTTCAAGGTCACAAAACCAATTGCCGCCACAACCGGAGGTGAACCCGAGGGGAGCAACCAAAACATCGGCACTCGTGCACGAGCACGCAAATGTTTCCGCTATCGTTCTGAGAAGCGGGACACAAATTCCTACTAGAGTGCCCCCTTGCAAACCGGAAGCACCGTCGGTCGTTGAGAGACCGATCGAAAAATCAAACGACGTCGGTGCTTCGTCATCAAATCCTATGACTCCGGAGGGAGTCTCTGAAGAAGAGAAGAAGAAGAAGGAGGAAGGGAGCCCGAAAGTGTTCAAACCCGTTGTGCCATTTCCACAACGGTTAGCTCAGGCCAAAATTGATGAGAAATATGGGAAGTTCTTCGCCATGGTAAAGGACCTGAGCCTGCAAATCCCCTTCCTAGAAGCAATCGAAACAATCCCCTCCTATGCAAAATTCCTGAAAGATCTGGTGACTAGAGGGTCTAGAAAGGAGAAAGTAGTGTTGACGGCGGAATGTAGCGCTCTTATCCAGAGGGCAAATTCGTCGAAACTCAAGGACCCGGGGAGCTTCTCAATTCCTTGCACGATCGGGGCAGTAAAGATTCATCGTGCACTCGTCGATCTCGGAGCGAGTGTTAGTTTGATGCCCTTGTCGATGTATAGAAGGATAGGAATGGGTGATTTAGAGCCCACCGGTATGACCCTGCAACTAGCTGACCGGTCGGTCAAATATCCGGTGGGAATTGTGGATGACCTCCCCATTAATGTAAGAGGGGTGCATGTGCCAGTGGACTTTGTAGTCATGGACATGCCTGAAGACGCACACACCCCCATCATCCTGGGACGGCCTTTCATGGCCACTGCTGGCGTTTTGATAGATGTAAAGAACGGAAAACTTTCTCTAAACGTCAGCGGAGAAAAAGTTGAATTTGATCTGGGGTTGTCCATGAAGTATCCCGATCCCCCAGATGACCCTCGGTGCAATTTGCTTGAGGTAGAAGAAGAAAAAGCCGCTGAAGAGAGCTCCTGGGAGATTCTCTTAAGAAACCCCCCCGATGACTTGGGGGATTTAGAAGACCAAGACGGCCCCAAGAACAAAGATGCTGCTGGAAAAGCGAGTGCAGCAAGAACGACCCCTCCCGGGTTCCCCAAAGCTCCTCCTGCGAGGAGAACGGGGAAAGAGCCCATGGACCTCACTAAAGACGAGGTCCAGATCCTAAAGAAGATGGCGGGAAGCGCCAACATGAAAGAGAAGCCCCCGGATCCCAAGAACAAAGGGAGGGTAGTCGAGCAAATATTTCTCCAGCCGCTGCCTACTTCAAAGGCCTTCAGCTCCAATGAAGAAGAGATGCCGAACTTCGGGCATCACCCGTATCAGCCACCGTGAACATCTCTTGCGGGCGTCGAGCCAACGACGTTAAACAAGTGCGCTTCATGGGAGGCAACCCATGTTCTAAACTTTTTCCCCACTTTTTAGTGTTATTTTTTACTTTATTTTATCTATTTTTATAAATAACATCAGCCGCGAGAACATCCGTTCAGGGACTTAGACAAATCTGTTGGTTTTTGCAGGAAACAAAGCCCCAACCGATCGGTTGATAACTCACCCGATCGGTTGGGATGTATCAGATACATGCCGAGATCTGTCCCCAAATGACCCGATCGGTTGAGGAATGAAGAGACCGGGTGACAGACCGGGTGAGCTGGGGAGAACTCTCGGAAATTTTTGGGGAATATCAACCGATCGGTTGAGTTCGAGCGCGATTGGTTGAAGCGACCGGGTGAGCATCCCTCAATTCTCGGGAAAATGAGTGGAGCGGCCAACCGATCGGTTGACAAGTCAACCGACCGGTTCGCCTGTAGCAATTCTTCGGGAAGAAATTTTGACCTAACCGTCAACCGATCGGGTGACAAGTCACCCGATCGGTTCGACTTAAAACCCTATATAAACCCCCGACCACCCGTTCGTTTTCATCCTCACCCGATCGCCAAAATCACCGTCGTTTCGCCTTCCTCTCCTCCCCAACGACCGATTCTCACTCCCCCATGTCCTCTACTCCTCCATTACTCCTTCTCTCCACCTCCTCCATCAATCCCTCCATCATCTTCAACCTCTCTCTCCTTTCACTTCAAATTTCTGACCTAATTCCCCCCAAACAACCCCATTTCGAAAATTCTTGCCGAAAGAGATCGCCGCGGCTCCACGCTACTCTCGTTGTACAGTGTGGGTACATCTACGAGCAAGCTCCGCCATTTCGCTTGGGTACACTCGCTCCTAAGCTCATATTTCTATTTTTGCCCTATAAATTGTGCTTGCTCGTTTTGCTTGAGTTGGTGTGCATCCATTGCTTTTTGCACTCATTCATACACGCACACTCACTCATGGCTAAGGATAAGGACAAGGGGAAGGGAATTATGCGGGAGGAGGAGCCATCTCGAAAGAGACGAAAACAAACACGCCCCCCTTCTCATACACGAGCACTTACACTTGGCCCTCCCCCGCCTGTTATCCCCCCTGTGGACCCAATGTTGGGCCCGCATGGGTATATCTTTAGGAACCAGGAGCACAAGGATTTTTACCGTAGGCTCGATGCTCGAGTGCATCTATCTACTAAGTTCCCGCACACACAAACACTTGTCGATCTCGGTGTCTACACCGAGGTCGAATCTCATTTCGCTAACTTAGGATGGTTGGCCTTTCTTAATGCATCTGACATATCCTACCCGGCACTCACACTCGAATTTCTCTCTACACTTGTTTGGGAGTCCGGGTCGATCATTAAATTCAGGGTGCGTAACCGTAGTGTCACCACAAATCTGAACACGATTAACGATATATTTGGTTTCCCCAATCTTGGGGATGATTCCATCCGACACTACGGGTACACGCCCGAGTTTGATGTCGATCAATTCTGGTTCCGCCTCACAATGTTCCGTGACTATCCCCGAGGAAGGGCCAAGGCCTCCTCCATCATTCATCCCGTGTTTCGTTTGGCCCACATGATCATTTCATCTGCGTTTTTTTTCCTAGGGACGAGTCCGGCACCATGCCTATCCCCGACCTTTTTATCCTTTGGGCCATGACTTTCCCTTTTGTCCGGGACGATGATGGAATTAGCTTCAGGGCCCCTACCGTCCCCATCCATGGCGGCGATTGGCTTGTTTACAAGCTACTCGAGATCAGTCGGGCCGGTAAGGGGAAGTTTTGTTGTGGGGGCATCATTACGATCATCTGCTCTCACGCCCAATTCAATATTCCCATCCCCAACAATCTTCCCGCTGCCGCAGGACCCTCACAGCTAGATATCGATGTCATGCGGCACATTCACATGATTAAACCCCACTCAGATGGCCGCTTCATCTTCAATTATGGCCACCCCCAGCCCCTTACACCATTCTCCCCAACCCCGCTCGCATGACCATTGCTCTTGTGGGAGATTGGACCTTCCCACCTGATCCCAACTTCTTAGCGGGGTTGAATCTTCCTTTCCTTCCCGCGGACGCACGCAGACCACCGTCCCCTGCCGCCCACTTAGGCGAGCAGGATATCCCTGCGTCTGGGGGAGATTTAGGGGCTGGCCCGAGTCGTCCTGTTTCTGCTCCGGGACCGATCACGTCTGAGCACCTCTTTGCGGCCATTTCTGGCCTTGTCTCCTGTGCCGGCATGACAACTGCCACCGGCACCTCTTCGACCTTACCTGGCGGCACCACCTCTGCCTCGCGTCAGTCCACATCTTTTGGTCACCGTCAGGTCTCTGCCCGTCTGGGTCTTGAGAGGGAGGTCGCTGCCCTTCGTGAGCTCGCCATATCCTCTGCCTCCTCGGACCCATCACCATCCTCTTTTCTTACTCACCCACGTTTCCTCGCACTTGAGAGGAACGTGGCCGCCATTCTTCGCCTTCTCACTCATATCCACGGACCACCTCCACCTTCACCACCTCGGCGATCTTCTCCTCCACCCTCCCACACATCCCCACATCCATCACCTCCCTCACCACATTCTTCTCCTCCCCCATCTATTCCCGTCCCGGTATCCACTTCGCCCCTCCCGACCACTTCCATCGCACCCACACTACCTCCTCCCTCCTCCTCCATCACTGTATACGTGCGTCGGAGGAAATTACCGATACGCTCCAGATCTCTTCCACCACCACCCACCACCGTCACCACCGCATCTTCTTCCTCCATTTCTATTCCTCTCACCACCGCTTTGATCACCTTCCTACCACCACCACCCACCACCACCGACACTCCTCCCATTGTTCACACCATCGCCGCCCCTATTCCTCCGCCTTGTTCCCCACTTCTCCGCACACCCCCAGCCTCCCCCGACCACCCATCCACACCCTCTTCCGAGGAGGACGAGGACTCACCTTCTCCTGCTTACTGATTTCACCTTATTTGTTTTTGACTCCCCCTTGCATATCTCTGCATTTCACTGATCATATCATTTCGCTAGCACTGTCTGGTCTAGCTTGGGGGACGTCTATTTTGGTGTGCTGTCGTGTTTTATTGTTTTTCTCATTTTTGTGTGTGTGCTTGTTTTTCCCCTTTTTTGAGTGTCGTGTCGTGTGTTTTTATTTTTATTTTCGTTTCGTTTGATTTTCGATTTTGATCTTTCTTTATTTTAAGTATCATCTCTGTGTTTTCCTCTTTTTCATTTCTTTTTGTGTCGGTGCGCATTCCCCCCATCTTCATTGCCCTCCCGTGCTCACTCATATTGCATTGAGGGCAATGCAAACTTCAGCTTGGGGGAGTCGCACTGTGTGCGTCGTTTGAGTCTTTCTTTTTCGTTTTTTGTGTCGTTTTCATCGTGTTTTTATTTTTTTTATTTTCTTCTTTTTAGCTCTTTCTCCTAGAGATGAATCCTGTGATGAATCGCCACAAAGTCACACACACACCTAGCATTGCATCGATAATCACACTCACTAACACTAGGATTTCGAGTCCTCTTGCATTTCATGCATCGTGGGTCTACTTAGCTTTTTTTGTGAGTCGTGCGTCGTGACTAGCTATTTGATGTGCTTCTACTTTGTGATTTTACTTTATATACCTGTCCAGGAATGACCCCTAGATTGTCATGCTTCGATTTGAATATGCGGTACTTGCTTCCATTATATGCATTCTATATTTATATCGTATACTTCAATTCGCATGCGTCGGGATTCCACAACTAAGGACTAGGATAACCCATTTAGCCTATGCTCTATTTAGCGAGATTAGTTTCCTTTGCCCGAGTGTTTAGATTTCGACTTCTTTTTTGTTTTACTTGGTGCAAATCCACTCGTCGTGTACCGTTCTCCCACTTGGGAGAGTACACATGTGTATAGCCAAAAAGCTAAAAATCCAAAAAAAAAAGAAAAAAGGAAAAGAAAAACCCAAAAAGATGAGGAAAGAAAGAAAGAAAAATTTTGTATAGCCAAAAAGCCAAAAAAAATACAAATACCCAAAACCCAAAAAAATCCCGTGCGAATATTTTTTCCTACTTATCGAGAATAAAGGGAAGGCGAGAATTTGCACCGAGTGTCCTACTCCACATCATCTCAACCCCCATCGTTTTCGAAAACACTTGGCTTAGGAAATTTTTAGCTAGTATCTAGGCTATAGTAGCGTGATTTCCTTAACCCTAGTTGTGGAGTTCCTGACGCATGATATGTTTCGATTCTCTCTATTCTCATGCATGCTTGAACTATATATTCGCCGCTTAATTCAATTCGAATCGATATTTGGGTCATATCTTGGATTTGTGTATATCGAGCCTCATAGCACATTGTAGAAAGAGACACCATTTGCTAGCACACGACTGCACTCACTCGCGCTTCATCGCGTGGGCCCATGACACTTATTTGGACTCGTTTTCCTAGGTTTAGTGGTGTGATTTGACGTTTGCTTGCTTGGTGTGTCGTTTTTGATTTTGTAGGCTCTGACGGACGATCTAGGATTTAGAGTTTTCTTTTTCTTCCTTCCTCTCTATTTTTCCCCTCCGAGCTCCTACTCTCACTCGTCTTCCTCGAGGACGAGGAAGAGTTCAGCTTGGGGGATTTTGACGTGCGTTTATATTTCATATATTCACGCACGTTTTCTTTTGTATTTCCCCGTGTTTTTCGCCGTCTTTTATTCGTTTTCTCGTATTTTCTCGTTTTCTTTCACTTTTCTTTGTTTATCCATGTTTACAGGAGGTTGACCACGTAGGGGACGTTTAACGATGATATCTCAAGTCCCCGGAGCAACGGGAGGAGTCACGCGTGATCCATGGGGTCAAACATCAAAGAATTCATCTTTCAGCCCCTCACCCGGTCGGTTGGTCATCTCCAACCGATCGGGTGATGCACGCGTGCACCACCAGGTCTCAGCCGGAGCCCATATGGAAGTCACCCGACCGGTTCACAGACCGGTTCAGCGGGGGCCTGTTCTCTGTCTTTTCGAGCAAAATGCCAACCGATCGGGTGACTCTCACCCGATCGGTTCATCTGTAGCTGAAGATGAGGAGCTGAAGACACGGGCACCAAACCGATCGCTTCACCCGACTGCGCCAAGATCCAACCGGTCACTCAAGAACTCACCCGACCGGTTCATATGATCGGGTGAAAGCTCGCCGTTTTCTGTTATTATTTTGTAACGGATCAACCGATCGGTTGACTTGTCAACTGATCGGTTGATGTGAGAGTCTATAAATAGAACCCCTAGGGTTCCAGAAACGGGGAGCTGCGAGTTTTTTACTGTTTTCTCCCATTGTGACGGCTGTAATTTCTGTTCTTTTGTAAGTTTTCAGATCTTTCTCAAATTTTAGTATTGTCTTAACTACTCTATTACTTCCGCATTACAATCGTCTGATTATGATTCCAACGGTTAATTTTTATTTAGATCGCTTTTTAATGGATTTTTGTGAGTAGTTCCCAAATCTGGGATTTTGGTGGAAACCCCTTCGGGGGCTCTTCCCGATGCGTCCATAGGGTTAGGAAATCGATAGGGATTAGGAATCTAACGGTTACGTGGGGTGTTTCATTGTCATCGACGGGAAAAAGACCGCCTTTGACCGTTGGGCCAAGGGAGAATAAACTTGGCGGTTGACTCCCTAGCCATAGCTCACATCCATAGCGTAGACGTCGAATCCTAGCACGCGGGAGCGGCAGGATGAGACGTTGGGAGTTATCGTTGCGGGCTTAGTGCTCCCGGGATCGATCAGTGTTAATGGACACGGGAGTGCCCACTGATCGAATCTGGGAAGTCCGGTGTATCATCCTGGGCACCGACCGGAATATCGGGCCCATGGGATGCCGGTACCACTTTCAGAGGCAACGTCTCGCCATTAGACCCTAATTCCGATCGCTATCCATACCCGTAGGCCGTATCGGCGAGAGTCTCTCGTTGGAGTGGAAACCAAAGTCCCGGGTTTACTTTCTTGTTGTTCACACCCTTCATTTCTTTCCGTGACAACCATTTACCGATTCGGGCTAGCTCGCCCCCGGGGTGATTTAGGTCCTACCTGACTCAAGCACAACCTCGCCTCCCTGTGTTCGACCCCCAAGCCACACTACAACACCGTGCGCTAGCGGTTACAAATTCTAAACCCCCTCGCGGGTCCCCCGGCCATTTGCGGATAGCAAGCCGCGGGGAGCTACGGTCACTAAGCCAAGGAAGTCGGAAAACTGAACATAGTGCTCCAATAGCATCAGGCAGTGCTCAATACGGTTGTAGGCCGCTAGACACATAGGGTCGTCGCGACACAACGATATGTCAACACCACCCGCTGGCATTTGAGCCTTTCCCTTAGGCTGTCGAGTCCTAGGACGAAGTGGAGGAGTGGGTTCCCTATGGCCAGACTCATCCTCGGGTCTAAACTCAGTGTCGGAATCAGGAGGAGTGGAGGGGGTATGGAGTATAGGCTTTCTGGACTTGGAGTGTTTACCGGGTTTGACGGTCGCCGTCCTCTGCTTCTTCAGAGGAGGCGAAGACGGAGAAGCTTGGGTTGATTTAGCACGGCGTTTGGGTTTAAACGGATTCCTAGGGTTAGATGGCCCTACGGTCATGGGGGATGCCCCAGAGGGAGTGATAGGAATCCTCGTCTTTGCCATTATCGTGGCACAACGAGTACAAGCAAACGGAGCTACACAAACCCTAGAGCTGAAAGAAAAGATCGAAATGATCAAACCCTAGATGCGAAATCAACAAGCCCTAGGATTTAATTCGAAACCCTAGAAGAGAAATCAAGACCTAGAATTTGAAAACAACCTAGGAGGAGACCCTTTAGGAGAGGGAGTATACCTAGGAGGAAGACGACGACGATCGGCGGTGGAGTTGATCGGAAAAGGGGCCAGAGATCGACGGGAAGACGAAGAGACTCGAGGAGGGATCGGGGGTTTTCGAGCTGGAGGGAAGTTGGAGACCGACTAATAGAGAAAAGAATCAATTAGATATGATTTAAGTCGGTCGAAATCGTGAAAAGACATGACTGCCCCTGAGCACTTAGTCGGTCACAGTTCAATGGCTGACCGACTAGATGACGATCTAGTCGGTCGGTTAACGAGCTTGAACCGACTAAAAGTGAAACAGAGACAAATTGAAAATTCCATGAATGAGAATTAGTCGGTCTACGTTCAAATACTGACCGACTAGAACTCAATCTAGTCGGTCGATAAGTAAACTTGAACCGACTAAAGGAGTTAAGCTGGAGAGGAAATCCTAATAGCTTGAATTAGTCGGTCTGAGTTCTTTTACTAACCGACTAGATACGAATCTAGTCGGTTTGTGATTGAACTGATACCGACTAAAAGAGTCCAAAAGTTTAGAGATAGAGCTAGTCGGTCTAAGTTCATTAGCTGACCGACTAGATGAGAATCTAGTCGGTTGGTTGATGAACTGAGACCGACTAGATGAGTCCAAAAATTGATAATAAAATTCTCTCCTCAATACACTTGGACGATACATCGTAATCCTCTCAAAAATCATCTAAACTACCCCATTAAACATCGAAATCTCAAATACGACATTCAAACATGAATTCGAGCAAAAATTCAAAATATCACATAAATTCCCGAAAAATCCAATAAGTTTAGCATGAATGAAATATTGCGTAATATAATAGCATGCAAGATTATTGAATGAAACATGAATCCTATATCTCGGATTCACCCATAATCCCCAATTCTCGACGCAACCGCACAAAGGAGTCCTCCTTTAGGGGTTTCGTGAAAATATCGGCGATTTGCTTTTGGGTTTCAACGTACACTAAAATGATGTCCTTTTTAGCAACATGATCATCTAAAAAGTGGTGTCGGACATCTATGTGTTTCGAACGGGAATGGTATACCGGGTTCTTGGAAAGACATTTTGCACTTTAGTTGTCAACCATGATAGGGCAAGTATCACAGTTTATACCAAAGTCTTTAAGTGTGTGTCTTATCCAAAGAACTTGAGCACACGCGGCACTGGCGGCAATATATTCCGCCTCGGTGGTTGAAAGTGATACCGAATTTTGCTTCTTGGAAAACCAAGAGACAAGGGAATTTCCTATAAAATAACAAGTGCCACTAGTACTCTTCCTGTCGGATTTGCATCCCGCATAATCAGCGTCACTATATGAGACTAACTCATATGTGCTAGGTTTTGGATAAAGTAATCCAAAATCTAAAGTGTAACTTAGATAGCGAAAATACGTTTTACCGCTACTAAGTGAGAATCCTTAGGTTGAGACTGATAACGAGCACAAATACACACGGCAAACATGATATCGGGCCTACTAGCGGTAAGATAAAGTAAACTACCTATCATACCTCGATATAGACGAATGTCTACATCTTTTCCGCCCGTATCCTTATCAAGATGCGTAGTCGTGCTCATTGGAGTCTTTTTCCCGGAGGCACTCTCCATTCCAAATCGCTTTAGCAACTCCACTTCGTTTGGTGGTGATGATGATTGCATCTTCCATTTGGCGAATTTGGAGACCTAAGAAATACTTGAGCTCACCCATGTGGCTCATCTCAAATTGTTCCTTCATAACATTAGAAAACTCTTCGCAAAGAGCAAAGTTAGTAGCACCGAAAATGATATCATCAACATAAATTTGAACTAAAATTATATCATTATTCGAATGCTTAACAAAAAGTGTTGAACTGGCTTCTCCCATTTTAAAATTCAAATCCAAAAGAAAATTCTTTAGGCGATCATACCAAACTCGAGGAGCTTGTCTCAAACCGTAAAGTGCTTTCTTTAGTTTAAAAACATGATTTGGAAATTTTTCATTTATGAAGCCCGGAGGTTGAGAAACGTAAACTTCCTCAACAACATCTCCGTTTAAAAATGCACTTTTAACATCCATTTGAAATAATTTGAAATTTTTATGGCATGCAAAAGACAATAACAATCTAATTGATTCTAATCTAGCTACCGGAGCGAAGGATTCTTCGAAATCAATACCTTCCTCTTGACGGTAGCCTTGAGCAACTAACCGAGCTTTGTTCCGGACGACGACTTGGTTTTCGTCGGTTTTGTTCTTGAAGATCCACTTTGTCCCTATGACGGTGTGGTTCTTCGATGGCAATGGAACAAGCTCCCAAACTTCATTCCTCTCGAATTGAATGAGTTCCTCCTCCATGGCTAAGATCCAAGCACTATCTTCGCATGCTTCATTAACATTCTTTGGCTCTATCGAGGAGGCAAAGGCACAATGAGCGAAGTAGTTCACTTGCGATCTCGTCTTGACACTATCATGGATATTGCCAATGACTTGCTCATGAGGATGGTCACAAACGGTATGAAGCCGTTTGGGAATACCTTGGTCACTAGGAACACTCTCAACAACTTCATTAGACGGGTTAGTCTCAATAGAATCAATAGAATCATTAGAGTTAGAATTACCAATTGAATCACATAAGACATCCATAGAGTCATCATCATTATTAATTCTAGTTGGAACAGATCCTTCATTAAATGACACATGAAGCGACTCCTCGATCGTTGAGGTTCGTTTGTTGAATATCCGGTAGGCTTTGCTACGCGAAGAATATCCAACAAAAATCCCCTCATCGGATCTTGGATCGAATTTGTCCAAACTACCATACGTGTTCTTAATAAAACATTTCGAACCAAAAACACGAAAATGTTTAACTTGAGGCAACCTACCAAACAACAATTCATAACAAGTTTGTTTAGTGCCGGGCCTCAAAAGTATTCTATTAAACACATAGCAAGCGGTATGTACCGCTTCCGCCCAAAATTGATGGCCAAGTTGGCTATCATCAAGCATAGTGTGAGCACACTCCACTAGCGTCTTATTCTTTCTCTCAACAACACCATTTTGAGGAGGTGCACGAGGGAAAGAGAAGGTGTGTGTAATACCAACTTCATCACAAAATGTCTCAAAAGACTCATTCTCAAATTCCCCTCCATGATCACTACGAATAGTGACAATGGTGGTTCCAATGAGATTTTGTACTTTCTTAACAAAAATTGTGAAGTTTTCAAAAGCTTCATTTTTATTACACAATGAAAATACCCAAGTAAACCTAGAAAAGTCATCAACGATGACAAGTCCATATCTAGCATTACGTAATGAAGCAACTCTAGTTGGCCCAAATAAATCTTGATGTAATAGCTCTAGAGGCCGCTTAGAAGAAATGCTTTTCCTAGGTTTAAATGAAGATTTTGGAAGCTTGCCTCGTTGACACGAGTCACAAAAGCTTTTCTTTTGAAAGACAAGCTTAGGGAAGCCTCTAATAGAATTTAACTTGGAAAGCTTGAAAAGTGTTCCAAAGTTCACATGACCAAAACGTCGATGCCATAAGTGTTGTTCACTTGTGTTGGCAATAAGACATTGTTCATGTGATCTTGGAAGATCTAGGATATATATATCTGACCGGCGCCCCCGCGTGATGTGCGCGGCGGCGCGGTGTCGTTTACCGCAAGTTTCACGGTTAGTGTAGGGTGCGGGAATATCGAACTCAGGGAGGCGAGGTTGTGCTTGGGTCAGGTAGGACCTAAATCACCCCGAGGGGCGAGCTAGCCCGAATCGGTGGTTGGTTGTCACGAAAGGAAATGAAAGCGTATGAACAAAAAGAAAGTAAACCCGGGACTTTGGTATCCGACCCGACGAGAGACTCTCGCCGCTCGGCCTACGGGTATGGATAGCGATCGGGATTAGGGTCTAATGGTGAGACGTTGCCTCTGAAAGTGGTACCGGCGTCCCATGGGCCCGATATTCCGGTCGGTGCCCAGGATGATACACCGGACTTCCCGGATTCGATCAGTGGGCACTCCCGTGTCCATAAACACTGATCGATCCCGGGAGCACTAAGTCCGCAACGATATCTCCCGACGTCTCATCCTGCCGCTCCCGCGTGCTAGGATTCGGCGTCTACGCTAAAGGCGTGAGCTTTGGCTAGGGAGTCAACCGCCAAGTTTATTCCCCCTTGGCCCGACGGTCAAAGGCGGTCTTTTTCCCGCCGATGACAATGAAACACCCCACGTAACCGTTAGATTCCTACTCCCTATCGATTTCCTAACCCTATGGACGCATCGGGAAGAGCCCCCGAAGGGGTTTCCACCAAAATCCCAGATTTGGGAACTACTCACAAAAATTCATGAAAAAGCAATCTAAATGAAATTTAACCATTAGAATCATAATCCGACAATTGCAATGCGGAAGTAAAGGAGTAGTAAAGACAATACTAAAAAATTAGAAAGATCTGAAAACTTACTTAAGAGTAACAATTACAGCCGTCACAAGGAAATAAAACAGTAAAAAAAATACAACTCTCCCGTTTCTGGAACCCTAGGGGTCATATATATAGATTTTCGGATCAACCGATCGGGTGACAAGTCAACCGATCGGTTGATCCGTTACAGATAAATCACAGAAAACGGCGAGTTTTCACCCGATCTCATGAACCGATCGGGTGAGTTCTTGAGCGACCGGTTGGATCTTGGAGGAGTCGGGTGAACCGGCCCGTTTGACCCCCTGGATCACGCGTGACTTCTCCCGTTGCTCCGGGGACTTGGGATATCATCGTAAAAGGTCCCCTACGTGGTCGAACTCCTGCAATCATGGACAAACAGAGAAAAGTGAAAGAAAACGGGAAAACATACGAAAACGAACAAGAGACGGCGGAAAACACGGAGAAACAAAAAAGAAAACGTGCGTGAATATATGAAATATAGACGCACGTCAAAATCCCCCAAGCTGAACTCTTCCTCGTCCTCGAGGAAGACGAGTGAGAGTGGGAGCTCGGAAGGGAAACATAGAGAGGAAGAAAGAAAAAGAAAACTCTAAGCCCTAGATCGTCCATCAGAGCCATCAAAATCAAAAACAACACACCCCAGCAAGCAAACGCCAAATCACACCACTAAACCTAGGAAAGCGAGTCCAAATAAGTGTCGTGGGTCCACGCAGTGAAGCGCGAGTGAGCGTGGTCGTGTGCTAGCAAATGGTGATGCTTTCTACGATGTGCTACGAGGCTCGATATACACAAATCCAAGATATGACCCAAATATCGAATCGAATTGAATTAAGCGGCGAATATAAGTTCGAGCATGCATGAGAATAGAGAGAATAGGAGCGTATCATGCATCGGGGACTCCACAACTAGGGTTAAGGAAATCACGCCACTATAGCCTAGATACTAGCTAAATAGCTCCTAAGCCAAGTGTCTTTGATAACGACGGGGGTTGAGATGATGTGGAGAAGAACACTCGGTGCAAATTCTCGCCTTCCCTTTATTCTTGGCAAGTATGAAAATATTCACACGGGAATTTTTTTGGGTTTAGGGTATTTGCATATTTTTTTGGCTTGTTGGCTATACAATTTTTTTTCTTTTCTTTTTGGGTTTTTCATTTCTTTTCTCCCATTTTTTTGGATTTTTGGGTTTTTGGCTATACACTTGTGTACTCTCCCAAGTGGGAGAACGGTACACGACGAGGGGATTTGCACCAAGTAAAACAAAAAAGAAGTCGAAATCTAAACACTTGGGCAAAGGGAACTATTCTCGCTAAATAGAGCTGAGGCTAATTGGGTTATCCTAGTCCTTAGTTGTGGAATCCCGACGCATGTGAAATGAAGTATACGATATATATAGCATGCATATAGAAGCAAATACCGCATATTCAATATCGGAGCATGATAATCTAGGGGTCATTCCTGGACAGGTATATAAAGTAAAATCACAAGGCAGAAGCACACCAATTGCTAGTCACGACACACGACTCACAAAAAGCTAAGTGGACCCACGATGCGTGAAATGCAAGAGGACTCGAAATCCTAGGGTTAGTGAGTGTGATTATCGATGCAATGCTAGGTGTGTGTGATTTTGTGGCGATTCATCATAGGATTCATTTCTAGGAGAAAGAGCTAAAGAAAGAAGGAAAAAGAAAAAAAAGAAAAACACGATGGAAAATGACTCGAATAACGTAGAAAAACAACACAAATGACGCACGAAGTGCGACTCCCCCAAGTTGAAACCTGCATTGCCCTCAATGCAATAAGAGTGAGTACGGGAGGGCAATGAAAAGGGGGGGGGGAAATACGCACAGACACGAAAAGAAATGAAAACCAGGAAAAAAAACAAAAAATAGATGAAAATGAAAAAGAGAGAAAAATTGAGAACAAAATCAAACAATACGAAAAGAAAAGTAAAGATAAAATCACACGACACGACACTCAAAAAGTGAAAAACAAGCACACACACAAAAATGAGAAAAACAAACAAAACACGACAGCACACCAAAACAGACGTCCCCCAAGCTAGACCAGAAAGTGCTAGCGAAATGATATGATCAATGAAATCCAGATAAGTGCAAGGGGGAGTCAAAAACAAAAAGAGGGGAAATCAGAAAGCAGCAGAAGGTGAGTACTCGTCATCCTCGGAAGAGGGCGGGGATGGGTGGTCGGGGGAGGCAGGGGGTGTGCGGAGAAGTGGGGAATGAGGTGAGGGTATAGGGGCAGTGGTGGTGTGAACTATGGGAGGAGTGTCTGTGGTGGTGGGTGGTGGTGGTAGGAAGGCGATCAAGGCTGTGGTGAGAGGAATAGAAATGGAGGAGGTGGATGTGGAGGTGACGGTAGTGGGAGGTGGTGGGAGGGATCTGGAGCGTACCGGTAATTTCCTCCGACGCACGTATGGAGTGACGGAGGAGGATGGAGGTAGCGTGAGTGCGGTGGAAGTGGTCGGGAGGGGTGAAGTGGATGCCGGGATGGGATGTGAAGAGGGAGGAGAAGAATGTGGTGAGGGGGGTGATGGAAGTGGAGAAGTGTGGGAGGGTGGAGGAGAAGATCTCCTGGGTGGTGAAGGTGGAGGTGGTGAAGGTGGAGGCGGTCCGTGGATATGAGTAAGAAGGCGGAGAATGGCGGCCACATTCCTCTCAAGTGCGAGGAAACGTGGGTGAGTAAGAAAGGAGGATGGTGATGGGTCCGGGGAAACAGAGGACATGGCGAGCTCACGAAGGGCGGCGACCTCCCTCTCAAGTCCTAGACGGGCAAATACCTGACGGCGACCAAAAGACGTAGACTGGCGCGAGGCAGCGGTGGTGCCGCCAGGTAAGGTCGAAGAGGTGCTGGCGGCAGTGGTCATGCCAGCACAGGAGACAAGGCCAGAAATGGCCACAAGGAGGTGCTCAGACGTGATCGGTCCCGGAGCAGAAACGGGACGACTCGGGCCAGCCCCTAAGTCTCCCCCAGATGCAGGGATATCCTGCTCGCCTAAGTGGGCGGCAGGGGACGGTGATCTGCGGGCGCCTGCGGGGAGAAAAGGAAGATTCAACCCCGCAAAGAAGTCGGGATCAGGAGGGAAAGTCCAATCTCCCACGAGAGCAATGGGCATGCGAGCGGGGTTGGGCAGAATGGTGTAAGGGGCTGGGGGGTGGCCATAGTTGAAGATGTAGCGGCCAGCTGAGTAGGGTCTAATCATGTGAATGTGCCGCAGGACGTCAATATCAAGACGTGATGGTCCTGCGGCAACAGGAAGATTGTTGGGGAGGGGGATATTGAATTGGGGGTAAGAGCATATGATAGTGATGATGCCCCCGCAACAAAACTTTCCTTTACCGGCCCGGCTAATCTCGAGTATCTTGTGAACAAGCCAATCGCCGCCATGAATGGGGACGGTAGGGGCCCTGAAGCCAACTCCATCATCATCCCGGACATAAGGAAAAGTCATGGCCCAAAGGATAAAAAGATCGGGGATAGTCACAGTGCCTGACTCGTCCCTAGGAAAGAATGTGGAAGAGATGATCCTGTGGGCAAGACGAAACACGGGATGAATGATGGAGGAGGCCTTGGCCCGACCTTGGGGGTAGTCGCCGATCAATGTGAGGCGGAACCAGAATTGATTGACGCTAAATTCGGGCGTGTACCCATGGTGTCTGATAGAATTATCCCCGAGATTGGGGAAACCAAATATATCATTAATCGTGTTCAGGGTTGTGGTGACACTACGGTTACGCACCCGGAATCTAACGATCGACCCGGACTCTAAAACAAGTGTGGAGAGGAATTCGAGTGTGAGTGCCGGGTGGGAAGTGGCAGATGCATTAAGGAAGGCTAACCATCCTAAGTTACCGAAAAGATATTCGATCTCGGTGAAGACACCGAGATCGAGAAGTGTTTGTGCATGCGGGAATTTAGTGGATAGATGCCCTCGAGCATCAAGCCTATGGTAAAAATCTTTGTGCTCCTGGTTCCGAAAAATATACCCGTGCGGGCCCAACATTGGGTCCACAGGGGGGACAACAGGCGGGGGAGGGCCAAGTGTAAGTGCTCGTGTATGGGAAGGGGGGCGAGTTTGTTTTCGTCTTTTTCGAGACGGCTCCTCTTCCCGCATGATACCCTTTCCCTTATCCTTATCTTTAGCCATGTGTGTGAGTGTGAGCAAGAATTAGTGCAAAAATCGTGGATGCACACTAATCACAAGCAAACGAGCAAGCACAATAAATAGGGCAAATGTATAAAATAAGCTTAGGAGCGAGTTTACCCAAGCGGAGTGGCGGAGCTTGCTCGTTGATGCCCCAAACTGTTCAGCGAGAGTAGCGTGGAGCCGCGGCGAACTCCTTCGGCGAATTTTTTTGAAATGGAGGTGGATTTGGGAAAATTAGGTCAAAAATCTCGGAATGGGAGGAGAGAGAGGGTGTAGATGATGGAGGGGTTGATGAAGGAGGTGGAGAGTGGGAGTAATGGGGGAGTAGGGGACGTGGGGGAGTGGGGATCGGTTGTTGGAGAAGAGGGGAAGGCGAAACGACGGCGGAATTTGCGATCGGGCGAGGGCGAAAACGAGCGGGTGTCGGGGGGTTTATATAGGGTTTTAAGTCGAACCGATCGGGTGACTTGTCACCCGGTCGGTTGACGGTTGGGTCGAAAATCTTGCCGAAGAAATGCTACAGGCGAACCGATCGGTTGACTTGTCAACCGATCGGTTGGCCGCTCCACTAAATTTCCCGAGAACTTAGGGCTTCTCACCCGGTCAGGTCAACCGATCGCGCTCAAACTCAACCGATCGGTTGATATTCCTCAAAATTTTCCGAGAGTTCTCCCCAGCTCACCCGGTCTGCCACCCGGTCTCTTCATTACTCAACCGATCGGTTCATTCGGGGACAGATCTCGGGATGTATCTGATACATCCCAACCGATCGGGTGAGTTATCACCTGATCGGTTGGGGCTTGTTTCCTGCAAAAACCAAGAAATTTGATTAAGTCCCCTAACGGATGTTCCCGCGGCTGACTTTATTTATAGAAATAGATAAAGTAAAGTAAAAAATAATGCTAAAAATTAGAGAAAAAGTTTAGAACATGGGTTGCCTCCCATGAAGCGCACTTGTTTAACGTCGTTGGCTCGACGCCCGTAAGAGATGCTCATGGTGGCTGATACGGGTGATGCCCAAACTTAGGCATCTCTTCCTTGTTGGAGCTGAAGGCGCTCGGGGTAGTCAGCGGCTGGAAAAATACTTGCTCGACCACCCTCCCTTTGTTCTTGAGATCCGGGGGCTTTTCCTTGGTGTTGGCGCTTCCCGCCATCTTCTTCAGGATTCGGACCTCGTCTTTAGTGAGGTCCGTGAGCTCTTTCCCCGTTCTCTTCACAGGAGGAAACTTGGGGAACCCGGGAGGGGTCGTTCTCGCTGCACTTGGTTTTCCAGCAGCTTCTTCGTCTTCGGGGCCTTCTTCATCTTCAGAATTCTCCAATTCATCGGGGGGGTTTCTCAGGAGAATCTCCCAGGAGTTCTCCTCTACAGCTTTTTCTTCTTCTATCTCAAGCAGATTACACCGGAGGTCATCAGGAGGGTCGGGGTGCTTCATGGATAGTCCCAGGTCAAACTCAACTTTCTCTCCGCTGACGTTCAAGGAGAGTTTTCCGTTCTTCACATCTATAAGAACGCCAGCAGTGGCCATGAAAGGCCGTCCCAGGATGATGGGGGTGTGTGCGTCTTCGGGCATGTCCATGACTACAAAGTCCACAGGCACATGCACCCCTCTCACATTCACGGGGAGATCATCAACAATTCCCACCGGATAATTGACCGACCGGTCAGCTAGTTGTAGGGTCATCCCGGTGGGCTCCAAATCACCCATTCCTATCCTTCTATACATTGACAAGGGCATCAAGCTAACACTCGCTCCTAGATCGACGAGTGCACGATTAATCTTCACAGCCCCGATCGTGCAAGGGATAGAGAAGCTCCCCGGGTCCTTGAGCTTTGGCGGGTTATCCCTCTGAATAAGAGCGCAACATTCTGCCGTCAGCACCACTTTCTCTTTTCTCGACCCTTTCGTCACCAAATCTTTCAAGAATTTTGCATAGGAGGGGATTGTTTCAATTGCCTCCAAGAAGGGGATTTGCAGGCTTAGGTCCTTGACCATGGCGAAGAACTTCCCATATTTCTCATCAATTTTTGCTTGAGCCAACCGTTGGGGAAATGGCACAACGGGTTTATAAACTTTTGGGCTCTCCTCCTCCTTCTTCTTCTCTTCTTCGGACACTCCCTCCGGAGTCATGGGATTTGATGACGAAGCACCGATGTCGTTTAATTTTTCAGTCGGTCTCTCAATGACCAATGGTGCTTCCGGGTTGCTAGGGGGCACTCTAGTAGGAATTTGTGTCCCGCTTCTCAGAATGATAGCGGACACATTCGCGTGCTCGTGCACGAGTGCCGATGTTTGTGTTGCTCCTCGAGGGTTCACCTCCGGTTGTGGCGGCAATTGGTTTTGTGACCTTGCGAGGTTCGCCACCTGTAACCCCAGCTGGGTTACTTGGTCCGTGAGGGTCCGCTGGCCCATTTCCAGCTTTTGGTTGATCCTCTACTGGTTGGTAATATATTGAGTCAAGAGAGACTCAACCGGAGAGACGGCCCTCTGCTGGCCATACTGCTGCTGCTGGAACGGCTGCTGATTCCTGGGAGCGTACGTTTGTTGCTGAGGTTGCTGCTGAAATGGTTGCAGCTGACCCTGATTCTGCGGTGGTCTAGCCGGCTGATAGATTTGTTGCTGCGGCTGCTGAGGCGGCGAGGGCTGAAATGGTGGCCGGTAACTGAAATTCGGGTGGTTCCGGTTGTTGGGAGAGTAGGCCGGGTTGGAATTTGTCCTTGGCGGATATGGCGCATTCCCCGTGGGGTTGTAAAATAGTGCGCTCGCCTGATCCAACGGTGGTGAGATGTCACCACCGTCGAATTCCCCAAGGAATTCGGACTCTACTGCAGAAACTTGCTGTGTACCGGCTCCACCGGCTCCAACCATCAGTGCGGAGATCTGGGTCGAAAGCAAGTCAAACTTGCTCGAAAGTTTGTCGACGTCCTCGACTCTGTGTATACCCCCAGTTCTTGGTGTGGCTCTCTCGTCACACCACCGCTCATTGTTTGATGCCATGTTTTCTAGAATATTCCCGGCATCTTCCTCGCTTCGGGACATGAAGGAACCCCCAGCCGCGGCGTCCATAGAAGATTTAAGGTCATCCCTCAGCCCATTGTAGAACAGATTGATAATCTGCCACTTCGGAAGCTCATGATGAGGGCATCTTCTTTGCATCTCTTTATATCTCGTCCAAGCCTCATGCAAGGACTCGTGGCTGGCCTGGGAGAAGGAGGAGATCTCACTCCTCACCTTCATGGTCTTCCCCGGAGGAAAGAACTTCGTCAGAAAAGCATTGGAGAGTTTCTCCCAGGTGTTGAAAGTATTGGGGTCCTTCCCCCTTAACCACTGCTTGGCCTTGTCCCGCAAAGAGAAAGGGAACAGCTTCAGACGGATATCCTCTGTAGTGACACCATTAATTCTGAAGGTGTCACACTTCTCCAAGAAGGAGTCTAAGTGCTCTATCGAGCTCTCCATGGGCGCACCCGCAAACTGGTCCTGCTGGATCCATGTCACTAGAGACGGCTTCAGCTCAAAGCTTTGGGCCACAATAGCTGGAGATCGGATGGCAGAAGTCGACTCGATGGATGGCATCGAGTACTCCAGCAGAGACTTGTGAGGTGGGGTGTTCTCCTCCATGGATTCGGGATCTTCCCTTCTTCGCTTCTCGGCGGCCAAACGCCTAAGGGTGGCGTTAATCTCTGGATTGAGGGGGATCAAGTCGTCAAGACTCCTTGAACTCCTGCGCATGAAAAACAACAGACACCCGTGAAGCGACAAGTGGGAAAGAAACAGATAAAATAAGAAATAAAAATAAGAAAAACAAATAAGAAAAAGAAAAACAAGAATGCGAAAATTATCGCGAGGTAGGGATGTGAGCTAGACACGAGGGTTCAAGAGATCCTAAGATATCAAGCACGTTGCCTCCCCGGCAACGGCGCCATAAACTTGACCGGCGCCCCCGCGTGATGTGCGCGGTGGCGCGGTGTCGTTTACCGCAAGTTTCACGGTTAGTGTAGGGTGCGGGAATATCGAACTCAGGGAGGCGAGGTTGTGCTTGGGTCAGGTAGGACCTAAATCACCCCGAGGGGCGAGCTAGCCCGAATCGGTGGTTGGTTGTCACGAAAGGAAATGAAAGCGTATGAACAAAAAGAAAGTAAACCCGGGACTTTGGTATCCGACCCGACGAGAGACTCTCGCCGCTACGGCCTACGGGTATGGATAGCGATCGGGATTAGGGTCTAATGGTGAGACGTTGCCTCTGAAAGTGGTACCGGCGTCCCATGGGCCCGATATTCCGGTCGGTGCCCAGGATGATACACCGGACTTCCCGGATTCGATCAGTGGGCACTCCCGTGTCCATAAACACTGATCGATCCTGGGAGCACTAAGTCCGCAACGATATCTCCCGACGTCTCATCCTGTCGCTCCCGCGTGCTAGGATTCGGCGTCTACGCTAAAGGCGTGAGCTTTGGCTAGGGAGTCAACCGCCAAGTTTATTCCCCCTTGGCCCGACGGTCAAAGGAGGTCTTTTTCCCGCCGATGACAATGAAACACCCCGCGTAACCGTTAGATTCCTACTCCCTATCGATTTCCTAACCCTATGGACGCATCGGGAAGAGCCCCCGAAGGGGTTTCCACCAAAATCCCAGATTTGGGAACTACTCACAAAAATTCATGAAAAAGCAATCTAAATGAAATTTAACCGTTAGAATCATAATCCGACAATTGCAATGCAGAAGTAAAGGAGTAGTAAAGACAATACTAAAAAATTAGAAAGATCTGAAAACTTACTTAAGAGTAACAATTACAGCCGTCACAAGGAAATAAAACAGTAAAAAAATACAACTCTCCCGTTTCTGGAACCCTAGGGGTCCTATATATAGATTTTCGGATCAACCGATCGGGTGACAAGTCAATCGATCGGTTGATCCGTTACAGATAAATCACAGAAAACGGCGAGTTTTCACCCGATCTCATGAACCGATCGGGTGAGTTCTTGAGCGACCGGTTGGATCTTGGAGGAGTCGGGTGAACCGGTCGGTTCGACGCCCGTGTCTTCAGCTCTTTTTCTCAGCTACAGATGAACCGATCGGGTGAGAGTCACCCGATCGGTTGGAATTCTGCTCGAAAAGACAGAGAACAGCCGCCCGTAGAACCGGTCTGTGAACCGATCGGGTGACTTCTTCGTGAGCTGCGGTAGCGGTCGGTTGGTCCACGCGTGCATCACCCGATCTGTTGGAGATGACCAACCGACCGGGTGAGGGGCAGAAAGATGAGTACTTCGCCGTTTGACCCCCTGGATCACGCGTGACTTCTCCCGTTGCTCCGGGGACTTGGGATATCATCGTAAAAGGTCCCCTACGTGGTCGAACTCCTGCAATCATGGACAAACAGAGAAAAGTGAAAGAAAACGGGAAAACATACGAAAACGAACAAGAGACGGCGGAAAACACGGAGAAACACAAAAGAAAACGTGCGTGAATATATGAAATATAGACGCACGTCAATATCCTTATGGCGTGTGCCGGAAAACAATAATTCATTATTATCTTTTCTTAAAATATGGCACATTCCTTTAGCAAAGTTAACTTTGTAACCTTTGTCACAAAGTTGACTTATTGAAATAAGATTGTGGTTTAATCCTTTAACAAGGTAAACATCACATATAGTGGGTTTAGAAGGATTACCCACTTTACCAACACCTATGATGGTTCCGCTCTCGTTGCCTCCAAATACGACGCGGTTTCCATTTGCAATGGGAACCACTCCGGAGAGCAATTGAGGGTCACCCGTCATGTGTTTTGAACACCCGCTATCGAGTATCCAATTTCTCTTGGAGCTAAATTTAAATTTGTTGCTCCGTTCCTTTTTCTTGAGTACATATAGATATAGAATGTCGTATCATGGTACCCAAGGTCATTGGGTCCAAAAGATTAGACCTTTGGAAGCCAAGTCCAATTGGACTTAGACTTCCCCACATAATTTCTACTATGCACAACATTCGAAAAATAAGCATTCATATACACTTGTTTTTCATCCATGCTTGTGTCCTTTGGGCTCCAAATAGTGAAAATCTTGGGAGCCCTCATCCTATTGAGTGCATGCTTGCGTTGTTGGTTTCTACGTGATGCATGTCGTGGATAGGCATAAGGAACATGATGGAATGGTGCATGTGGATAATTATTCATATGATGATGTTGGTGAACATATGCATGTGAGGGAACATGTGCGTGAGGGTGTCTCACATGGTGTGCACGTGCCCGTGAACGTGTAGCATAAAAATCATCATATGTGTGAGCCGGTGGAGTAGGACGTGTGTTCCTACGTGGCATGGTATTTGTGTACATGTAGGCATGACCCTTCTTCGGAGGTCCACCTAAAGTGGGTTTCTTTCCGAAAGAGGGTGTGTGCGAAGTGGAAGCACCATTGGTAGATGAACTACCAATAGAGTGTTTGCTCCCACTCGGTGAGGCATCAGAAGTAGGCCTAACAAAAGTAGTGGCCGATTTGGATGAACTCCATATCTTATACCCCAAGCCAATGTGGTGATTGCCCGGAAGTAAATCATTTAGGATGTTATCCAAATGGTCTTTACCCTTATTGAATTTATTAATTCGGCCTATCGTGCACTCATATTTCTCGGTGAGAGAATGCATGGAAGCACCCAAAGTGGATATTTGCGATGTGAGCACATAAACACGAGACTTGAGATTTTCATTCTCAATACTCAAAGTTGAGTTTTGAGAAGTCAAATCCGCTATCATATGTTCTTCCGATTCCTCAACACTAACATGTTCAAGTTTAGATTTGAGATTAACAATCTCATTTCTTAACTCTTCAACAACAGTGTCGTTGTTGGTGATGATAGTCTTAGGCGAGGTTTGAATGCTAGCTAGGTCATCTTTTACCTTAGTATATCTATTTACTAATTTAGTGTATTTAGACCATAATTGAGAATTAGCATTCCTAAGGTCATCCATAGTTACCTCATCGCCTTCGTCGTCACTATCATCGGAAGAGGAGGATCCTTGATCATGCTCCTCTCTTGCCATGAAGCACATGTGCGCTTGCTCCACTTTCTCATCATCCGACTCTCCGCTTGAGGAATCCTCGGAGTCGGTGAATGTTGCTCCGACAAGTCCCTTTTTGTACCCCTTTTTGTACTTCTTGGATTATCGAATTTTGGCGCCTTCCACTTCTTCTTTTGCTTATTTAGAGGACACTCCGCTTTCATGTGTCCTAGCTTATTGCACTTGAAACACAAAGGAGAGGAGGAGGTGTTAGAAGACCCAAATTTAGTTTTGTTCTTATAGTTACCTTTTCGGAAGAAACGGTTGAACTTCTTGGCCATGAGTGCCATGGACTCCAAGTCCAACTCGTTTTCCGAGTCTTCATCATCGGTAGATGTGGATGTGGATGGAGCGGCCTTGAAAGCAATAGCCTTCTTCTTTGGCTCGTATTGCTTTAGGTAGGACTTCATCTTTTCCTGCAACTTAACCTTGCTATCCTTGCGTACCTCGTATGACATTAAAGTACCCATTAGTTGAACTACGGTGTACTTATTCATATCATTACCTTCCTCGATGGTGAAGGTATGCTTTTCCCAACTAGAAGGAAGTCCTTCGATAAGTTTCGAACACTTCTCCTTTTGGGTGTAGGTTTTGCCGAGAGCTTCCAACTCGTTTATGATATCGACGAAGCGAGCATAATACTCCTTCATCTTCTCACCCTGTTGCATATGAAACATTTCGTAATCTTTGTTAACAACTACGAGTTTAGAGTCTCTTACCCTACTCGTCCCATCATGTAGTATGAGGGGGGAGTTCCAAATTTGATATGCACTCTTACATGTGCATATCTTATTGAAGTCCTCAGGCTCCAATGCGCATTGCAAGGCGTTCATTGCCTTGGCATTGCTTATCTCCGCGGCGACCTCCGCGGTTGTCCATTTCTCAAAGTCTTCTTCGGCGGGCTCGACGTATTCCTTCATTGTGGTCCTCCATAGAGATGCACTCCGGAGGAAAGTTTCCATCCGGCATTTCCAGTACCCGTAGTTGGTACCGTTGAAGAATGGAGGCCTCGTTGAGGAATGTCCTTCCATCACCGAAGATGCTCCTTCACGGTTCCTGAAGGTGCCATAGTCGGAAGGTGGACGCACGGTCTTGTTGTCGTTGGCAGACATAGCTAAGTATCTGGCTCTGATACCAAATGTAATGCCCTACAAGCTACTGCACAAGTACTAGAGGGGGGGTGAATAGTACTTTAAAAATAACAAGGAGTAAAATTCCTAATTATCGTGCTAACAACTACCAAATCAATTTGCAGAAGCTTAAATTGATTACAACAACAAAATTAACAATGCTAACAATAGATATTACTGGGTTCGTATCCACCCAAGTCTCCCCGACTTGTTCCCGGTGATTCTACGTCCCAACCACCCGGATCCCCTCCGGATACTTAGGTTAGAAACCATAACCCAAGATTTCCACTATGAATATCTTGTGAAAAACCTTCACAAGATCAAATCATACATGCAATGGCAATAGTGAATCCCACAACCCGGGATCACAACCTTCTCTCATAACCGAGAGAATCAAACGCAATAAATGAGTTTATATGAAATAAACAATAACTTACCACAAACCCTATACCTTGAGTATTCTTACCAAATAGGTGCAAGGAGGGATTTGAGGAAGAGAAAGTCACCAAGACCTAGCACCACTGAAATGAGAAGCAATGGGTGCCTAGAAGTGATTTGGAGACTTGAATCAAGCTAGAGCTTGAATGGCTCACCAAGTACAAACTTCTCTCAAGATGGATTCTAGATCTAGAATGTGAGAGAATGGATTTCTTGTGAGGAAGAGAGCTTTGGAAATGAGTGAGAATCTCTAACTCTTTCAATCTCAATGAATCTCTTAATAGCAGCTCTAACCTAGAAAGAAATGACCAAGCTTCGTATTTATAGGGTCCCATAGAAACGAGTTAGGTCAAATCCCAACGGATAGAAATCTGAAGCAGTTAGTCGGTCAAAGAACAACCAATGATCGACTAGTTCATCAACTAGTCGGTCGGTCAATCAACATGGACCGACTAAGTGATGAACAGTGAAGAGATTGAATTTCAGACCTAGAAATCTAGTCGGTCCAAGAGGACTGTCTGACCGACTAGTTTCACAACTAGTCGGTCGGACCGTGAACTTAGACCGACTAAGAGTCAAAAACAATTAGTCTGAATACAAATTGATTTAGTCGGTCCAAGAATAAATGTTGACTGACCAGATCATCAACTAGTCGGTCGCCAAACGTTCTTAGACCAACTAACGATAAACAGTAGCTTAGGAGAAAAATTGGCATGTACAGTAAAGCTCAACTAGTCGGTCAAAGAAGCATCACTGACCGACTAGTTCACAAACTAGTCGGTCGGTGAGTCAACGTAGACCGACTAACTGTAAACAGTACTGAGCAAGAAAATACAAACTGAAACTAGTCGGTCCAAGAAGCTTTGTCGACCGACTAGATCACCATCTAGTCGGTCAGTTCTTCTTCTTGAACCAACTAACATGCACAATAAAGTCCGAATCGAAGCGCGATGCTTCGAGGAAGTTAGAATGGACTTCTACTAAGATCCTAGAGCTAAGATATGAGCGTTATGAAGATAGAAATATAAGATATAGTCAAGGCTTAACATTCTATAGATCGAAACTAAAAGACTATAAATAAAACCTTAAAGAACGGTCTTCGAGAGCTTCGATCAAATCTTCATGACTTCCAAAATGGTCCAAAAGCTTCAACGAAGCTTTAGGCATTGAATACGAGCTTTGAGAAGTCTTGAGATGTCGCTTTGAGTGTTCTCGTGAATTTGACGACGATCTCCATAACTGCGCTCAGAATTTGTTAGTTCATGAATTATTTATGTTTGCTCATCATCCAAAACCAAATCCGGGGAGTCCAATACTCAACATCTCCTTCATGACGCGGTGAAGAAGTGAAGGTTTTGGGACGGGTAAAGGATATGGACAGATCCAGAATGGGTCCTTAGCAACCAAGTCGTAATAAGGTTCTAGATTTGAGCTCACTTTCCTGTGGTGGTATTGCTTTTTCGGTCTCCAGGAGTATATTTCTCTCTTTGGAGCCTAGTGGTATGTCCTCTCATCTCTTAAGGACAACCACTTCTGCTGCTAGTGGATTGTATCTATGTCAATCCTAGCGGGATTATTTGCAGCAGGGATATGAAAGTTTGACAATATTTAAATTGTAGATCTGATTATAATCAGATCTTATGTATTTACTTTTTAAATGGTCAATTTGAGCTTCAGGCTCATAGATGATTTGAACCAAATAGGGAATTGAAGGATCTGCAGGATTCTCATTACCATCAACACACAATATATAAGATGTGTACTAATACCTTACTCGTACGAGATTTTGGAATCTAGTCATCAAAGGTGGTTAGTTCTGATGAATGTGTGCACTTTATGGCATCATGACAGTTTATGTAGTGTTGCTTCAGGAACACGGACACATCGTAGCAGACGTACCATCTTTAAGATGTGCTCTAAACCCATTCTTAGAAAATATTTATATGGAGTTGATCAGGCTCATATAAAAAAGGTTCTAATGGTGTGTTTAGCTGAGTGTACGCAACCACTGTTGCTAATTATTTATGATTTCCCATTTTTATCCAATGTTACCACCATTTTTTTAAAAAAATGTGGTTGGATAATGACCATTTTTAGAGGATATATTGATGAGTACACTAAAGGTACATCGTTAGTCCTATTAAGAGAGTGGACAAAACCTATTTATATCACTTAAATACTCTCAAAAGACCTAAAGGTCTTCATTATCATTAATGATGATAGTAAGTATATCATCTAATTTATTTTTGAGGATGTTATGAGGGTCACTGTCCACATGAAGTGGAAATGATTTCATAATCTTTTTGCCCATTTATATGGGACAAAGAAAATGCACTCATCTGAATAAACATTGTTTTCTTCAGATATATAGGATTTGTTTAAACAAACATTAATCCTGGGCAACATATTTATCGTTCATAAGCTAAGACTTGGACGATTTTGGACACTTTCGGTGTTCCAATTTTTCCTCTTTTTGAATTTATTTTGGGACAAAGCTTCAGGCTTTATTTATTTTGCGAGTAATAGACATCCTCTTTTTTGAGTATTCAGGTTTAAAAAGGCCTGAATTTTTAAAAAATCAGAAATCACAGAAAAGATTTTCTAAATGGCTTATACTGTAAAATACTTTTTAAAAGTATATATATAAACACTTAAAACTCACTAAGAAATATGTTATGGCAACAGATTAAAACTTGTGTTTATAAAATTTATTTGTCCTCTAGGAGTGACTAATTATACAATAAGTAGGTCGACTTTCGTCGGTTTGGACTAGCAATGTATATATATTTCAATGGCATAAACTAATTACTTTTCATATTGCAAAAGCATTATGAGTACTTATCAGAGCTTCTGGTTCTGATCTTAGTTTGCCATTTCCTACTCCATATCGAGTAATATTTTCCCTTATTTTTTATTTCAGGTCATGTTTGATCCTGAACTTCCCCTGATTTCAATTTTCCTTATTTATAAAGGACAATGAAAATTAGTCTTGCTAAGGAGACATAAGCAGGGGTTTGAGCAAATTATTTTATACGTCCACTTTTCTAATTAATTATAGACTTTTAAAGGTGTGTTCGAATGCTCGAGTATGGCTTCAGGCCATTTTCTTGAGGCGTTCAAATTTTATGTGGATAGTTAATCATGCTCAAAGGGAACAAATACGTGTGTGCGTAATATATTTCTCACTTATTTATTAAGCCACGACTTCAGGCGTATGCTTATATTCAAGGCTAGATTTAAAAAAATCTTTCCTTGTAAAAATAAAGGAGAGTACTCTTTTAAATAGTTTAGCGGTAATATGGAAAACTTCTGGTGTCCATATTGGACTATATAGATCATATATCTTATATATCTATTTACCGCGAAGTGTGCATCTTAAAGATAGCAGTTATAATTTTCGCATAAACCATCGTATTTGTTTTGTTTTGACATTTAATATGATTTGAACTTCAGGTTCAATTTTCAATAAAGGTATGCTATTTGAACATGTTGAAATATTATTTAATCTGTTTGTGCCATAATATTTAATCTTAGTATGAGTAATAACATGAAAAACAATTATATAAGAAAATAGACTAAGTTTTAACATGCAAACAAAATATTAAAACAATTGTGCAATAATCTAGTTGTTCATAAGATGTCTTGGATTTTTATGACGCATACCCGAAAATTTCATGGGAATTTAGCCCAAAAAAGAAAATTTTATGGGTACATGGTGGCGGTGGAGGCTTCTGTCCGTCCGCGATATGCGCCATGTCAATTAGATTATGTTCAGAGAAATTTAAACTGAACAACATGTCATTCATCGTTAACAAAAAATAACATTTTATCCTCCAAAATATTAATATTTATTGTAACCACCTCCCAATTACTTTACTGATGTTTCAGGAATTTTCCAAAATTTTTAGGATTTTTCTGGAATTTTCTGGGATTTATTTGGTAATTTCTGAATTTAATATATATTATATATATATTTTATAAAGATTTCAGAAATTGATTAAACTAATATTAGGCCAGCGGGCTTCGGGCCCATTAAGCATGTTTTTTCTTTATTTATGTATATTTTTACACTTTTTGTGGGCTGCAGGCCCAACAAAATAAGAGGAATACTAATATTATTTATTAAAAATAAATTAATTTGTGTCCGCAGGCTTCTGGCCCGTTAGGATACTTGATTAGTGATTTTCAAGAAAATCTATGGGCTAAGCCCACTCAACAAGTTAAAATTAATTTAAATTTTAATTATATTTCAATGTGAGCTGTAGGCCCATCAAGAAAATGGGAAAAACAATTTTAATTTTAATATATTTGTTTAATTTGGTGGGCTTCAGACCTATTAGGGGGTTCTAACATAATATTAATCAGCTAATCTGATTTTTTTCTTATTGGGCTGCTGGCCCAAGAAAAGGCCCATGAGTGTAAAAATCTGAGAATTATTTTTGTTTGGGCTTCAGGCCCAAAGCAATTTTATTTCAGTTTTATTTTATTTTTATTTTAGTTGGGCTTTTAGCCCAACAACCCAAAAATGGGCTTCCCCTAACCCTAACCTTAATTTTGGGTTAGGGTTTGGGGAGGGGCAGCCGCCACTGGGCGCGACCGGTGGTCGGTGGCCGCGCCTGCTGGCGCGGCAGTTTCCACCACCGCGCTCAGAGGCGCGTCATACTTTGTTCTGCCGGAATTTTGGTCTTTTCTGTCGGAATTTTGGCCGGATTTTACGTCAGATCTGTCGGATCTTTGGCGGAGAGGGGCTATCGGCTTTAGGCCGTTCATGGGTTTATCAGATTTTGATTTTTAAATTTATGGGACATCATGAACAAGATTTTGCACAAAATGATCTAATAAAATCTACCAAATAACAGATAGATTGCTTAAAAATTAAGTTTTTGATTAGTTTTGCATATAAACAATTAATTTTTTGATCTAATAAGTTAGATCCATGCATAAACAATCATTTATTTTATTCTAGGTCACATAAAAAATTGAACTTTTAATATGTTATCAGATCTAGAAAAATGTTTAGGCTTACACACTAAATCTGTCCGCCAGATCTAGCGAAGTTTGATGAGGGATGCTCGAAAAGAAACGCTGCATCGTCTCGTGAAGCTTTGCGTCACGAAAAAAATTGACGGAGCTTCCACCGGGCGCCTTCCTCTCACGAGCAGTCACTTCTTCCATCGAGCATGGTTGTGCTAATAACGTGTTATGAAGGAGAAACATGTTTGGAGAAGGTTGAGGCTTAGGGATGGCAGGAATGGCCCGACCCGCCCGGCCCGACCCGGCCCGCAGCCGGGCCGGGGCAAGCTTGGGCTTTGTATGCGGCCCGCCCCGCCCCGGCCCGCCCCTGTAAACGATAGAGATTCTAAAAAACCTTACTATTTTGATGCGGACCATGCAATCAACGAATAACCCATAACTCATACTCTATTCCACTGTTCTCCCAATTGGGCCAATTCCCAATTCCAAATTACAAAATAAATCAAAATTCTCCCAATTCATAAATAAAATTTTTATTTGGGATTCATATGGATGGCAGTAATGACCTGACCCGACCGACTCGACCCGACCCGACCCGGTTTTAGTAAGAAAGTACCCGCCCCGCCCCGGCCCGCGACCCGCCCCGCCCTGGCCTGTAGATGGGTCGGGGCAAGCTTGGGTAGTTAAATACCCGCCCCGCTCCGCAATATTGCCATTCCTATTGAGGCTAGGAAACCCCTAGCCTCATTTATATAGTATTCATATTGGTTACTCATGTGGGTGTATACCCAATAGGCCCAATGGGTCCTATTCATAACAAAAAGATATTTTAACTCTCATTTTGAGTTATTTTTGAGACTATTCTTACATTATATTCAATTGATTATTGTGGTCTCAAACTCAACCCATTGATGTTGCCAACATTTTTTATGCTATTTTTTCTTGGCATTATCATTTGTATTCGTTGCGGGGTAGACCTCGCGTACAATGAATTTATATTGTGGGGAACCAAGGGCACGATGGTTATGCTAATGACATGATTAGGACATGCTATTTGGCAAGTAGTTAGTGGAGTGAAGAGGCTAAACTTGTGGCGGGAGCTGACCACGGTGTCGAATCCGGGAGGATGCAGTGAAGAGGTCAAACAGCCTAGATGGCTGGCGAGCACAACCGGTGACGACGAGCTGACCTGCACAAGGAGCAACTCGTCGGAAAGGCCGGGTTGGGATCCAACCCTTAGCCTCTCCGATGCCTAAGTCAGTTTAAAGCGGAGGCTAGGCACGCAGGTCGGACTGTGGGTGAGTCGACCATACGTGACGGGCTATGGGTGGAAGAACAAAGATATGGACGACCTTTGCTCTTGTGTGTGAGTGATAAGATTGAGGGTAAATTTGCTAACCTCTTCACCGTTGGAGGCGAAGGGATATTTATACCTGACGGGGGACGGTTAGGTGAGGCTGACCTAGCATGCTAACTCGATGTGCTGAGCTGGCCCGGGTGTCAGCGGAAGTTTCGAACGAGGATGTCATGAACAGGAGTGTCAGCCACGCTTTTGTCAGACGGCGCAATGGCCAGGGGCACTTTTGTCAGTGTGTTAGGGCCGAAAGCATTAAGTGTCAGTGGGCACAGTGGCCAGGGGGTCCTTTGTCAGATAATCGGGCGGCGTAAGTGTCAGTAGTGTCCTTGTACTAGGTTATTTGTCGTGTCCGACATGCCAAAGATCCGTCGGAGCGCCACCCAGGGGGAGGACCCGAAACACGTCGACGGTCTGGTACGGGCTGAGGCTGGGCAGCCCGGATGCTCATTTTGCGCGCTGGTCCTTGCGAACAGGGGGTAGACTGACGCGTGTCCCGCCGGGGCCGTGTCGGGGAGCGCCCCTATCAACGGTCAAGGCAGGGCGTGCCCACCTCCCTGTCGGGTCGGACCCTAGGGTCGGCAGGCGCCCTATGGGCCTCTGAGGGTCAGGCGTGTAGAGCCCCGTTACGGGGTTGGCCGCCCTTTCGGGGGGGACAGGGTCGTACCGACGGGGTAATTCGGTGGTTTTGGACGGAACGTCGGACTACCACGATCTTTAGGTCGTAACAATTGCCCCCGTCATTCGAGTTCGAGGGGGGAGCCCGACTCAGCTCGGATGATGCATCACTTCCCTTACTTTGAAATGGCGGTTCGGATTTTGATCCGTGCTCGACAGCGGTGGCGCAGGTCTGGGAATTCCTGCCCGGTTAGCCATTATTGCGATTTGAAAGTGCCTGGGGGAAATCGAAGCGCCTCCGTGACTGATGATCTCGTGACGCGTGGATGAAGGCGTCTCTTTATGTCAGTTGAGGTGTCAGGGATGCTCGGATGAGCGCCACATGGCGGCGCATCGACGGTCGAGATGACCCGTTATTTTCTATAAGTACTGGGGGGAGGGGGACGGCAGAAGCTTTCTTCCGGCTTCGATTTTCCTTCCTGCCTTTTGGTTTCTGTCAGTCGTTCACCGACATTGTCACTGTTGTCTTTGCTGGAGGTCCGTTTTCGATCGTCTTCTCAGCTCGATTACTCGCTAGGTAGTCCCTGTATCCTTTAAGCGATGGCTTCTCATTCTGACTCTGGAACGGGTAGCAGTGCGGTGACAGAGGAGTCAATGTCCGAGGAAAGGTGGTGGGGGGCACCGAGACCTCAGCAGAGGATAACGTGGCGCCCTGACGTGCCGAGGGCGATAATGGCCATCAGGTGCCGGCCGGACAGGATCAACGTTAGGGAGATTCGGGTGCGGTTCGTGCGCCCACCCTGCGAAGCACGGGTACCGGGACCCGAGGAGAGGGTGTGTTCGCCTGGGGATAATGAAGTTGGGGTCTACATCCGATCCTTCGATTTGGACTTCGATTCCCGATCCACCCTTTCCTCTTACACCTGATGAATTTTCTAGAGGTGCCGATCTTTGCCTTGGCGCCCCGCTCTTGGGGCTTGCTGGTGGGGTTCATCGTGCTATGCTTTGCCAGCTCCATGAGTCCGTCCTTGGCTTTGTTCCAGCACTTCTTCGTAGTTCGGAAGAGGGGGATGTACCACTGCATCTGTGCGAGGGAGGGGAGGGAGCTCATTGTCGGGGTGCCCGCCGATGTTGGCAGGTGGATGGAGGATTTTATTTTTGTTGAGATGCCGGTCGATGCGGTGCTGCTGCCGAACTGGGGGGTGCTGAACCCTCTGGTGAATGAGAAGGTGACTCTAGCTGGGGAGGACCTGGTGAAGGCGTGAATCTTGGCGGGGCTGCCCGAGGCGCGCCGTCGGTTGGGGAACTTGACGCTGGTCGGCCAGCTTGCCCAGGATTTTTAGTCCCAAGGTAGTTTGAGTCGGGCGTACCTTCATCCGCCATTACCGTGAAGAGCATGACGTCCCAAGGGGGTTCCTTTTTTGCACGACCAGGAGATGTAACGTTGTATTCACGGCATTCTCCGTGAACAGCCCCGCTATTTAAAATGAATTGGTTGGAATGATCTTGTCCCCGTTTCTTCTTCTCATTGAGTGTGTGGACCGTTTGCTTGCGTGCGAGGGTATAATTGCCCCCAACATTCGTCTGTCCAGGAGCGCTAGGTCGTGGGGAGGGGGATGTTGAGACCCAGTATGTTGAGACACGGTACGTTGACGGCCTACGCGTGAGCTCTGGGCGGATCGACGAACCCATAGTTCGGGTCGAGGTGAGGCATTCTGCCTTGTTGGGTTGTGGGGGGAGTCGTTGTCGCAGTCTGCCACGAACGGGTGACGCCCCATGTCCCTAGCCGCCGTAAAGGCCCTTCTTGGACTCGGGTGTGGGGGCGAGGCGGGGTTTGAAGTTGTTGTGACTCGACACGATTATTTCGACGCAAAAGAGGGTGGTAATCGAAGCGTATCGGAGTCCGTTGTATTGGCAGAGGCTATCGATAGTGAGGTCGACCTCTCAGTTATCGCGCCGAGCGTTGGTGCCTCCGGCGGCAGTGATCCGGAAGGATAGGTTTTGTCTCGCCCTTCCCCCTCCCACTTTTTGTTTAAAGGGAACGGCGGGTTCGGTCCGAGGGAGGCCTCGTTCTGTTAGGTCGGCCCCTGCTACTATTGTAATATTCGGCCCCTCTTCTCTCAGCCGCGATGGGTGGCCCAGTTTCATGAGCTTGCCTCGCAGTTTGATGGGGGTCGTTCCCGAGTTAAAGCGTGCTCGGACAATGATTATGGGTTCTCTTGAAATAGTCTTTTTCATCAAAATTTACAAGATTTCAACCTTAGTTTTGACATGAGGTCTCGATAAAGCCTTCGGTAATTAGGTAAGTACGACCCGACTCATTGGCGGGCGGGGAAGTCGTTCCATCCTGTTGTAAACTGCATCAGGATGGGCGAACTCCTCTCTTCTGGACGGTCTTCCTTCCCTTCCGTTGCTCATCGCGTCCCTCTATGTGTCCCCTATGCTGAAGGGTTGCAAGGTCTCCTCGGCTGCTTGGATTCACCAGGGAAGCTGTCTTGCTGTTGTCCTCCATCAGATCGTGTTTACAGAGTTTTCTCGAAAGGATGTCGGAGAGAAACCCTGGGAGATGAGGAGCACGAGGTGGATGTGGCGTGCTGCCTCGTCTTTGGCCTTCTTGCCCATGATGGGTTGTAAGGTCTCTTTGGGGAGTCCTTGCACCGAAAGGAAACCCTGGAGGAGGTGGAGGACGGGGTATCGGAGGTGGAGAACGAGGCAGTGGAGGTGGCGTCGTCTCCCCGGGAGGGTCTCCGACGGCCCGGCCTCGATGGGAAGATAAAGAAAAGGGAGGTGGGTCGTTAGGAGGTGCGTCGGTGGAGGCTAGTGAGCCAGGTAAGGCTTTTGCCTTTCCTGCCGACGGGTCTCGGGGTGGGGCAGATGCTGGTCGGGGGGAGCGAACCGTCGCAAGCCCTCCGATTCGACTGTTTCATCTGGTTTAAAGCAGACGGAGGAGTGGAAGACGGGGCTCCCCTTGTGTAAGAGGAATAGACCATCAGCGATCCGTATGTAAGAGGAATAGCCTATCGGCATGGCGGGCCGTTGGAAGGCGGTCTTGCGGAAGCTGGAATGCCCAGGCGGAGGCTGGAGTGCCCAATGGGGTGATTTGGCAGGGCTGCCCCGTCCTTCGGTTCTCGGCCTGGAGCGCTAGCGTGCATCAGGCGCCGGAAGAGGGGCATGGCCCGCCATTGGAGCTCCAGTTCCCGTGACTTAAGTTGTCTAAGGGAACTTGAAGACCGATAGGCAGGCCGTTCCCTGGGTAAGAGGAGTAGTCCATCGACGGCCGTAGTGTGGAAGCGATCGCCTGTCGGTGTGGGATCCATTGATGGCTGAGTGTCTCCCTTTTGTTCGGGCCGGATGCCTTGAAGCTTTTCATACTTGGTGGAGGGGATTGAGGTCGGTCCTCATATTTTCTTTTTCGTTTTCTTTTTCTTTCTCTCCTTCGGGAGGGTGAGGGGGGTATTTATATGGGATTTTATTGACGATTTCCCTGGAGTTAATGCGTTGAGCTGGCATCATCAATGGGTTGCTTAGAATTACTCCTTTGGGAACCGCCTTTACCAGGTGGCGCTCGACACGATTCGTTAGCCCTTGCCTCTCGGGGGTGTGTCGTCATTAATGGCACGTTTCCCGAGCGTCCTTTCGTTTCGACGAGTCGCATCGGGGGGCTGCTTTATCGGGACCCTACGTTATCCAATGGTTCTTGGCCCACGTGAGGCCTGCCTCAGCCCGCGTGTCATTGTCCTTTTCTCGCGTGAGGATCACGGGTCAGCTTGGGAGGATGGTGATCGAGTGGACATCTCGGTCTGCGCTTCTCCTCAGCCCCAGAGTTCCTGAGGGGGGAGCGAGCACGTAGCTCGGCCCATGCCCTTCTCTGGTTTGGGTGGCGAGGGTTGGCCCTGCCCCAGAGTTTCTGAGGGGAGAAGCGAGTGCGTAGCTCGGCTCGTGCCCTTCCCTGGTTTGGGTGGCGAGGGTTGGCCCTGCCCCAGGGTTCTTGAGGGGGGATCGAGCGCGTAGCTCGGCCCGTGCCCTTCCCTGGTTTGGGTGGTGAGGGTTGGCCCTGCCCCAGAATTCTTGAGGGGGAGCGAGCACGTAGCTCGGCCCGTGCCCTTCTCTGGTTTGGGTGGCGAGGGTTGGCCCTGCCCCAGAGTTCTTGAGGGGGGAGCCAGCACGTAGCTCGGCTCGTGCCCTTCTCTGGTTTGGGTGGTGAGGGTTGGCCCTGCCCCAGAGTTCTTGAGGGGAGGAGCGAGCGCGTAGCTCGGCCCGTGCCCTTCTCTGGTTTGGGTGGTGAGGGTTGGCCCTGCCCCAGAGTTCTTGAGGGGGGAGAGAGCGCGTAGCTCGGCCCGTGCCCTTCTCTGGTTTGGGTGGCGAGGGTTGGCCCTACCCCAGAGTTCTTGAGGGAGGGAGCGAGCGCGTAGCTCGGCCTGTGCCCTTCTCTGGTTTGGGTGGCGAGGGTTGGCCCTGCCCCAGAGTTCTTGAGGGGGGAGCGAGCACGTAGCTCGGCCTGTGCCCTACTCTGGTTTGGGTGGCGAGGGTTGGCCCTGCCCCAGAGTTCTTGAGGGGGGAGCGAGCACGTAGCTCGGCCCGTGCCCTTCTCTGGTTTGGGTGGCGAGGGTTGGCCCTGACCCAGAGTTCTTGAGGGGGGAGGGAGCGCGTAGCTCGGCCCGTGCCCTTTTCTGTTTTGGGTGGCGAGGGTTGGCTCTATCCCAGAGTTCTTGAGGGGGGAGCTAGCGTGTAGCTTAGCCTGTGCCCTTCTCTGGTTTGGGTGGCGAGGGTTGGCCCTGCCCCAGAGTTCTTGAGGGGAGGAGTAAGCGTGTAGCTTGGCCCGTGCCCTTCTCTGGTTTGGGTGGTGAGGGTTGGCCTTGCACCAGATTTCTTGAAGGAGGAGCGAGCGCGTAGCTCGACCTGTGCCCTTCTCTGGTTTGGGTGGCGAGGGTTGGCCTTACCCCAGAGTTCTTGAGGGGGGAGCGAGCACGTAGCTCGGCCCGTGCCCTTCTCTGGTTTGGGTGGCGAGGGTTGGCCTTGCCCCAGAGTTCTTGAGGGGGAGCGAGCGCGTAGCTCGGCACGTGCCCTTCTCTGGTTTGGGTGGCGAGGGTTGGCCCTGCCCCAGAGTTCTTTAGGGGGAGCGAGCGCGTAGCTCGGCCCGTGCCCTTCTCTGGTTTAGGTGGCAAGGGTTGGCCCTGCCCCAGAGTTCTTGAGGGGGGAGAGAGCGCGTAGCTCGGCCCGTGCCCTTCTCTAGTTTGGGTGGCGAGGGTTGTCCCTGCCCAGGGTTCTTGAGGGAGGAAGTGAGCACGTAGCTCGACCCGTGCCATTCTCTGGTTTTGGTGGCAAGGGTTGGCCCTGCCCCAGAGTTCTTAAGGGGGAGCTAGTGCGTATCTTGGCCCGTGCCCTTCTCTGGTTTGGGTGGCGAGGGTTGGCCCTGTCCCAGAGTTTTTGAGGGGGGAGCGAGCGTGTAGCTCGGCCCGTGCCCTTCTCTGGTTTAGGTGGCAAGGGTTGGCCCTGCCCCAGAGTTCTTGAGGGGGGAGAGAGCGCGTAGCTCGGCCCGTGCCCTTCTATGGATTGGGTGGCGAGGGTTGGCCCTGCCCCAGAGTTCTTGAGGGAGGGAGCGAGCGCGTAGCTCGGCCTGTGCCCTTCTCTGGTTTGGGTGGCAAGGGTTGGCCCTGCCCCAGAGTTTTGTAGGGGGGAGCGAGCACGTAGTTTGGCCCGTGCACTTCTCTAGTTTGGGTGGCGAGGGTTGGCCCTGCCCTAGAGTTCTTGAGGGGGGAGCGAGCGTGTAGCTCGACCCATGCCCTTCTCTAGTTTGGGTGGCGAGGGTTGGCCCTGCCCCAGAGTTCTTGAGGGGGGAGCGAGAGCGTAGCTCGGCCCATGCCCTTCTTTGGTTTGGGTGGCGAGGGTTGGCCCTGCCCCAGAGTTCTTGAGAGGGGAGCGAGCGCTTAGCTCGGCCCGTGCCCTTCTCTGGTTTGGGTGGCGAGGGTTGGCCCTACTCTAGAGTTCTTGAGGGGGGAGCGAGCGCGTAGCTCGGCCCGTGCCCTTCTCCGGGTTGGGTGGCGAGAGTTGGCCCCGCCCCAGAGTTCTATGCGTTCGAATTGAAACACTCAAGTGGAGACAACAAGGTTTGGAAATATGCAGAGAAGAAAAAGTTTTATTAGAGAGGCTCACAATTACTGATAGAACTTTAGCAGGTGCTCCGTGTTCTAGGGGTGGGCCAGTTTGCTCCCATCAAGGGTCGCCAGGATGTTAGTGGCCTGTCCGATGATGTCAACGATCTCATATGGCTCCTCCCATTTGGCGGCCAACTTTCCTCGGCGTGTGGTCTCGGGCTTGAAGGCGGCGTCCTTGAGGACCAAGTCACCGACTCTAAAGGTTCGCTTCTTCACCCTGGAGTTGTAGTGCCGGGCCATCCTCTGGCTGTGTCGGATGAGGTTCGTCAAAGCTCGATCCCTTACTTTGTTCACGAGTTCAAGACTGAGGCCGAGGCCGTCATCCAAGAACTTCAACCGAAGTGTCTCCTCTCTGATCTCCACAGGAACGACCGCTTTCGACCCGTGTGCCAGCATGAACGGGCTCTCTCCAGTCGAGGCCTTGTGGGTGGTATGGTAGAACCAGAGAATGCTCGGTAGCTCATCCACCCATGTCCCGAGGGCAGCATCAACCTTCTTCTTCAGGGGGCCCAGATGCATTTATTTGCAGCCTCCGCCATCCCGTTGCACTGCGGGTGGGCGACGGACGTAAAATGAAGCTTGATCCCCCAGCCCGAACAGAAGTCGCGGAAGCCTTCGCAGTCGAACTATCTTCCATTGTTCGTTACTATAGAGCGGGGTATCTCGAAGCGACATATCACAGACTGTCAGATAAAGACCTTCATATCCGTCCACGTGATGCGCGCCAATGGCTCAGCCTCGACCCACTTGGTGAAGTAGTCCACGGCGACGACTAGGTATTTCCTTCCCCCGGAAGCCTTTGGGAAAGGTCCAAGGATGTCGAGCCCCCATTTGGCGAACGGGATCGGGCTCACAATAGGCACCAAGTCGGCCGGAGGTGCAACCGTGTGACGGCCAAATTTCTGGCACGCCTCACACCTTTTGACGTACCGAGCCGTGTCATGGATCATGGTCGGCCAGTAGTACCCCTGGCGCACTATCTTGTGCGTGATAGTGCGTCCATCGTGGTGTTTCCCACAGAAGCCCTCGTGTACTTCTCGGATGACTTGCTCAGCCTGCTCTGGCCCTAAGCATTTCAAGAGTGGCAGGGCATCAAAGTTGGCGCGACACCGGCGGTATAATACTCCGTCGAGGAGTACGAATGACAGGGCCCGCCTCTCCACCTTCTTGGCCTGCAACCGCTCCTCGGGCAGGGTCCCCATTTCCAGGTACTTCACTATTGGGGTCATTCACGTCGCCGTCGAGCTGACACACATTAGCTCTTCTTCCTCAATGGTGGGCGTCAGCAAGCTTTTGACGTAGATGGACTTTCCGATCTCGGCCACGGAGGAGGAGGTCAGCTTGGACAGGGCGTCAGCGTAGAGGTTGTTGGAGCGGGGTAAGTGCTGGACCTCTGCCTTCTCGAACTTCTGGAGCTCGGCCTAGATGCGCTTGAGGTAGCGCTTCATCGTCCCTTCTCGGGCCTTAAAGCTCCCTTGGATTTGTTGGACGATGAGCCGTGAGTCACTAAGCAACAGCACGTTCATCGCCCCCACCGCCCTACAAAGCTTCAACCCATTGACTGCGGCCTCATATTCCGCGATGTTGTTGGTTGCCGGGAAGTTGAAGTGTAGGGCGTACTCCAGCAGGAAACCGTCGGGGGTTTGGATGACGATACCTGCCCCAGTCCCGGATCCTGTCACTGAGCCATCGACGTGAACGGTCCATAACCTGCCCACGTCTCCCTCGACGGGTTCAGAGGGTCCAGCCACCTCCATTGCTTGCAGGGGCGCAGCTGCTGGCGGGGTCCGGCAGGTTTATCGGGGGGTCTTCGGTGGTGCACTCCACCACGAAGTCCGCCAGCGCCTGGCCCTTAATTGTCATCCAGCCCTTGTATGTTATGTCGAACTTGATCAGCTCGACACTCCAGTTAAGCATCCTGCCCGATCGCTCTAGCCTATTCAGGTTCTTTTCGAGGGGCAGGTCCATGTGGACTGCGATGGAATGGGCCTGGAAGTATGGCCGGAGCTTCCTCGTCGTGGTGATCAGGCAGTATGCGGCCTTCTCGATGGGGCTGTAGCGGGTCTCTGCCTCTCGGAGAATCTGGCTTGCATAGTATACTGGCCGCTGAACTCCGTTCTCTTCTTTGATCAAGATGGAGCTGACGGCTTCTTCATTGCTCGCCAGGTACAACCCCAGCTTTTTCCCCTCTTCCGGCTTTGCGAGTAGAGGAGGACTTTGCAGGTAAGCCCTCAGCTCCATGAACACTCGAACGCAGTCGTTGTCCTACGGGATCACCTTCCTGTTGGCCTTGGGCTCGCCGAGGGCTGTGCGCAGGACTCTGAAGAAATGGAGCGACTTCTCCTCCGACTTCGACAAGAACCTCCCCAACGCCGCGATCCGGCCGTTTAGTCGCTGCAAATCCTAGATGGTGCGTGGTTCCGTCATGTTAACGAGGGCCGATACCTTGTCGGGGTTCGCCTTGATCCCCCGTTTCGTTATCATGAAGCCAAGGAACTTCTCTGACTGCACGCCGAAGACGCACTTTGCCAGGTTCAGCCTCAAGCCATATTGGCGCACCTTCAGAAAGGTCTCCCGCAAGTCGGCGAGATGGCCCGGGGCTCTCTTGCTCTTCACCAGTATGTCGTCGATATAGACCTCCAGGTTTCGCCTCACCTGCGAGCTGAATATCCGGTCCACCGGCAGTTGGTAAGTTGCTCTTGCAGTCTTCAGTCCGAAGGGCATCTTTGTGTAACAGAAGGTGCCGCTATCGGTGATGAAGGATGTCTTCTCCTCATCCTCCCTCGCCATCGGGATCTGGTTGTATCCAGAGAAGGCGTACATGAAGCTGAACAATTCGTAGCCGGACTCCTGGTCGACCAAGTGGTCGATCCTTGGGAGGAGAAAGCTATCCTTTGGATACGCCTTGTTGAGGTCCGTGAAGTCGACGCACATGCTCCACTTCCCACTGGCCTTTTTTACCAAGACGACATTGGCGAGCTAGTCCGGGTAGTCCACCGGCCTGATAAACTTGGCCTGGAGAAGATGCTTCACTTCTTCCTTGGCAGCCCTTTTCTTCTCCACTCCAGCGCTCCGATCCTTCTGTCGGACCAGTCGACACCCGGGTCCGCATTCAACTTGCAGGAGATTATCGCCGGGTCGACCCCAGGCATGTCCGCGGGCGACCAGGCGAATATGTCTATGTTCTCTCGGAGGAGGCTGATGAGGGCCCTCCTCAGAGAAATCGGTAGCTTTGTACCGACGGAGACAGTCTTGCCCTCCTTCGCGGCCACGGGTACCTCCTTGACTTCTTCAGCAGGAGTCGATCATTGGTCGCAGAAGTCTTCCTTTTCGTCAAGAAGGTCAACTGACAAGGCCTGCTCCAGGCCCTTGTGTATGGTAGACCCTACGTAGCAGCTTCGGGACAGCTTCTGGTTCCCCCGCACTAGCCCCACCCCTCGCGGGGTCTGGAATTTCACCATCTGATGGAGCAGGTTGGGGAGCGTTTCAATGGCCGTCATGTACAGCCGCCCAAAGATCCCGTTTTATGCCGACGCAATGTCGATGACAACGAATTACGTCATGCGAGTGAGGACCCTCGGTTCCTCTCCAAGCGACACCGGCGGAGTGATCACCCCCACAATGGGGACCGAGTGGCCAGTGAAGCCGACGATGGGCCCTGCGCAGGGCCTCAGGTCTGCCTGCTTCAACCCCATCTTCTCGACTGTCGACATAAACAAGATGTCGCACGAGCTGCCCGTGTCGATCAAGAGCCGGCTGATGATGGCCGTCCCAATCTGAGCTTCGATGACGATGGCATCATTGTGTGGAAGCTCGACTCCCTCCAGGTCCTCGTTGGTGAAGGTGATGGGGGGCCGCGTCGCTCTTCTCTGTTTCGTCTCGCTGCCGAGGCCCGTCGCCATCACCTACTGGGCGTATGCATCCCTGCTTGACGATGGCGCTCCTCCAGAGGATGGTCCACTGCATATCACATCTATGCGCATGACCGGCTTCGGCTGGTAGGGCTCCTCCCGCTCATCGCGTGGCGGCGGGTCTGCTCTGGTTTAGGTGGCTAGGGTTGGCCCTACCCCCGAGGTGGCCTGCCTGGATCAGCCGCTCGATCTCCCTCTTGAGGGTGAAGCAGTCGTCGGTGTCGTGATCGTGGTCCCGGTGATACCGACAATTTTTCCGGAGATCTCGCCGCGCCGGGTCCGATCTCATCTCCCTAGGCGGCTCCGGCAACAGTCCGGCCCTCGTCGCCATTGCCAGTACCTCTATCATGGGGGTGTTGAGCCACGTGTGGTGGGCCTGCAGGGGTCCCTCTAGCCTCGGGACCGCTCGGGCGGGGCCCCGGGCAGGGGCGGGCTCTCGCATTGACCCTGGGCGATCTTGCAGACGACGGCCCCCCGGATCGCGTCAGAGCTGAGTCGGCGGGTCGTGTCCCTGGGGTCCATCTTCCTGCCTCGGCCTTGGGTAAGACCGAGGATCGCCATGGGGCAGCTTCGTCGGGGCGACCGATTTCTTCCCACCGAGAGTCTCCTCGCTCAGCGCGTACCTCTCCTCCTGAGCAATCAGCGCGTCGTAGTCGGCGGGTGGGTCCCGGAGCAGGGACTTGTGGAGGCTCTGGTTGCACAGCCCCGTCTTGAAGGCCAGCATGAACACCTCATCGCCGCAGGCCACCACCGCCCGTCTTTCGTCTTGAAAGCGACGCAGGTACTTTCCAGTTGTCTCTCCTTCCCTTTGGACCACCGTGCTTAGGTAGTCCAAGGGCTTCTTCCTTACGCGACCGGCCCAGAATTCTTGGCAAAACTTATGGGACAGTTCGCCGAAGCTCCAAAGGGATCTCGCTGGTAGGCCATAGTATCACTCCAGCGTCGTATCCCGCAATCTTTGTAAGAAAAGCCGGCACAGGAACGCGTCATCCACACCGTGCTAGAGGGAGTCGCCTCCTCCGTTGTAGGTGGCCAGCGGGGGGCCTTGAACCTTGCAGGTCTCGGGGCCGACGTGATCCACCGTACCAATGGTGTGGCCTCCTCAGGGTGGGCGGGGCGCTCTGGCTCGTGCCCTCTCCGCCATTCTGGGGTTTCGCTCCGGTCACACCTCGGCTGCCGATGCTCATCATGCCCTGGGGAATAGCGAAGCGGTCGCCGGGGTGGACTCCTTCCACGGGCTGGGGGTTCGACGGGCGGCGGGCTGCGGTCATCCCAGTATCACCGGCCTATTGTTGTTGCCTCCGGGGCCTCCCTATGCTCTTGATTCTCCCTTAGTAGCCTTTCGCACTCTGCAATGAGGAAGCGGAGCTTTTGACGAACGGTCTCCTTGCCTAGACGATCTTGGGAGAAATGCCGACGGGGCGGACTTTGCCCATGAGGGGGGTCCCGACGACTGGCAGGCTGCGTTCGTTCATGTGTCGTCCGCCTGTCATCGACACCTCCGGGATCTCCCGGTTCACCTCGTTCTCCCTTCGGAGCCTTTCGCGCTCCGCGGTAATGAAGCGGAGCTAGCATCGGGCCGTCTCTTCGTCGAGGAGGGCCTTCGAGGCCACCTCATCCAGATGCCTCTGAGCGGCCGCCGCTTCCTCTTGGCGCCTTCGCAGCCGGGCGATCTCCATTTCTTCCTCTAAGAGCTTCTGCTGAGCCGCAATCTCCTCGGCGAGCCCTTTGTCCCTCATCTCTTTGATGAACTGAGGGTGGAGATTCCGCCTTATGTTCGGGGGCTCAGAGGGGCCCGGGGGTACCCCGGCTCTGGCCGCTGTGAAACCCGCCATCATCTTGGCGAAGGCCTCAAAGCTCTGCTGTACCGCGCAGACCGAGGCCTGGACCTTTTCGGCCTCCCCCTCTGGGGGTGGATTAGTCGCAGGAGTCACGGGAGGGGAGTGTGATTCTTGATCCATGGGATCCTTTCCGTGGTAAGGGTTTCGGTTGATTGGTATGGGATCTGACATGGGTATGACCCTTCGTTCCCACAGACGGCGCCAATTGTTGCGGGGTAGAACTCGCGTACAATGAATTTATATTATGGGAAACCAAGGGCACGATGGTTATGCTAATGACAGGATTAGGACAGGCTATTTAGCAAGTAGTTAGTGGGGTGATGAGGCTAAACTTGTGGCGGGAGCTGACCACTGTGTCGAATCTGAGAGGATGCAGTGAAGAGGCCGAACAGCCTAGATGGGTGGCGAGCACAACCAGTGACGACGAGCTGACCTGCGCAAGGAGCAACTCTTCAGAAAGGTCGGGTTGGGTTCCAACCCTCCGATGCCTAAGTCAGTAATAGAACTTAAAGCGGGGGCTAGGCACGCAGGTCGGACTGTGGGTGAGTCGACCGTACGTGACGAGCTATGGGTGGAAGAACACAGACATGGACGACCTTTGCTCTTGTGTGTGAGTGATAAGATTGAGGGTAAATTTGCTAACCTCTTCACCGTTGGAGGCGAAGGGGTATTTATACCTGAAGGGGGGCGGTTAGGAGGGGCTGACCTGGCATGCTGACTCGATGTGCTGAGCTGGCCCGGGTGTCAGTGGAAGCTTCAGACGAGGATGTCAAGAACGGGAGTGTCAGCCATGCTTTTGTCAGACGGCGCAATGGCCAGGGGTGCTTTTGTCAGAGTGTTAGGTCCGAAAGATTAAGTGTCAGGGGGCGCAGTGGCCAGGGGGTCCTTTGGCAGATGGTCGGACGGCGTAAGTGTCAGTAGTGTCCTTGTACTAGGTTATTTGTCGTGTCCGACGTGCCAAAGATCCGTCAGAGCGCCTCCCAGGGGGAGGACCCGAAACGCGTCGACGGTCCAGCCTGGGCTGAGGCTGGGCGACCCGGATGCTTGATGTGTCCATATTTTCTATTTTTTTCATATCATCACTTCATCGCATTGCATATCATTTCTGCTCCCAAATCCCACTTTTTACTACGATTCTGCATTTCTGACGATATTTTCGAGTTTCGTAGTGTTTCGTGAATTTTCAGGGATTTTGGAGCGATTTGGACCCCTATCCGGGTATGGACACATCCGACGTGGCCATGATCTCATTGGCGGGGCTCTGGAGGAGTTCGCCGTGTTTTTGGAGCCGTTGTAGGAGAGAATGGAGAGAGAGAGCAGAGAGAAGCCCTTGCTGCAGTATATGTTTTCCCAGAAAATACTCGGCCCGAGTAGCTTGCTACTCGGACCGAGTCATATCATTTTGAAGAGCGGACGGATATGGGCTTACTCGGACCGAGCAGCTCATCTGCTTGGTCGAGCAGCCCTATGATACACAGCCCGAGTAGGCGCCCGAGCAGCGTCCGAGCACTAGACCGAGCCGACCCTACTTGGACCGAGCAGAGACTACTCGGTCCGGGTAGGTCGATTTTCAGATCTCTGAGTGGTCGAGTAGCTTGTCTACTCGGACCGAGCCACTGACCGAGCTATGCTACTCGGACCGAGTCACCTGCTCGGTCGGCACTTCCCAGGGCATTTTTGGAAAGATTTTGAAATGCGCAATGTGCGCAATTTGGGCAGCAGCTGAAGCTCGCGATTGCGGGCTTGGCTCTGTGAGTTGATTCTAGCTTCGAATTTTGAGAATTTTTGTGAGAGCTCCGGTGATTCTTGTAGGAATTTTTTCTGGATTAATTCTTGTAGCGAATTTTGGATCGATAATTGAGGATTATTGCTTTTTATTCTTTTCTGGATCTATTCTTCGTTCGTTCTCGCTGTAAGTTATTTAGCCCTAATTTCTTTATTGCTAAAATGTTTTCCTCTGTGAAATTGATATTTTTGTGCGTTCCTATTGCGATGTCTGAGTAAATCCATTCTAGGGTTGATGGGTTAGCCTTAGGATTTTAGGGGGAAATGTTGATCTGGATCCCCACGTTGAATTAGGGATTGTGTTGTATTTCAGTAGATCCTACCGAATCCGTAGATAACACGTACTGAGATCATGCCCACGGTCTGTGGAATTGATGTGCTTAAGGGGTATCTAGGGCTTCGAATAGGGAAATCAATGGATCCAACCAAGGCACTTGACCATGCCTGGCTTGTGCCTTGAGGGGATCCATCGGCGAACTATACCGCTACGTTGACGGCTACCGCCATTGCGTCAATAAGAGCCACCGAAATACCCCGCAATTCTAACCCACGAGAGTAGTATGAATTGGGAGATTAATTCCCTAGCTTTAATGCAATGTGAGGATCAGACCCAACATCAACCCCCAACGATCCTAGCGGCGATCCCTAAAGCCCTAGTTCTTTTTATTATATTACACAACAACAACAATCAACTCAAATCTTTCACTCCGACCGCTACTCTACTTCTAGATTTAGAAATAGACCGAGATTATTATAGACACTATTGTTGAATATTGGACTCCCCGGATTTGGTTTTGGATGATGAGCAAACATAAATAATTCATGAACTAACAATCTGTGAGCGCAGTATTGGAGATCGTCGCCAATTTCACGAGAATATTCAAAGCGACATCTCAACACTTCCAAAAGCTCGTATTCAAGCCTAAAGCTTCGTTGAAGCTCTTACAACGCTTTGGAAGTAATGAAGATTCAATCGAAGCTCTCAAAGACCGTTTATTAAGGTTTTATTTATAGTCTTTTAGTTTCGATTGATAGAATGTTAAGCCTTGAGTATATCTTACGTTTCTATCTTCATTTCGCTCATTTCGTAGCTCTAGGATTCTTGCACAAGTTCACTCTATCTTCCTCGAAGTGTCGCGCTTCGATTCGGCCTTTGTTGTGCATGTTAGTTGGTACAAGAACAAGTACTGACCGACTAGATGGAGATCTAGTCGGTCGGCCACTGTTCTTGGACCGACTAGTTTCTGTCAGTTAAATCTTTGTTCTTTACTGTTTACAGTTAGTCGGTCTACGTTGACTCACCGACCGACTAGTTTGTGAACTAGTCGGTCAGTGATGCTTCTTTGACCGACTAGTTATGATTTTCTGTTCATGCCAAATTTCTCCTAAGCTACTGTTTACAGTTAGTCGGTCTAAGAACGTTTGATGACCGACTAGTTGACAATCTAGTCGGTCAACTTTTGTTCTTGGACCGACTAAGTCAACTTACCTTCAGACTATGTTGTTTTGCCTCTTAGTCGGTCAGAAAGTGTTCTTGAACCGACTAGTTTTCTAGGTCTGAAATTCTATCTCTTCTCAGATCTGCTCTTAGTCGGTCCATGCTTTGTGACTGACCGACTAGTTGATGAACTAGTCGGTCAGTGTATGTTCTTTGACCGACTAATTCTCACAGATTTCTTTCCGTTGGAGATTGACCTAACTTATGTTTTTGGGTTCCTATAAATACGAACCTAGGTCATTTCTATCTTCAATAGAGCTGCCATTAAGAGATTCATTGAGTTCTAAAGAGATAGCTATTCTCCCTCAAATCTAAAGCTCTCTTCCTCACAAGAAACACATTCTCTCTCATTTCTAGATCTAGAGAGAAGCTTGTTCTTGGTGAGCTCTTCAAGCTATTGCTTGATCCAAGTCTCCAACTCTTCCCTAGGCACCCATTGCTGCTCATTTCCTTGGTGCTAGGGCTTGGTGACTTCATCTTCCTCAAATCCTTCATTCCACCTATTGGGTAAGAAAAACTCAAGGTATAGGATTTTGTGGTAAGAGTATTTATTTCATATAAACTCTTTATATTGCTTATTGGCTCTCTCGGTTGTGAGAGAAGTTTGTGATCCCGGGTTGTGGGATTCACTTTGCCATTGCTTGTATGATTTGATCTTGTGAAGGTTTTTCACAAGATATTCATAGTTGAAATCTTGAGTTAGGGTTTCTAACTCAAGTATCCGGAGGGGATCCGGGTGGTTGGGACGTAGGATCACCGGGAACAAGTCGGGGAGACTTGGGTGGATCCGAACCCATTAACTTCGTTTGTTAGCATTGTTAATTTCATTGTTGTCATTCAATTTAAGCTTCCGCAAATTGATTTGGTAGTTGTGTGCAATTTAATTTGGAATTATACGCCTTATTATTTTAAAGTACTATTCACCCCCCCCCCCCCTCTAGTACTTGTGCAGTAGCTGGTAGGGCATTACATTTGGTATCAGAGCCAGATACTCAGCTATGTCTGCCAACGACAACAAGACCGTGCGTCCACCTTCCAACTATGACACCTTCAGGAACCGTGAAGGAGCATCTTCCGTGATGGAAGGACATTCCTCTACAAGGCCTCCATTCTTCAACGGTACCAACTACGGGTACTGGAAGTGTCGGATGGAAACCTTCCTCCGAAGTGCATCTTTATGGAGAACTACAATGAAGGAGTATATTGAACCCGAAGAAGAAGATTTTGAGAAATGGACTACCGCGGAGGTCGCCGCGGAGGTAAGCAATGCCAAGGCAATGAACGCCTTGCAATGTGCATTGGAGCCCGAGGATTTCAATAAGATATGCACATGTAAGAGTGCATATCAAATTTGGAACTCCCTCCTCATTCTACATGAAGGGACGAGTAGGGTAAGAGACTCTAAACTCGTAGTCGTAACCAAAGATTACGAAATGTTTCATATGCAACAGGGCGAGAAGATGAAAGAATACTACGCTCGTTTCGTTGACATAATAAACGAGTTAGAGGCCCTCGGCAAGATCTACACTCAAAAGGAGAAGTGCTTAAAGCTTATTGAAGGACTTCCCTCTTCTTGGGAAAAACGTACCTTCGCCATTGAGGAAGGTAATGACATGGACAAATATACCGTAGTTCAACTAATGGGTACCTTGATTTCATACGAGGTACGCAAAGATAGCAAGGTGAAGCTACAAGAAAAGATGAAGTCATATTTGAACCTAGATGCGCCTAAGAAAAAGGCGATTGCATTCAAGGCGGCTTCATCCACCTCTACCGATGATGAAGAATCGGAAAACGAGTTGGACTTGGAATCCATGGCACTCATGGCCAAGAAGTTCAACCGTTTCTTCCGAAAGGGTAACTTCAAACAAAAATCTAAGTTTACTTCTACTAACGCCTCTCCACCTTTGTGCTTTAAATGCAATAAGCCAGGACACATCAAAGCGGATTGTCCTCAAAACAAGCAAAAGGAGAAGTGGAAGGCACCAAAGTATGACAAGTCCAAGAAGTACACGAAAGGAAACAAGAAGGGACTTGTCGGAGCTACCTTCACCGACTCCGAGGATTCCTCAAGCGGAGAGTCGGACGATGAGCAAGTGGAGCAAGCGCACATGTGCTTCATGGCAAGAGAGGAGAACGATCAAGGATCCTCCTCTTCCGATGATAGTGATAAAGAAAGCGATGAGGTAACGATGGATGATCTTAGGGATGCTAACACTCAACTTTGGTCAAAATATACTAAGTTAGTAAATAGATATACTAAGGTAAAAGATGACCTAGCTAGCATTCAAACATCGCCTAAGACTATCATCACCAACAACGACACCGTTGTTGAAGAGTTAAGAAATGAGATTGTGAATCTCAAATCTAAACTTGAACATGCTAGCATTGAGGATGCGGAAGAACATGAGATAGCGGATTTAACTTCTCAAAACTCGACTTTGAGTATTGAGAACGAGAATCTTAAATCTCGTGTTTATGTGCTCACTTCGCAAATATCCACTTTGGATACCTCTTTGCGTTCTCTCAAAGAGAAATATGAGAACACATTAGGCCGAATCAACGAATTCAACAAAGGTAAGGGCCATTTGGATAATATCCTAAAAGATTTACTTCCGGCCAAACACCACATTGGCTTGGGGTATATGATGGGAAATTCATCCAAGTCGGTCACTACTTTTGTTAGGCCAACTTCCGAAGCCTCAACGAGTGGGAGCAAACACTCTATTGGTAGTTCATCTACCAATGGTGCTTCCACCTCGTCCACACCCTCTTTCGGAAAGAAACCCACTTTGGGTGGACCTCCAAAGAAGGGGCATGCTTACATGTACACCAATACCATGCCACGTAGGAACACACGTCCTACTCCACCGTCTCACACATATGATGATTTTTATGCAACACATTCTCGGGCACGTGCACACCAAGTGAGACACCCTCACGCACGTGTTTCCACACATGCATATGTACACCCACCTCATCATATGAATAATTCTCGTCGTGCACCATTCCATCATGTCCCGTATGCCTATCCACTACATGCATCACGTAGAAATCAACGTAGCATGCATGCACCCAATAGGATGATGGCTCCCAAAATTTTCACTATTTGGAGCCCAAAGGACACAAGCATGGACGAAAAACAAATATATATGAATGCTTATTTTTCGGATGTTGTGCATAGTAAGAATTATGTGGGGAAGTCTAAGTCCACTTGGACTTGGCTTCCAAAGGTCTAATCCCTTGGACCCAATGACCTTGGGTACCATGATATGAACTTATCTATCTTTAGGTACTCAAGGAAAAGAAAAAGGAAAGGAGCAACGAATTTAAATTTAGCTCCAAAGGGAACTGGATACTCGATAGCGGGTGTTCCAAACACATGACGGGTCACGCTCGTTTGCTCTCCGGAGTGGTTCCCATTGCGAATGGAAACCGCGTCGTATTTGGAGGCAACGAGAGCGGAACCATCATAGGTGTTGGTAAAGTCGGTAACTCTTCTAAACCATTAATTAGTGATGTTTATCTTGTTAGTGGTTTAAATCATAATCTTATTTCAATAAGTCAACTTTGTGACAAAGGTTACAAAGTTAGCTTTGCGAAAGGATTGTGTCATATTTTGAGAAAGGATAATGAAAAATTATTATTTTCCGGAACTCGTCGTAAAGACATTTATATTTTGGATCTTCCTAAGTCATATGAACAATGTCTCGTTGCCAACTCAAGTGAACAACACTTATGGCATCGACGCTTTGGACATGTGAACTTTGGAACACTATATAAGCTTTCAAAATTGAATTCTATTAAAGGTTTTCCGAAGCTTGTTTTCGAAAAGAAAAGTTTTTGCGATTGTTGTCAACGCGGCAAGCTTCCTAAATCTTCATTTAAACCTAAGAAAAGCATCTCTACTAAAAGGCCACTAGAGCTATTACATCTAGATTTATTTGGGCCAACTAGAGTAGCTTCCTTAGGAAATGCAAGGTATGGACTTGTCATCGTAGATGACTATTCAAGATTTACTTGGGTATTTTCATTGTGTAATAAAAATGAAGCTTTTGAAAACTTCACAATTTTTGTTAAGAAAGTACAAAATCTCTTAGGAACCACCATTGTCACTATTCGTAGTGATCATGGAGGTGAATTTGAGAATGAGTCTTTTGAGACATTTTGTGATGAAGTTGGTATTACTCACACCTTCTCTTTCCCTCGTGCACCTCCTCAAAATGGTGTAGTTGAGAGAAAGAATAGGACGCTAGTGGAGTGTGCTCGCACTATGCTTGATGATAGCCAACTTGGCCATCAATTTTGGGCGGAAGCGGTACACACCGCTTGTTATGTGTTTAATAGAATACTTTTGAGGCCCGGCACTAAACAAACTTGTTATGAATTGTTGTTTGGTAGGTTGCCTCAAGTCAAACATTTTCGTGTTTTTGGTTCGAAATGTTTTATTAAGAACACATATGGTAGTTTGGACAAATTCGATCCAAGATCCGATGAGGGGATTTTTGTCGGATATTCTACACGTAGCAAAGCCTACCGGATATTCAACAAACGAACCTCAACGATCGAGGAATCGCTTCATGTCTCATTTAATGAAGGATTTGTTCCAACTAGAATTTCAAATGATAACGATTCTTTGGATGTTTTATGTGATTCATTTGATAATTCTAAGTCTAATGATTCTATTGATTCTATTGAGACTAACCCAACTAATGAAGTTGTTGAGAATGTTCCTAGTGATCAAGGTATTCCCAAACGGCTTCATACCATTCGTGACCATCCCCATGAGCAAGTCATTGGCAATATTCAAGATAGTGTCAAGACAAGATCGCAAGTCCACCACTTCGCAAATTGTGCCTTTGCATCATCAATAGAGCCAAAGAATATTAATGAAGCATGCGAAGATAGCGCTTGGATCTTAGCCATGGAGGAGGAGCTCATTCAATTCGAAAGAAATGAGGTTTGGGAGCTTGTTCCATTGCCATCGAAGAACCACACCGTCATAGGGACAAAGTGGATCTTCAAGAACAAAACCGACGAAAACCAAGTCGTCGTCCGGAACAAAGCCCGGTTAGTAGCTCAAGGCTATCGACAAGAGGAAGGTATTGATTTCGAAGAATCCTTCGCTCCGGTAGCTAGATTAGAATCAATTAGATTACTTTTGTCTTTTGCATGCCATAAGAATTTTAAATTATTTCAAATGGATGTTAAAAGTGCATTTTTAAACGGAGATGTCGTTGAGGAAGTTTACGTTTCTCAACCTCCGGGCTTCGTAAATGAAAAATTTCCAAATCACGTTTTTAAACTAAAGAAAGCTCTTTATGGTTTGAGACAAGCTCCTCGAGCTTGGTATGATCGCCTAAAGAATTTTCTTTTGGATTTGAATTTTAAAATGGGCGAAGCCGATTCAACACTTTTTATTAAGCATGCGAATAATGATATTTTATTAGTTCAAATTTATGTTGATGATATCATTTTCGGTGCTACTAACTTCGCTCTTTGCGAAGAGTTTTCTAATGTTATGAAGGAACAATTTGAGATGAGCCACATGGGCGAACTCAAATATTTCTTAGGTCTCCAAATTCGTCAACTGAACGATGCAATCTTCATCCACCAAACAAAGTACACGGTGGAGTTGCTAAAGCGATTTGGAATGGAGAATGCCTCCGGGAAAAAGACTCCAATGAGCACGACTACGCATCTTGACAAGGATACGGGCGGTAAGGATGTAGACATTCGTTTATATCGAGGTATGATAGGTAGCTTACTTTATCTTACCGCAAGTAGGCCCGATATTATGTTTGCCGTATGTATATGTGCTCGTTATCAGTCTCAACCTAAGGAGTCTCACTTAGTAGCGATAAAGCGCATTTTTCGCTATCTAAGTTACACTTTAGATTTTGGATTACTTTATCCGAAATCTAGCACGTATGAGTTAGTCTCATACAGTGACGCTGATTATGCGGGATGCAAATCCGACAGGAAAAGTACTAGTGGCACTTGCCATTTTCTAGGAAATTCTCTTGTCTCTTGGTTTTCCAAGAAGCAAAATTCGGTTTCACTTTCAACCACCGAGGCGGAATACATTGCCGCCGGTGCCGCTTGTGCCCAGGTTCCTTGGATGAGACACACATTGAAGGACTTTGGTATTCATTGTGATACTAGCCCTATCATGGTGGATAACCAAAGTGCTATTTGTCTTTCAAAGAATCCGGTGCACCATTCCCGATCGAAACACATAGATGTCCGACACCATTTCTTAGATGATCATGTTGCTAAAAAGGACATCATATTAGTGTACGTTGAAACCCAAAAGCAAATCGCCGATATTTTCACGAAACCCCTAAAGGAGGACTCCTTTGTGCGGTTGCGTCGAGAATTGGGGATTATGGGTGAATCCGAAATATAGGATTCATGCTTCATTCAATAATTTTGCATGCTATTATTCTTGACAATATCTCATTCATGCTAGAATTATTGGATTTTTCGGGAATTTTATGTGATATCTTAATTTTTCGTTCGATTTGTGCGTAATCATCAAATTTCTGTTTTTCGATGTTTAATGTGGTAGTTTAGATGTTTATTGAGAGTTTTGAGATTTATCGTCCAAGCGTATTATGGAGAGAACTTGATTTTCAAGTTTTTGACTCTTTAGTCGGTTCATGTTCAGTGATCGACCGACTAGATTAAGATCTAGTCGGTCAGTACTTGAACGCAGACCGACTAAATCTTGTCAGTAATTCTTGGATTCAGCCACTGTTTGCACCTAGTCGGTTCAAGCTCATTGACCGACCGACTAGATCGCGATCTAGTCAGTCAGTGCTTGAACTGTGACCGACTAGTTGTGCCAGGGGCTGTTTGGTCATTTGGGAAATCGACCGACTTAAACTCAGTTTAGTCGATCGATTTTCATTCTAATCGATCGAAATCTCTTCTCTCTCCGCTCAAAACCCCGACCTCCCTCGAGACCCTTCGTCTTCCGGCCACTTTCCGACCATTCCCGCCGTCGCCGTCCGCCGATCATCGACCTAGGGTATCTCCTCTTCCTCCCTCTCCTATCTAGGGTTCGGTTTCAGCTCTAGGGTTAGGTTGTTCTGTTGATTTCATCTCCTAGGGTTTCGATTAGGTTTTCTTTCCTAATTCCGATTTAGGGTTTCTTCTTTTCCGATTGATTGTGCCGTGTCTTGCTTCGACTATGGCAAGAACACGCATTCCGATCACTCCCTCTAGCCCCTCTCCGATGACCGTTGATCCAATCTCTTCGGACCCCGAGCACCCAACCCCTCCGAAGCGTAGAGCCAAGACCACCCATCCTTCGTCGTCTTCGCCTCCTCTCAAGAAGAAGAGGACGACGACCGCTAAACCTAGAGGTCAACCGAAACCCAAACCCAAGCCTAAGCCAAAGGCCAAAATTCTTGCTTCTCAATCTTCGTTCCATACTCCTACCGATTCCGATACGGAGTATATCCCCGAGACCGAGACTCATAGGGAACCCACTCCTCCTATTCATCCCAAGTCTAGCACCCACCCTCGTACGTCTACTCGAAAACCTAAGGGAAAGGGTCCGATGCCGGTGGGCGGTGTCGATATTTCCTTATGTCGCGATGACCCTTTGTGTCTCGTGGCATATAACCGTATCGAACATTGCCCGCTGCTTCTGGAGCATTTCGTCCAGTTTAGCGACTTCATAGGGTTAGCTGATCTTCTGTCGTCGTCGGGTCTTCTCGATTACCTTCGATATGACCCGAAGGCGAATCCTCACCCCTACCCTAGATTAGTGAAGCTTTTCTATGCTAATAGGATCCGGGGTCAGTACGATCAGACCCACTCTGTTGAGACGACCGTTTTGGGGACTCCTATAGTCCTCACTGCGGAAATATTAGGAGAGATTTTGGGTATCTCTTCGTCTGGCCTTCTTCCTTCTGATATCTCGGTAGATGATATTTCTTCTCTTGATCAGACCATCCTTTCAGAGATTTTCCATCAGATTCCTCCTGCCATGATTGGCGTGCCATCTAAATCTTTCAAGCCAAATGCATGGGTCCTTAATCTGATTCTGAAGTCGTGCTTGCTTCCCAAGTACGGCTCCTCATCTTTGCCATCCCAGCCATTTTTGAAGCTTATCTATGCGATCTTCATGGGGAGCTCGATTAATTGGGCTCGAATTATACTCGATAAGATTGATTCTTTCGAGTGTATTCGAAAGTCCAATAAATCGGCTCATATTCCATTTCCTTGCATGTTGACCCTCGTGTTTCGTCATTTTCGTGTCACATTACCTCGTGACGATGAGCGTCCCCTTGGTCCTCCCCTGAATGCGACGGCCGTCAAGAAATCTCTTGCGGCGCTTCGTCACGTTCAGAGGACGACACCTTCAGCGTCTGTCCCTGCCTCTGCCGGTGCCTCTGCTACTCCCGTTGCCACCCTTGATGACGTCGTCCGGATACTTCTTCGTCACGAGTCCCGCTTGGCTCGTACCGAGGAGGTGGTCTGCCGTATGGCCCGTCAGATGGGTGTTGAGCTTCCTCCTTCCGTGTCTGAGGGAGAGGAGTTGGATGAGATGGATGAGGAGGACGTTGAGGAGATCTGTCGTGCTTCCACTCGTGCCCCCAAGGGCACTACTGCTGCTGCTGGTACTTCTACTTCTGCTCCTGGAGTTGCCACCTCTTCCGGTGTTCCAGAGCCATCTGCTGCAGCTCTTCAGCCTTCTGTGCCTGCTGCTGACCCAGTTTCCGAGCCTGCTCATGTATCTGCTGCTGCTGCTTCTGTCGAGACTCATGCTGCTGTTGAGCCTGTTGCTGAGATCTCGACTCCTGCCCCGACGATTCCATCTGTTGAGACACCTCTACTCCCTGCAGATCCTGAGTCCACTCCGTCGACTGGACCCACGGACGCTGCCGATCCTGCCTCCTCCTCGTGATCGTTGCTCCGAGGACTCTCCATATACGCTTTGGATGATATATCTTAGCGAGAGTATTCTGGGTTAGGATAGGGGTATGAAGGTTTTTATGTTTTGATGTACTTTTGATGTCGTCGCTGTTGTTGTATTTATTTCGATGATGATGATGTTGATGTATTTCTTTTTGATGATATGTAGCACTTGACATGATGTACCTCATATATTCGATGTGATATCTTTTTTGGATGTACTCATGTTGTCTATATATATATATATATATGTTCATCGTCGTTCATTTTTTTTATTCGTCGTGCAAATTTTAATATTCGTTGAATACATTTGAAATGTGATTTCGTCGCTCGACGCATGAAACCTTGGTTAAATAGATTTAAATTCTATAATTGTATAGAATTGTTTTCCATGCACAAATTTAGCCAAGAATATTGAATATTGAAGAGTATGTTTCTTTATTCAAGAAATGAATAATTATTTGGTATTTTTGATGATTTTGATTATCGTTGATTTTCAGTGATAATGGAAAATTTGACACACCTAGTTTTGATTCCCACATTTTTCCCTTGGTGTCAAGTTGGTCCATTGTCTTTGTCTACGACTCCCGATGTTGGATTTTACATTTCCTAATTGTTGTCGTTGTATGCCCCCCCATTTTTGGGATAATGCCAAAGGGGGAGAGATAATGATAATAAATAGGCGCAAATGAAAAATTTAACTCAATTTCCAAGAATCTAGTTTGATATGTTAGATTCAAGGGGAGTTAAGATATAAATAAGGATTTTCAAAATCCGATATTTCAAAAATAAATTCACTTTATTTATCTTACTCGTCTGATTGATGCAATTCATCTATATTCATTTTGGAATTAACGTGTCATCAATGCAGGGGGAGTAAGTATTTTACATTTGAATTATTATCTTTGATTATCATTTATGTTGGTTTGTCATCACCAAAAAGGGGGAGAATGTTGAATATTGGACTCCCCGGATTTGGTTTTGGATGATGAGCAAACATAAATAATTCATGAACTAACAATCTGTGAGCGCAGTATTGGAGATCGTCGCCAATTTCACGAGAATATTCAAAGCGACATCTCAACACTTCCAAAAGCTCGTATTCAAGCCTAAAGCTTCGTTGAAGCTCTTACAACGCTTTGGAAGTAATGAAGATTCAATCGAAGCTCTCAAAGACCGTTTATTAAGGTTTTATTTATAGTCTTTTAGTTTCGATTGATAGAATGTTAAGCCTTGAGTATATCTTACGTTTCTATCTTCATTTCGCTCATTTCGTAGCTCTAGGATTCTTGCACAAGTTCACTCTATCTTCCTCGAAGCGTCGCGCTTCGATTCGGCCTTTGTTGTGCATGTTAGTTGGTACAAGAACAAGTACTGACCGACTAGATGGAGATCTAGTCGGTCGGCCACTGTTCTTGGACCGACTAGTTTCTGTCAGTTAAATCTTTGTTCTTTACTGTTTACAGTTAGTCGGTCTACGTTGACTCACCGACCGACTAGTTTGTGAACTAGTCGGTCAGTGATGCTTCTTTGACCGACTAGTTATGATTTTCTGTTCATGCCAAATTTCTCCTAAGCTACTGTTTACAGTTAGTCGGTCTAAGAACGTTTGATGACCGACTAGTTGACAATCTAGTCGGTCAACTTTTGTTCTTGGACCGACTAAGTCAACTTACCTTCAGACTATGTTGTTTTGCCTCTTAGTCGGTCAGAAAGTGTTCTTGAACCGACTAGTTTTCTAGGTCTGAAATTCTATCTCTTCTCAGATCTGCTCTTAGTCGGTCCATGCTTTGTGACTGACCGACTAGTTGATGAACTAGTCGGTCAGTGTATGTTCTTTGACCGACTAATTCTCACAGATTTCTTTCCGTTGGAGATTGACCTAACTTATGTTTTTGGGTTCCTATAAATACGAACCTAGGTCATTTCTATCTTCAATAGAGCTGCCATTAAGAGATTCATTGAGTTCTAAAGAGATAGCTATTCTCCCTCAAATCTAAAGCTCTCTTCCTCACAAGAAACCCATTCTCTCTCATTTCTAGATCTAGAGAGAAGCTTGTTCTTGGTGAGCTCTTCAAGCTATTACTTGATCCAAGTCTCCAACTCTTCCCTAGGCACCCATTGCTGCTCATTTCCTTGGTGCTAGGGCTTGGTGACTTCATCTTCCTCAAATCCTTCATTCCACCTATTGGGTAAGAAAAACTCAAGGTATAGGATTTTGTGGTAAGAGTATTTATTTCATATAAACTCTTTATATTGCTTATTGGCTCTCTCGGTTGTGAGAGAAGTTTGTGATCCCGGGTTGTGGGATTCACTTTGCCATTGCTTGTATGATTTGATCTTGTGAAGGTTTTTCACAAGATATTCATAGTTGAAATCTTGAGTTAGGGTTTCTAACTCAAGTATCCGGAGGGGATCCGGGTGGTTGGGACGTAGGATCACCGGGAACAAGTCGGGGAGACTTGGGTGGATCCGAACCCATTAACTTCGTTTGTTAGCATTGTTAATTTCATTGTTGTCATTCAATTTAAGCTTCCGCAAATTGATTTGGTAGTTGTGTGCAATTTAATTTGGAATTATACGCCTTATTATTTTAAAGTACTATTCACCCCCCCCTCTAGTACTTGTGCAGTAGCTGGTAGGGCATTACAACTATGTCCGTCTCTGTGGGATTTGACTATCTTTTATACTATAACTCGATACCATCCGCTTGCGGATTGAGCCCGGAATTGTAGCCTAGGGGCCATATTACACCTGGCGATCGTGACACCGCCAGATGGAACCTAGGTGTAGGTTGCGGGTGCGTCAAGTTTTTGGCACCGTTGCCGGGGACGGCAATAGTATTTTTATCTCAGTTTCTTTTTATTTCCGAGAAGTTTGCCAGCATTCTTACCATTTCTCACCCTGCCATCATTTTTCATTTTTTATTTTATTGCGGTGCTACTGACGGTGTTCTTCTGAGTTTTGTTGGTGCATGAACACCCGCCACAAAGGGGCTACCAGAGAGTTATTGTTCGATCCTGAGATCGAAAAGACAGCCCGGGCTTTAAGAGCCTCCAGCAGAAGTTCATCTCCATCTGCTCAGATGGGAGAGAACCTCCTCCTCCTCCTCCTCGCACTGGGTCCATCAGGGACTACATGAAACCGATGTTTGGGAACAACTCCTCGATTCTTAAACCGCAGCTGACAGCAGAAATCTTCGAGCTTAAGATAGGGTTGATAAACCTGATGCAGCAGGATCCCTTCCACGGGCATCCTCATGAGAATCCCAACCATCACATCGACTCCTTCTTGGCTAAATGTGATACATTCAAGGCGAAGGATGTCAGTGATGATGCGGTGAAGTTGCAGCTCTTCCCTTTCACCTTGAGGGACAAGGCCTCCTATTGGCTCCGGGCTCATCCTCCCAACCACTTCACCACATGGGATAAGCTTGCACTCGCTTTTGTAGATAAATTTTATCCACCCTCAAAGACAGTCCGGATCCGTGGGGCCATTTCAAATTTCAAGCAACTTCCGCAGGAGTCGCTTTACTAGGCCTGGGAGAGGTTTAAGGACCTCCAACACCAGTGCCCACACCACGGAATCCAACCCTGGGATTTGGTGCAGAGCTTCTACAACAGGCTCCAACCTAGCACCAAGATGATTATTGATGCTGCGGCGCAAGGCGCCCTATTGGATAAGTCTCTCGAGGAGGCTATAGATCTGTTGGAGCATATGACAGCCAACACCCAGCAGTGGACTGATGAGCGGACAGTTGTGACCCGGACTCACGAGGTCAAGGTCGCAACTCACTTGGATTCTCACATTGAGACCTTGTGCAAGCAAGTGGCCCGAATCGAGCATCGCCTGGACTCTATCCCTACGGCACCCAGCACCTCCTATCACCCCGGAGAAGAGTATGTAGACCCCAGATACATTCCTATTGAGGGTCATTATGAGGGTGTTGAGACATCTGAGACTGTTCAGTACGTCCAGGGAGAAGGACGAAACCAGTGGCAGCATCCGGCTGCCAGGAATCGCCCAGGGTTCTGACCGGTGCCCCGCTTGCGTCGCGGCGGCGCGGTGTCGTTTACCGCAAGTTTAACGGTTAGTGTAGGGTGCGGGAATATCGAACTCAGGGAGGCGAGGTTGTGCTTGGGTCAGGTAGGACCTAAATCACCCCGAGGGGCGAGCTAGCCCGAATCGGTGGTTGGTTGTCACGAAAGGAAATGAAAGCGTATGAACAAATAGAAAGTAAACCCGGGACTTTGGTTTCCGACCCGACGAGAGGCTCTCGCCACTACGGCCTACGGGTATGGATAGCGATCGGGATTAGGGTCTAATGGTGAGACGTTGCCTCTGAAAGTGGTACCGGCGTCCCATGGGCCCGATATTCCGGTCGGTGCCCAGGATGATACACCGGACTTCCCGGATTCGATCAGTGGGCACTCCCGTGTCCATAAACACTGATCGATCCCGGGAGCACTAAGTCTGTAACGATATCTCCCGACGTCTCATCATGCCGCTCCCGCGTGCTAGGATTCGGCGTCTACGCTAAAGGCGTGAGCTTTGGCTAGGGAGTCAACCGCCAAGTTTATTCCCCCTTGGCCCGACGGTCAAAGGCGGTCTTTTTCCCGCCGATGACAATGAAACGCCCCGCGTAACCGTTAGATTCCTACTCCCTATCGATTCCCTAACCCTATGGACGCATCGGGAAGAGCCCCCGAAGGGGCTTCCACCAAAATCCCAGATTTGGGAACTACTCACAAAAATTCATGAAAAAGCAATCTAAATGAAATTTAACCGTTAGAATCATAATCCGACAATTGCAATGCGGAAGTAAAGGAGTAGTAAAGACAATACTAAAAAATTAGAAAGATCTGAAAACTTACTTAAGAGTAACAATTACAGCCGTCACAGGGAAATAAAACAGTAAAAAAATACAACTCTCTCGTTTCTGGAACCCTAGGGGTCCTATATATAGATTTTCGGATCAACCGATCGGGTGACAAGTCAACCGATCGGTTGATCCGTTACAGATAAATCACAGAAAACGGCGAGTTTTCACCCGATCTCACGAACCGATCGGGTGAGTTCTTGAGCGACCGGTTGGATCTTGGAGCAGTCGGGTGAACCGGTCGGTTCGACGCCCGTGTCTTCAGCTCTTTTTCTCAGCTACAGATGAACCGATCGGGTGAGAGTCACCCGATCGGTTGGAATTCTGCTCGAAAAGACAGAGAACAGCCGCCCGCAGAACCGGTCTGTGAACCGGTCGGGTGACTTCTTCGTGAGCTGCGGTAGCGACCGGTTGGTGCACGCGTGCATCACCCGATCGGTTGGAGATGACCAACCGACCGGGTGAGGGGCAGAAAGATGAATACTTCGCCGTTTGACCCCCTGGATCACGCGTGACTTCTCCCGTTGCTCCGGGGACTTGGGATATCATCGTAAAAGGTCCCCTACGTGGTCGAACTCCTGCAATCATGGACAAACAAAGAAAAGTGAAAGAAAACGGGAAAACATACGAAAACGAATAAGAGACGGCGGAAAACACGGAGAAACACAAAAGAAAACGTGCGTGAATATATGAAATATAGACGCACGTCAAAATCCCCCAAGCTGAACTCTTCCTCGTCCTCGAGGAAGACGAGTGAGAGTGGGAGCTCGGAAGGGAAAAATAGAGAGGAAGAAAGAAAAAGAAAACTCTAAGCCCTAGATCGTCCATCAGAGCCATCAAAATCAAAAACGACACACCCAGCAAGCAAACGCCAAATCACACCACTAAACCTAGGAAAGCGAGTCCAAATAAGTGTCGTGGGTCCACGCAGTGAAGCGCGAGTGAGCGTGGTCGTGTGCTAGCAAATGGTGATGCTTTCTACGATGTGCTACGAGGCTCGATATACACAAATCCAAGATATGACTCAAATATCGAATCGAATTGAATTAAGCGGCGAATATAAGTTCGAGCATGCATGAGAATAGAGAGAATATGAGCGTATCATGCATCGGGGACTCCACAACTAGGGTTAAGGAAATCACGCCACTATAGCCTAGATACTAGCTAAATAGCTCCTAAGCCAAGTGTCTTTGATAACGACGGGGGTTGAGATGATGTGGAGAAGAACACTCGGTGCAAATTCTCGCCTTCCCTTTATTCTTGGCAAGTATGAAAATATTCACACGGGAATTTTTTGGGTTTTGGGTATTTGCATATTTTTTTGGCTTTTTTGGCTATACAATCTTTTTCTTTTCTTTTCTTTTTGGGTTTTTCTTTTCTTTTCTCCCCTTTTTTTTGGATTTTTGGATATTGGGATATATACATGTGTACTCTCCCAAGTGGGAGAACGGTACACGACGAGGGGATTTGCACCAAGTAAAACAAAAAAGAAATCGGAATCTAAACACTTGGGCAAAGGAAACTATTCTCGCTAATTAGAGCGTGGGCTAAATGGGTTATCCTAGTCCTTAATTGTGGAATCCCGACACATGCGAAATGAAGTATACGATATATATAGCATGCATATAGAAGCAGACATTAGAAGCAAATACCGCATATTCAACATCGAAGCATGATAATCTAGGGGTCATTCCTGGACAGGTATATAAAGTAAAATCACAAAGCAGAAGCACACCAAATGCTAGTCACGACACACGACTCACAAAAAGCTAAGTGGACCCACGATGCGTGAAATGCAAGAGGACTCGAAATCCTAGGGTTAGTGAGTGTGATTATCGATGCAATGCTAGGTGTGTGTGACTTTGTGGCGATTCATCATAGGATTCATTTCTAGGAGAAAGAGCTAAAGAAAGAAGGAAAAAGAAAAAAGAAAAACACGATGGAAAACGACTCAAATAACGTAGAAAAACAACACAAATGACGCACGAAGTGCGACTCCCCAAGCTGAAACTTGCATTGCCCTCAATGCAATAAGAGTGAGTACGGGAGGGCAATGAAAATGGGGGGGAATACGCACAGACACGAAAAGAAATGAAAACGAGGAAAACACATAGATAAAACTGAAAAAGAAATAAAAAAACAAGATCAAAATCAAACAATACGAAAATAAAAATAAAATAAAATCACACGACACGACACTCAAGAAGTGGAAAACAAACACACACGCAAAAATGAGAAAAACAAACAAAACACGACAGCACACCGAAATAGACGTCCCCCAAGCTAGACCAGAAAGTGCTAGCGAAATGATATGATCAATGAAATCTAGATATGTGCAAGGGGGAGTCAAAAACAAAAGGGGTGAATCTAGAAAGCAGGAGGAGCTGAGTCCTCGTCCTCCTCGGAAGAGGGTGTGGATGGGTGGTCGGGGGAGGCTGGGGGCGTGCTGAGAAGTGGGGAAGAGGCGAAGTAGTAGGGGCAGTGGTGGTGTGAACAATGGGACAAGTGTCGGTGGTGATGGGTGGTGTTGGTAGGAAGGCGATCAAGGCGGTAGTGAGAGGAATAGAAGTGTAGGAAGTAGGTGCGGCGGTGACGGTAGTGGGGGGTGGTGGGAGGGATCTGGAGCATACCGGTAATTTCCTCCGGCGCACGTATGGAGTGACGGAGGAGGATGGAGGTAGCGTGAGTGCGGTGGAAGTGGTCGGGAGGGGTGAAGTGGATGCCGGGATGGGATGTGAAGAGGGAGGAGAAGAATGTGGTGAGGGGGGTGATGGATGTGGAGAAGTGTGGGTGGGTGGAGGAGAAGATCGCCTGGGTGGTGAAGGTGGAGGTGGTCTGTGGATATGAGTAAGAAGGCAGAGAATGGCGGCCACGTTCCTCTCAAGTGCGAGGAAACGTGGGTGAGTAAGAAAGGAGGATGGTGATGGGTCCGAGGAAACAGAGGACATGGCGAGCTCACGAAGGGCGGCGACCTCCCTCTCAAGTCCTAGACGGGCAGATACCTGACGGCGACCAAAAGACGTAGACTGGCGCGAGGCAGCGGTGGTGCCGCCAGGTAAGGTTGAAGAGGTGCTGGCAGCAGTGGTCATGCCAGCACAGGAGACAAGGCCAGAAATGGCCGCAAGGAGGTGCTCAGACGTGATCGGTCCCGGAGCAGAAACGGGACGACTCGGGCCAGCCCCTAAGTCTCCCCCAGACGCAGGGGTATCCTGCTCGCCTAAGTGGGCGGCAGGGGACGGTGATCTGCGGGCGCCTGCGGGGAGAAAAGGAAGATTCAACCCCGCAAAGAAGTCGGGATCAGGAGGGAAAGTCCAATCTCCCACGAGAGCAATGGGCATGCGAGCGGGGTTGGGCAGAATGGTGTAAGGGGCTGGGGTGGCCATAGTTGAAGATGTAGCGGCCAGCTGAGTAGGGTCTAATCATGTGAATGTGCCACAGGATGTCAATATCAAGACGTGATGGTCCTGCGGCAACAGGAAGATTGTTGGGGAGGGGGATATTGAATTGGGGGTAAGAGCATATGATAGTGATGATGCCCCCGCAACAAAACTTTCCCTTACCGGCCCGGCTAATCTCGAGTAGCTTGTGAACAAGCCAATCGCCGCCATGAATGGGGACGGTAGGGGCCCTGAAGCTAACTCCATCATCATCCCGGACATAAGGAAAAGTCATGGCCCAAAGGATAAAAAGATCGGGGATAGTCACAGTGCCTGACTCGTCCCTAGGAAAGAATGTGGAAGAGATGATCCTGTGGGCAAGACGAAACACGGGATGAATGATGGAGGAGGCCTTGGCCCGACCTCGGGGGTAGTCGCCGATCAATGTGAGGCGGAACCAGAATTGATCGACGCTAAATTCGGGCGTGTACCCATGGTGTCTGATAGAATCATCCCCGAGATTGGGGAAACCAAATATATCATTAATCGTGTTCAGGGTTGTGGTGACACTACGGTTACGCACCCGGAATCTAACGATCAACCCGGACTCTAAAACAAGTGTGGAGAGGAATTCGAGTGTGAGTGCCGGGTGGGAAGTGGCAGATGCATTAAGGAAGGCTAACCATCCTAAGTTGCCGAAAAGATATTCGATCTCGGTGAAGACACCGAGATCGAGAACTGTTTGTGCATGCGGGAATTTAGTGGATAGATGCCCTCGAGCATCAAGCCTACGGTAAAAATCTTTGTGCTCCTGGTTCCGAAAAATATACCCGTGCGGGCCCAACATTGGGTCCACAGGGGGGACAACAGGCGGGGGAGGGCCAAGTGTAAGTGCTCGTGTATGGGAAGGGGGGCGTGTTTGTTTTCGTCTTTTTCGAGACGGCTCCTCTTCTCGCATGATACCCTTTCCCTTATCCTTATCTTTAGCCATGTGTGTGAGTGTGAGCAAGAATTAGTGCAAAAATCGTGGATGCACACTAACACAAACAAACGAGCAAGCACAATAAGTAGGGCAAAAGTATAAAATAGGCTTAGGAGCGAGTTTACCCAATTGCAGTGGTGGAGCTTGCTCGTTGATGTCCCCTCACTGTTCAGCGAGAGAAGCTTGGAGTCGCGGCGAACTCCTTCGGCAAAAATTTTCGAAATGGAGGTGGATTTGGGAAAATTAGGTCAAAAATCTCGGAATGGGAGGAGAGAGAGGGTGTAGATGATGGAGGGGTTGATGAAGGAGGTGGAGAGTGGGAGTAATGGAGGAGTAGGGGACGTGGGGGAGTGGGGATCGGTTGTTGGAGAAGAGGGGAAGACGAAACGACGGCGAGATTTGCGATCGGGCTAGGGTGGAAACGAGCGGGCGTCGGGGGGTATTTATAGGGTTTTAAGTCGAACCGATCGGGTGACTTGTCACCCGGTCGGTTGACGGTTAGGTCGAAAATTTTGCCGAAGAAATGCTACAGGCGAACCGATCGGTTGACTTTTCAACCGACCGGTTGGCCGCTCCACACAATTTTCCCGAGAACTTAGGGCTGCTCACCCGGTCAGGTCAACCGATCGTGCTCGAACTCAACCGATCGGTTGATATTCCCCAAAATTTCCCGAGAGTTCTCCCCAGCTCACCCGATCTGCCACCCGGTCTCTTCAATATTCAACCGATCGGTTCATTCGGGGACAGATCTCGGCACGTATCTGATACATCCCAACCGATCGGGTGAGTTATCACCCGATCGGTTGAGGCTTGTTTCCTGCAAAAACCAAGAAATTTGATTAAGTCCCTTAACAGATGTTCTCGCGGCTGACTTTATTTATAGAAATAGATAAAATAAAGTAAAAAATAACGCTAGAAATTAGAGAAAAAGTTTAGAACATGGGTTGCCTCCCATGAAGCGCACTTGTTTAACGTCGTTGGCTCGACGCCCGCAAGAGATGCTCATGGTGGCTGATACGGGTGATGCCCAATCTTAGGCATCTCTTCCTTGTTGGAGCTGAAGGCGCTCGGGGTAGTCAGCGGCTGGAAAAATACTTGCTCGACCACCCTCCCTTTGTTCTTGAGATCCGGGGGCTTTTCCTTGGTGTTGGCGCTTCCCGCCATCTTTTTCAGGATTCGGACCTCGTCTTTAGTGAGGTCCGTGAGCTCTTTCCCCGTTCTCTTCACAGGAGGAAACTTGAGGAACCCGGGAGGGGTCGTTCTCACTGCACTCGGTCTTCCAGCAGCTTCTTTGTCTTCGGGGCCTTCTTCATCTTCAGAATTCCCCAATTCATCGGGGGGGTTTCTCAGGAGAATCTCCCAGGAGCTCTCCTCCACAGCCTTTTCTTCTTCTATCTCAAGCAGATTACACCGGAGGTCATCAGGAGGGTCGGGGTGCTTCATAGATAGTCCCAGGTCAAACTCAACTTTCTCTCCGCTGACGTTCAAGGAGAGTTTTCCGTTCTTCACATCTATAAGAACGCCAGCAGTGGCCATGAAAGGCCGTCCCAGGATAATGGGGGTGTGTGCGTCTTCGGGCATGTCCATGACTACAAAGTCCACAGGCACATGCACCCCTCTCACATTCACGGGGAGATCATCAACAATTCCCACCGGATATTTGACCGACCGGTCAGCTAGTTGTAGGGTCATCCCAGTGGGTTCCAAATCACCCATTCCTATCCTTCTGTACATCGACAAGGGCATCAAGCTAACACTCGCTCCTAGATCGACGAGTGCACGATTAATCTTCACAGCCCCGATCGTGCAAGGGATAGAGAAGCTCCCCGGGTCCTTGAGCTTTGGCGGGTTATCCCTCTGGATAAGAGCGCTACATTCTGCCGTCAGCACCACTTTCTCTTTTCTCGACCCTTTGGTCACCAAATCTTTTAAGAATTTTGCATATGAGGGGATTGTCTCAATTGCCTCCAAGAAGGGGATTTGCAGGCTTAGGTCCTTGACCATGGCGAAGAACTTCCCATATTTCTCATCAATTTTCGCCTGAGCCAACCGTTGTGGAAATGGCACAACGGGTTTATACACTCTTGGGCTCTCTTCCTCCTTCTTCTTCTCTTCTTCAGATACTCCCTCCGGAGTCATGGGATTTGATGACGAAGCACCGGTGTCGTTTAATTTTTCAGTCGGTCTCTCAACGACCAATGGTGCTTCCGGGTTGCTAGGGGGCACTCTAGTAGGAATTTGTGTCCCGCTTCTCAGAATGATAGCGGACACATTTGCGTGCTCGTGCACGAGTGCCGACGTTTGTGTTGCTCCTCGAGGGTTCACCTCCGGTTGTGGCGGCAATTGGTTTTGTGACCTTGCGAGGTTCGCCACCTGTAACCCCAGCTGGGTTACTTGGTCCGTGAGGGTCCGCTGGCCCATTTCCAGCTTTTGGTTGATCCTCTCCTGGTTGGTAATATATTGAGTCAAGAGAGACTCAACCGGAGAGACGGCCCTCTGTTGGCCATACTGCTGCTGCTGGAACGGCTGCTGATTCCTGGGAGCGTACGTTTGTTGCTGAGGTTGCTGCTGAAATGGTTGCAGCTGACCCTGAGTCTGCGGTGGTCTAGCCGGCTGATAGATTTGTTGCTGCGGCTGCTGCGGCGGCGAGGGCTGAAATGGTGGCCGGTAACTGAAATTCGGATGGTTCCGGTTGTTGGGAGAGTAGGCCGGGTTGGAATTTGTCCTTGGCGGATATGGCGCATTCCCCGTGGGGTTGTAAAATAGTGCGCTCGCCTGATCCAACGGTGGTGAGATGTCACCACCGTCGAATTCCCCAAGGAATTCGGACTCCACCGCAGAAACTTGCTGTGTACCGGCCCCACCGGCTCCAACCATCAGTGCGGAGATCTGGGTCGAAAGCAAGTCAAACTTGCTCGAAAGTTTGTCGACGTCCTCGACTCTGTGTATACCCCCAGTTCTTGGTGTGGCTCTCTCGTCACACCACCGCTCATTGTTGGATGCCATGTTTTCCAGAATATTCCCGGCATCTTCCTCGCTTCGGGACATGAAGGAACCCCCAGCCGCGGCGTCCATAGAAGATTTAAGGTCATCTCTCAGCCCATTGTAGAACAGATTGATAATCTGCCACTTCGGAAGCTCATGATGAGGGCATCTTCTTTGCATCTCTTTATATCTCGTCCAAGCCTCATGCAAGGACTCGTGGCTGGCCTGGGAGAAGGAGGAGATCTCACTCCTCAGCTTCATGGTCTTCCCCGGAGGAAAGAACTTCGTCAGAAAAGCGTTGGAGAGCTTCTCCCAGGTGTTGAAAGTATTGGGGTCCTTCCCCCTTAACCACTGCTTGGCCTTGTCCCGCAAAGAGAAAGGGAACAGCTTCAGACGGATAGCCTCTGTAGTGACACCGTTAATTCGGAAGGTGTCACACTTCTCCAAGAAGGAGTCCAGGTGCTCTATCGGGCTCTCCATGGGCGCACCCGCAAACTGGTCCTGCTGGATCCATGTCACTAGAGACGGCTTCAGCTCAAAGCTTTGGGCCGTAATAGCTGGAGATCGGATGGCGGAAGTTGACTTGATGGAGGGCATCGAGTACTCCAGCAGAGACTTGTGAGGTGGGGTGTTCTCCTCCATGGATTCGGGATCTTCCCTTCTTCGCTTTTCGGCGGCCAAACGCCTAAGGGTGGCGTTAATCTCTGGATCGAGTGGAATCAAGTCGTCAAGACTCCTTGAACTCCTGCGCATGAAAAACAACAGACACCCGTGAAGCGACAAGTGGGAAAGAAACAGATAAAATAAGAAATAAAAATGAGAAAAACAAATAAGAAAAAGAAAAACAAGAATGCGAAAATTATCGCGAGGTAGGGATGTGAGCTAGACACGAGGGTTCAAGAGATCCTAAGATATCAAGCACGTTGCCTCCCCGGCAACGGCGCCATAAACTTGACCGGTGCCCCGCTTGCGGCGCGGCGGCGCGGTGTCGTTTACCGCAAGTTTAACGGTTAGTGTAGGGTGCGGGAATATCGAACTCAGGGAGGCGAGGTTGTGCTTGGGTCAGGTAGGACCTAAATCACCCCGAGGGGCGAGCTAGCCCGAATCGGTGGTTGGTTGTCACGAAAGGAAATGAAAGCGTATGAACAAATAGAAAGTAAACCCGGGACTTTGGTTTCCGACCCGACGAGAGGCTCTCGCCGCTACGGCCTACGGGTATGGATAGCGATCGGGATTAGGGTCTAATGGTGAGACGTTGCCTCTGAAAGTGGTACCGGCGTCCCATGGGCCCGATATTCCGGTCGGTGCCCAGGATGATACACCGGACTTCCCGGATTCGATCAGTGGGCACTCCCGTGTCCATAAACACTGATCGATCCCGGGAGCACTAAGTCTGCAACGATATCTCCCGACGTCTCATCCTGCCGCTCCCGCGTGCTAGGATTCGGCGTCTACGCTAAAGGCGTGAGCTTTGGCTAGGGAGTCAACCGCCAAGTTTATTCCCCCTTGGCCCGACGGTCAAAGGCGGTCTTTTTCCCGCCGATGACAATGAAACACCCCGCGTAACCGTTATATTCCTACTCTCTATCGATTCCCTAACCCTATGGACGCATCGGGAAGAGCCCCCGAAGGGGCTTCCACCAAAATCCCAGATTTGGGAACTACTCACAAAAATTCATGAAAAAGCAATCTAAATGAAATTTAACCGTTAGAATCATAATCCGACAATTGCAATGCGGAAGTAAAGGAGTAGTAAAGACAATACTAAAAAATTAGAAAGATCTGAAAACTTACTTAAGAGTAACAATTACAGCCGTCACAGGGAAATAAAACAGTAAAAAAATACAACTCTCTCGTTTCTGGAACCCTAGGGGTCATATATATAGATTTTCGGATCAACCGATCGGGTGACAAGTCAACCGATCGGTTGATCCGTTACAGATAAATCACAGAAAACGGCGAGTTTTCACCCGATCTCACGAACCGATCGGGTGAGTTCTTGAGCGACCGGTTGGATCTTGGAGCAGTCGGGTGAACCGGTCGGTTCGACGCCCGTGTCTTCAGCTCTTTTTCTCAGCTACAGATGAACCGATCGGGTGAGAGTCACCCGATCGGTTGGAATTCTGCTCGAAAAGACAGAGAACAGCCGCCCGCAGAACCGGTCTGTGAACCGGTCGGGTGACTTCTTCGTGAGCTGCGGTAGCGACCGGTTGGTGCACGCGTGCATCACCCGATCGGTTGGAGATGACCAACCGACCGGGTGAGGGGCAGAAAGATGAATACTTCACCGTTTGACCCCCTGGATCACGCGTGACTTCTCCCGTTGCTCCGGGGACTTGGGATATCATCGTAAAAGGTCCCCTACGTGGTCGAACTCCTGCAATCATGGACAAACAAAGAAAAGTGAAAGAAAACGGGAAAACATACGAAAACGAATAAGAGACGGTGGAAAACACGGAGAAACACAAAAGAAAACGTGCGTGAATATATGAAATATAGACGCACGTCAGGTTCTCATATGGAAATCCAAGTGGAGGGCTCCAACCTCTGCAATTTCAGAGACTACCTCCTCCTCAGCAGCAGCAGCAGCAGAGCCAGCAGTAGGGTGGCTTTAGGCCGGCTGGGCCTTATAGGCCGTCGGGATATCAGTATAACCGGCCAACTCAGCAGAATTTTGTGCCGGCAACTCCAAAGTCAAATCTTGAATCTACACTGGAGACCTTTATGAGCAGACAGATTCGGTTCAATCAGGATACGTCAAACCAATTTAAAAGTATCAATTCTTCGCTCGATGAACTGAATGGGCAGATGTCGCAGTTGCTGAAGAATCAGGGGAGATTACCCTCCCAGCCGGAGACCAACCCTAGAGCTCAAGCAAACGCTGTGGTTTCAATAACCACACGAGGAGGACGGGTTACTGACCATGTTATGGTTCCGGTATTTAACAAGGAGAAGATTACCACTGAAGAAGCTGCTGAAGACAGTGATAGAGTTGAGGCCAGTGAAGGGCCTATCACTATTAAAGAGAAGGCGGATGCACCTCCCGTCTTACCTACCATGACGATGTTGCCTGTTGATGCATCCTAGGGAAAAGACTCCAGACCCACTCCTCCGTACCCTCAGATGCTAGCCCAAGCCAAATTGGAGAAGAAGTACTCCAAGTTTATAGAGTTACTGAAAGGGATTCAACTGAATATCCCATTTATTGATGCCATCACCAAGATCCCAACATATGCCAAGTTTCTGAAGGATCTCATTACGGGAAAGAGGAAGCTAGAAGAGATCAAGCTGTTGGAGGATTCTACCTACATTATCAAAAATGACCTCCCCCAAAAGCTGCCGGTTCCGGGGAGCTTCACTGTGCCATGTTCTATCGGCGGCATGCCAATCAAAAAAGCGCTAATTGACTTGGGGGCCAGCATCAGCCTTATGCCCCTATCCATCTTCAGAAGACTCCAGACGGGAAGCGAGCTGGAATCGACGAGCATGACTATTCAGCTCGCCGATCACTCTATCAGTTACCCAGTCGGAATAACAAGGGACATCATCCTCCAGATACCTCCAGGGCTATGTGTCCCAGTCGATTTTGTCATTATAGACATGTCGGAGGGAGGAAGCTCTCAACTCATCCTCGGCCACCCCTTCATGGCAACTGTCGGAGTTCTGATAGACGTCCGAGAAGGGACCCTTTCCCTCAATGTGGGGGATATTGAAGCTGAGTTCTGGCTACAAAGGCCGATGAAGGAGAGAGCTTATGAAGAAGGGGCAAATTATTTGGAGCTCCTTGAGGAGGAAGCTATAGAGGAATTCACTACTGAAGGGGTCATGAAGGACCCGATAATGGCAAGCATCGACGACGATGGCGACCCAACCTACAACAAAGCGGTCGTCGCGTACAACCAAGTCTTGGATGAGGAGTCTCTACGCCAATCATCATATCGTGAAGCGCAGGAGGCTATATCTTATATGGATAAGAATATTGGAGCGAGCGGAAATCAAACGCCGCCGGTTTGCACCACCCCGGAAATGGACGCGCAACCACCGCGCACGCCAAGTGAGAATTGATATACCATAGGGAGTCTAGCTCATGACTGAAAACGAGCGCTTATTGGGAGGCAACCCAATTCGTATATTTTGAAATTTCTTTCCTATTTTCTTATTTTCTATTTTTATTTCGTTTTTTAGGTAAAATCGCAAAAATCATAAAAATTTGACGAGTTTGTGTTTTGTGAATGACGGACGATTGGGGGTATGCATATGGACATTATAAACAGAAGGAAGCCGGAGGAAATAAGATTTGAGAAGGAAAACAAGGGAAACGAAGAGACAAAGAGACAAAGGAAATCCAGACCGAGCAGCTCAGCTGCTCGGTCGAGTCAAGCAGATACGGAAAAAGGAGATACTTAAGCTTGGCCCGAGTAGGTTCCTACTCAGTCCGAGTAGAAATTGACACAGACCGAGCAGAACGCTACTCGATCGAGTCGTACAGGGAAGAGATTTGAGAGAAAAAAAACGTCACTCTGTCGACCCGGGTAGAACACTATTGGCTCGGCCCAAGCAGGACATGACGCGGACCGAGCATCTAACTACTCGATCGAGTCGTACTGTGTTGAAACTTGGGGAGAAAAAGTCACTCTGTCGACCCGGACAGAATTTATTGGCTCGACCCGAGCAGGATGCTACTCGGAGGGAGTATTTCATTCGAAATTTAACTTTGACCGGGCCAAGCAGCCTAGCTGCTCGGAACGAGTCGGGTCGTTTTGTTTAATTTTTATTCACACTGACCCGGTCGAGCAGATCATCTGCTCGGACCGTGTCGGGTCGATTTTTATGCCCGCTACCCGCTCCCTTTTTAATCTCAATGTTAAATTATTTTACCTCTAAAAAATTTTACCGCGCGATAAATCTCCCCCGAGCTTCTCTCTCCTCACCCTACACGTTCGCCCTTAGCCGCATTTCCCCCGCCGTCTCCACCCAAGCCCCCGATGGTGCCGCCTTCTGCACCGCCTTACTCCAGTAAGCTCTGCCCCATCACTCTTCACTTCTCTCCCCCTCTTCTTCCCCGACCTCCCCCTCTTTCCCCCCCATCGCCCCCCGCCCACTACACAACGGCGCCACCGTCGACGGCGCCACCGTCGACGATGGCGCCGCCATCTGACCCCACTCACAGACCCCCCTCACACTCTCCCTCTTCTGTCATCACCCTCCCCTGATTCACCCCCTCATCGCCCTACTGAGGCGACGGCACCGTCGATGGCGCTACCTCCGTCATACCCCCCGTTAAACCCCCTACATCTCCGCCTAATACCCTCCCCCCGCCTCCCTCTTTGCGACGATCGCCCCGCCCCGCTTCATGCCCTAGGGCACAGAACGAGCAGCCAAGCTGCTCGTTCAGAACCCCCCCTCTCTGTGCCCTAGGGCACAGACCGATCACCTATGTGCTCGGTCTCACCCAGCCCCGAGTCGTGCCCTAGGGCACTGCTCGTTCAACGGCCCGCCCCGAGTCAAGTGGCTCGTTCACAAGACCCGCACCGAGTCACCCCTACTTCTGAGTGCACAACATGGACCGAGCAGTACTCTGCTCGGCCCGAGTCACAGTATATCTGCTTTAAACACATTTTTATCGATTATCTAACGTTTTTCCCATTTTGAATTGCAGGTCCTCTACGTTGACGTTAGTGGCAGTAGCGTGGACTACCTTGGGGGATATTTTGCGCGTCCGTATCACCCGCTCCTATGGTACACTCGTTTCCTGCTCTCTTTTCATACCGTATCTTTATATTACATGCACCACTATGGTTCGCACACGTGGATCTATCACACACCCTGCTCGCGAGAAGAGACCGTCTTCTGGCGCGTCCTCTTCCCGTCCACTTCGTCGTGCACGCACCACTATCACTACCACTACCTCTGCCACTGTCACCACCACTACCTCTACCATCCCTACCACCATCACACCCATCCCATCATCTGCTATCCCCTCCACCTCTATCTCCACCACGACTACCTCATTACCCCCACCCAGCGATGACCCCACCACCCACATTCCCACACACGACATCACTTTTCATGATGGTGCTCACAGAGTGCAATACTCTAGGATCCACCAGCGCCGCCTTATGCCTACCGTCTTTATAGACGTGTCAGCTCTTACGTCACTAGACATCCTCCAGGGAGTGCACCGCCTGTATCGAGCGATCGGTTTCGACTGATTCCTCGGTGTCCATGCCTCCACGTACACACGCCTGTCCCTCGAGGGTCTTAGCTTCTTGCTTTCACCGCAGCAGGTGACGGCATCACCTTTCGACTCTTAGATCACGATTACACTGTCACTTTTGATATGATCCGGGATTATTTTCACTTTCCCGCCGTCCCTGATCCTAGGGTAGCTTTTTCACCAACCGTCGACCTTGATGACTTTGCTGCGCGCACCTTTTGGGAGCGCATTTCTGGCCTACCTGGGTACCGCCCTAGCCTGGCGAAGGCGTCGTGCATAGTGCACCCTTGCCTTCACTACGCCCAAAGACACATAGCATGCACACTCTTCTGCAGACCGGAGATCGGGACTATGTCCCTCCCTGAGCTTACCCATCTTTGGGGTATGACCTGACCTCTTAGATTCCACCCAGATGGCTCTGTGAGACCATTCATGCTCTCTGACACAGCCCACTAGCTGTGTCAGCGCCTCTACCAGACTGCCACCACATTCCATTCCACCGATATATGTTGCGGTGGTTTCTTTACTATCTTTGCTAGGATGCTAGGTATCCCCATCCCAGTTGACTTGCACCGCCCTCCTGGCCCGACACGCCTTACCATTGGTGTGCTCAAGCACATGCATATCCTCCGTCCTTTTGGTGCTCGTCACTGGCGTTACCTAGTAGGTACCGGCCACGATCCCCACATGGTCCTCCTAGCCCCTCACCTGACTCATATACCCGCCGTCCAGCTTGACTATATGATTCCTCCAGTTTTCCCACTCCCTCCCATTCACGATCTCGAGCCCCCTGGAGCTCCGGTTGAGGCACCTGTCGATGACCCGGACCCACTCTCTTCGGAGTTCGAGATGCTCGACATAGCTGCTCTTGTCGCCGGCCTCCCTGTTCCTCCAGCTCACCCATCTTCAGGAGCCACCGCTTCTACCGCTGTATCTTCCGCCTCTACCGTCGTCGAGTACTCGGGGACTGTCCTCACTTCCTTCTCCGAGACTCAGATCTCTTCTGCCGCTGTATCGGTGTCGGAGGGCACCGATTTGCCTTTTTCTGACGACGTTATAGATTTAGATGCTCCTTCGCACGACCCTGTCCCCCTCTCCCCCTCTTTCGGAGCTTATTGCTTCAGCTCCTCCTGCTGTCACCACTTCCTCCTCGCCCGTGGCCTTTTTCATGGAGTCTGTCTCGACGTCTGTCCACACCTCTGTGTCGACGACAGCTCTATTTTCCGCCACCCTAGATTTACTTACGTGCTCATCTTTGCCCACATTCCATGCCCGACACGGTGCCTCAGTTGCGCCGGGCCGCTTCCAGCGAGTACTGACTTACAGACATCCCACTCGTGCCCCACCCGACTCTAGCACTTCTGCCTCTCGCTTGACCACTCTTGAGGAGTTGACTTCCCGCCTACAACGGGATTTCGATGCCTTTCTAGTCGAGACCAGGACACATAGATCGAGAGTTGAGTCGGATCATCATATCATATTTTTATTTTTATTTTTTATTTTTCTTTTAATATATAGCTTTTATTTTCTTTCCCCACCCACACCACCCCTTTAGCATCATCTCCTGCTCACGAGCTTTTTCTTAGCAGTGAGAACACTGCTAGGTTTAGCTTGGGGTATGAGCGCTCCTGCTTTATTTTTATTTTTACTTTTTCATTTTCCTCACTTATTTTCAGTTTTATTTTACTTTTTCACCACTTTCCCACCTCGTTTTATTTTTTCTCATTTTGCATCATATTTTATGTTTTTCTCCATGCATGCATATCTTTTTATCTATTTTCCCTTTTTCTCTGTTTCTTTTTATTTTTTTTGCTAAGGATGGTCCAAATGATGATATCTCTCTAGGCTTTATTAGTTTTTGCGACGCTCATCTCTTTGACATGCTATTAGAGTTAATTTCAGTTTTATTATCTATATGTATGCATTTCTTTTGATGATCTGTCTGAATTAATACCTGAAATGAATTGAAAATCAATTGCATGAACTAGTGTTTAGTATGGTTTATGTTGGGAAACACACCTAGGTTCACGCATCACTAGAACACTTGGAGCACCTGCTTTCTTATCTTATTCACTTCTGTTTGCATGCCTGCTGATGAGGTGATTATTACCGCATGCCATTTTCAGTATTTAATTAGAAAAGTGAAAATATCCATGCTATATATGAATTTAGTTAGGTTTTATTTTATCAAATTGATGTGCACCATCTTATGAGTGAACCGAGAGCCCCATTATCTTCCTTCTCCACATATCTCTACATATCAGTTGGTTACACCCCCATAGCTACTTTATCGCATCCCACTTCCCAAATATGAACAGAAAAAGAATAGCTTCTAAAAAACATTTGTGTATATATTCATATCTAAAAAGAGAGAAAGAAAATGAATAAATACGGTTTTATTTCATTTCATTAGAAGCTATTAATTATTCTGGAAAGAAAAATTACATTCCATATCATTTTCATTGATGCGACGCCTCAATCTAAGCTTGGGGGGTAAACCAACTGATCATACGAGTGAGCTTGACATTAGAATGGAGATGGTGCACATTGGGGAGATTTTATAAAACCCAAACTTTACGAATTACTTTAGTTTTGGGGATTTTTCATGTATCTAATTGAATATCTGAATGGCATGATCTTTCCTATTCTTTATTGCATGTTGTGTGAATCTTTTGTGCTCCTTGTGTATCTGTGATTGAAATGGCATTGCCAACTCTTTTATACTAGACTCTAGGGATTACATGAGATTGATATGATTTGACGTTGTTATTTCAGTAGATCCCTGTTCTTTGCCTTTATTGCATGTCATATGATATATAAAGCTAGAAATTACAAATAGCATGTATGTTTAGCACTCAGAGCATCGTGATAGAATTTTTAAGCCTGAGATCTGACCGACCGTCCTTAGCACTTTCCTCTTACCTCTCTCTTTTTGTTTTTCATTCCTCTTTATTTTCATTTTTCTTATTTTCGTTTTATTTTTCTCCCGGCGTACCGGTTATTCGTCTTTCTCGAGGACGAGTAAGAGGTAAGCTTGGGGGATTTTGATGTGTCCATATTTTCTATCTTTTTCATATCATCACTTCATCGCATTGATATCATTTTCGCTCCCAAATCCCACTTTTTACTACGATTCTGCATTTCTGACGATATTTTCGAGTTTCGTAGTATTTCGTGAATTTTCAGGGATTTTGGAGCGATTTGGACCCCTATCCGGGTATGGACACATCCGACGTGGCCATGAGCTCGTTGGCGGGGCTCTGGAGGAGTTCGCCGTGTTTTCGGAGCCGTTGGAGGGGGGAGAGAGAGAGAGAGAGAGAGAGAGAGAGAGAGAGAGAGAAGCCCTTGCTGCAGCATATGTTTTTCCAGAAAATACTCGGCCCGAGTAGCTTGCTACTCGGACCGAGTCATATCATTTTGAAGAGCAGACGGATACGGGCTGACTCGGACCGAGCAGCTCATCTGCTCGGTCGAGCAGCCCCATGCTACACAGCCCGAGTAGGCGCCCGAGCAGCGTCCGAGCACTAGACCGAGCCGACCCTACTCGGACCGAGCAGAGACTACTCGGTCTAGGTAGGTCGATTTTCAGATCTCCGAGCGGTTGAGCAGCTTGTCTATGCGGACCGAGCCACTGACCGAGCTACACTACTCGGACCGAGTCACCTGCTCGGTCGGCACTTCCCAGGACATTTTTGGAAAGATTTTGAAACGCGCGATGTGCGTGATTTGGGCAGCAGCTGAAGCTCGCGATTGCGGGCTTGGCTCTGTGAGTTGATTCAAGCTTCGAGTTTTGAGAATTTTTGTGAGAGCTCCGGCGATTCTTGTAGGGATTTTTTCTGGATTAATTCTTGTAGCGAATTTTGGATCGATAATTGAGGATTATTGCTTTTTATTCTTTTTTGGATCTGTTCTTCGTTCGTTCTCGCTGTAATTTATTTTAGCCCTAATTTCTTTATTGCTAAAATATTTTCCTCTGCAAAATTGATATTTTTGTGTGTTCCTATTGCGATGTCTGAGTAGATCCATTCTAGGGTTGATGGGTTAGCACTAGGATTTTTGGGGGAAAATGTAGATCTGGATCCCCACGTTGAATTAGAGATTGAGTTGTATTTCGGTAGATTCTACCGAATCCGTAGATAACCCGTACTGAGATCATGCCCACGGTCTGTGGAATTGATGTGCTTAAGGGGTATCTAGGGCTTCGAATATGAAAATCGGTGGATCCAACCAAGGCATGTGACCATGCCCGGCTCACGCCTTGAGGCGATCCATCGACGAACTATACCGCTACGTTGACGGCTACCGCCATTGCGTCAATAAGAGCCAACAAAATACCCCGCAATTCTAACCCACGAGAGTGGTATGAATTGGGAGATTAATTCCCTAGTCCTAATGCAATGTGAGGATCCGATCCCAACATCAACCCCCAATGATCCTAGCGACGATCCCTAAAGCCCTAGTTCTTTTTATTATATTACACAACAACAAGAATCAACCCAAATCTTTCACTCCGACCGCTACTCTACTTCTAGATTTAGAAATAGACTGAGATTATTATAGACACTATCTCCATCCCTGTGGGATTCGACTATCTTTTATACTATAACTCGACACCGTTCGCTTGCGGATTGAGCCCGGAATCGTAGCCTAGGGGCCATATTATGCTTGGCGATCGTGACACTGCCAGGTGGAACTTAGGTAGGTTGCGGGTGCGTCAATGCTCATTTTGCACGCTAGTCCTTGCAAACCGGGGGCGGACTGACGCGTGTCCCGCCGGGGCCATGTCGGGGAGCACCCCTATCAATGGTCAAGGCAGGGCGTGCCCACCTCCCTGTCGGGTCGGACCCTAGGGTCGGCAGGCGCCCTACGGGCCTCTGAGGGTCGGGCGTGGAGAGCCCCGTTGCGGGGTTGGCTGCCCTTTCGGGGGGGACAGGGTCGTACCGACGGGGTAATTCGGTGGTTTTGGGCGGAAGGTCGGACTGCCATGATCTTTAGGTCGTAACAGTATCAATGATGCTTGATCCTTCTATATCCATGCATTGATACAATTTTGGCCCATGACTCCAATTATTACTTCAATTGGTAAAGTATTTTACAATTGGAATTAGATCTTAGAAGTCAACATTTTGATCATTTCTATGATTTAGGGGAGATTGTGATAGTGATTGATACACACTTAAGTTTACAATTTGGTATCATATATCTCTTAATCTCTTGGAGTTTGTCACATTTTTAAGGGACTCAGTGAGAAGAGTTATTTCTTGTATGTTGTGTCCACCTTTTTGACAATGACAAGGGGGAGAGAGATATGGATTATGTAAATCATATACATATATCGGGAGAGAGATAATATATGGGGAGAGAGATATAGTTTATGTAATCCTTGCCTTTTATATGTCACAATTGATTTGAAGCATTAATGGTTTATTTATTTTCAATTGGTGCATATAAGTAGGGGGAGCTCTTTAGCATTGTGCTTTATTTATATATCTTTTACATAATGTGTGTTATCATAAAAAAGGAGGAGAATATTATGTGTTGGTGTTCTAGACCAATATTGTTTTGATGATGACCACAATATTATATTGTTGCTAATGACTCTCAATCTTTTAGTCTCATATTTAACAATTGAAGAATATTATTTTGGAGACTAAAAGCTTGGTGCAAGGATGGATATCAAGAGGAGCATTGCCAAAACTTGGAACTTGATGAAAGAAATCTCATCAAGCGGTGACAAAGCTTGGAAGATGATGGGGAGTTCAAGGCTACTCATGATTGAGGACTTAGACTCTAGGAGAAGCAAATTGTAATCCATGTAATAGTTTATTACTTGCTTTTCTCTTTTTGAACCTAGGACTTTGTAATGTCTTGATAGTGTTGGAGGATGTATGCCCTCAGATCATTTGTATTTGATGCACATGATTTTTTATTGTAGATGTTGGAATTTTGCATATGATGCAAAGATAATTAAATGTTTCGTAAATTGTTTACGTGCGTATTTAATATAATAAACGCGTAGAAAATGTTATCTGGATGACGGGAACGTCCCAGTCCCAGGTTCGAATGTCGTCCAAAACAGACGCCAAATGCAGGATTTAGAGAAAAAACAGCCCAACAGCCCGGTTCCAAGGGGACGGGCGCACCATCCCAATTGGGTTGGGCGCCCAGACCTGTTTTGGGTTTGGGTGCCCAGCCCAGGGGCAGGCCCACCCGCCCATAACTATGCGGGTCGGGCCTGCCCGCATGGGCGGGCGCCTGACCCGCCCGCCCAGCGGGCTAGGGCGAGCAGAATTGTGACAGTTGCAGTTTTTTGCGAAAATCAGTTTTTTGGGCAACTTTAAGACAACGTTTAAGGGTCAAACGAAGTCGGAATTGAGTGCCGTTCGAACCTACATGTTCACCGTTCAACCCTCTTCGATTTGGTAGGTTGTATCACTTACGAAGCTTAATGATGAGGGAGAAAAAATTCGCTAAAGTTTGGCCTTTGTGAAAGGCAAACTTTAATTAATTTTTTCCTCCAAATTTTATAGTCCCACATCGGAAATGGAGTAAAGGGGAGGGGTCAGCCGCCTATATAAATAGGGGCCTACTCCCCTCCTTAAAACTCGTCCCAAGCTCCAGATCTGAGTAGCTCCATTAAACGTGAGCAAGCCCGGATCTGAGCTTAAACTAAATTTTCTCTTTCTCCCTAAATTTCTTCCTTGCTCCTGTTCAGGCTCTAGCAAAGCTACAAAGGAGCTCGGATCAGATCCGAAGTCTTGACATAGGATCCACTTAAGATGAAATCTTCTTCGACGCATGGTTGGCTTAGCTTACTTAAGGTGAACTTTGTTCTTCTCCTCCTCGCTTACTCTTCGATTTTTTCGACTTTCTTCTTCTTCCACTCATCCTCCAGCGCCATTAGCTCTTCGATATGGTCATGGACGATGCTCCGGCATGCGTGTAGGTTCTCTAGGCTCCAAATTGCTCCCGATTGCTCCATATCTCCTGAAATCAGACGAAACCAAGAAATAGTGAAAAGTATCGAAACATCGTCGAATAATCGTGAAAATCGCGATATGAGCAATCGAAAGGACATGCAAATATGCAGAAATAAAGTGTAAAATATGAGCCTATCAACTGCAAGACTAGGAATAGCTCTTCCAGCTGGCCAACCGACATACCGACCGTAAGGCTGGAGGCAACTCCCCCAGCAGGCCGACCATGCATCGATCGTAAGGCTGGAGGCAAATCCTCCAGTAGGCCGATCATTCGATCGACCAAAGACTGGGGGTAGCTCCCCCAGCTGGTCAACCAACCTATATCCATAAGGCTGGGGATAACTCCCCCAGCAGGCCGACCACACATCGATCATAAGGCTGGGGCAACTCCTCCAGCAGGCCGATCATTCGATCGACTGTAGGACAGGGAGGTAGCTCCCCCAGCAGGCCGACCGACCTGCCAACCGTAAGGCTGTGGGCAACTCCCCCAGCAGGCCGACCACTTGTCGATTGTAAGGCTGGAGGGCAACTCCCCCAGCAGGTCGACCACGCGTCGACCGTAAGGTTTGGGGAAACTCCCCCAGTAGGCCGATCATTCGATCGACCGTAAGCCTGGGGATGGCACCCCCAGCAGGCCGATCGACCCGCCGTCAGCCATAAGGCTGGGGGCAACTCCCCAAGTAGGCCGACACCACGTCAATCGTAAGGCTGTAGACCACTCCCCCAGCAGATCGACCGTGCATTAATCTCCAGCCTGGGCCAACTCCCTCGACGTACCGATCATTCAACAAACCTCAAGCAAAACGATAAGCCGGTGATTATTGGTCTTCCCTAAACCTGGCCGTATAATAGTTGTAGCGCAACCAGGATTGAGGAAGGGGGCATAGCAACAAACAAACAACAAGCACTGGACGATCATCGATTCAAATTATAAAAAGAGGATTCCCATTACAAAAAGAGATCGTTTACAAAGAAAGAAAAAACCCACAAAAATCCTAAACTCCCGCTTCGGGCTGGGCGACCGTGACCGCCTCAGGAGCGTCTTCTGGATGGATGGCGTTGGCGTCCTCCTTGCCCTTGCCAGGAACCATCTCGAGCCTATCAAACACAAACCCTAAGCTTGGAAATTTGTGCTCGATCTCGCGTCGGCACTAGAGGAACCCCTCCTTAATGCCCTGAACATCTCAGGGGCGATGAAGGTCTCGAAATACTCCTTCATTACCTCATGCGCTATTCGGACAGGGTCCGCCTTCTCTAGCTCCCTGACCCGGGCCTCGAAGATAGCTACCTGACCATGGAGCCTCGACCTCTCCACCTTCTCTGCCTTGTTTGCGTGAGAAGCCTCGGTGAGCTTGACTGCGAGGGCACCCTCCTACTCCTCGGCCGCCCTCAGCAGCTCCTCAAGCTCCTGGATCCTGGCCTCATCCTTGGCCTCCATGGATGCAATTTTGGCAGCCCTCTCCTTGGACTCAGACTTATCGGCCAGCTCTAAGGCCCTCTCAACGTCCAACCTCTCGATGTCTGTAGTGAGCTCGGAGATCACGGCCTCCATCAACCGTACGCACGCCTCGGCCTCCTGGGCATCCTCCTCGATGGTTCCCTCTGATGCTGATTTTTGGGCGAGACTCGCCTCTGCATCGGCGAGTGCCAAAAACTGCCGCCTCATCGATAGGCCGGCCAAGGACAACTGCACCAAGTAAAAACTGCAGATCAGGACCGCCCACCAAGAATGATGCACGGGGATGCGAGTAAGCTTACCTGTTGGTCGACGAGCACTGCGAAGGCTGCGAGCCTATCACCTTTCACCCCATCCAGCACGGATCGATCTTGGGACAGGCAAGAGTTTTCGACCAACCAAGCCGCGACCCCACAATCTGTAAAGACAGACTCCTGCAGTCCCACAAGGAGTTGAGAGCCGAGCAACCCATCGCCCGACTATGGCTGGTTGGCCTCGGTTGATCGGAAAACGTCCAAAGACCTCTCGTAGTCTGCAGGGAGCGAGCCTGGGTAGGCCGGGGAGAGACCACCCCAGGGCCACTTGTCCACGACCCGCTGGGAACGGATGAGGGATGGAGGGACCTTGGGAGCCATGGCCTCCCCACCAGACGCTGGGACCCGAGCCTTCTTCCCCTCGGCTCTCCCTCGCCCCAGAGACAAGCGATCCCTTGCCCTCTTCACGACCTCCCCAGACGGGCCCTTGCTAGCCTGGGAAGCCCCGACTCGCTGTTTCGGTTGAACCTCCAAGACGTGATCCCCCCTCCTTGGGCTGGACTCAAGAAGGGCAACCGACAAAGCGCACGAGAAAGAACCGGAGGCAAAGCCACCTAGCGACATAGGGGTAAGAGAGCAAGCAAGAAACAGTGAAAAATTCGAACCAGATAAGTGAAGACTCACCGAGGAGCCACACGCTCTTCCTTAAAACATGATCCTGGAAGAGGAACTTGATATGCAGCTTAGTAGGAGGGACCGTAGACAGCTTGCTAACTGCCTCGAGCTCCGCATCAGTAAGACTCTCCAGCATGAGGGTTAGCGAGCGCGGGTAACCCCAACACACAGAAAAGTTTGCCTCCTCTGGGAGGGTCACAAATACATATTTCTCCTTCAAGTTCTTCAAGGAGGACGACAGTCCCGACACCAAATTCCTCCCCCTTGATCGGTGATGTAAAGCCAAGTGCCCGACCTGTGATGGCTCAGACGATAGAAATGGTTGAGAAGGAGGAGAGTCGGCTCCACCCCATGAAGCGAGCACAACACAAGGAACCCCACTAAAGAACTGACGGTGTTGGGGCTAAACTGGCATAGGGCGAGCCCAAAGGCCCTCAAGAACACCACCACGAAGGGATAGAGGGGGAACCGAAGCCCGAACGCAAAATTCTTCATGTACACCCCAACTTCAAAATCACTGGGGAAGCAAATCCTCTCGTTCATTAGGGGGCCCTGATGCGATGAGGATGAAGGATGAATCTAGCCCAGAGCGGCCCAGCGGAGGTGGCACTAACCACCGTTGACCACTCCATCACCACCGGAGGCACGCTAGAAGGATCACCCCGGCCATATGTATCCCGAGACCCGCACCAGGATGAGTGACAGCTACAGTGGCAGAGCCCACCAGAGATCCCCCAGCACTGCCTACGGCGGCCACCGACCGGCTTGCTCATGAGGCAGAGGAAGAGGACGAAGACGAAGACATGGCAGAGCGCTGCGGAAATCGACGGTGAATGAGAGATCAAGAGAAGAGAGAATATTGTTGGAGGGGAAGGACCTTCACTCAAAAGGTAACCATCCCTTATATGGCCCTCTCCGAAACCCCCTTCATCATCACCGAACGTTCGTGAGCACATACACGTCAGCATCCCAGAAGAGGCGGCCCACCAAGTCCTGCACCCGAAAGGCGGGAAGATCCCTAGCATCCAATGCCATGATGACTTTCATTCAATGCATCGCCTCGACTGACGCGCCAGTCATATCCTAGCATATCACATCCCTCGGACCGAACCGCCAAAACCAAATGGCCCGAGCGATGGGGACAATTGATACGACCCCCCGAATGGGCCGAAGAAATACACGCCAGCTCCACGACCAAGAAGCTAAATTGGGCCCAATCCCAAGAGGCCCCATGAGCAGACCGGGGCATCGCGGCCCAGCCCTACCACCCGGTGCACCGTTGGCCTCCCGCCCTTCGAGGAAATCGCTCCCCTGATCACGCCTGCCTTGATCGCCATTGAAGAGACCACACGCAAAGGGCAGGATGACAGAACACCGTAAAAGCATTGACATGCAAACTCTTATAAGAGGCCGAAAAGACGAAACGCCAAGGGATCGAATCCTAGATACTCAGATATCAGGTACTCCACCTCTCGATACCTTTTCTTCCACCTTATATTTCTCCTCCATAGCTTGGCCTGAGGACTCGTGTATTGGTCTCTCCGTGAACCTTACTCGATCCCACCAAGCATCCTTCAGACACGTATTGACTTATGCATCGGAGGGGACTTGGTCGAAACCAAGGTCCGACCCTCCTGACAAGCTCTCTCGTCCGTGCATATCTAAGGAGTCGCCAACCAGCCGAAGCCACCCTTCGGTGCTCCATCTCTCGGGCTGAACGCTCCCAAGCCCCCGACCCGATCGATCGATCGCCCCAGGAAGCCGTCATTCTGTCGAAGCTACCATGTTTCTTTACTCCCTGCCTATAACATGGGGACTTTGTCAACTTCAGTCTCCACTGTCTCTGGAGTATTTTCCACTAATGATTCTTCCCTTCCCTGAGCTCCGGTGTGCTCCACAGTGACTGACTGAGCAACAGGAGCAATATCTGAAGCAGCTGGAAGTATTTCTGTCTGAGGTTCTGCTTCCTTGGCAAAAGCCTCAACCTGAACCTCCTTCGGAGTAAGCCTCTACCGATGGTTGTTCCCTATCTCGACCTTCGCACTGATCCATGCGTTTTTGCCCCAGCGAATGCTCAAACAATCGACCCCGGAGGCCACACACGTCCCTCATGACCGCGACGACCCCCGGACCTTCAACATATTAATCAGTGGTGAGAAAACACCCCGAAACAAACCTAATACTGGGAAAGTAAAGAGTTCTGAATGTGAAGGATCTTCATGATCCAATCTTCAATATCAATTCTTTATATAATGACCCATCAAGGCACAATCTAGATGTGCTCTAAATGCTTCCTCCGTTTGGAGTGCTCGAAATATATTTATCTAGGGTAATTACATCTGATAAATAGTTCTAAGACGGTATTTTGATGGTTCATAGTTGGTGCTATGGAGATGTGAACACATCATGGCACAATCTATAAGATGTGCTCTAAATGCTTCCTCCTTTAGGAGTTCTCAGAAACTTTTTATATGGGGTGATTGATCAAATTCATATAAATAGGTTCTAAGGAGGCGTTTTTATTGTTTGTAGTGTAACTGCATGTCTCCATGCAGTTAACATCAACTGAATTTTTAACGGATGAGTAAACCGTTTAAATCATTTTAATGATTTATTCATATACCCCATTTTGGGTGGAAACATAGACTTCAGGGTGTTCAACTTTATTCCAATTGTAAATAGTGTTTGATTTCCCAGTGTTATCCAATGTTCCCGCCATTTAGTAATGTGTCCTATATGCTCTGAAAAAACTGGACTACGGTTGGATAATAGGTTTGATTATGATCATTTTTAGAGGATATATGAATGTGTACACTAAGGTACATCATCAGCCCTATGTAGGGAGTGAATAAGTCCACTTTTATCCCTCAAGTACTCTCAAGAGACCTAGAGGTCTTATTAAAATAATGATAGTAAATATATCATCTTAAATTCTATTAGAGGAAGTTTTGAGAGTCAATGTCCACACGTAGTGGAGATGATCTCCTAATCAGTTTTCCTGTTAAATGAGACAATGAAAAAGCACACTTCCGAAGAAACTTCGTGTTCTTTAGATTTATAGGATGTGTTAATGATGTCTTGCATCATCAATCCATGGTGACATATTACATCGTTCCAAATTTAAAACTTGGACAATCATGGACACTGCTTGTGCTCAATTTAATTCCTCTTTTTGAATTTATGTGGTACTTTTTGAAAATCCATTAGAACGCTCAAGTATGGTCTTCAAGGACATTATATTCTTGAGTCATTCATGAGGGAATTCATTTTAACGAATATCCATCGAAACTGGGTAAGTTTCTATTCTAGATTTTTAGAGTATTGGGCTTCCTCATATAGAGTATTCAGGTTTGCAAAATCGGAATCTCAAGTCAGACGTTCCAAAAATAGTTTTCTATTTGATTATTATTAGGGTTAAATGCTTTTGAAAGCATACGTCTACAACTATGTTGGAAAAATACTAACTAAGAATTATGTTATGGTAATAGATTAATTTTGTTTTCAAAAGTCTATGTTTTCTTGGGGAATAGCTAAGCATACAATTGCTAGATCGACTTACGTCTTTCGACTAGCTTTGTATATGTTATCTATGGCATAAATTAATGACCTTTCATATTGCAATATCAATATGGGTCTTATCAGAACTTCTGGGTCTGATCTTGGTTTGCCATTGCTTATTCCATGTCGATGGATATCATATCTTCCCTTTCTCCTTTTTATATCAGGACATAGTTGGTCCTGGACTTCCACGGTTTTCATTCTTCCATATTGTTATTTATAAGGAAGAATGAACATTAGTATCTATTAGGAGATATGTACTAGGGAATGAGCTTGTTTCTATACCTCCACTTTTTGAGTTTATGTGGGACTTTTGACAGTCCAGTTGAATGCTCCTATATGGTCTTCAGGCCATTATTTTCTTGAGTCATTTAGTTTTTATGTGGATAAAGAAACATGCTTAAGGGGAATAAATATGTGGGTTGCAAATTTCAGTATATATTTCTCACTCATCTATTAAGCCACGACTTCAGGAATGAGCTTATACGCAAGGTTAGATTCAAGAACCTCTCCTTATAAAGTGAGATTACTCTAAACAGTTAGCGGTGTTATGTCATACTTTGGGTGTCCATATTGGTCTACATAGACCATAGATCTGCGAGATCTAAATACCGCGAAATGCATATCTTTAAGAAGATCGTATAAATAGTTTTCGCATAATCCATCGTATTTTTTATTTTCATTTTATTTGAGCAAAAGGGTGTTGACATAAAAATTTGAACTTTAGGTTCAATTGTCAGATATAGATATGATTTTTATACTTTTGAAGATTTATTTATTTTTGTGCCATAATACATAATTTATATATGTGAGCATAAATGCATGATTTGATTAACATATCGTGCAGATATATAGAGCATTCATTACATGTAATACATATGAAAAACATATGAATTTATTATATCCATGCGAAAAACCTAAGTGATGTATGCAGAGTATTATAGTCAATTTGTGCATTAATTGTGATGACTAAAAACTACATCTTTAATTTAAAAAGACACTTTCAAAAATATTTATATACTGTTGTAAACTCAGCGGCTATGAAGACCATAGCCCTATATTTATAGTGGTAGGGTTACATAATGGGTGGATACCCACTAACGGGTAGGCCCACCAAGAAGCCCGTTTATAACACTTCCCCTTATCCATCCATTTTGTAAGCCATGGTGAACACTTCAGGGTTCATGAAGCTTATTTGATCATGTGGTTGGAGATGCTTCTGGATCTCTAAGTTTAAGAGTGCTTGCCTCATTAAAACCTTTGCCAAGGAAAACACAGTGGGAAAAACCAGTGGCTAAGGGAAAAGAGTACAAGTCTCTGTAACTTCCCCTGATCGATGGATAACATCAGTGGTGGATACTTCTGGATCCTGAGTTAATGTGGCTGCCTCGTTAAAACCTTTGACTGTGGAAAACCCAGTGGGAAAAACCAACAGCCAAGGAAAAAGAGTACAGCACTACGTTAACTCCCCCTGATAAGTACAAGCTTCAGGCTTGTACATCTCTCAGCTGTCTCATCCCAATTCCTAGTACAAGTTTTCTAAAGGTACTACGAGGCAAAGCTTTAGTGAATAGGTCAGCCAGGTTGTCACAGGACTGGATCTGCTGGATGTCAATCTGGTTGTCCACTTGCTGTTCATGCGTCCAGAAGAGCTTGGGGGAAATGTGCTTCGTCCTGTCACCTTTGATGTAGCCACCTCGTAGTTGAGCGATGCAGGCAGCATTGTCTTCGTACATGGTGGTAGGCCCAAGATCTCCCGTCTTCAGGCCGGTGGTCTTGAGGATGTGGTTGATGACTGATCGAAGCCAGAAGCATTCTCTGCTAGCTTCGTGGATCGCGAAGAGCTCGGAGTGGTTGGATGAGGTCGCTGTGGATGTCTGCTTCACGGATCTCTATGAGATGGACGTCCCACCGTATGTGAATACGAAACCGGTCTGGGACTTTGCGGTATGTGGGTCGGACCTGTATCCCGCATCTGCGTAACCGACCAGGTCGGTGGATACACCTTTCTTGAAGTATAGTCCCATGTCTACAGACCCTTGGAGGTAGCGCAGAAGTTGTTTCACTCCGTTCCAGTGGCGCTTTGAGGGTGCTGAACTGTATCTGGCTAGTAGATTTACTGTGAACGCTATATCGGGACGCGTGCAGTTTGCCAGGTATAGGAGTGCTCCAATTGCACTTAAGTAGGGTACTTCAGGACCCAGTGTTTCATCCCCCTCTTCCAGCGGTCGGAAGGGGTCTGTCTCAACGTCCAATGATCTGACGACCATTGGTGTGCTAAGCGGATGACATTTGTCCATAAGAAAGTTCTTCAGCACTTTCTTTGTATATGTCGATTGGTGCAACATGATTCCTCCGCTTAAATGTTCAATTTGTAGTCCTAGGCAAAACTTCGTTTTGCCGAGGTCTTTCATCTCAAAAGTCTGTGTGAGACTTTTGGATATCTCAGCTATCTCTGCGGGAGATCCGATGATGTTTAAGTCGTCTACGTAGACGGCGATAATTACGAATCTTGTTCCCTTTGCTCTTATGAAGATGCAAGGGCAGACTTCATTTGTTGTGAATCCTTGTTGCACTAGGAATTCACTCAGTCTGTTGTACCACATTCTACCTGACTGTTTGAGACCATACAGTGATCTCTGGAGTTTGACGGAATAGACTTCCCGAGGTCTTTCTGTCATTTTTGTCGGTAGTTTGTATCCGTCTGGGATTTTCATATAGATGTCCTTATCTATATTTCCGTATAGGTATGCAGTCACAACGTCCATGAGCTGCATATCCAGACCTTCCTTCGTGGATAGGCCGATAATGAAACGGAAAGTGATCGCATCCATGACCGGGGAATAGGTATCGTCATAGTCTATTCATGGTCGTTGGGAAAAACCTTGTGCAACAAGGCGCGCTTTATAGCGCACGATCTCATTATTCTCGTTTCTTTTTCTCACGAATACCCATTTATATCCCACAGGTTTAACACCTTTTGGTGTTAGGACTACAGGTCCAAAAACTTTGCGCTTCGAGAGTGAGTCCAGCTCTACTCCTATTGCATCGTTCCACTTTGGCCAATCCTCTCTGCGTTTACATTCTGCTAGAGAGCATGGATCGGTCTCATCGTCGTATTCAGTGACGTGAGTGGCAATAATGAGCGCGAAGTTATCATCGATGATTGTGCTTTTTCTGTCCAGTACCTCCCCGGTACGTACATAGTTTAATGAAATTTCTCCTATATTTTCCTCTTCAGGGGTTGTTAGGAGTGGAGAGGTAGCTGGGCTGAGCTCAGCATCCTGTGGTGGTATCGTTATTGTTGCTCCAGGATTTTTCCTCTTTCGAGGATTCTTATCTTTGGAGCCTGGGGGTCGTCCTCTTTTTTGTTGGGGTACGGCCGCTTCTGCTGCAGGTGGATTGCATCCATCTTTGGGTATGTCAATCCTAGCTGGCGTATTTGCAGCGGGGACGTGTGATCTGACAATCTTCTGGTTGTCAGTGAATTTATCCGGTAAAATGTGAACTGTGTTCTGAATTTGAAGGATCTTCAGGATCTCTTCTTCACATTGATTTGTGCGCGGATCAAAATGGGATAAAGTCTTTGTGTCCCATGTAATGGTCTTTGAAGCTTCTGGCTTCTGTGTGTTAATGCCTAGTTTTGGAAAAATGCTTTCATCAAACTCACAATCTGCTAGACGCGCTTTAAAGGCATCCCCTGTAAGGGGTTCGAGGTATCTAATGATCGATGGTGAGTCGAAACCAATATAGATACCAAGACGCCGTTGAGGACCCATCTTGGTTCTCTGCGGTGGTGCTATGGGGACATAGACAGCACATCCGAATATCCTCAAGTGAGAGATATCAGGCGGGTTCCCATATGCAAGTTGCATCGGAGAATAAGATTGACTACCTGACGGTCGTAATCTTATCAGCGATGCAGCGTGCAGTATGGCATGTCCCCATGCACATACCGGCAACTGGCATTGCATTAACAATGGTCTAGCGATCCATTGTAGTCTCTTTATGAGAGATTCGGCTAACCCGTTCTGGGTGTGAACATGAGCTACAGGATGTTCAACTTCTATGCCGGTTGCTTGGCAGTAGTCTAGGAAGACTTGTGAGGTGAATTCCCCAGCATTGTCCAGACGCAATTTCTTGATCTGGTTGTCTGGGAAATGTGCCCGCAATTTTATAATTTGTGCAAGTAGCTTTGCAAAGGCTACGTTGCGGGTGGACAAGAGGCACACATATGACCATTTTGAAGATGCGTCGATTAGTACCATGTAGTACCAAAATGGTCCACTTGCGGGGTGAATAGGCCCGCAAATGTCACCATGTATTCTCTCTAGGAAGCTTGGAGACTCAGAGTCCACCTTCAGGGTGGATGGTCTCGTAATCAATTTCTCTTTGTAACAAGGGGGACAAGGATTTGCACCCTTCCGAAGTAGCGTCAGGCTTTTCGGATTAATTCCACGGGATTGGGATATGATGCGACGCATCATATTCCTTCCAGGGTGTCCTAGTCTATCGTGCCAGAGTTTGAATTCTGGTTGGTTTTGGCACTTCTGGTGCTCCAATGTGTTTGCTTCCATTGCTCTGATCCTTGTGTGGTAGAGACTCGACAGGAGTCCCTCAAAACGTTCGACGGTGTTTTTAGCACCGTTTTTATGAAACGTTACATCAAGGTATTCACTGTTTCCTTTGCTCACCGTTTCTAGGTGGTATCCGTTTAAGCGGATATCTTTAAAGCTTAACAGGTTTCTATGCGAGCTAGGGGAGAGAAGGGCATCTTTTATAAGTAGTTTTGTACTATTGGGGAGCATAAAATGTGCTTCCCCTGATCCTTTAATGATACTTGATGGACCGGAAATCGTATTTACGGTGCCATCGTATTTATCAATGCTTTGAAAAAAAGCAGATGTCTTGGAGGATCGTGTGCGTAGAGGCACTGTCCACTAGGCATTTAAAGTCCATCTACTTTAAAAGAAAAATGTCGCAGTATAAGGCAAAAACACAAAGGAATATACTACGAAAATTAAGTTGATGTCTGAAAAGTACTTAAACATACCAGAGATAAGCAGATAAATTGTTTCTCAAAAGGAAAAACTACAATGCATATGAAGTAGATAAATGTCCTCAGTCGAGCAGGTCATCGTTAGAGAAGTCCTCAGCGATGAACCTGATTGGTGCCAGGTTTTCTTGAACCGCCAGGTTTGTCTCAGCTTGCTTCTGGCTCGCTTTGTACAACTCCTGAAGGTGGCGTGGAGTACGACAATTTCTGGACCAGTGTCCAGTCATGCCACACCTGTGGCATTTATCTTCCCAGTCCTTTCTGGGGGCAGAAGTCTGGCCGTCGTCTTTTCTTTTCCACACATTTTTCTTCTTTCCCTCTTGGTTGTTTCTTGGAGGGGGTCCTCGAGCCTGCTTCTTCATGGTCTTTCCCTTCTGGGGTTTGCCTTTGAAGTTGCCCCTTTTCTTCTGGAAGGAGCTGTGGTGCGCTTCAGGCGCAGGAGCAGTGCCGGTAGGGCGTGAGTTGTGGGTGGCCAGAAGGAGGTCACGATTCTGCTCTGCCATCAGAAGGCATGAGAGAAGCTCAGAGTATTTAGTGAACTTTCGTTCACGATACTGTTGCATAAGTATGACATCCTTCTCATGGAAGGATGTATACGTCTTCTCTAACATGCGTTCCTCCGTCACCTTTTCACCACACAACTTCAGGCGTGAGGTGATGCTAAAGAGTGCTGAGTTGTACTCGGCAATAGACTTGAAGTCTTGGAGACGGAGGTTCTCCCATTCATATCGCGCTCGAGGTAGGATAACATCCCTTTGATGTTTATACCTGTCCTCGAGGGCGGTCCACAACTCATACGAGTCTTCCACCGTTAGGTACTCGGCCTTCAGGGTCCGATCGATATGGCGTCTGATATAGATAATTGCTTTCGCTTTATCTATATCAGAAACCTTATCGCCTAAGGCAATGGCGTGACTCAATCCCTGTACTCGCAGATGGAATTTTATATCCAACTGCCAGCTTAAATAATTCTTTCCTGAAGCATCCAAAACGTCAAAATCGACGCTCGCAATTTTGGCCATTTATCACTCTAGCATGTAAAAAGATAGCATTAATTAGATATTTTTGCAGAAAAAAATAAATAATCAAGCACATCAGACATAAATATTTGCTGCGTGGATCGGCTAATCACCATAATTAATTACAGTCCATTACAGTCCCAAAAAGAAAGAAAGTACAACTCGGGAACCCCCGTGGGGCCCCTATTCTTCTGGAATAGTCCTTCATCTTCTTGAGGCGTCCGCCGGGCTTGTAATTTTACAAAATTATCCTCACTACATTTTTCTCTCAAAAAGAAAATAATGCATGAAAAATAAAAATGGTGATCACTATCCGATCCAAAACCACAGCAAATATTTAAACATTCGTCGCAGGCAGTTATAATGCAGCAGGCATCATCACAGGCAGTTTATACATCACAGGCAATTTATTTATTCATCACAGGCAGTTTATAATGGAAAATGAAATCTACCGTTTAAAAATTATTGGACCACTAGGCAACGTCATGCACCGTTAGGTTAGTTGACTAACGGCAGAGCGGTCGCAGGATCTTCTTAATTTTTAAACGTTTTTTAAAGAAAATCATAAATCCAAATATAATTGCGATGAGTAAAAATCACATGCAATGTGGTCCAGATTATAACGAAAAAGAATCGTAATTAAATCTGAAAAGTTTTTGAAAATTCGAAAAAGAAATTTCTGGGTCAGAAACCCTAGTTAGGGTTTTGGGGTACGCACGCCGGGCCCGTACCCGCTACTGGCGGGCGGGCCCGTTTGCCGCAGCAGGCGGCGGGGGTTTCCCGCCGCTGCAGGCGGCTGGGAGCCCCCGCCGCTGCAGGCGGCGGGGAGCCCCCGCCGGCGGCGGTGGGGGTTGCCCCCGCCGGCGACGGCGGGGGTTGCCCGCCGCTGCAGGCGGCGGGGAAACCCCCGCCTGTAGTGGCGGGGGGGTTCCCGCCGCCGCAGCGACGGCGGGAAGGCCCCGCCGCTGCCAGTGACGGGGGGGCGTGGGTGAACCCTATTTAGGGTTTGGATGATTTTTTGGAGAAAAACAACGGGTAAAAATCCGATTTTTAGTGGAAAAACCAAATTTTTTTCTTCCAAAAATACGTTTTTTATTGAAAAAGGGGTGATTTTTATCAATAAAAACGGTATATTCTTGATCGATTGATCCAAAAAAATTGAATCGCCACATATGCGCATATGCAAAATTTAGATCTAGGGAAAAATTTACCTCTAGATCCTACCCGCCGGATCTAGCGACGTTCGGTGAAGGAAGCATGTTCGTGTCGCGTCCGTCCGTCGCGTCCGTCCGTCGGCAGGGGTTCGGCTTAGCTTTGAGCGTGCTGATAACGTGTTGTAAACTCAGCGGCTATGAAGACCATAGCCCTATATTTATAGTGGTAGTGTTACATAATGGGTGGATACCCACTAACGGGTAGGCCCACCAAGAAGCCCGTTTATAACATATACTTATATCTTGTTCACTTTGAACAAATACAAGTCCTCACATATATATATTATCAAAATATAATATTGCTCCCACTTAACTTATGCATTCACATTGAACACAAAATTCATAAACATATTATTTTAACAAGGCATTAATATTTACATAAAATGTTATAACTTCTCTATTTAGACAAAACAGACAGGTAGGATGGTTCTGATAATTGGAAAAATTAGCAAACTAAAATTACGAATTTTAAATTATTATTAATGTTAACATATAACATTAAAAGTTCGTGATTAATTTAAACATAAAACTCATGCAATTTTGTATAATAAAATACATGCATGAGAACATTAATCAACACATGCATATAAGCCATAAGGTACAATAAAAAAATTTCTTGAGCAATAAAACATATCTGGCTCTTCCCATGAATAAACAAATGCATGCACAAAAATCTTAAGGAACGAATTCACTTAATCAAATTAATCAATTCCTAATCAATTTATATTTTCAAGAACTAATCTTAAAAATAATTTCAAAATTTTCTTTCTCGAGGAATTAAATTAATTTGATCATGTATCATTAACATGTCATATTATGCTATATTACCACTGCTCAATTTAATTGAATGTATTTCTATAAATACTATGGTCAATATAACATATTATGGCCCAATCAACATTAACATGCTAACAAAAATCTTGGCCCAATAATCTTTGAAATAAGGCATCAACTACATTATCAGTGAACGAGTGATTGCTATAGAGAATGAACATTGATAGTAGTGCAAACCCAAATAGTTGTAGGCATCAACTATGTTAAAAAAACCGCAGGTCGTGAGAATTAAATTGCAGGCCCAAAACTAATTTTCAATAATCTGTTTGTAGGCCTATTAGGCCTAAAATAGCCATTTAGGCACAAAGCCATTAGCAGGCCCAAGCCTTAAAAAATTCATCTCTAAAATATATAATTTGTTGTGAAGGGAAAAGTAGAGTAATAGGTGTAAGGGGTTAAGAGCCTCTTACCCTCATATTTATAGCTTTTCAATGATGGGCCGGATACCCAATGTGCCTCATGGGCCTATTCATAACACTTCCCCTTATCCAACCAACATTGAATAAGAGGTGGATTCTTCAGGATCCGAGTTAGGATAACTGCCTTGTTAAATAAAGAGCGGTATATCCATAACTTCCCCTGTTTTAGGGATGTGTCTAGGGGTGGATACTTCAGGATCCAGAGTCAACGAGGCTGCCTCGTCAAAACCTTGACTATGAAAAACCCTATGAAAAAAACCAATAGCCAAGGAAAAAGATTACAACTCTGCAGTTTACTCCCCATCATCTGACCAAGCTTCAGGCTTGCAGATTTTCTATGAATCTATACATCAGTCTCCTATGTATCTATACATTCATAGTCCTCTCATCCTGACCCAGTTTACATTTTCTCACTCTCCTCATCCCAATCCCATATACAAGTTTCTCAAAGATACTAGTAAGCAGGGATTTGGTAAGCAAATCTGCCAAGTTATTAAATGATTGGATCTTCTGTACCTCAATCTGTTTTTGCTTCTGAAGGTCATGGGTCCAGAAGAACTTGGGGGAGATATGCTTCGTCTTGTCGCCTCTGATGTAGCCGTCCTGTAGCTGGGCTATACATGCTTCATTGTCTTCATGAAGTGGTGTAGGTGCAAGGACGTCGGTCGTCTGGCTGATGGAGGTGAGAATGTGCTGGATTATGGAACGTAGCCAGAAGCTCTCTTTACTTACTTCATGGATCGTCAGAAGTTTTGAGTGAGTGGATGAGACGGTCGTCATGGTCTGCTTCACAGATCTCTAGGATATGGCAGTACCGCCATAGGTAAACATGTGCCCGATCTGGGATTTCTCTGTATGAGGATTGGACCTGTAGCCTGCATCAGCATAACCAACTAAACCTGTTATTGGCCTTTCCTGTAGTATAGACCTAAGTTTATGGACCCTTGGAGGTAGCACAGAAAATGCTTAACTCCGGCCCAGTGTCGCTGTGTAGGTGCAGCACTATATCTGGCTAGTAGGTTGACTGTAAATGCTATGTCAGGGCGAGTGCAGTTAGCCAGGTAAAGGAGTATGCCGATAGCACTTAGATAAGGTACTTCATGTAGGATCCTGCCAAAACAGAGTTAGGATCGATAATTAAAGTTGAGACTTACGCTTGCGTATGCGGAACGGTAGTCTCGGAACTTTGCCTTCAGATTCGCCACGACGGATCGAGTCTTCTCACGAACGGAGTAAGGCTACTAATCCACAATCTAAATCTCTATTTTAGATTAAGAACTTGGATAGAGGAAGAGAAAGGATTTCTGCAGAGCTTCGCTAGAATGAAGTTGCATGCATGAATGCCATGCAAAAGGTGTCAGAAATGGCTTACCCTTGGGTCTTATTTATAGCCCCCAAGGTAGTTATTTTAGGGTAAGTTGTTCCTTTGGAACAACTTAATTAAGGTGTACCATGATACATGGCACATTATAAGCTTAAGTTGTACCATATGCATGGTACAACATAAGCTTAAGATATTCCCCCTTTATTAGCCATATGTCGCATGCACTTATGCATATATAAGGAGACTTTCCTACTCATCCAGAGATCCTCTCCGCAAGGGAACAGATTCCCTTTGCACACGACTTCGTGTACGCGACGTTCGAGGTCCGTATTCCCTCGTACATCCCCCACAAGGGTGTACAAACGTCTTCCATATCCAACATCTCCCACTCACACTTGAGGGGATTGTAAGAGAACGTCTTTCCCTTAGTTCTTTCATCTATCATACCGAGAAATAGACCGTGCGACCGTCATGCGCGTAGAGTCTGTTGTTGTGCACTTGTTAGAGATACACAATGACCTCGAAGGTGCAAAGTTGAGTAGTTCAACGCATGCTTTACCCTAGATTATTTCTTCACATTTCTTGTACTTTATATTCAACAATTGAATCCCATCTGGATTACAATTGGCTGGCCAGCTTTGAATTATTAAAGTCCAAATGCGAATAAGAAATCAATCTTCCTCTTCTTGCGAACCTTCTGATCTTGACTTGATTCGCTTTTCTAACGTGCCCCGCCGAGCCGAATTATTATAGCTCATTAGCAACACGCTAAGATAGCGATCATCTTGTCAAATCTAAAGGAACCAATTGGAGTCCTTGAGGGTAAGAGTTAAGACCCGTATGGCCTTTGAGTCTCACATAATAGCAAACACTATTGCTACTAACTCAGTGGTCGAAATGCATACGTGGTATGAACACGTATTACAACATCACTCCTTTCCCAGGGAGAGTATGTCTTAATGATGTTGTACGGATGAAAAGATCAGACACCACAGTGCCTATCTTTTTGAGTCCCCTTACTACTCGTGAAATATTCACGGACTCTCATCCTGCATAAGACAGATAGGATTTAAAATCCTACGAGATCTCTTTCAAATATCCTTGTGATGCGGATCTCAGATCTTTTGTAAGCATCCATATGATGCAGATCTTTCATTCGACTATCTTGTTTAAGTCACGACTCTAAATCATTTAATGATTTTGACTTTAAACTAGTCTCATCTCTATCTTATCCATCTGATAAGATAAGGCGGTTGCTCATGTGAGAGAGCCAACCTTAATCTGTCCGACATACACACAATAAAATAGCTGAGACTTAAACACAAATGTACATAAAATCATTTGTAAGAAACTTGTATGCAAATTAAACTTTGATCTTATATAGACATGGGAAATATTACATGATACAGCTCAGCACCTACGCATTCCCATAGATGATAAGTGTTTAAAAAACACATCTCTGGGGATCGCCTTAGTAAGGGGATCCGCTATCATCTCATACGTGGATATGTATCCTATGTCTACTTCCTTCCGTTTGTCATAGTCCTTCGCAAACTTGAATCGAATGTCAATGTGTTTGGTCTTACAATGAAATTTAGGATCTTTGACGTAAGCAATCGAAGCTTGACTATCACTGTATATGGGAACAGTGCTCGAGTCAGAAGCATTCGTCAGCCTGTCTAAGAATTTCCTAAGCCAAACAGCTTCTTGGACCGCCATGCTGAATGCTACAAATTCGGCTTCCATGGTTGATAAGGCGATGCAGGTTTGCTTCTTGCTGCTCCAGGATATTGCACCATTCCCGAGCAAGTAAACAAAGCCTGAGGTAGATCTTCGCTCGTCGAGATCACCCGCCCAATCAGCATCGGTATAGCCTTCGAGTCTCAAGGTATTGCCTTGATAGCATAACGCATAGTCCGCAGTCCCTTTGAGGTATCTTAATATCCTCTTAACCGCTTTCCAGTGTGCTTGTCCTGGGTTGGATTGGTAACGGCTTACCATACCAACAGCATAGCAAATGTCTGGTCTGGTACACATCATGGCGTACATCAGACTCCCGACAGCACTGGAGTATGGAACTTTTTCCATAGCTTTCTTTTCTTTTGGATCTTTGGGACACATTTCCAAACATAGACCCTCGCCTTTGCTTATTGGAGTATCAATTGGCTTGCAGTCCTGCATATTAAACCGTTCTAAAACTTTCTTTATATATGTCTCTTGAGAGAGAGAAAGAAGTTTCTTGGAACGATTCCTTGAGATCTTAACCCCAAGGATATATGCAGCTTCACCCATGTCTTTCATCTCAAAGACGGATGAAAGCCAAGCTTTGATATCCATGATAAGATGCTTATCATTTCCGGCTATAAGTATGTCATCTACATAAAGAGACATAATTACATACTTGTTTTTAATCCTCTTAATATATACGCAGTTATCTTCGTCGAGCATGGAGAAACCATACGACAAAACGACTTCTTGAAAGCGCATATACCACTGCCTTGAGGATTGTTTAAGACCGTATATGGATTTACGAAGTTTACAAACCTTATGTTTGTTTTCTTCTTGTACAAACTCGTTTGGTTGTTCCATGTAGATCTCCTCATCTAGTTCTCCGTTAAGAAAAGCAGTCTTTACATCCATCTGATGTAACTCGAGGTCCAAACAAGCCACCATTGCCAGAATTAAGCGAATGGAGGTAAAATGCACGACAGGAGAGAAAGTCTCTTCGTAGTCTATTCCTTCCTGTTGCGTGAAACCTTTCGCAACAAGGCGAGCTTTATATTTCTCGATGGAGCCATCAGCCTTATGCTTGATTTTGAGAACCCACTTGTTCCCAATGGCTCTACGTCCCTTAGGTAAATCAACCAAGTCCCAGACTTGGTTTGTTTTCATGGATTGAAGTTCTTCTTCCATTGCCGCTATCCATTTATCTTTAGCAGGGCATGTGACGGCCTGTTTGAAATTTGCAGGTTCGTCATCATCTTGTAGTAATGTCATGAATGTTTGAGGAAATTCATCCTCAAATCTCAGAGGTGTTAGCCTCGTTCGATTACTACGTCTTGCTTGAGTTTGATCACTCCCACTTGGAATGACATTACTCCCACTTGGAATAATATCACTCCCACTCGGAATAGGATTGGTATCGTTCGTATCATCATCCATTGGTGAAGTTTGAAACGTATTTTCTTCTTCACCAAGAATTCTCCCACTCGAACGTTTCGATCCTTCTTGATCCCAAGTCTTAAACAAGGATAAGTCTTGACTTATCTCACCCTGTCTTGGAAACTCATTTTCCAAGAAGACAACATCCCTCGATTCGAATTCTATAAGACCCCCATTGTCCTCTTGACCGACGAAAGCATATCCTTTGGAGTTTTCAACGTATCGGATGAAGATACACTTCCTCCCACGCGGCTCAAGTTTGCCATATTTGTGAGAGGATAAATGTGCATAAGAGGCACAACCCCAAGTTTTTAGAATGCTTAAGTCTGGAGTTCTATTGTTCCACAACTCATAAGGAGTAGAACTTACCGACTTCGAGGGTACACGGTTTAAGATGAACGCTGCCGTAAATAATGCATCACCCCAAAGGGTGATAGGCAAATTTGCCTGTGACATCATTGATCAGACCATTTCCATCAATGTCCTATTTCTTCTTTTCGCAACACCATTTTGTTGTGGAGTATAAGGCATAGTTATTTGATGAACTATGCCTTTTTCATCACAGAGTTCCTTAAAACTCGTTGATTGATATTCTCCACCCCGATCGGTTCGCAAGACCTTTATCTTGCGATCTAGTTGATTTTCCACTAAACTCATATAGCTTTTGAAGCAAGTTAAAGCTTCATGTTTGTGGGAAATCAAATAGATGTGACCGAAACGAGTGAAATCATCAATGAAGGTGATGAAATAGGACTTCCCGCGTCTTGTCTTAACATTCATTGGACCGCAAATGTCCGAATGGATAAGCTGTAATGGAACTTCGGCCCTTGTGCCAGTTCCAAACGGCTTGCGACAAGTTTTCCCTACAAGACAATGTTCGCAAGTTGACATTTCAACTTTTGAAACATTAGATAGCAAGCCACTTTTGGCAAGTCTATCCATTCTAGTTGGTCCAATATGACCAAGTCTTGCATGCCAACAAATGATCTCAGATTCAGAGTTAGAATCATTTGTCAAATGAAAACTTTCATTAATGGAAGAAGAATCATCATACATTGTGTTTAAAACAATTAATCCATTACAAACATTACCAGAACCAATCAAAGAATTATTACAAACAAGGTCAACATATTGTTTATAGAACCTCCACTCATAATCTAAAGACATTAACATGACCAAGGATACGATATTTCTTCTAATATCTGGAGCAAAGAGGACGTCGTGCAATAATAAAGTCCGGCCGTTGTCGAGAACTAGCTTGCATGTTCCGACGCCTTTGACTTCAACATGAGTGTTGTTGCCGACGTATATCCACTTTGTTCCTTGAGTTATCCTTCGATACTCTACGAAGAACCTTCTGTCCTTCGCTACGTGGTCTGTGGCCCCTGAATCAATCAACCAAAAATAGTTAGATTCAGTAAGAAACATGGAACTAGAAACACATATGTAACTAGCCCTACAAGTTACCTTATCACTTCCATCCGTACATGTACGGGCGAAGTGACCGTACTTGTTGCACTTAAAGCACTTGATCTTCTTCAAGTTTTTCTTCTTTGAGTGCACATTCTTTTGCCACTTTTTGTTCTTTGTCTTCTTTGAGGTTTCCGGTTCTTGCTCTCGTTCGTTCACAAACCTTAAGCGTTTATTCTTCCGCTTATTTCCCCCATGTGAGGAATTAGCGGCCACGTGCACTTCTGCACTAGGTTTTGCGGCTTGAATCCGCTCTTCCTCGAGTTCGAGGTGTTTTGAAACATCGCTTAAAGTTTTAATGCACTCATTATGAGTGAGGTGCATTTTCATGTTATCCCAGCTATCTGGGAGTGAACGAATGACTGCTTGGATCTGCTGTTCGTCAGACAGCGTAACACCCGCATCCTTTAATTCAGATATGAGATTCTCCATGTGGCGGAGATGCTTTTTCATAGAATGATCTCGCCGCATCTTGTACGAATCAAATTGAATATTTAAGGAGCGGAGTTTGGTAACCGAAGTTCCACCAAACTTTATCTCTAGCTCAGACCATATGTCTTTGGCTAGGTCGAATTCCCGAAATAGACGCATTATGTCATTGTCCATGGCGGACAGTAACGTAATACGTGCTATTTTGTTCTTTCGAGTCCAAGTATCATAAGCTTCCCGGTCCCTCTTGTGTTGGGCCGTATTGCCCAACTCAGGTTCTTCCATTATGTTTTGGAGTGTTTCGAGCACATCTTGCTCCTCCAAAACATATTGGATTTTTATTGACCAAAGTTTATAATTGTCGCCGTTGAGCTTTTCACCTTTGTTAAGCTCTGCGACAATATTCTTAGAAGCGGTAGACATATTCGATTCAAAAAACTGCAAAGAGAATGAAAAACACGATCAAAATTCTATGCATAAAGTTTCGATTCTTTAAACACTTGATAAGTTCCTTGGATGCATTGAAATGTTACTCTAGAATCGAGAAGTTCACTACGTTCCCAACTACCATCTAGAAGTAACTTTCAAAGTATCCCTCTTACTTATCTCAAGTAAAAAGAAATCAAAATAATACCCGTATGGTATTAGCAGCGGAAAAAATACTTTGAAAAACATATCTTTCAAAATGGAATAGGTGAGAGTTTGCGCAAAGAATTTTAGCGCAACAATTGCCAAGCCACGAGACCTGTTCTACACACCCATGGGTTAGATAACCATGGCCGGATCGTGGTAGGACTTGGAATTCTAAATTGCGCTATCCCGATTTAAGGACGGGACATAACCTATTTGAAAACATCTTTGTCAAAAATTTGAAATACATTGGCTAATCTCCGTAGAGTAGAGCACAATGTCACAAGTGCATTGGCTAATCTCCGTAGAGTAGAGCACAATGACATGGCTAATCTCGCATGAAATAGAGCACTATGGCTAATCTTCAAGGAGTAGAGCCCAATGAAAAACTTCATTAAAACGTTAGTCCCGTATGAACTAGTCGGCACTGTGGTTAGCCCCGTATGGGCTAATCGACACATTCGAGTTTGACCAAGGCCTTCTGTCACCCCGTATGGGTCAGTTGGCAAGTTTGCAGTCGACCCAGACCTTCTGTCGGATTGGTCGACCAAAAACACCAAATTGGTCGACCAATTTTGGTCTGCAACATCTTCCCGGCCATGGCCTCTGCCCTGGCCGGGGCTTGGCCAAGGGCCGGCCAGGGCCTCTGCCCTGGCCGGCCAGGGGCCCTGGCCCCTCGGCCAGGGCCTCTGCCCTGGCCGAGGCCGGCCAGGGCCGGCCATGCCCTGGCCGAGGCCAGGGCGTTGGCCCTGGCCTCTGCCAGGGCCGGCCAGGCCCTGGCCGAGGCCAGGGCGCCGGCCCTGGCCTCTGCCAGGGCCGGCCACTGCCGGCCTGGCCATGGCCGGCCATGGCTTGGCCATGGCCGGCCATGGCCAAGGCCATTTTGGGCATTGGCCGGCCATGGCCCCTTTGGCCATGGCCGGCCACCCCCTTGAATGGGGTTGCCGCACACATTCCTCCCCCTTGATGGGGTGGTCGCCGGTGGTTATTGGCCGTAGCCAACCCCCTCCGCAAGTGGAGGGGGGGTGCATGGCCTTCATAGCCCATTTGGCCATGGTGCACATGCACCAACTTTCATCTTACCCGATGGAAATAACTACCATCATCTTCCTCGATGAAGCACCCGTTCGTGGATGAAGCACCCGTTCGTCGAGAAATTAGTTATTTCCTAATGGCCGTGTGCCAAAAATGAATAACGTACTACGTGAACGGTCGGTTCTTCCCGTCACGGAGAGTTCCTACCATATCTGTAATGATAGGAGACCCTAACGTGAAAAGAACAACCGCTGCGTTCTCTCCGTCACGAAGCGTTCCTACCATATCCGTAATGGTAGGAGACCCATTCGTGAAAAAGACAACGACTCGTTCATAGTTTCGACGGGGCGGTGGTTTGACCGAGGCGAACCCATATGGCTCCGATACCAATGTAGGATCCTGCCAAAACAGAGTTAGGATCGATAATTAAAGTTGAGACTTACGCTTGCTTATGCGGAACGGTAGTCTCGGAACTTTGCCTTCGGATTCGCCACGCCGGATCGAGTCTTCTCACGAACGGAGTAAGGCTACTAATCCACAATCTAAATCTCTATTTTAGATTAAGAACTTGGATAGAGGAAGAGAAAGGATTTCTGCAGAGCTTCGCTAGAATGAAGTTGCATGCATGAATGCCATGCAAAAGGTGTCAGAAATGGCTTACCCTTGGGTCTTATTTATAGCCCCCAAGGTAGTTATTTTAGGGTAAGTTGTTCCTTTGGAACAACTTAATTAAGGTGTACCATGATACATGGCACATTATAAGCTTAAGTTGTACCATATGCATGGTACAACATAAGCTTAAGATATTCCCCCTTTATTAGCCATATGTCGCATGCACTTATGCATATATAAGGCGACTTTCCTACTCATCCAGAGATCCTCTCCGCAAGGGAACAGATTCCCTTTGCACACGACTTCGTGTACGCGACGTTCGAGGTCCGTATTCCCACGTACATCCCCCACAAGGGTGTACAAACGTCTTCCATATCCAACACTTCAGGGCCTAGTACTTCCTCCCCCTCTTCCAGCGGCCGGAAGGGGTCTTTATTAACATCCAATGATCTGACGACCATTGGGGTATTGAGGGGTGGCACTTATCCATTTGAAACTTTTTCAACAAGTTCGATATGTAAGTTGACTGATGTAACAGGATCCCATCGTTAAGATGCTCTATTTGAAGACCTAAACAGAATTTTGACTTTCTGAGGTCTTTCATCTTGAAGGTTTCTGTCAAGCTTCTAGAAATCTCGGCGATCTCTGCGGGAGATCCGATGAGGTTCAAGTCGTCCACGTAGACGGCTATAATGACAAATCTGGTTGCCTTTGCTCTTATAAAGATGCAAGGACAAACTGAGTCATTTGTAAATCCTTGTTTTGCAAGGAAGTCGCTCAGTCTGTTATACCACATCCTTCCAGATTGTTTTAGACCATACAATGATCTTTGCAGTTTCATTGAGTAGATGTCACGTTGTCTCTCTTTTAGTGCTACAGGCAAGGAATAACCGTCAGGTAATCTCATATAGATGTCTCGGTCTAAGTTGTCATATAGGTATGCAGTCAAGACGTCCATAAGCTGCATATCTAAACCCTCTTGAGCTGTTAAGCCAATGAGGAATCGGAAGGTGATCGCGTCTATGACCGGGGAGTATGTGGCTTCAAAATCCACCCCTAGACGTTGGGTAAAACCCTGCGCTACAAGCCTTGATTTGTAGCGAACGATCTCATTTTGTTCATTTCTTTTCCTAACAAATACCCATTTATAACCCATAGGTTTTACACCTTTTGGTGTCTGGACAATAGGACCGAAGACCTTGCGTTTTGTGAGTGAATCCAACTCTACTCCTATTGCCGCTTTCCACTTTGGCCAATCGTCTCTGCTTTGACATTCTGTCAGAGAGCGTGGTTCAATATCATCGTTGCAGTACGCGACGTTGATGGAAATATTACATGCAAATGTGTCATATATGGTTGTGCTCTTTCTGTCCCAATACTCCCCAGATAGTGTATTGAAACTTCATTTTATCCCGGTTTTTCCTCTGGTTGAGAGTTAGGGAGAGATGGGATAGCAAGTCTTATAGTAGCATCCTGTTGTGGTATTGTTTTATCATTGCCAATGATCCTGCTCTTTCGAGGGACTTGGTCCTTGATCCCGGTGGTCGCCCTCTCTTTTAAGAGGTCCAACCATTTCTGCTGCAGGCGGATTGCATCTATTTTGCGGTATGTCAATCTTAGTTGGAGTGTTAGCAGCAGGGACATGTGATCTGACAATCTTCTGGTTGTCAGTAAATTTGTTCGGCAAGAGATGGACAGTGTTTGGATATGGAGAATCTTCAGGACCTCCTCCTCACACTGGCTTGTGGGAGGATCAAAGTGACTTAATGTCTTTGTATTCCAAGTGATACAGTCTGAAGCTTCGGGCTTCTTGGTTTGTGAGCCTAGTCTTGGAAATGATGTTTCATCAAATTCACAATCTTCAAGACGTGCCTTAAAGACGTCTCCCGTAAGGGGTTCTAGGAATCTAATTATGGAGGGCATGTCAAACCCAACATAAATGCATAGGCGACGTTGTGGACCCATCTGTAGTGCCCTACCAAGCTATTGCACAAGTACTAGAGGGGGTGAATAGTACTTTAAAATAATTAAGAAGATAATTCCTAACTATCTTGCAAACTCTATCAATCAATGCGGAAATGCGGAAATGTAAATATAGACAACAAATAAAACAATCGCAAACAAGCAATTTAACGGGTTCGGATCCACCCAAGTCTCCCCGACTTGTTTCCAGTGATTCTACGTCCCAACCACCCAGATCCCCTCCGGATACTTGAGTTCGAAACCCTAACTCAAGATTTAACACTAAGAAATTCTTGTGAAAAACCTTCACAAGACCAAATCATACAAATGACATGTAACTCCCACAAACCGGGATCACACCCTTCTCTCACAACCGAGAGAACAATTCAAATAACAAAGTAATTGAAACAAAGAAATAACTTACCACAAAATCATATGCCTTGAGTATTCTTACCAAATTAGGGCAAAGAGGGATTGAGGAAGAAGATGTCACCAAACCCTAGCTCCAAGAAGTTGACCAGCAATGGAAGCCTAGGGTGGAGGATGGTGACTAGAATCAAGCTCTTGGCTTAGAATGCTCACAATGGAGAGAATCTCTCTTGAGGAATATGGCTCAAAGAGTGAAGGGAGAGATTCTTGTGAGGAAGAGAGAGCTTAGAAATAGCTTGAGATTACTCTTCTCTTAGGTCTGAAATAACTTGGATAATGGACCTCTAACCTCTCCTCAAATGAATCAGGTTTGTATTTATAGAGGCAAGAAAAATCGTGCTCAAAAGATTCCAAACGGTCATATTTCTGAAGCAGTTAGTCGGTCTAAGAAGGATCACTGACCGACTAGATTGCCAACTAGTCGGTTGGTGATTCTTCATGAACCGACTAACAAGCTTACAGCCAAAAGATGAAGTTCCAGGCAATATGAACTAGTCGGTCTAACAAGACTTGCCAACCGACTAGATCATCATCTAGTCGGTCGGTGAGTGTTCTTTGACCGACTAAGAGAGAAAAACAATTGGCTGAAAATAAAGACAGCTAGTCGGTTTAAGAACAACTTCCAACTGACTAGTTTTTCAACTAGTTGGTCGGTCGTTGAGCTTTGACCGACTAACTATCAACAGTAGCTCAGGCTGAAATCAGGCAATGATAACTAGTCGGTCTAAGAAGGATTCCTAACCGACTAGATCGTCATCTAGTCGGTCGGTGACTCTTCTTTGACCGACTAATTGATCAACAGGGAATGAGCTGAAATGAGCAAGGCATTCTAGTCGGTTCAAGAGGAATTGACAACCGACTAGATCGGCATCTAGTCGGTTGGTTCTTCTACTTGAACCAACTAACATGCACTAGAAGCTAAGGGAAGAGGCGATAGGCTTCGGGAAAGTTTCTAATGGCTTCTATGATAATCCTAGCTCTAAGATATGAGTGAAATGAAGATAATAATGTAAGTCCTACTCAAGGCTTAACATTCTAATCTATGAAGCTAGAAGACAATAAATAATACATGACGAACCGTCTTCGAAGCTTCAATCTTCATTCTTCTTGACTTCAATATTGCTCCTAGAGCTTCAACGAAGCTTCAGGCACATGATCACGCGTATTGAGAAGTCTTGAGACGTCGCTTTGGATGTTCGTATTCTTTTGGCGACGATCTCCATAACTGCGCTCACAAACAGTTAGTACATGATATTTATGTTTGCTCATCATCCAAAACCAAATCCGGGGAATCAATACTCAATATTCTCCCCCTTTTTGGTGATGACAAACCAACATAAATAATAATCAATAATATTGATTCAAATGAAATTTACTTACTCCCCCTGCATTGATGACATGTTAGTTCTGTATTCAATAGTATTCATACGCATCAAGCAGACGAGGGAAATATAAAATATGAATCCTATTATCGAAATTTAGGATCTAAATCCATGTTATATCTTAACTCCCCCTGAATCTAACATATCAACTTAGATTCATGGTAAATTGCTTTGATATCAATTAGCACATTGTCATTATTATTAATTCTCTCCCCCTTTGGCATTAGCAAAAAGAGCGGGAGGAGATCAATGACAAGATTTCAATGGCTAAGAGATAAAAGCAAGAGAGTCTAAGAATACAACCACGGTCCAAATGACACCAAAGTAAAATACCAAATGTAAAATACCGAAGAAAATCAAAGCGTGCCAACTTGACCATAGGCGAAAATCGAAAAATGAAACCATCAAGCCATAGGCGAAAGTCGAAATACGAAATCATCAAGCCATAGGCGAAAATCGAAAAACGAAACCATCAAGCCATAGGCGAAAGTCGAAATACGAAATCATCAAGCCATAGGCAAAAATCGAAAAACGAAACCATCAAGCCATAGGCGAAAGTCGAAATACGAAACCATCAAGCCATAGGCGAAAGTCGAAATACGAAATCATCAAGCCATAGGCGAAAATCGAAAAACAAAACCATCAAGCCATAGGCGAAAGTCGAAAAACGAAACCATCAAGCCATAGGCGAAAATCGAAAAACGAAACCATCAAGCCATAGGCGAAAGTCGAAATACGAAATCATCAAGCCATAGGCGAAAATCGAAATCTCCAAAACTCAAATTAATTTCACTTATTGAGTTATGGAACATACTCTCCAATATCAACATTCTTAGTTAAATAGTGCATGGAAAACAATTCTATGTTTCCATAGAAAGAATTTCTATTTAACCAAGTTAATTGTCGAGCGACGAAATCAACATCAGAGACAAAAATCCAATGTGAATACCAAAAGTAGCAAATAGATACCAAAAGTAACATGCAAAAATGTTATGCCAAAAATAGATAGAACATAATAAAACTATGGCATACACAATTTTACCATACTAATTGAAACAAAATGATACCAATGTAAATATTCTAACAATGCATGCATTCAACCAACATGGATACCAAATGTATATTAAATGTAAGAAGATACTTACAACATTAAGCTCCCCCTACTTTGGTGCATCACTTAAGCACCATCAACTCCATTTGAATGAAAAACTTTGCAAATCAATGAGTTGGTAGGGTTGGTATCCCATGATGGATTGAACCTAGAAGAACATATCATTTTGGTATCCAAAAATCTTTTTGGATCCTATGGGTTAGGCAATAAATTTAGCGAACTAAATTCAAATTAGCATGCACATCCACGATTAATATGCAAATAAAAAATAAACCAATTCTTACCACAATTGCGTTGGTACCTATAAAATGAAATTAAACTTATGGTACCAAGCAATGAAGGGTCAAAGGAAACTAACCCTTCGGAAACCAAGTCCACGAGGACCGTGATTTCCCAACATAATCATCATTCAAAATAATATCATTAATAAACGATTTCACATACATATCCTTAGCATGCATGCTTGTATTCTTCGGACCCCAAATAGTGTATGTCTTGGGAGTCCTAATCCTATTGGAAACATGCATACGTTGTTGATTTCTATGTGATGCATGTTGTGGGTAAGCATATGGCATATGATGCATTGGTGCATGATGATACTTATTCATATGAGAATGTGAATGAACATATGCATGTGGTGGAACACGTGCATGAGTGTGTCTCACATGGTGTGCACGTGCTCATGGATGCAGAGCATAACAATCATCATATGTGCTAACATGTGGAGTAGGATGTGTGTTCCTACGTGGCATAGCATACATGAAAGCATGACCCCTCTTTGGAGGTACACCCAAAGTAGGTTTCTTTCCAAATGGGGGTGTGTACCTAGCGGAAGCACCATTGGTAGAAGAACTACCCATGGAGTGTTTACTCCCACTAGTAGAAGCATCGGACGTTGGCCTAATAAAGGTGGCGGACGATTTGGATGACTCTCCCATCTTATACCCCAAGCCAATGTGATGATTGGCCGGAAGTAAGTCATTTAGGATATTATCCAAATGGCCCTTACCTTTATTGAATTCATGAATTCGGCCTAATGTGCACTCATACTTCTCGGTGAGAGAATGCATCGAAGCATCCAAGGTGGACACTTGCGATGTGAGTGCGCAAACACGTGATTTGAGATTTTTATTCTCAACACTCAAAGTTGAGTTTTGAGACGTCAAATCCGCTATCACATGTTCATCCGAATCCTCGATATGAACATGCTCAAGTTGAGATTTGAGATTTACAATCTCATTTCTCAACCCTTGAACAACGGTGTCGTTGTTGACGATGATAGGTTTAGGCGAGGTTTTAAGACTATCTAACTCATTTTTAGTCTTAATAAATCTAGTAGCCAAATTAGAAAACTTATTCCAAAGTTGTTCATTAGCTACTCTAAGTTCGTCCATTGTTACCTCACCGCCTTCATCCTCGCTTTCATCCCCGCTTTCCTCAGAGGAGGTCTCTTGAGCTTGTTCCTCTTTTCCCATGAAGCACATGTGTGCTTTCTCCACTCTTTCATCGTCCGACTCTCCACTTGAGGAGTCCTCGTCGGAGTCGGTGAAAGTGCCTACAAGTCCTTTCTTGTGCCTTCTCGACTTGTCGTGCTTGGATGCCTTCCACTTCTCCTTGTGTTTGTTTAGAGGACAATCCGGCTTGATATGTCCTGGCTTGTTGCATTTATAACACACGGGAGTAGAAGCATTAGTCGAAATAAATTTTGATTTATTCTTCAACTTACCTTGTCGGAAGAATCGGTCGAACTTCTTTGCCAAATCGGCCAAAGCTTCCATGTCCAACTCTTCTTCCGATTCTTCTTCCGATTCTTCATCATCGGTAGATGGAGCGGCCTTGTACGCAATAGCCTTTTTCTTTGGCTCGTCTTGCTTCAAGTACGCCTTCATCTTCTCCTTCATCTTGATCTTACTTTCCTTGCGTACCTCGTAAGACAACAAGGTACCCATTAGTTGTACAATCGTGTACTTATTCATATCGTTACCTTCCTCGATGGCGAAGGTACGCTTTTCCCAACAAGAAGGAAGTCCGTCGATTATCTTCGCGACTTTCTCCTTTTGGGTGTATATCTTTCCAAGCGCTTCCAATTCGTTGGATATGTCCACGAAGCGAGCATAGTAGTCCTTCATAGTTTCACCATGTTCCATGTGAAACAACTCAAAGTCTTTGTTAGCGACAACGAGTTTAGAATCTTTTACCGTACTCTTCCCTTCGTGCAAGATGAGGAGTTGGTTCCATACTTGATATGCACTCTTACATGTGCATATCTTGTTGAAGTCTTCGGGCTCCAACGCACATTGCAAGGCATTCATGGCCTTGGCATTGCTTACCTCTGCGGCGACCTCCGCGGTAGTCCACTTCGCGAAATCTTCTTCAGCGGGCTCGACATACTCCGTCATCGTGGCTCTCCAAAGTGAAGCACTCCGGAGGAAGGTTTCCATACGGCATTTCCAGTACCCATAGTTGGTACCGTTGAAGTGAGGAGGCCTGACTGAGGATTGTCCTTCCATAACTGAAGAAGATCCTTGACGATCCTTGAAGACGTTGTAGTCGTTGTTCGTCATAGCTTTGAACTCTGTAGCTTTAACCTTGGCTCTGATACCAAATGTAGTGCCCTACCAAGCTACTGCACAAGTACTAGAGTGGGGGTGAATAGTACTTTAAAATAATTAAGAAGATAATTCCTAACTATCTTGCAAACTCTACCAATCAATGCGGAAATGTAAATATAGACAACAAATAAAACAATCACAAACAAGCAATTTAACGGGTTCGGATCCACCCAAGTCTCCCCGACTTGTTCCCGGTGATCCTACGTCCCAACCACCCAGATCCCATCCGGATACTTGAGTTAGAAACCCTAGCTCAAGATTTAGCACTATGAAATTCTTGTGAAAAACCTTCACAAGACCAAATCATACAAATGACATGTGACTCCCACAAACCGGGATCACACCCTTCTCTCACAACCGAGAGAACAATTCAAATAACAAAGTAATTGAAACAAAGAAATAACTTACCACAAAATCCTATGCCTTGAGTATTCTTACCAAATTAGGGCAAAGAGGGATTGAGGAAGAAGATGTCACCAAACCCTAGCTCCAAGAAGTTGACCAGCAATGGAAGCCTAGGGTGGAGGATGGTGACTAGAATCAAGCTCTTGGCTTGGAATGCTCGCAATGGAGAGAATCTCTCTTGAGGAATATGGCTCAAAGAGTGAAGGGAGAGATTCTTGTGAGGAAGAGAGAGCTTAGAAATAGCTTGAGATTACTCTTCTCTTAGGTCTGAAATAACTTGGATAATGGACCTCTAACCTCTCCTCAAATGAATCAGGTTTGTATTTATAGAGGCAAGAAAAATCGTGCTCAAAAGATTCCCAACGGTCATATTTCTGAAGTAGTTAGTCGGTCTAAGAAGGATCACTGACCGACTAGATTGCCAACTAGTCGGTCGGTGATTCTTCATGAACCGACTAACAAGCTTACAGCCAAAAGATGAAGTTCTAGGCAATATGAACTAGTCGGTCTAACAAGACTTGCCAACCGACTAGATTATCATCTAGTCGGTCGGTGAGTGTTCTTTGACCGACTAAGAGAGAAAAACAATTGGCTGGAAACAAAGACAGCTAGTCGGTTTAAGAACAACTTCCAACCGACTAGTTTCTCAACTAGTCGGTCGGTCGTTGAGCTTTGACCGACTAACTGTAAACAGTAGCTCAGGCTGAAATCAGGCAATGATAACTAGTCGGTCTAAGAAGAATTCCTAACCGACTAGATCGTCATCTAGTCGGTCGGTGACTCTTCTTTGACCGACTAATTGATCAATAGGGAATGAGCTGAAATGAGCAAGGCATTCTAATCGGTTCAAGAGGAATTGTCGACCGACTAGATCGTCATCTAGTCGGTTGGTTCTTCTACTTGAACCAACTAACATGCACTAAAAGCCGAGGGAAGAGGCGATAGGCTTCGGGAAAGTTTCTAATGGCTTCTATGATAATCCTAGCTCTAAGATATGAGTGAAATGAAGATAATAATGTAAGTCCTACTCAAGGCTTAACATTCTAATCTATGAAGCTAGAAGACAATAAATAATACATGACGAACCGTCTTCAAAGCTTCAATCTTCATTCTTCTTGACTTCAATATTGCTCCTAGAGCTTCAACGAAGCTTCAGGCACACGATCACGCGTATTGAGAAGTCTTGAGACGTCGCTTTGGATGTTCGTATTCTTTTGGCGACGATCTCCATAACTGCGCTCACAAACAGTTAGTACATGATATTTATGTTTGTTCATCATCCAAAACCAAATCCGTGGAATCAATACTCAACACCATCTTTGTCCTTGCTATGAGGACGTATACTGCACAACCAAATATTCTCAAGTGTGAGACAATTGGTGTGGCTCTAAGTGCTAGTTGCACAGGAGAAGATGACTGACCTCCAGAAGGTCTTAATTTTATTAAGGATGCATCATGCAAAATTGCATGACCCCATGCATTCACTGGCAAATGGGATTGAAGTAATAATGGACGAGCAATCCATTGATGTCTCTTAATTAGATATTCTGCTAACCCATTTTGGGTGTAAACATGCGCTACAGGATGTTCGACTTCAATGCCCTATGCTTGGCAATAGTCTAGGAAGACTTGTGATGTGAACTCCCCCGCATTGTCCAGACGAAGTTTGTTTATCTGGTAGTCGGGGAAGTGGGCCCGCAACCTGATTATCTGAGCTAAAAGCTTAGACAGTGCTAAGTTACGGGTGGACAGCAGACACACATGTGACCACTTAGTAGATGCGTCTATCAGGACCATAAAGTACCTGAACGGACCACTTGATGGGTGTATAGGCCCACAAATGTCTCCGTGGATTCTTTCTAGAAAACTTGGAGACTCCAAGTCCACTTTCAGTGAAGAGAGTCTCGTAATTAGTTTACCCTTGTAACAGGGTGGACATGGGAATTTACCTTTTTGGAGAATTCTGGTGTTTCGGGGCACTGCAGGTGCTCCATTATTAATGTTTCTGGATATTGAATACTTATTTGGTAGAGTCCCAAGGGGAGTCCCTTGAAACGTTCCACAATGGTTTTTGTACCATTTGTAAGAGATGTTACGTGCAATTATTCTTTTTCATTTTCCTCGAGCGTCTCTAAGTGATACCCGTTTAAACGGATATCTTTAAAACTTAGGAGGTTTCGGATTGATCTAGGGGGTATAACGCATTTCTAAGTTTGATTAGTGTGTGACCGGGGAGCAATATGATTGCTTCCCCCTGATCCTTCGATTATATCAGCTGGTCCTGAGATTGTTCTCAATGGACCAGAATAGCTACTTATGCTCATAAAGTAGTCTGTGTTTTAAAGGATTGGGTGTGTCGATGCACTGTCCACTAGGCATATGGATTCCATATCTATATAAGAAAGACATACAAGCAATGAATAATACGAAAAAGAAACTACTTCTATTTATATTAAGATGCTCAAAAGTTCGACATGGAATAAAAACAAGAAACGTTGCATAAAAAGGGAAGATACGTTGCTAGCAAACAAAAATTGTTTATAGTCCATGACTAAAGAGTGTCGTCTCCCATGAAATCTTCTGGATTCCATGTGGTCTCTGGTAACGCTACACTTTCCATCAGGTTTGTCTCAGCGTGGGGCTTGAGGCTTGCCTGGTAGAGATCCTGTAGATGTTTGGAAGTGCGGCAGATTCTGGACCAGTGTCCAATCATTCCACATTTAGAGCACTTATCCTTCCAGTCTTTCTTGGGAGTACCACCTTTGTTGGGCGTCCACTTTTGCTTCTTTGCCAAGAACTTCTGGTTCTGGGGAGGAGCTTGAGGAGTGGCCTTTTTCTGCTGCTTCTGTTCTTTCCATTTCTGGAACTTAGCCTTCTTGTCCATCTTCTTCTTCTAGGAAGACTGGAAGTGTGCCTCTGCAGGAGGTGGCGGTGGAGCGGAGCCAGGAGGGCGCAGGTTGTGAGTGGTAACCAACAAATCTCTGTTCTGTTCAGCCATTAGGAGGCATGAAAGAAGATCAGAGTACTTAGTGAACTTTCTCTCACGGTACTGTTGCATAAGGATCATGTCCTTCTCGTGAAAAGACGTGAACATCTTCTCCAGCAACATTTTCTCAGTCACATTCTTACCACACAACTTCAGGCGTGAGGTGATATGGAATAGTGCTGAGTTGTACTCTGCTACGGATTTGTAATCCTGTATGCGGAGGTAAGTCCACTCGTACTGCGCACGGGGAGTATGACATCCCTCTGATGTCTGTACCTCTACTCAAGTGCGTCCCACAGTTCATAAGGATCCTCTACAGTAAGATACTCGTCCTTCAGTGTCGAGTCTAAATGTTTCCTGATATAAATAATGGCTTTCGCCTTAAGTATATCGGAATCTTCTTCTGTATGAGGTGCTTCTTTAGAATCATCCTTTTCAGCTGCGGCAGTACTTGTTGTTGCCTTCTCAGTGGGTGTTAGACTGAACCCATGAGATCGCAGGTGGAACTTTGGGTCCAACTGCCAACTCAAGTAGTTCGACCCATCGGCCTTCAGGAGCGAAAAATTGACATTCGCAAGTCTGGCCACTAAACAATCTAACAATCATAAACAAAAAATAGCATGGATTATTTAACTATTTATAATAGACATCTACGCATGCAATCTTACAACGTTTTAAATAGCATGAATTAGTAAACATCTACGCATGCATTTGACATTTTCATAACGTGAATAATTTAAAGATAAACATCCACACATGCATTTTCATTTTAACATTAAAATAGCATGAGTTAGTAAACATCCAGCATTTAATGTATAGGCAATGAAAGTAAATTAGGACTATGTGGATCAGCCAGCCGACACCGACAGAAAAAGAGAGTCCGAAATTACATCCCATTAATCAAAAAGAGCATGAAAAAGTAAATACAACTCGGAAACTTTAAAGAGAAGCCCCTTTTTCTTTGTGCAAACGTCTTCAGCTCCTTTTGGTGGTCCTTCAGCTTCTTTTTACATGTATAACCTCACTTACAAATTTCTCTCAAAAAGAAAAATTACAGAAAAGTAAAGATGTCGGAAACCTGGCTGATCCCTAAAATCATAGTCTAATAGTACATCCACGCAGATATTATAAAAAAATACAACCACGCAAAGAATTATATCGCAGGCATATAAAAGATTAATAAATAATCTAAAAGGAGTGACGTGCTAAAAAATGATTTTGAAAACTTTTAACCTTGATCCATTTTATTTTATTTTATTTTATTTTTCGCTTTAACCCTATCACAAAATTAAAATTTCTTTAATTATTTGGTCTTTTGAGGCCAAAAATAAAAAGAAAAATTATGTGTAAGTGGGCTAATTTTCAGGCTTTTGGGCCATGAAAACAACCCATTAGGGTTAATTGGGACTCCCCTAAAAAATTGGCCCGTTTCGGGGTTAGAGTTGCGGAAAAACCCTAGGGGGCCGCGGCGGCCGCCGCGATGGCTGCAGACCGTGGCTGCAGGCCGCGGCCGCCAGGCCGCAGCCAAAGGTCACGGCTGCTTGGCCGCTGGCCGCGGCCTGAGGCAGCGGCTTTGATGCCGCCGGCGGCGCTGGTAAGGCACCGCCATTGCGCCCTTTGGGTGTGCAGTGTATGGATCAATGGGGATAAAAAATGGATTTTTCAGGTATTCAGATCTTGTAAAAAATACGATTTTTATTGTTTATAAATATGCAGATCTAAATAAAAAATGCGATTTTTACCGTGTTTTCAAACTATTTGCATCTTAAAACATGCAGATCTACTGGAAAAGCAAGTTTAGATCTAAAAGTTTTGAGGATTTACCTCTAGATTCGACAAGGGAATCTAGACGACGGTTGATGAAGGATGCCCTTTTCGCTCCCCGTTGAGAAGATTACGATCTTCTTAAAACTGAGCGATTGATGGATCTCCTCCCTTGAGCGTCGTCGCCTTTTCCTACGAGCGTGATCATGCTAATAACGTGTTGTGAAAGAAAAAGTAGAGTAATATGTGTAAGGGGTTAAGAGCCCCGTACCCTCATATTTATAGCTTTTCAATGATGGGCCGGATACCCAATGGGCCTTATGGGCCTATTCATAAAAAAATCAGCATGCCCAAAAAAAATTTGTAACCAATCAGCATGAGAAAAAAATTTCGAATCACACCGTTCACTACAAAACCTAGCGGATGTATTTGAATAAGCATGCCAAAAAAATGACATGTCCAATATCAACATGCCCAAAAAGTGGTGTAATCAAACATATTACTTAATTGTATGTTTTTATTTCATTTTTTATTTATCCTTAAACGGTTCACCACATAACATAGTGGCTTCCATCCCAAATCAATGGCATGAGTTTTTCCCTATGGTCGATCGACAGAGGCGATTTCATCCACAATCAATGGCAGGGGTTTTTTCGATTGCCGATCGACGGAGGCGGTGCTCCAATATCGCTGGTGAGTGGCGATATAGGCATATAAAAAATGTGATGTTGATCTAAATACAAAAATTAGATCTAGAGAATCATGGTCATGAAACAAAATTGGAATTGTTGCACAAATCTAGAAATACCTCTAGATTTGTCATCCTACGAAAATTTTCGTCACGATCTGCGCATCGGCTCCTCTCTCAAGCCGTCGCGAAAAGGTTTGTCAAAGCTTCGTCGCATCATTTCCTTCTCTACGAGCATAATTCGTGCTGATAACGTGTTGAGAGATGAATAGTTTCTAAGGAAGAGTGGTGGCTAGAAAGTTGCCGAGCATCACTAATATATTAATACATATAGTTTAGAATCTCCAGGGGTAGATATATGAAAGGTCACACAACCTATTCATAACATTTAGAACTTATTTATTGTCATTATTTATTATCATCTCTTTTCAGCAGGTGAAAGCAAATGGCACAACAAATCATGACTGATTCTGCAGGTAGATTCTTTTATTACCCCCATTGTTATATAGACCACAGTCCATATTCCACTCTACTAAATAGCGAGACCTTCATCTGAACCAGCAACTGCAGAACCCACAAGTGCACCACATCCGAAGTCATATATGGAGGCATAAGGTTTAACAAATTATTGGTTATTGTATTAAAAAGTCCTTGTTTCCCATTTGAATTATTTTGTGGACTACAATTTATGTATCTGTATGGTTTGTGTTATTCTGTTGGAAGACCTTCTCAGTCCGTACATCTGATAGTGATTATGCATGTCGATTCCATGTTAAAAATGTTTTCTTAACGTCCATATTTGTTTACCGACATACTAAACTTCATATATAGATGTTAAATTCCATGCGTCAAATTGTTTCTTGCCACCTGACTCTGATGGTTGATATCCATTTTGTACGTTTTGGAGTCTGAATGAATTGATAAAAGAGTAGAAGTTGACAGTATGGTGTTGGTTGGCAATGCTTCGATGTATTTTCATGGGTTGTCTTCCTTTTTCATTATTTGAATTTTGAACTCCCTTCCCGCCATTCTTTGCCACCTGGATGGGGTTCTTTGACTGGTCGAGGACTCTCTTCTGCCTCGGATGTATTCAGTGCTCTCCTCCCTATTCTCAAATTCGCCATGCAATATCATTAGCACTCCTAATGCTAGACAGATACTAATTTGCACCGTAACTCTCCTTGCACAGTCTTAAGTTGCAGTGCAGTGAAGGGAACGACACATTTGAGCTAGTAAAGGGAAAATTTTGGACTTTGGTCGAGGCTTTCACCTACGATCTAGCCACTATAGAAAAACAATGATGAATCCTCACTTGAGAAGAATTTCATGTGACGGCGACTTAAAAGAGTGATGGAATGGGCATTCTAGACTCGCAGCTCTGAGGCAAGTAAGTAGCTAGGATGAGGAGCACATGTTTCAGGGTTTCAAGGTTTGCGGTCATGTCAAAGCTACTGTGGTCCAGCGGCATTTACCTCCGCTTCTCATGAAGCAGTCACACGATGAATGAAGTTGCAGAACGCCACGCATCTTTTGATCCCAATGGAACAACTCCCGACTCTTCGGAGCCATGGTGGAAAAAGATGACGATCAAGACAACGGGAACCAAGCCGGAGCGAGACGAGGAAAGTATGGCTGCCTCTGACAACCCTAGAGTTGAGGGGGATACCTCTGGCAATGACATTTACAGAACCAAGCCGGAGCGAGATGGAAGTGGAGCAAGAGACCTCCGTCGACATAAGCTGATGATGTTCTTCAGATATTTGATCATGCTTGATCTTGAGGGAAGAAGAAACAGGGTGACGTGATGGTAATACTGATTATCTTTGTTTCCAGATGCTCAAATGGATAGCGTATTGGATAAAAGTTGAAATGGATTTGCATTGCATACTTGGGCAAATGACAAGCAAATATATCAATGTTAGCGTGTAGCTATAGTTAGACTCATGGTGATCTTTGGACATTATTTTCAAGCATTTTGTGCATTCTCTCCTGCTTCAATAATTGTTCTTCATGCTTTGCTCTTGCATGGCACATGAACGCGACAGGATTTCAGAGACCCCCAGAAATTCAAAAGGATTGCAGAGATGGGTTGTTAGTGAATAGGAGCAAATGAAATTTACGAGTCGAAAACTGATCTTGATCCAGATCGTAGGTACATGAAATCACGGGTACATTACAATTACAACAGCAAATCCATGCCTAATCAATCGTACAGACACAGCTACAAGTACATCAAAATTTCAATGCCTTCTGGCAGAAGAGAAAGATGCATCTGTATAATCCTTCGTGATTTGATAAAACCTAATTTCGGTTTGCGGTTTTCCTCAGTGCTTTCTCTGCAAAGGATCAAGAAACAGACAGTATAGCTGGAGTCAGCAGTGGACGAACAAAGATGCACACAGACAAGAGAAAATATTGTAATTCACTAATATGATGCAATGTACAATCTGTATTGAACATATACAGGTTTGTGGACTTGCAATACGGTAGTCAGTAGCAGGTTAAGGTCTACTAAATTTAACAAGAGAGACAATTCTATCATTTCATCAATTATTTGAAATGTTAGGAAAAAAAATAACAGATTAAATAAAAGAAATAATATAGATGCAAAGAACAAAAAGAAGGCAATGCCCATCTTCTAAAATTCAAAGTACCTTGCGTTTCTTGAATCCTTTTCCTCCGCCCACTTTCATTTTGGTAATATTATCAGTATCATCATTCCCCTTATGAGGAAGCATGCTAAACACATCGTCAAAACCATCGGTCAAGCCAGCCAACCTATCACAGAATATTGAATGTGATGTAAGTCCCAACAATAAGTACCATACTGTCAAGTCAACTCACATGATGATAAAAGAATCATGATTCTTTATGTACAACAACTGAATCAAGAGAAAAATAGAAATAAGCCTAATTGATGCCCACGCTTTAAATCGCACGTGGACTTTATTTTGGGAGTGAGAGGGATAATTGGCTCCGATGAGAAGAAAATTAAAGAGCCAAATAGAAGGAAGGTAAGATATCTTGTTGATGTTAATGAAAGATGGAAGAAACAAAGAAAGCTAACAGACATTTTTATGGCTTGGAATGAGAGCTTCGGGATTTATTTATTTTTTTTTTTGAATTTGAAATGGTTAGCAAATATATAATCTGGTTGGGTTAATGGAGTTCTATACTTTTGCTTAAAATTGTCATATCATAATCTTATCTATGATGGTTTGTTTAATTTGTTTTCCATCCAAGGGAATGCGTAGAATTTTATCCACTAGTGATCAACCTTTTAAAAATTCAAATATTACATGATATTAATGAATTAGCTTAGTAGTATAAATTGTACATGAATGCATATTATAATCAGTTATCCTAGGTGACAAGATCGAGAGTTTCGACATTAAGCATGCCTAAACTTTTGAAATGGATCTGCGTGATCAACAGTTGATTTAGTAGCTAATATTAATTCAATGATATTTTTTTAATAAAGTAAAAAATAGTTCTTGAGGTTTAAATATAACAAATTTTGGATAGACCTATAAATTAATGAAGTAGATAGTTTTTATAGAATTAATAAAATTTCAAACATATTAAAAGATATTGTTTTGTGCACAGTACACTCTTGTTAGGAAAAATTCAGAGGGTTATTATCAGCTTTTAAGAGTAAATTAGATTAGGTTAGGTTAGATTAAAATCAAATTATTAATATTACTACTGCTGCTGCTGCTGCTATTACTATTGGAGGAAAGAGAGATTGATATATCTAAATTAGAAATTAAAAACGGAGAAGAGTTTGAGATACGAATGTAGGGTTCAAAATTAAAATATTGATGAGAGGGGGGAACAAAGACGCAGATGGAGATTGGAAGATAAAGAAAGAGAGATGTATATAATAGATGCGGAAACATTTGTTTGTATTTTTTTGGTGGGTGTGGGTGGGTGGGTGGGTTGGGTAAGAAAAAGGAATAATGAGATATTTCATTTAAAGATGGATCTAAAATCCAGAGAAACTGTATTACAAAATTTCGCATGTTTGGAAAAAATGGGGGACACTTTGCTTTTAAGAATACTTTAAATTTAGATTATATTTTAGGACTTGGTGTGGTTTTAATCAAGTTATATAGACCATGATCAAGTTTTTATGTCGACGGTCTATATCCTGCTCAATATGCTAAACAGTAATGTAACTCTACACTTGAAGTTTCTATTCCGACTCCACAGTGATCGCACAAAATGATGATGTAACCTCACAACTACATTCTAGTGTGGCACCATGACTAATCTCATAATGTCAATCGTGCAGTTTCGATCTTTCATTCAAGGTGTGTGCACCTTATTCCATTTTGCTCTATAGCCAGGAAATTTCTAAAGGACTCAATTTTCAAATGCTTAAAGGTATTGCAGTTCTGATTTATCAGATAATGCTGCTGATTAAAGAACCAGATTTCAGGGAAGTTATTAATGACAATGGTAAACCAGCATACCCATTTCTCGACTTCATCAAGTGCTGTTGTAGCTTTTTCTCTCGCTTTGTAACCGGAGCACGAATAAAAAGATCTTCTTCCTGTCTTTCTTGCTCCTCCCTCCTAGACAAGTACCTTGAAAGCTCTCTGCTGTCGGGTCCAACTGTTTCTTGCAACTGCATATGAATTTCAACCAAAACCAAATTACCGCAAGACCAACAGTGAATCGGAGAATTTTTCTCATTACAGAAAATATCCAACCTCTTCTGGTCTATCTTGAAAATCATCAATAATTTCTTTCAAATAAGAACTTTGTTTCGATTTTCGCAGCAATTCTTTCTCCCTTCTCATAGCCTGCTTTTCTTGTTTGGACATCTTATCGTTGTCTTCTTCCATAGTTGTAGGAGCAATCTTTGGAGGACGATACACGCCACCATCCTATGATGCAATGCAACAATAAAATGTTAGTTATCAGCTATTGTATACCTTGATCCAGCATTAAGCTTAAAGACTTGCCTTGAATTCATATAGCACTTTGAGAAAGTAAGTACTTCTTTCGATACATGAAAATGATTTATGCAAAGCAAACAACCACAGTAGCATCAAATAGAGAACATATTACTCCAAAAAGAAGAGTAATAATAAGAACTACCATATAAGAAGTTTACTAGTCTAATGTGACATTCTGGCTTGTCTTAACATATAAAGAATGAAAAAACTTCTAGAGGTTCAAACAAGTTCTAACTCAGACTCTCCATGAATGTAAGATAAAGACCAGCCACTACTTAAAATATACACCTTAACAAAAATAAGAAAGAGATTGCAATCACCTGGTCAGCGTCACTAATTTTGGGAACAAGCATATCAGGATTTGGGCGGAACTTTAATGCATCCTCCCCGCCTTGAGATCCTTCTTCTTTCTCTTTTATATTAGCACCCACTGCCTTGTCTTTTCCGGCACTGTCAGCAGCCTTTGTCAGCTTCTGAACTTGATACTCGAGCTTCTTATCTATCGGTCGAATCTATATATAATTTTGACATCAAAAGGAAGCGAACCAAAGAAATAAAAGAAGAAAACGGGGATATGAAGTAAAGAAAAGACCAAAAGAGGACACACCTTTTCTAGAAATAACCTGATTTCTACAAGACTCCGGACTACTGGATGACCCTCGATTGACAATCCTTTTGCCTTGTGAAGTAAATAGTAGACAATAGACTGGCAATAACTTAGTAGAAGCAAATGCTTCGTTTCTAGATAACTCATCCCATCGGCAGTCAACAGCTGGTTCTTTTTCACCTAATAAGCATCATATATCATAAGTTTTCCATGCATTATATGCGAAAAAAGTGTGCTTACTACAACAAAAGAATAGTAATAGAATAATTAGAAAACAAACTTTTCACCTAAGGGTTATGAATTGTACTTTGCGCATTGATCAAACTATACATTTATACAGAAAAATGTTGTTTTACAGTTAATTGAGAGAGACGGATTGAGGAAGATATGAGTCATAGAACTTGAAGTATGCCCAAATAATAATACCATAAATTCATATGCACATATGAAACTGATGCGGACCCGCATCATTCCACGGCCGGCGGCCCACATGGGGGGACCCACCCCCCTTTGGTGACTTACGTGCGGCGTAGGAAGCGTGGTACCACGTAGGGGGTTAGTCTAGGGGTATTCTAGTCTTTTCAGACTAGATTAGTAAATCCCCTCTTTTCTATTTATTAGGGCTAGCCGTCTTTTTATTTTCTTATGCTTATTTTGTGAAGAACAATTGTATGCATCTTGTGTGAAGGTTTTAGGCTTTGTTCCGTGCAACAAAAGCTAGGAGAGCGAGTCTCCTCTCGAAAGAGACTCATTTATCTATCGATTATTAGTTCTTCGCAATCTAAAGTTTCATAAAAATCCCTCTTTTTATATTTTTCCACCTTTTAAATATGAAATTAATTAATCGATCCTCTAGATCGTATCAAATTGGTATCAGAGCGTTGAGATCCGATGGCGACGAGCAGGAGGTCAAAGGTGGATGGCGTGGATGAGAAGGTGCAAGGGCTTCGAGAAGAGTTCAACCGGGAGATCGAGGGGATGAAGAAAACCCTAGGGGAGTCCATCAAGGATCACGCCCATTCGCAGGAGGACATCCAACTCGAGCTTCGGGCCGAGCTTCAGGCCATGAGAAGGGACGCCGCACAATCGGGACGTGATATCCAAGGGCTAAAGGAGGCTACTTCAGATCTGAAAGAGGCGACTTCAGATCTGAAATTTTTGAGGAAAGCCACGTTGTCGATTCCGGAGATAAAAACGATGCTTCAAGCCCTAACGATGGAGAGAGGAGGAGATCGGGGCAAGAAGACTCAAGGGGAAGAAAACCAAGGAGAATCGACGCTTGAATCGACAAATCAGGAGCAACCGGAGAGGGCGATGGCTACGGCGACAAATCTGGAGCAAGCCGCAGCCGCCGCAAACCCTAACAGGGTCGGACAGGCGCAGGGAGGGGCCGGGGCCCCTGGAAAAAGCCGGCAGGCCCATCCGGCCTGCGGCAAGCTCGGCAGGCCCTGTCGGGCCTGCGCCGCCAGCGGGCCTGCCGCAGCAGCTGCAGGCCCCGTCGGGCCTGCTGTGACTTCGGCAGGCATGTTCGGGCCTGCCGCTGTCCCAGCAGGCCCGATCAGGACTGCGGTCGATCCGTGGGGGCCTGCCGCAGTGCAGGCACCCCCGTGGGGGCCCGCGACGACGCAAACAGCCCCCCGGGGGCCCACAGCAGCACAGACAGTCCCCTGGAGGCAAGACGGAGGCAGATGGGCCCGAGACACGACGATTGGGGCTCCAGTAGCCCAATTTTGGAGACCAGAGGCTCATCCACAGGTACTGAGGCCGCAGGTTGATCCCAGACAGACGTTTGATGGCTTTCCGGGGCAGGGACAAGGCCTGGGAGGCTATTTTGGGGGCCGGACAGCACCAGTACAGCCACACAGAGGGGCAGGATGGCCCGGGTTGGCACGACAGCAGGAGTTTCCGGGGTACCATTACCAGCCTGAGGCGTGGGAGAGACCCGTTTGGCCAGAGGAGTTGTACGGGGTGGACGGGGGAGGACCAATTGAGGCAGGCGGCGGAGGATTCGGCCGTGGGGGTGACCGCGGTAGAGATGGGGGACCACAGGGGGGGCATTAATGCGGATCGTCGCCTTATGAAGCTGAAGATGCCGATTTTTGATGGCACAGATCCAGATGGGTGGATCTATCGGGCGGAGCGTTACTTCCAGGTGATGAGGTTGACGGAGGAGGAGGTTCTGAGGGCCATCGGAATCTATTTCGAGGGCAAGTCGTTGGCTTGGTACAGATGGAAGGTGGCGCGGACCCCCTTTCGCACTTGGGAGGAGCTGTCCGCACTGATACTAGACCGATTCCAGGAGACCCCAGGGGGAGACTTCTATGAGCAGTTATCTGCTTTGAGACATGAGGGGACGGTGAGAGATTATGTGGAGAGGTTCGAGATGCTGAATAGTAGGGTGAAGGGGTGACCGACGAGGTGATGATTTAGAACTTCATGAGGGGGTTGAAGCCCTCTATACGAGCGGAGCTGAGGATGCAGAGTCCGGGGACACTGGAGGATGTCCTTCGCTGGCCCACAAAGCGGAGGAGAAGCATGCTGAGGAGATGAGGATACGGGGGACTTGGGGGACCCAGGGGTCCCACCCCACCCCTACAGCGGCAGCACCGAGAGCACCCACAGCTGCACCTGAGGCTAGAGGAGAGAGCCGTCCGGCGACTCTGGGACGGCGGATGACAGAGGCGGAGGTGAGGGAGAAGCGTGCCAAGGGGTTGTGCTTTCGTTGCGACGAGAAGTTCACCCCTGGACACAGGTGTGCTAGCCGCCTGCTACAGATCACTATGGTACCAGATGAGGAGGGGTACGTGGGTGATGAGGAAGAGCTCGAGGAGCAGAAGGCGCCAGTGGATGAGGAGAAGTCTCACCTAGACTTCGCAGAGGTGTCCCTAAACTCTGTGTTGGGGTTCACTCCGAACCACACCATGAAGTTATCGGGGCAGTTAGGAGACACTGCGGTGACGGTGCTGATCGACAGTGGGGCCACCCACAACTTCATCTCCAGTCGGCTAGTGGAGAGACATGGGCTGCAGTTGAGCACGCAGGAGAGGTTTACCGTGCTGCTAGGGACCGGAAAGATGGAGGAAAGCAAGAGGCTCTGCAAGGGTCTGTGCCTGACCTTGTAGGGAGTGCAGATCATGGAGGATTTCCTGCCCCTGGAGTTGGGCAATGTTGACATCATCCTGGACGTGCAGTGGCTGAAGAAGCTAGGGGACATGCGAGTGAATTGGAAGCGCCTTAGGATGGAGTTTGAGGAGGGGGACCGGACGGTAGTGCTCACAGGGGACCCGACCCTTTGTTTGTCGCTGGTGGCCGTCAAGGCCATCACTAGGGCCTTACGGAGAGAGGGAGATGGGTACTTGGTGGAGTGCCGTGTAGCGGGGGCAGAGCAGGGGCCACAGGCAGGGGTTCCCGAGGAGGTGGAGCAGGTGTTGGGACAGTACCCAGAGGTCTTTCAGGATCCACAGGGGCTACCACCAGTGAGAGGGCACGAGCATGCGATAGTACTGAGGGATGGCGCAGCACCGGTGAGCGTGCGTCCTTACCGCTACCCCCCACGTGCAGAATGATGAGATAGAGCGGATGGTCGGAGAGATGTTGCAGGCTGGGATGATTCAGCCCAGCGTCAGCCCATTTTCGAGCCCGGTACTTTTGGTGAAGAAGGACGGGAGTTGGCGCTTTTGTGTAGATTACCGGGCGCTGAATAAGGAGACGGTGGCTGACAAGTTCCCTATTCCCGTGATAGACGAGCTATTAGATGAGCTGCATGGGGCGGTGGTGTTCTCCAAGATTGACCTGAAGGCGGGGTATCACTAGATCCTGATGAGACCAGAGGACGTTCCAAACACAGCGTTTCGCACCCACGAGAGGCACTACGAGTTTCTCGTCATGCCGTTCGGCTTGACGAGTGCTCCTTCGACATTTCAGGCATTGATGAACGATGTTTTCCGGCCGTTCTTGAGGAGATTCATACTCGTCTTCTTTGACGACATTTTGGTCTACAGCAGGACCATGGGGGAGCACGTGGGCCACCTGGAGGCAGTGTTTCGAGAGCTATTGAGGCATCAGTTGTATGCCAACCGAAAGAAGTGCAGTTTCGACCAGAGGCAGATAGAGTATCTGGGGCATGTGGTGTCGACCGCAGGGGTAGCAGCAGACCGGGCGAAGATAGAGGCGATGTTGGCCTGGCCGGTACCCACCTCTCTGAGGGCACTGCGGGGATTTCTCGGGCTGACAGGCTACTACCGGAAATTCGTGAGGGGATACAGCACCATTGCCCGCCCTCTGACCGATCAGCTGAAGAAAGATGGGTTCCAGTGTGGAGAGAAAGCGACCAAGGCATTTGAGGCCTTGAAGGAGGCGATGACTACAGCACCAGTCTTGGCGTTGCCCGACTTCAGCGTCACGTTCGTTGTGGAGACTGATGCGTCAGGCGTTGGGTTGGGGGCGGTTCTGATGCAGTTAGGGCGGCCGATATCCTACTTCAGCCAGGTGCTTTCAGCTAGAGCACGGCTGAAGTCTGTGTACGAGAGGGAGTTGATGGCAATCGTGCTGGCAGTTCAGAAGTGGCGGCCCTATCTGATGGGCAGGGAGTTCGTGGTCAGGACAGACCAGCGCAGCTTAAAGTATTTGCTGGAGCAGAGGCTAGTGACCGAGGAGCACCAGCGCTGGCTATCAAGCTGGTAGGGTACCGAATCGTCATTGAGTACAGACCGGGGTTGGAAAATAAGGCGGCAGACGCCTTATCGCGCAGAGAGGAGGGGGTGCACTTGAGGACACTCTCGTTGCCCGTGTGGATAGATGGGGAGCCCATACTGCAGGAGGCCGAGGCTGATCCGGAGTTGAGACAGATTCGCGAGCAGCTGCAGGGAGGCGGGGAGACCCCGAAGGGATACTCCCTAGAGGGACGGAGACTGTTATACCAGTGGCGGTTAGTATTGCCGCGGGCTTCCGCGTTCGTACCCGCATTATTTCAGGAGTTCCACAGTTCGGTGGTTCGGGGACATTCCGGCGTGCAGCAGACATATATGAGGATGTCCCGGGAGGTTTATTGGCCTGGTATGCGGAGAGCGATAGCACATTTGGTTGCCGCTTGTGACGTGTGCCAGCGTCACAAGTACATGGCCATGGCGCCAGCCAGGCTTTTGCAGCCTTTAGCACTACCTGAGCGGGTCTGGAAGGAGGTGACGATGGATTTCATCGACAGGCTACCCAGGTCAGAGGGGTACTCGGTGATTTTTGTGGTGGTGGACAGGTTGAGCAAGTACGCCCACTTCATACCACTGAAACATCCGTACACGGCGGTTTAAGTGGCTGCAGCCTTCACTCGAGAGGTGATACGATTACACGGGATTCCAGCTTCCATCGTCACAGACAGAGATCAGGTGTTCCTGAGTGGGTTCTGACGGGAGATATTTCGTGTCCAGGAGACAGTGTTGAAGATGAGTACCGCCTATCACCCTCAGACCGACGGGCAGACAGAGGTAGTGAACCGCAGCATAAAGACGTATATGCGGTGCTTTGCGTCGGAGACACCACGACAGTGGTATCGGTGGTTGGCATGGGCGGAGTATTGGTACAATACTTCGTACCACTCAGCAGCAGGGACGACACCTTTTCGGGTGTTATATGGGAGGGACCCACCAGAGCTACTTCGGTTTGGGGAGAGAGACACCGGTCTCCCAGGTAGAGGACTATATGGGGGAGCGGGAGAGCATACTGGAGGAGCTGAAGAAGCACTTATTACGGGCTCAGCAGGTGATGAAGGCCAAGGCGGATGGGCATCGGCGGGATGTGCACTTTCAAGAGGGCGACATGGTCTATCTGAAGCTGAGGCCTTACAGACAGAGATCGCTAGCGAGGAGGCGGAACAAGAAGCTGTCAGCGAGATTCTATGGGCCGTTTGAGATTTTGGCCAAGATTGGCCAGGTGGCTTACAGGCTGAGGCTACCATCGACTGCGACGATACACCCCGTCTTTCATGTTTCGCAGCTTCGACGAGCTATTGGGGAGCAGACGCTGTCTTCTACCCTACCGCCCACACTTACTGAGGAGATGCAGGTGATGCTGGAGCCATTGGAGGTTCGAGCTGTTCGTCAGGGACCGCGCGGGCAGAGGGAGGTGTTGATACACTGGGCGGGGTTGCCGGACTGTGATGCGACATGGGATGCATACCGAGTGATCCAGGAGCAGTTCCCCGACTTCCATCTTGAGGACAAGGTGGCTCTTTTAGGAGGGTATTGATGCGGACCCGCATCATTCCACGGCCGACGGCCCACATGGGGGGACCCACCCCCTTTGGTGACTTACATGCGACGTAGGAGGCGTGGTACCACGTAGGGGGTTAGTCTAGGGGTATTATAGTCTTTTCAGACTAGATTAGTAAATCCTCTCTTTTCTATTTATTAGGGCTAGCCGTCTTTTTATTTTCTTATGCTTATTTTGTGAAGAACAATTGTAGGCATCTTGTGTGAAGGTTTTAGGCTTTGTTCCGTGCAACAAAAGCTAGGAGAGCGAGTCTCCTCTCGAAAGAGACTCATTTATCTATCGATTATTAGTTCTTCGCAATCTAAAGTTTCATAAAAATCCCTCTTTTTATATTTTTCCACCTTTTAAATCTGAAATTAATTGATCGATCCTCTAGATCGTATCAGAAACACATACAATCAACAATCAACATGTGAACATCGATTCATAGTTGAATGTGCATATGTGTGGATTATGAATACTCTGAATAAATTTCTCTCCAGTTCTTGATTAAGAAGTTATTACAATAAAAAAGTATCATTTATTTCATGCTCAAATTATAAACCGGAAGACATTGGACTTCCATATTTGTCAATATAAGAACATGGAATTAAATTCTGGTAGTATTAAAATATTTGTTTAATCCCCAATATATAATTTACACAATCTGTCTAGTATCATGAAAAGAGAAACAACACTCTCACAGCATAAAATAGCTGTAATTACATAGAGACACGTTAAACATCAAAAAGAGCAAGTGACTCATTTTTTAGACTTGTTTTTTGAAACTCATTTTATCAAATCCACACAAAATTAAAGAACACATTATTTGAGACCCGTATTGCTATTAGAACTAGGCTTCTATCAAAACTCAAACAACAGCGATAAGAAAATGTCAAAAAATGGGACTTCTACTGCACATGAATTTCAAACAAAGCCATGGAAGAAAACCGTTTACTTTTCCATCATTATAGACATCTTTTAGCCAAAATGTCTGTTAATACATGGAAAGATGCGATTTTTCTGTAATTAAGAAAAGCAATTTACCATGTGGGTTAGAGCTTGTACTTTGCTCCGCACTGCATCCAATCCATCCTTCATCTCTTTCAACAGAGCGACCAACTGAGGAGTTTCTCTGAGTTGATAAATGAACAGATTGAGTTGGAAAGGGGAATAAGAGCACAAGAGGTTCAATTGAAACAAATTACGCCATTAAAATTTCGATTCTCACCTCATTATGTCTTGCATCGCAGTTGAATTAGATTTCTCTGGATCTGCCATCGTGGGGCCAACAAAACCCTGGTTGCAGTTTTTAGTGTTTTTGAGGAGAAGACAGAACGGCAGATGGCTAAATCTCTGAGTTCTTCTATAATGACACGGACTCTAGGGTCATTACTTTTTCGAAATTCTGTAGGTCCTGGTAGTTACGAGTGAAAACAAAATAAGCAGAATAAAAATATACCGAAAACATACCTTAGTGTTAGGACACAGAATAACACAATGGAAGGGAAGAACTCTGAAACTCAATAGAAGACATGTGAAACACCTGAGTTATAAAATTGGGTGAGTTATAAAATTAGGTTAGACAGTAGATTATATCTAAAGTCTAAACCAAGCATTCAGTTTATGTACAAAGCAAGATAACGAACTAAGCATTGAGAAAGAGCATGGAAGGGTACTCGACTGAAAGGGGACAAGTAAATACATGCAAATGTAAACTGTAGAACAAAATGCTTAACATATTATGTATGTGCGGGTAATTTAGTTTATTTATTTCTACGTCATGTCTTATTAAGCATCGGCACAACATCACAAGCGTACAAGATATGAACATTAATATTAACAATAAAGCAGCAGCAGCAGTAAATGATAGACAAACATTATGCGACCAAATGTATGGATGCATCAAAATAGCAAACATTCAGAACATTAAACAATTATATGATTATTGAAGCAATGAAACAAGAGACTACAGCAATAGACCAAGCATAAGTTAGCCTATCCCACAAGTACTATCTTATATACTAAGCTATGATGTCCCTACACTAGTGATGGACTCATATTGAAGAACACGATATGTATGTGATCTGAAGACCACCTTGGACTGCAGGGAGCTACCCAGGGCAGCTCCCTCAGGCTGAGTCCAAAATAAGAAACATGACGTGACTTAGGATCCATTGAATAAGAAATAGGAAATGGAAATCCTCCCAGATACGGGCCGAAAACATGGCTCCAATTGCTCCCGCACTCTCTAATATGAGTACCCCAACCCCACTGCAACCTATATACTATGTACAGTGTTTGGTGTCATGTCAAGCAATATAGTATCTGATACCACGATGGTTTCCATTATGATCTGTGGAAAGGGATTCTAGATACGACACACATAGGTTCAAGAGGTGGCCCGGGTGTACCATATCACTTTGTCCCGTGTAGCACTTAGTTCCCAATCCTGACCATGTACAATATCCATAGTCTGCGACCAGTGTGTATTAACCAGTTACTAGATACAATATCAGGAATATGCATTCAGTGTACAATATTCAAGCAAGCAATTCATGTTACACTATTCAGTACAATCATGTCGGGAATTGGATCTTGTCAACCGTTAGCGAATAAAGAACATGTCAACTATGTAGCAAGAGCGTTCAATGTAATGTCATTCTACAATAGGAATTATGTAAAGGAAACATCAAAGTACTAATGTATGGCTATAGAGTTGCAGTTGCAATGTTAAGTGATTGGTTGTCAAGTCATAAGTCAGTCTATTTTATATGCCTAGCCACAATTCGTAATTAAATGATATATACATTTCAACAGTTTCAATGGTGTGCATGCATGTCAAGTAATTCAAACTCATTTAAGACAATGTCATAACATGTACTAATCCATACGTTCACTATGTATGAGGTTCAGTCAATTACAAACAGTCAGATGTAAATCTCTATTCATATTACTTAAATCTAAAAATGTCTTTAAAGCTGATATCTAATCATTTTGTGAAAGAAACGAAACGATATAAATCATACTTTCCTCTATGAAGTGACATACTTTCATGTTTCAACATGTAATTTAAATCAAGAGTTGAAATTAATCAAAACCAAAATTTATTTTTGCAGGGAATAAAATTTATGCGAATATGGGATCAAATTCACAAGTTTCGGCATTCTCAATAATCCGCATTAGACTAACTGCTCAGAGACATTACTCGAAGGCGTCGACATGACATATTTGATATCTATGCTTCTTGAAACACTTATATATAAAGTGACATGCGTATGGAGATATGAAGTGCCAGTAAGGAAGTTATCACACATGGTACTGATTGCCACATGGATGTCTTACGAAAGTTATCAGGATTTCACTTCACTGAGATAAATTTGTGGATGAGAAATCATTGAGTTTGGAGACATCTTAACCATTCACCGAGCAGTAATGAAAGGAACAGCTTCAACCATACAATAATCTTCAAAACTAAAAGGTGTCAACTCAAAACACGTGCTTTCTCATATGTACCAATACATGGATACAGGGGCGATGTAAAGTATGAATTAGCCAATTGGAAGGCCTACCAAGTTACCAACTGCTTCCGAGGCACAATAATAGTGGCTAATTTCCCCAAGTATAACATATATATATTATTTGAAAATTGCACATGTTTAACAAAAGACTTATTTTGCAGTTCCACCGAACATGGATAGAACTAACTAAACAAAACTCGAAGAATCTATTATACAATTGACGACATTTTTTTGAATTTTGTCCTACGTAGCAGTTTTGTCCCAGTCATATTTTGGGTTGCTGACTGGGACGCCGGTGGAGGCTCGTGGGGATTTGGTGGGGTTCTGGGCTTGGTTTTGGGGTGGGGTTTTAGTGATTTTTTGTGTTTTAGTCCTGCTTTTCCTGCTTTTGCCCCCCGACACTCCTCACACACACATCCACGATTTTTTCACTTTTGTGACCGCTTCTCTCTGCATTTGCGCCCGGGCGACGAATGCCTCACAAAACACACTCCTACGTGAAAGATGTCTTATATAAACTCTCTGTTTAAATATTAAAAACATCAATGCATACGAGAAGCCTACAGCAAGAGGGAAAAGCCCGTAGGCCAAGAGCCTAAAGAAACAACAATGACAGAGAATAGCAAGGGCCTTGGGCCCGGCAACGATTCAGCAAACTGGAAAGCCGAAACGGCCACAAGAGGGCAAACCCCCCAAAAGAACTAGAGCAACCAACAACCGAACAACCACCGGCAAGCGCAAAAGGCCCAGCAAAACAACAACGCGAAACCCACGGCACGACCACGGCAAACCCACCCGGCGGCCGACTACCGAAACGACTGAAGGTACGAGACACTGAGGCAACGGCGAGGGTCGCCGCGAACACAAAAGGGGTTGCGGAACATCATTCGCAAGAGGAAAAATTCCTTCAAATAAATATGATTCATCATATCCCCACATAAACAAACAATCCAACAAATTCCATACACAATTATTTCAAAAAAAAATTTAAAGAAGAATAAACCAAAATAGCTTGGAGGAGATATATATCTACCGTTTACCGAAGCCATGCAAAGAAGATCCAAGAAATCCGAACGCTCGAAAAATCCAAAATTGAAGAAGAGAGGAATAATTTCGTATATCCCCAACCCCTAGAAAAAGATCAGATATAAATAGAAGAAGTGAGGGCGATATCGTGGAGGAGGGGAGAGCCGTTGGGAGATAACATGGGCGAGAACGGGCGGAGAACTCACGTAACCGAAGGAAACACGGGGGCGGCGGCGTCTCCGGAGCTAGGGTTTCGAAAGAAGATGCAGCGGATGCGTCTTCTGTTTAACTCGTTCGGAGAAGGAAGGGGGCAAGCTGATGTAAGTATGCAAGTGTGGGCTGTGTATCTGATAGAGAGGAGAAAAGAAATGAGTGGGGAAATAAAGCAGGCCCTGTCCTTTGGGCATCTTCAAATGAAAGGAAGAAAATGCTGAGAGAAAAGATTAATGAAGGGTTAGGCTTGATGAAGGGAGATAGAGAGGGACACAAGGGTGGCAATTTTTCGGTCCGATCCGATAGCCCGGCACGATAAGACCGTGTCAGAGCCGTCGATTTTGGCTCGAATTCTTATCGAATCATGTTCGGGCTGCTCAAAGGCCCGAATTCATATCGGGCCGCGTCAGCACGGTCCTTTAAGAAAACCGGGCCTAGCCGACACGGCTCGATAAGACCGGGCCTGGCCAGGCCGAATTGCCACCCCTAGAGGATAATAGTGAGAACCCAAGAGGGGCGTGGGCTGGGTCAAGAGAAAGAATACGAAAAAAGAAAGTGGGAGAAAAAAGGATATGGAAAATAAAGTAGGGAAAATCTTAAAAAATTACAGAAAAGCCAAATGATTTAATTGAAAATTTCGGGTCGTTACATCTTCACTTCGAAAAACGCGAGAAAATTTGTCAGTTTAAATAAGACAATCCCCTGGATTTTGCAACTTGAGTCCATGATGGATTGACTCGTGTCTAATGCACGACCCAATCTCAATTATATGTCATTTAATGATATTTCTTTATAGAATAATTAATAAATGATAAATGACAGTTTGGTATGAATGGTATTATGTAGGCCAATTATAGGCCCATGTAGGTTCTATCTTATCTTGTATCAGATCATTTTTTGTATCCTAAATAAACTACGTATCCCACCATTATATGAACTCTTCCTGTGAATAAAGGTATGCGGTCTACCGTCAAAAGCACTTCACAACACGTTATCAGAACGCTCTTGTGTGAGAAAGAGACAGAGGGACTAGACGTTGTAGAAGTTTTGGCGGACGACAGATGAGCGAGAGATCATTGTCATTTGGACGTTAAAGAATCAGATCTGTTTCACTCGCAGATACTCGTCCAACGCAACCATCTTTCTCTCAAATCGCTCTAGAGGTACATCTAAAACCTCTGTTAATTTGATCATGATCAAATCTTCTTGCGCGTAGATACCCTAGATCTCACACACACACACACAAATTTTAGGGGAGAGCGCGGTGGCCAGTGGCCTCTGACCTTGGGGTGGCGGCTAATTGGCCGCCAACCCCACGCACATCAACAAAAAAATTGGTCGGCCATCGGCCCCTAAGCTGCCCCCCGGCCGTCGCATCGCTGCCACCACTGGTGACGGCACCCTCCCCCCTTTCACCCAAGCCCTAATCAGGGTTTGGTCAAACAAAAAATTTGCGGGCCAAAGCCCGTAGCCCTAACTGCAGGCCTCGGCGACAAAAAGAAGAAGAAAAAGAAAGGGGATGTGATAGAAAATAAATAATATAAATATAAATAATGGGGTATTCCTCGGTTTTCAAATTTTTTCTGAACAAGACCCTATTACCAATGCCTATAATTTTTCTTTCTAGCATAATTCTTAACTTTGATATCTATGTTAGGATCATGTTCGTATGCTATATATCACATATTATATGACATGTTTCTGGAGATATTTGGCTGATCTTTATGACCTTCTGCTTAATAATTATACGGATCATGTGACTGCTCTACCGTTACTTACCTAACCTAATGGTGTCTGACGTTGCCTCATGGTCCAATTAATATTTAAGCATGAAAAAATTTAAATTTTCATATCTGTGTGTGTCTGATATGTGATGCAAATGTTTCGAGCACAATTTTTGTATGAGGCTATATTGTGGTTTTGGATCGGCCTTAGTCCCAGTTTTATTTTCATGCAGTTTTCTTTTTTATGAGAGAAAAAGGTAGTGAGGAATATAATGTAATTCCCAAGACTGATGGCTACTTCCATGAAGGCGGAGGCCACTCCCGATGAAGAAGATTTTTATGAGACCCAATTGGTTTCCAAAGTTGTACTTTTCATTCATGTAAAAAGGGACTGTATTATTTGGACTGTGGACATTATTTATTTGTGGTGACTGGCCGATTCACACATTTAGCCTATTCGCTTTAAATTGTTTTGCCTGAAATATATTACATTTTCATATATTAATTCATATTCATGCAACTATGCTTTTCTAGATAAATGGCTAAAATATCAAATGTTGATTTTGAAATCTTAGATGCCTCAGGGAAGAACTACATCAGCTGGAAATTAGATGTAAAATTCCATTTGCGAGCCCAAGCCCACAGTGCCAAAATCATAATAGATAACACAACAACAGATATTGATACAGCAAAAGCAGTAATCTATATCTGTCGTTGTTGAGTGCTCATATATTTTAGTGCATTATTCACATGCATCTCATACCACTTCACCGCCAATTTCATATCATTTCTCCCACTTTTTAGTTTCTTTTTACTCTTGGGTCTCTTATGCATATTACGGGTATAAATGAAGAATTTTAGCACCCTAGAGCAAAGGCAAAAGCGTTGGAACGAAACGAGAAGCGAACTGGAGCCAAATAGCCGAGGAAATGGAAGAGGAGACATGATACACGCAGCCGTATGGAAATAACCACGTGGTCGTGTCGCCAGGACCACCCCAAGAGTAGTGGAAGAGCAACGACATGGTCACGTGGATCATTCCACATGGTTGCATCGACGTGGAGCCAAAGAAGAGAAGAAGAGCCATCGACATGATCGCATGAGCAACATGACGCGACCGAATCACACCAAGGAGCTGAAGGCCCCAAACGGTCGCGTTAGCGACTGTTTAAGAAGGATTTTTGGAAGGGTTGAACCACAGAACAATGCAGTCGCGTGGATTTCCATGTGGACGCGTCAATAAAGAAACATAATGTGATTTTTGACCATGCAGTGCGATGCGGCTGTGTCGTATCCAACGCGGCTGCGTCACCTAGCGTTTTCTGAGTAGTTTTAGGTGCCGCCAAGGGTCAAACTTGTGGTTTTGGGGGGGTTTTCGGGGTATAATGGCTTTTCTTCCTCCTCCTTTAGAGAGGACGTTTTTGGGCAGACCTTTTCAGAGCTTTTTGAGGGATTTTTCAGGTGTATCTAGTCTTTTATTCTCTGTAACATTCTCTATTCCTTTTTGTGCTTGTTATTTTGACTTTGGATTTTGGTTTAATACAATTTTCTTTGCATTCCATCATTGTAGATTGGTTAGATAGTTATTTCTATCTCTTTTATATCGTTATTATGCATCATCTATTGAATCTGATCGTGTTTTCGTTGATGGATCGTGAGTAGTCATCCATATAAGGCCATGGGTTGAGCCATATTAGATTTGCTATGGATTGATGAGATTTTGATAGGTTGTATGATCAGTGATTAGGGGTGTGCTAGGATGTTGTTATTGGTGTGAATCGATCTCCCCCTTCGTGGATTAATAGGTTAGTCACTAGCGGAAGTTAGGGCTAATCTAAGGTCTTCGATCCCTACACCAATCTCCGCTATACACGTCGCCAATGGAAGTTGGGCACAGATTATGTCATGCCCTATCTTGCACTATACGGGTATTCTACTGAACACACGTGGTATTTCTATCTACGATGATACGTGGGCATGAAATAAGCGTAGATATCAATGTATGTGACGTAGTGCAATGGGGATTAGGCCGTAATACGTGGCTAAGGGAAGAGAATGCGAAATGTGAATGCGGAAGAAGTGCAAATGACGTCGTGGGTGTGAAACAACAGGAATGTGTTAAACGTGTGTGTGTGTGTGTGTGTGTGTGTGTGTGTGTGTGTGTGTGTGTGTGTGTGTGTGTGTGTGTGTGTGTGTGTGTGTGTGTGAAGCATGTATGCATGCATGGATGTGCGTGGATGTGTGTAGGAAGAGCCATGCAAGTGTGAAAGGCGTTAGGGGTCAATGGCAACCCCCGTAAATTTTTAGAAAGGCGAGGGGCAAAACGGTCATTTGAACTAAAGCTGTTGTGCGTACATCCTAAAGTGGTGTGTGCATAAAGTAATGGCAAACTTGTAAATACCTGAATGATGGGGGGTATTTTGATCATTTTCTCATGGAATATTCCTTTGGAATATTTCCTTTCTTGGAAGAGAAGAAAGGGATAAGAAAAGAGAAGAAAAAAGAGGAGAAATCTAGTGATTTCTCTCCATTTCTCTCATTTTCTCCCCTCTTCTCTCTTTCTCCCATGCTATGGCCGGCCACCCTACCCCTCTTTTCCCCTCCTTCATCAAAAGAAAACCCTAATTTCCATTTGCAATTAGAAGGTCTTCAAGCTTGCTTGAAGAGAGAAGATGGAGAAGAAAGAAAGAGGAGGAGATGAAACCAAGCTTTTGAGGTAGGAATTCAACTTGGTTTTGGAATTTAATTAGGGTTCGTTTCTACCATGTTTTTATATCATGTTTACTCACTATGGATTAGGGGTTATCAAATTAAAGTGCCATGATTCAATTTTCATGAATATCCCTTTGGAATTCCAAGCAAAGTCACTTTCTTCAAAAAGCTGAAATCTTGTAGTGTGTTATCATTTGAATTCTGTTTTCTGTGGCTTGAAATAGGTTTCGAAAAAATTATATGCTTGTAGATCTTGAAGTTATACCCAGAAATCATATAAATTTTGATATATGTTCAATTCATAAAGTAGGAGCAAAAATTCCATTTTTACGTGTCTGTTTGATTTTCAGTTTTGACACAGTTTAGCAAAATTGACCTAAACACCTGCATATACAATGGAATTTTATGTTCTTGGTCTTGTTGGAAATTTAACAAGCCTTTCTAAAATTTCATCACAGTGCTTATATGTCGAATTTCTGGCTACAACATGCCCAAAATTGGCTTTCAATCCAGACCCTGAAATCTGTCTGAAAAACAGATTTGACACACTTTACCAAATAATTCACTATAAATCATATACTTAATATTTTTGTAAGAAAATTAATCTGTGGATCCAGGACTAACATATCTATAACTTTCATTTAGAAAGTTTCTTTAAATTCTGATTAAAATTGGGTGACATCAGTCAATTGTTTGGACTGTTTGTAATTTTCCTGCAAGTTGAAACATTTGAGTAGTGATATAAATTGTGTATTGTTGTTATTCTACTCACTATGGTACATGATTATTGTTTTTACATGGAAGGTATACTAATGATATGTTTTGCTAATTGATTTGCTAATGGGCTTATGGACATACACATCATGTTCACCACGTGTTTGTGGAAATGCCACAATGAAATGAAAGTTGAGTAATATGAGAAATGGGCTTGTAAACACTTGTATAATGAATCGTGTTATAAATTAGTGATGATGGGGTCATGAAAAGCATGGTTTCATATGTTATGAATGATGAGATGAAATGGCTATGATGAAGGGCTGTATCATGAATCGTGTTATAAATTAGTGATTGTAACGACTGGTTTCCTTGTATCTGGATTTATTATAATATAATATATGTTTTGGTGGATTTTCTCCTCATGTGTGGTTTTCGTCTCTGTAACTTTCATTTTCGATCATTTCGTCGTGTTTTCTCGTTTCTTCCTTAGGATCGTCGATTTCGAAGTATGTCATTCGTGACGGGCTTCATAACGGTCGTATCTTACTGTTAGATCAAGCCTAGGAGTCTTAGGAATTGATCCCGAGGCCCCGTGCTCCGTATCGGAACTTTTGGTGCTTATTAGCCGGTGTAAGAAGGGGCACCGACCGACTAGATGACGATCCAGTCGGTCGGCAATCCTTCTTGGACCGACTAGTTGGCTTTCTAAATTATTCAGGAGTTACTGTTTATCGTTAGTCGGTCTAAGAACGTTGGTTGACCGACTAGGTTGCAAACTAGTCGGTCAGCAATGCTTCTTTAACCGACTAACTCTTCAACTTATTTTTGGTATCAATACTGTTCACTCTTAGTCGGTCTAAGAACGTTCATCGACCGACTAGATGTTAAACTAGTCGGTCAGTAGTTGTTCATCGACCGACTAAATCCAAATCCTATTTTCGTTCAGAAGTTACTGTTTACACTTAGTCGGTCTGCGTTGGTCGACCGACCGACTAGTTGCCAAACTAGTCGGTCAGTGGTTGCTCTTTGACCGACTAATCTGTGTTAAAACCCTAATTTCTGGGCAGCCGCCAGCCCAACCTATTTATACCCCTCCCAAACGTTTTCTCCTTCCTCCACTCGACCCAAAACCCTAGTTTCTCCCCCATTGAGCCCCCATCTTCCTCAAACCCTTATTCCTTCATTCCAAGCCCTAAATCCATCATCTAAACCCTCCATCAACTCTTTCTACCTCTCATTTCCCCAAATCTCCATCGAATCCCCAAAATCCCCCAAAAACCCTAATTCTCCAAACTTCTCCAATCTTTTCCAGATCTGATCCATAGGTTCTCCGGGGTGTTTCTTCCGCTTCCTCTCGCGATTTCCCCCGTAGATTAGCATCCGCGAGACGAACCTTCGTAATCGTCATTCCCGGTGCTAGGCAAGTGAAACTTGCCACCTAGGGTTTAGGCCATGTTTTAGGCCATTTTGCTTGTTGTAGGCGTAAAAGATGCTAGGCGACGAAATGATACTCGCCTAGGCGTAAATTGGGGAACTAGCTTGACAACGAAGCTAGTTCCGACATTATCATGTTGCACAATTACCATGTCATGTTTACTTTCCATTAACGGTACGCAAATTAATTGTCATGTCATTGCATTCTTTAAGTGTTTCTGTGATTGCGTAGCTTCGCTACAATGCTTGTGTTCCTGGCTCGTGTTCCAGAAGCGGGCCATGTGTTGGTTGATAGCCAATGCCCGAATTGCTTGTTTCCGGCTAGGTGCACCCCTACGCCAAATGTTTAGAATGCGAGCTCATGTGCGGGGCAACCCCGGCTCACTTGCTGAGCTCATGTGCGGGGACCCTGGCTCCATTACGTGTGCCAAATGTTTATGAATCGTGAACTAGAATGCGAGCTCCTGTGCGGGGCAACCCCGGCTCATTTACTGAGCTCGTGTGCGGGGACCCTGGCTCCATTACATGTGGGTATTGGGGGTAAGAGTTAAGCGGCCATTCAACTGGGAGTCTGCCCGATCAGCAACTGCAGTGGTAAGGCGTAAACTCTGGGTTTGGGGTAGTTGTTAAGCGGCCACTCAGCGTGAATGTGAAACCGTTCAGCTGTAAGGCGTAAACATCTACAAAACAACGTGAATAGTGAATTGATTGAGATTGTTAGTAGCTTGGCTACTCTTGTCTTGTCTTGTCCTGTCCCGATAATTGTTCTCTTGTACAAATTGTCTTGCCATGTCTTGTTTGTACACTCATGTTATAATTGCCATGTCATGCATACTATAATTGCTAGGTTGCTAGTTTACCTTACCTTCAGTTTCCTTGCCCAAGTCTTTTAGACTTGCTGACATGTGCCCTTTACTCTTCTGGGTGACACATGTTAGATCCCGAGCCTGGGTCCTTTGTTGAGGACGAGGTGTTTGCTGACGCCGAGCCCGAGCTTGTGTTTGACGGGGAGTACGTGGACACTGGGGACCAGTCCTAGTGTTTTCATTGTGTTTCCCTTTTTGTTTTAGACTGTTGTTTTATTATCGGTGCGTAGCACCTATACTTTGTTATGTCGTTGCTTTTGTGGCCTTGTGCTGGGCCTTAGACTCTTTCTTTTAGCCTGGTGGCTTTTCTGGATGTTGGACTTATTTTCATGTTGGACAATTTATGAGATATGAGATTTTATTTCAGTCTCTCCTTGTGTTATTATTGTTATTCCGTTGTGGTTACAGGGACCTGCTTATGTTTTATTGACGCTTATCGGGTTTGGGGTTTCACAGCTCCACTCTCGTGCGGACCTTTCCACGTCTCGCCTCCATTTCAGGGAAGCGGGGCGTGACAGGTTTTGTTGGTGGCACATGCAGGTCCTTCTGTAACTGCGCCTATCGGACTAGCGATAATAATATTAGAATGTCCAATAAACTAAGTTCGACGTCCGAGTCATAAGCTATGAGTCTAATCTGATTCGTTTTCTGTGTCATTAGATGGCAGGAAGGCGATTCACCCGTGGTGGGGGTAGCGGGGCGCTCCCTCATGATGAGGAGCCTGAGCGGGAACCCACCAACGGTGAGATGATGCGGATGATGCTCCAGATGATGCAAGTGCAGCAGGGCGTGCTCCTGCAAGTCCAGAATGCTCCACTTGCTCGAGCTGCCCGGGCTCTTCCGGATGCCCCTCGCTCTGAGCCGGGAGCGAAGCAGTTTCGGGACCTGGGTCCCGCATATTTTGATGGGTCTGAGGGTCCTCTGGCTGCCGATGAGTGGATTCGGAACATCGAGGACAATCTGAAGATGGCCAAGATCACCCCGGCTGGATGGGTTGATTTGGCGAGGAGGCAACTCAAGGATAATGCTCAGAATTGGTGGGATGCAGAAGAGAAGATGCTGGTGGAGCCGATAGCTTGGACTACCTTTAAGTCCAGGTTTGATGAGGAATTCTTTCCGAAGGCTGCTAGGAAGGAGATGCTGCAACGCTTCATTGACCTGAAGCAAGGGAGCTTGACGGTGGACCAGTACCACCAAGAGTTCACTAGGCTGAGTCGGTTCGCACCAAAGATGGTGCAGGATGCTGATGAGAGGGCTCAGAGGTTCCTGCAGGGACTTGCTTTGGAGCTCCAGATTTTTGTGTCTTCCTCCGATCTGGACTTTTATCAGAAGGTTTTGGTCGCTGCCAGGAGGCAGGAGCTGAACCTGAGTCAGAGGAGGGGGTCTGTTGTTGGTGCTGGGAAGAGGCCTATGGAGCAGGCCAGAGCGGTGGTTAGGCCTGGTTTCAAGCCTAATCAGCCAGCTCAGTTTAAGAGGCCAGGAGGGCATATTCTGAAGACTTGCCATTTCTGCGGCAAGCCTGGCCACATCAAGGATCAGTGTCGGAAGTTTTTGGGCCAGTGTCTGGTTTGTGGTGATGCTTCCCATGTCGCGAAGGATTGTCGGCATGCGAATCAGCTGCGGAGGGCACCTGTTGCAGCACAGCCGTTGCAGCAGCGAGCGTCTGTTCCTGCTGGACGTGGAACAGCTCTTGTTCCGCAGGGGCAGGCTTTTCGGCAGGCTGTTCCGCCGAGGAGGCAGGCTTTTCTGATGACCGCTGTGGAGAGCGAGGCTGTGGATGAGGTTATCGCAGGTAATCCTCAATCTAGCTATTACTTTCCTAGCTGGTTTGAATGTTAGATTGTGTTGTTTGCTTGAACATGGTTGTTTGCTAGACTAGGGTTTGATTGTTAATTGCTTGTTAGGTGTGGTTTAGGTGTGCACATTTCCTGCACGAGTCCTCTTTGACTCTGGTGCATCGATGTGCATTATTTCTCGGAGCTTCATGGAGAGGCATTCCTTGTCGACGTCCCCTCTTTCCAAGAGTTGGAATATCATTACAGGGAATGGCGTGGTCTCGGTGCATCGTGGTTGCAATTCTTGCTCGTTGGTGGTCTGTGGACATGAGCTTTTCGCCGATTTCATTGTCCACGACATCATCAACTATGATGCAGTTCTTGGGATGGACTGGCTTGCGAGCTTCTATGCTACGATCGACTGTCGGAGGAAGAAGGTGGTGTTCGAGATTCCCGGACATCCAGTATTTGAGTTCAGTCGTGGTAGCAGTTCGCTTGGTCCTGTCAGATTTCGGGCCAGGCCGGTGGAGGCTGTGGCTATGCAGATGGAGTTGGAGTGGCCAGCTGTGGTGCGTGATTTTGGCGACGTCTTCCCCGAGGAGATGTCTGGTTTGCCACCTGATCGAGCTTTAGAATTTTCTATCTATCTCATTCCAGGTGCGCAGCCGATTTCGAAGGCGCCGTATCGTATGGCACCTGCAGAATTGGAAGTGTTGCGGAAGCAGCTGGATGAGCTCTTGCAGAAGGGTTATATCAATCCTAGTGTGTCTCCGTGGGGAGCACCGGTGCTGTTGGTGAAGAAGAAGGATGGTTCACGTCGCATGTGCGTGGACTATCGGGAGTTGAATGCGGTGACCATTAAGAATAATTACCCGTTGCCTCGCATCGATGATATTTTTGATCAGCTTGGAGGTTCGAGGGTGTTTTCTAAATTGGATTTGAGGAGTGGTTACCATCAGTTGAAGGTGAAGAAGGATGATGTTCCGAAGACAGCGTTCAGGACGAAGTATGGACACTATGAGTTCGTGGTTATGCCTTTCGGCGTAACTAACGCACCCGCAGTTTTCATGAATCTGATGAACCTGATTTTCTACGACTTTTTGGATAAGTTTGTCGTTATCTTTATTGACGACATTCTGATCTATTCGAAGTCGGAGGAAGAGCATGCCTCGCACTTAAGGACGGTGTTGGAGATTTTGAGGAAGCATCGTTTGTATGCTAAGTTTTCGAAGTGCGAGTTTTGGCTGGATAGAGTTGCTTTTCTCAGGCATGTGGTGACTGGAGATGGTATTTCAGTGGATCCCGAGAAGATTAGGGCCATCAGAGAGTGGCCTGTTCCGTCGTCTGCGTCTGAGATTCGGAGTTTCCTTGGACTTGCTGGTTACTATCGGCGATTCATTAAGGACTTTTCCCGTATTGCTGAGCCGATGACCAGGTTGACGCGGAAGGATGTGCCTTTTGTTTGGTCGGGTGATTGTGAGAGTGCTTTTGGTGTCCTGAGAGAGCGTCTGACGACTGCCCCTATTCTTGTTGTGCCTGATCGCAGCGGTGGATTTGAGATCTTTTGCGATGCTTCTGGCAAGGGTCTCGGTTGTGTGTTGCATCAGCACGGGCACGTTGTGGCGTATGCGTCTCGTCAGCTTAAGGTTCATGAGAAGAATTACCCGACGCATGATTTGGAGTTGGCTGCCGTTGTGTTCGCTCTTAAGATTTGGAGGCACTTCCTGCTGAGTGAGAAAGTGAAGATTTTCACCGATCACAAAAGCTTGAAGTATATTTTTACTCAGAAGGAGCTCAACATGCGACAACGTCGATGGTTGGAGCTTATGGCGGATTATGAGATTGATTTGCAGTTTCACCCTGGCAAGGTGAATGTGGTTCCGGATGCGCTGAGTAGGCTTCCAGCGGTGATGATTTTGACCTCGCAGTGGAGATTGCAGCAGGATTTTTGCGAGTCTGGTGTGGAGATTGTTCTTCCTGGGGAGGCTTCGTCGTTGATGTACATGCAGGTACAGTCGACGATCGTGGATCGGATTAAGGCTGGCCAGGCTGAGGATCCGAAGCTGGTGAAGATTCGGGAGCAGGTGGAAGCCGGTCTGTGGACTGACTTTTTGGTTCATGAGGATGGCTCGCTGAGGTTTGGAGCCAGGTTGTGTGTGCCAGCTGGGGATATTAGAGAGGAGTTGATGGTGGAGGCACACAGTTCGCCGTATTCTGTGCATCCTGGTGGCACCAAGATGTACCAGGATCTTCGTCTGAATTATTGGTGGCATGGTATGAAGAGAAGCGTGGCTCGGAGTGTAGCCAAGTGCTTGGTTTACCAGCAGGTGAAGGCAGAGCATCAGCGTACGGCCGGGTTGCTACAACCGCTTCCAATTCCGGAGTGGAAATGACAACACATCACTATGGATTTCGTGACTGGACTACCTCGGAGTCTGAAGCAGAATGACGCGATTTGGGTGATCGTAGATCGATTGACCAAATCCGCGCACTTTATTCCGTTCCGAGTGGGACAGTCCACTGAGGTGCTAGCGAGGAGATATATGGAGGTAAATTCTTTTACTCTCCGTTCTATTTCCTTTTCCTAGTTTGGATGGTGATGTAACGTGAATCGTGCAGGAGGTCGTGTGACTTCATGGAGTCCCCGTGAGTATCGTGTCGGACAGAGACATGAGGTTCACATCTCAGTTCTGGCAGAGTTTGCAGAAGAGTTTGGGTACGCGTCTGAGTTTCAGCACGGCGTACCATCCGCAGACGGATGGCCAGTCCGAGAGGACGATTCAGATTTTGGAAGACATGCTGAGGGCGTGCATGTTGGATTTCAAGGGTTCGTGGGAGGACCATCTACATCTGGTGGAGTTTTCTTACAACAACAGCTTCGAGGCGAGTATTGGCATGGCGCCTTTCGCCGCTCTTTATGGGAGGAAATGTCGTTCGCCATTGAGTTGGGATGACGTTGGTGATCGGGAGCTGTTGGGACCTGAGATGATCGTGGAGGCCGTGGATATCGTCAGGAATATTCGGGAGAGGTTGAGAATTGCTCAGGACCGTTTTAAGCATTGGGCGGATGCTAAACGTCGTCCTTTGGAGTTTCAGCCGGGCGACCATGCATTCTTGAAGATTTCCCTGAATCGTGGTGTGATTCGATTCGGGAAGCGAGGGAAGTTGAGCCCGCGATACATTGGACTGTTTGACATTTTGGAGAGGGTTGGCGAGGTAGCTTATCACTTGGCCTTGCCGCCATCTTTGGAAGGAGTTCACGATGTTTTCCATGTGTCGCAGCTTCGTCGATACATTAGTGATCCATCTCATGCTGTGGATTTTTCGGAGATTACCGTTCGCCCCGATATGACGTATGACCAGCATCCAGTGCAGATTCTGGACAGGCGTAAGAAATCGCTTCGGAACAAGATTGTCAATCTTGTGAGGGTGATGTGGCGACACGGCTCACCTGGAGAGTCTACTTGGGAGAATGAGGATGAGATGCGAGAGCGTTTCCCACTTTTGTTTCCGGACTCGTGAGTATTTGGAAATTCCAAGGACGGAATTTTTCTTAAGTTGGGGAGGATGTAACGACTGGTTTCCTTGTATCTGGATTTATTATAATATAATATATGTTTTGGTGGATTTTCTCCTCATGTGTGGTTTTCGTCTCCGTAACTTTCATTTTCGATCATTTCGTCGTGTTTTCTCGTTTCTTCCTTAGGATCGTTGATTTCGAAGTATGTCATTCGTGACGGGCTTCATAACGGTCGTATCTTACTGTTAGATCAAGCCTAGGAGTCTTAGGAATTGATCCCGGGGCCCCGCGCTCCGTATCGAAACTTTTGGTGCTTATTAGCCGGTGTAAGAAGGGGCACCGACCGACTAGATGACGATCCAGTCGATCGGCAATCCTTCTTGGACCGACTAGTTGGCTTTCTAAATTATTCAGGAGTTACTGTTTATCGTTAGTCGGTCTAAGAACGTTGGTTGACCGACTAGGTTGCAAACTAGTCGGTCAGCAATGCTTCTTTAACCGACTAACTCTTCAACTTATTTTTGGTATCAATACTGTTCACTCTTAGTCGGTCTAAGAACGTTCATCGACCGACTAGATGTTAAACTAGTCGGTCAGTAGTTGTTCATCGACCGACTAAATCCAAATCCTATTTTCGTTCAGAAGTTACTGTTTACACTTAGTCGGTCTGCGTTGGTCGACCGACCGACTAGTTGCCAAACTAGTCGGTCAGTGGTTGCTCTTTGACCGACTAATCTGTGTTAAAACCCTAATTTCTGGGCAGCCGCCAGCCCAACCTATTTATACCCCTCCCAAACGTTTTCTTCTTCCTCCACTCGACCCAAAACCCTAGTTTCTCCCCCATTGAGCCCCCATCTTCCTCAAACCCTTATTCCTTCATTCCAAGCCCTAAATCCATCATCTAAACCCTCCATCAACTCTTTCTATCTCATTTCCCCAAATCTCCATCGAATCCCCAAAATCCCCCAAAAACCCTAATTCTCCAAACTTCTCCAATCTTTTCCAGATCTGATCCATAGGTTCTCCGGGGTGTTTCTTCCGCTTCCTCTCGCGATTTCCCTTGTAGATTAGCATCCGTGAGACGAACCTTCGTAATCGTCATTCCCGGTGCTAGGCAAGTGAAACTTGCCACCTAGGGTTTAGGCCATGTTTTAGGCCATTTTGCTTGTTGTAGGCGTAAAAGATGCTAGGCGACGAAATGATACTCGCCTAGGCGTAAATTGAGGAACTAGCTTGACAACGAAGCTAGTTCCGACATATATCATGTTGCACAATTACCATGTCATGTTTACTTTCCATTAACGGTACGCAAATTAATTGTCATAACATTGCATTCTTTAAGTGTTTCTGTGATTGCGTAGCTTCGCTACAATGCTTGTGTTCCTGGCTCGTGTTCCAGAAGCGGGCCATGTGTTGGTTGATAGCCAATGCCCGAATTGCTTCTTTCCAGCTAGGTGCACCCCTACGCCAAATGTTTAGAATGTGAGCTCATGTGCGGGGCAACCCCGGCTCACTTGCTGAGCTCATGTGCGGGGACCCTGGCTCCATTACGTGTGCCAAATGTTTATGAATCGTGAACTAGAATGCGAGCTCCTGTGCGGGGCAACCCCGGCTCATTTACTGAGCTCGTGTGCGGGGACCCTGGCTCCATTACATGTGGGTATTGGGGGTAAGAGTTAAGCGGCCATTCAACTGGGAGTCTGTCCGATCAGCAACTGCAGTGGTAAGGCGTAAACTCTGGGTTTGGGGTAGTTGTTAAGCGGCCACTCAGCGTGAATGTGAAACCGTTCAGCTGTAAGGCGTAAACATCTACAAAACAACGTGAATAGTGAATTGATTGAGATTTGTTAGTAGCTTGGCTACTCTTGTCTTGTCTTGTCCTGTCCCGATAATTGTTCTCTTGTACAAATTGTCTTGCCATGTCTTGTTTGTACACTCATGTTATAATTGCCATGTCATGCATACTATAATTGCTAGGTTGCTAGTTTACCTTACCTTCAGTTTCCTTGCCCAAGTCTTTTAGACTTGCTGACATGTGCCCTTTACTCTTTTGGGTGACACATGTTAGATCCCGAGCCTGGGTCCTTTGTTGAGGACGAGGTGTTTGCTGACGCCAAGCCCGAGCTTGTGTTTGACGGGGAGTACGTGGACACTGGGGACCAGTCCTAGTGTTTTCATTGTGTTTCCCTTTTTGTTTTAGACTTCTGTTTTATTATCGGTGCGTAGCATCTATACTTTGTTATGTCGTTGCTTTTGTGGCCTTGTTCTGGGCCTTAGACTCTTTCTTTTAGCCTGGTGGCTTTTCTGGATGTTGGACTTATTTTCATGTTGGACAATTTATGAGATATGAGATTTTATTTCAGTCTCTCCTTGTGTTATTATTGTTATTCCGTTGTGGTTACATGGACCTGCTTATGTTTTATTGACGCTTATCGGGTTTGGGGTTTCACAGCTCCACTCTCGTGCGGACCTTTCCACGTCTCGCCTCCATTTCAGGGAAGCGGGGCGTGACAGTGATGATGGGGTCATGAAAAGCATGGTTTCATATGTTATTGTTACGACCTAAAGATCGTGGGAGTCCAGCTCCCGCCCAGAACCACTAATATACCTCACTGACTCACCCCTTTGCAAACGGACTACCGGTCCGGAGGACCGAGGCTACAGGGTAAGTGGCGCACCTCGCAGCGCCCCTCTCCCGGCCGAGGCGTATAACCGCTCTCGCTCGACCCACCAGGGGCAGTGCGCTCGGGGTATACCCAGACAGTGCAGCCTTGGATGCTGACAGAGGCACGTACATACCCCTCCCTGCCAGCGGTCCATGATCCGCACCCGAAAAGGTGCGCGGCCAGGCCGAACAACCCATGAACAGGTCGACCCGGCGGTCCCACGCAAACCCCGCCGCGGGGGATAGCACCGCCGGACCCTTGATTCATCACGCACGACAAACAACCTAGTGTAAGGACACGACTGACACTAGCACCGCTCAACCATCTGACAAAGCACCCCCTGGCCGCTACGCCCCCTGACACTTAATGCTTTCGGCCCTGACACCCTAACAAAAGCGCTCCTGGCCGTTGCGCCATCTGACAAAAGAGAGTCTGACACTCCTGTTCCTGACATCCTCGTCCGAAGCTTCCGCTGACAGCCGGGCCAACTCAGCACATTGAGTCAACATGACAAGTCAGCCCCACCTAATCGTCTCCCATCAGGTATAAATACCCCCTCACTTCTTACTGTGAGGGGGTTGGCAAATTCTCTCTCAATCCCATTATTCACACATAAGAGCAAAGGTCGTCCATATCTTTGTTCTCCCACTCATAGCTCGTCACGTACGGTCAACATACCCTCGGTCCGACCTGCGTGCCCAGCCCCCGCTTTAAGTCCAGTTACTGACTTAGGCATCGGAGAGGATAAGGGTGGGACCCTAACCCGGCCTTTCTGACGAGTTGCTCGTTGTGCAGGGTAGCTCGCCCCTTGGCCGAGATTCGCCTTCGGCTCCCCCCATCCGATCCTCCTCCACCGCGTCTGGCGGGATTCGACTCCGTGGTCTGCTCCGGCAGCCAGTTTAGCCTCTTCACTCCACTAATCACTTGTCAAAAAGCCTACCTAAATCCCCTTATCAATATAACCACCGTGTCCTTGGTTCCCCATAATACAAATTCATTGTACGTGAGTTCTACCCCGCAACAATTGGTGCCGTCTATGGGAACGAAGGGTCACACCCATGTTAGACCCCATGCCGATCGCCCGGAACCCTGACCACGGCAAGGATCCCGTGGGTCAGGAGCCACTCTCTTTACCAATCACTCCGGCGACTGACCCCCCTCATGGGATAGAGGCCGAGACAGTCCAGGCCTCGGCCCGCGCGATCCAGAAGAGCTTCGAGGCCTTTACTAAGGCGATAGGAGGCTACGCAACGACAGGAACGGAGGCACCTCTCGGCTCCTCGGAGCCCCCGAACGTGAAACGGAATCTTCACCCTCAGTTCGAGGAGGAGGGGGAGACCAGGGGCTCGCCAGGGAGATTGCGGCCTAGCGGAAGCTCTTGGAGGAGGAAATGGAGGTCACGCGGCTGCGGAGGCGTTGGGAGGAAGCGGCCGCCGCACAGAGGCATTTGGACGAAGTGGCCGAAACCGCCCGATAGGCCTGCCAGGACGAAAAAACCGCCTGGCACCAGCTCCGCTTCATCATCGCGGAACGCGAAAGCCTCCGGAGGGAGAAAGAAGACAATCGGGAGATCCCGGAGGTGTCGGCAATGGGCCGGCGGCCCCTGGACGGGCGTGGTCCACCGTTGGCCAAATCCCCACCGGGAGGGGGGAGTCCGCCTCGACAGCGCCACTCCCCCGATCGTCTGAACGAGGAAGCCGTTTGTCGACAACTACGCTTCCTCACCGCCGAGCGCGAAAGGCTCCTGAGGGTGAATCAGGAGCGGAGGGGGATCCGGGAGGAGCCAGCCGGAGGGTGGTGGTACTGGGAGGACCGTAGCCTGCAACCCGTCGAATCCTCTACCCTGGGAAGGAGTTCCCCCGGACGACCGCTACGCTATTCCCCGGGGCGAGAAGACCGTCGACAACCAAGGCGCGACCAGAGCCAGACCCCAGAATGGCGAAGTGGGCATGCACCCGAGCGATCTGCCTATCCGGAGGAGGCCACACCGTTGGCACGGTGGATCACGTCCGCCCCGAGGCCCGTAAGGTTCAAACCCCCTCACCTGGCCACCTACAATGGAAGAGGTGACCCTCTCACGCACTTGCAACAATACCGGGGGGCAATGGAGGCGCAGGATGTGGATGAGGCGTTCCTATGCCGGCTCTTCTCGCAAAGTCTGAGGGACACAGTGTTGGATTGGTACTTTGGCCTACCCGCGAGGTCCATTGGGAGCTTTGGCGAACTATCCCACAAGTTCTGCCAGGATTTCCTGGCCGGGCGGACGAAGAAGAAGCCCCTGAACTATCTCAGCACGATAGTCCAAGGGGAGGGAGAGACGACGGGGAAATACCTGCGCCGCTTTCAGGAGGAGAGACGGGCGGTGGTGACATGTGGTGACGAGGTGCTCATGCTGGCTTTCAAAACAGGGCTACGGACTCGGATCCTCCACATATCCCTCCTCCGAGATCCACCGGCTAACTACGAAGCACTGGTTGCTATGGCAGAGAGGCATGTGTTGGCCGAAGAGACTCTCGGCACGAAGGCCTTGTTTCCCCTAGCGAAGCCGCTCCAAGGTGAACCTAGATCACACCCTCGACCAAGGCAAGAAGAGGGCATCGGGGGCACGACCAACTGGCCCAACCGAGGCACGACCCAACAGGGCGCCGCCCACAAGATCGCCCCGGCCTGGCCCGGGAGTTCGCCCCGGCCCAAGGGCCCGCCCGAGCCATCCCAAGACAGGAAGGTCCCCTGCGGGCGCACTACACGTAGCTCAATGCCCCCTTGATAGAGGTGTTAGCCGCGGCAACGAGAGCTGGACTGCTGCCGGAGCTACCCAGGGAAATGAAATCGGACCCGGCTCGGAGAGATTTCCAAAAATATTGCCGGTATCACCGGGACCATGTCCATGATACCGACAATTTCTTCACCCTCAAGAGGGAAATCGAGCGGCTGATCCAAGCGGGTCACCTTGGGGGCTTCGTCGGGGGCAGGAGGCCAGACCAAGAAGAGGGGAACCACCGGAGGGCTCGGAGAGCAGACCCCCAACGCGTGGTGAGTAGGAAGAACCCCTCCCCCTGAAACCGGTCATGCGCATAAACACGATATGTGGCGGGCCATCCTCCGGGGGAGCATCATCATCAAGCAAGAAGGCGTATGCGCGGCAAGTGATGACGGCGGGTTTCGGAGGGGATCCGAGGGGGAGAAGGGTAGCCTACTCTCCCATCACTTTCAGCGACGAGGATCTGGAGGGAGTTGAGCTGCCCCACGACGACGCCATCATCATCGAGGCCCAGATTGGGACGGCCGTCGTCAACCACCTCCTGATCGACACAGGGAGCTCTTGCGACATCCTGTTTATGTCAACAATCGCGAAGATGGGGTTAAGGCAGACGGACTTGAGACCCTGCATCGGGCCCCTCGTCGGCTTCACCGGTCACTCGACCCCTATTGTGGCGGTGATCACCTTGCCGGTAACTCTCGGAGAGGAACCACAGGTCTTCACCTGCATGACTCTATTTGTTGTTGTCAACATCGCGTCGACGTACAACGGGATCATAGGACGACCGTACATGACAGCCATCGGAGTGCTCCCCAGCCTACTCCACCAGATGGTCAAATTCCAAACCCCACGAGGGGTTGGGTCAGTGCGGGGAAGCCAGAAGCTTTCCAAGAGCTGCTACGTGGGATCGACCAAACACAAGGGCCCGGAGCGAACCCTGGTGGCCGATCTACTCTGGGGGAGGGAAGACTCCTACCACCAAAGGTCGGCGCCTGTTGAGGGAGCCGCAGAAGAACTCGGGGTCGTGGAGGAGGACCAGACCTGCCGCGCCCATCCTAACCCCACATGATGTGGGCGGGCTAATCCCTCTAAGGAACGTGGAACACCAGCCGTAATGTAATCGAAAACTGTAAGTCTAGAATGAAATATCCTTTTCCCTTTTGCATCTTTGAATTTCGCCATTTCCACCTGAAAATTTCAGCTTAAAAACGCAAGACTCTGGGGCAGGACCAATCCTCGCCACCCAAACCGGAGAGGGACAAGGGCCGAGCTACGCGCTCGCTCCCCCCACCAATGAAGACCTCTGGGGCAAGCTTACGGAGCTTCGCCACCCAAACCGAAGCGCCATATGCGGGGTAGGCGACGGCCCAATACCCGTCCGACTATAGAGGCTGCGGGGAGGCGACGGCCCAATACCCGCCCTCTCAAAGACTCCGGGGCAGGACTAATCCTCGCCACCCAAACCGGAGAGGGGCACGGGCCGAGCTACGCGCTCGCTCCCCCCACCAATGAAGACCTCCGGGGCAAGCTTACGAAGCTTCACCACCCAAACCGGAGCGCCATATGCGGGGTAGGCGACGGTCCAATACTCGTCCGACTATAAAGGCTGCGGGGAGGCGACGGCCCAATACCCGTCCTCTCAAAGACTCCGGGGCAGGACCAATCCTCGCCACCCAAACCGGAGAGGGGCACGGGCCGAGTTACGCGCTCGCTCCCCCCAGAAATGAAGACCTCCGGGGCAAGCTTACGGAGCTTTGCCACCCAAACCGAAGCGCCATATGCGGTGTAGGCGACGGCCCAATACCCATCCGACTATAGAGGCTGCGGGGAGGGGACAGCCCAATACCCGCCCTCTCAAAGACTCCGGGGCAGGACCAATCCTCGCCACCCAAACCGGAGAGGGGCACGGGCCGAGCTACGCGCTCGCTCCCCCCACCAATAAAGACCTCCGGGGCAAGCTTACGGAGCTTCGCCACCCAAACCGGAGCGCCATATGCGGGGTAGGTGACGGCCCAATACCCGTCTGACTATAGAGGCTGCGGGGAGGCGATGGCCCAATACCCGCCCTCTCAAAGACTCCGGGGCAGGACCAATCCTCGCCACCCAAACCGGAGAGGGGCATGGGCCGAGCTACGCGCTTGCTCCCCCACCAATGAAGACCTCTAGGGCAAGCTTACGGAGCTTTGCCACCCAAACCTGAGCGCCAAATGCGGGGTAGGCGACGGCCGAATACCCGTCCGACTATAGAGGCTGCGGAGAGGCGACGGCCCAATACCCGCCCTCTCAAAGACTCCGGGGCAGGACCAATCCTTGCCACCCAAACCGGAGAGGGGCACGGGCCAAGCTACGTGCTCACTCCCTCCCACCAATGAAGACCTCCGGGGCAAGCTTACGGAGCTTCGCCACCCGAACTGGAGTGCCATATGCGGGGTAGGCGACGGCCCAATACCCGTCTGACTATAGAGGCTGCGTGGAGGCGACGGCCCAATACCCGCCCTCTCAAAGACTCCGGGGCAGGACCAATCCTCGCCACCCAAACCAGAGAGGGGCACGGGCCGAAAAACGCGCTCGCTCCCCCCCACCAATGAAGACCTCCGGGGCAAGCTTACGAAACTTTGCCACCCAAACCAGAGCGCCATATGTGGGGTAGGCGACGGCCCAATACCCGTCCGACTATAGAGGCTGCGGGAAGGCGACGGCCCAATACCCGCCCTCTCAAAGACTCAGGGGCAGGACCAATCCTCGCCACCCAAATCAGAGAGGGGCACGGGCCGAGCTACGCGCTCACTCCCCCCACCAATGAAGACCTCCGGGGCAAGGTTATGGAGCTTCGCCACCCAAACCGGAGCGACATATGTGGGGTAGGTGACGGCACAATATCCGTCCGACTATAGAGGCTGTGGGGAGGCGACGGCCCAATACCCGCCCTCTCAAAGACTCCGGGGCAGGACCAATCCTCGCCACCCAAACCGAAGAGGGGCACGGGCCGAGCTACGCACTCGCTCCCCCCACCAATGAAGACCTCCGGGGCAAGCTTACGGAGCTTCGCCACCCAAACCAGAGCGCCATATGCGGGGTAGGCGACGGCCCAATACCCGTCCGACTATAGAGGCTGCGGGGAGACGACGGCCCAATACCTGCCCTCTCAAAGACTCCGGGGCAGGACCAATCCTCGCCACCCAAACCGGAGTGGGTCACGGGCCGAGCTACACACTCGCTCCCCCCACTAATGAAGACCTCCGGGGCAAGCTTAAGGAGCTTCTCCACCCATACCGGAGCGTCATATGCGGGGTAGGCAACGGTCCAGTACCCCTCCGACTATAAAGGCTGCGGGGAGGTGACGGCCCAATACCCGCCTTCTCAAAGACTCCGGGGCAGGACCAGTCCCCGCCACCCAAACTGGAGAGGGGCACGGGCCGAGCTACACGCTCGCTCCCCCCCACTAATGAAGACCTCCGGGGCAAGCTTACGGAGCTTCGACACCTAAACCGGAGCGCCATATGCGGGGTAGGCGACGGCCCAATACCCGTCCGACTATAGAGGCTGCGGGGAGGCGACGGCCCAATACCTGCCCTCTCAAAGACTCCGGGGCAGGACCAATCCTCACCACCCAAACCGGAGAGGGGCATGGGCCGAGCTACGTGCTTGCTCCTCCCCACTAATGAAGACCTTCGGGGCAAGCTTACGGAGCTTTGCCACCCAAACCGGAGCGCCATATGCGGGGTAGGCGACGGCCCAATACCCACCCGACTATAAAGGCGGCAAGGGCCTAGCTACCCACCCTCCCAAGGCGGGCCCGTGATTCCTCAACTCAAACATCGGGAAACAAATCATGGCTCGCTGATTGAGGCGACCCTTGCGCAGGTCCAGGACTGATGAGCAACACCTGACACCAATAAAGCCGACGGCCGAAATGACCCATCAAACCGAATAGACGCTCGGGGCAAGCGCCATTGATAACAACTCACCCGTCGAAAAACAGGGGTTGACGAGTCACATCGGTCGCCACCTATCAGGAGCAGTTTCTGATGGGCACGATTCCAATAAGCTGGCTCCAGCTCATCACGTTAAGTGGAGGGGGAAGGCTAAAGAGCTACCATTATAAATACCCTCTCAGCCCCTTCAAAGGGAGAGGATGAAAGAGATAATTTGAGGATAGGCCAATCCCTAAGCCCCAATCTCCCCCAAGAAGGTGAGGAATATGCGAGGGACCCCAACTGCCTCGACGGGCAATCTTCCCCGGCACGATGACCCCCGATAGGCCATTCCTCCTACACGAGGGGCACCCTGTTGGATCTGGATCCTAACCTAGAGGGGGGGTGAATAGGCTATTAAAAGTATTCGTGCAATCCACGAACAATCACACGCAGTTATAAGCACAGACAGGACAATAAAATAGCAATCACAGAGTACACACAGATATACCCTGGTTCGGTCGTCCCCACGACCTACTCTAGCCCCGAAAGCAAATACTAGAAAGATATGTAATCCTGTACAGCTACAATGAGTCAAGATCCCAAATTTACTCTCACCTAGCTCGTACGCACACCACGTGCTCTACACTCTCAATCTAGTCAGATGCTCTCCCTCCGTGACGACTCCCAAAGTCGTCAGGTCCCCAAAAATAGCACAGATGGTAAAGTTTCTCATACGAAGATCTATCACAATTGCTACACAAAATAATAAAGTATTGAGTTTAGAAAAGCTCAGATTGTGCAGCGGCGATGTCTTCGTCAATAAGCACGGGCCAGAAGTCGTCTGGCAAGTAGTAGTATTTCCTCGATAACTCCAGTTGCGTCAATTGAGCTCTCCGAAAATTGCAACCTTACACTTGAATGTTGCGGCATGCACAAGTCACGGCCTGGATGCACAAAGTCACGGCCTGGATGCATAAATTCTTGTGCTCTTCAAGAAATCTAAGCTTGGGCCCTGGAAATTTCTGTGCGGCAGCAAATAGTTTTCGGATCCACGCTCCCCTTTTTGAGTATTTAATTCCACCTACAATACCAAGAAATAAGTATCAAAAAAGGGCTTTTGGAGATTTGAAATATAGAAAATAATAGAGCTTGGTGCTCTCATGCGGCTCTGGGAGATTTCTCAAAACAACAACACCAAAAAAACATTAAGCCCCCTTGTGCTTCTCTCTTAAATATCATGCGGCTCCCCAAAAAGAATACTGTGGCTTTCTCCTCTAATTTGTTTTTGCAGCAGCCTTCAATTAGATTTTCGGCCCCCCATCAACAGATTACGAGCTCTCAAAAATGTTTCTCCAAGAATCAATCAGAACAATTTCGGCTTCCCCCAAGAGCTGAGCTCTTTGTATGGCTCTTTGATCAATGCAATGGCCTGTAAAAGAAAACACAGAAGTGATTAAAAAACGGCTCTTAGAGTTATCAAGGAATCGAAATCGGCAGCTCCCCTCTGACAGTTTGCAAATATTCCCCTGGGAAACAAATCAATGCTTGGGCACTTGGTCAAAGAAGTCGGCCAAGGGGAGTCTGCAAAAAATATCTGGGCGGCAAGGTGAAGACCCAAAAAAAATATCGGCTCTTAAAAAAAACTCCTCAAAACAAGAATTCGGCCAGGGCTCTCTTTGAGATTTTAACTGGGCACTCTTTGTTTTTGTTCTTTGAAAAATAAACTAGGCCGCAGGTTTAAAATGATGGGCGCTTGGAGATTAACAAAGAAAAAAAATTTGCTTTTTGGCTCTTCCCTAAAAACAAATTACTGTGGCTTGAATATATGTGGGAGAGAAAAAATTCGGCTGAAAATTTTGATTAAGAGGCTCTAAAATCTTTCGGCCTCCAATGGTTTTGGCCGCCTATTGCACCCTTTTGCACGTCCCCTCTTTTCAAAACTGAAGCCCTAACATTTCTTTTTTTGTGTGATATAAATAAACATCCAGCCGTACTACATAATAACGCGTATGCCATCCATTGCTTGGTCTTAGGGTTTTGTGTAAAGCCTACCAATCCATTCGGCCAGCACTTGTAAATTTCGGCCAGCTCCTTAATCTCATCTTCATTGCTTGCTTAAATATAGTAGGGTATAGGGTTTTACTCCAATAGATATGAGTCAACCCAAGATAGGTTCTCCCCTTTCTCCTTTGTACATTGACCAAGTTATTCCGTGAATTAATCGCACGTTCGCCGTTCCTGAAACACTTAACACACATGTTAAAACGTTCACACCCGTTTGTCATCATCAAACTAAAGTTCCTAGATCGTTGCGTCCAACAATCTCCCCCTTTTGATGATGACAAACCAATGAAAGATTTGTACATTGAATATGGGTGTGTGAAGTGTGTAATGCAATTTGGTGTTGCTCCCCCTTCTCTCAAGCTCCCCCTCTTTATGTATTTTTCAAGCTCCCCCTTCCTCATATAATACCGACACACCAAATCTTTCTTTTTCTTTCTCCCCCTTTGTTATCATCAAAAGTCGAAGCACGAAGTCAAAAATATATACCATGCAAAAAGAGAGTATTATTAACCATTACCAGCAATTGCATGCATACAATTATAGAATTATCATGTCAAAATCCAATGAAATTAAACAACTAATATTTCAACACCAACGTGTAAAGTGTGATGATTAAAATTGAAGCACATATGGAGAATCATTAAGAAAGTCAACCGGAACCAATCCACATTTTCCAAATAACATTCTATCATCTAGGATTAATTTTTCACACCTCATTAAAAATGAGTTCAAGGTACCACACCCCAAAAACATAGCCTATAAGGACTCTTAGATGTGAGGGTGGCATTGCTTGACGAGTAAATACACCAACGCTAAAGTTTACCCATAAAGCTTATGTTGGATACTCGTGGTTAATACCGTTGCCGAGGATTGTATCAATTTTCCATACGGAGCAATTAACCCTTTTTTCCCAATTTTTTTTCAACTACTTATACCAACAACTTCTTTTGCTCAATTTTTATCCATGGCAAGGTATATCATATCCCTTAGATATTCAGTTAAGTTTTCCTCCTACATTCACATTCCATACTTCATAAACGATATCTCCAAATTTGCAACAATAATAATACATGTGGAAGTGAAGTAGGTGGTGTAGAAAACAAGTTATTTTCAGTCATTGAACATGCCATGAATATTTAGAAAGATGAACATGCGCATGTAGCAAAAGTAATAATACACCAATTTCTACAGAGATATGAAAATCAATCGTGCATACTTCAATAATGAATCAAAGATAAAAGATACACATTTAAGCACCATTTTTTTTTCGTTTTTCAGTTTTTTTAAATGCATGAAGTACTAAAGCAAACATGAGATGCAATCACACAAACAAAAAAAAATCATGCACACATAGCAATGCAACTACTAACACACAAACAAAGAAAAAAAGTTCAATCACACAAAAAAGCGAACAAAAAAAATTGCTATAAAGGTATGCATTAGGACCAAAAATATGAAATCATACCTTCGCGTCGCTATTTGACTAAGGAGCCAAAAAACACATTCAATTTATCGCTCCTCGTCAAGTTTCCATCGCACCTACAAAAGAGGTGTTATGTGTGACCTTGGAATCCAACAAGGTCCACTTACGTTAGTCATCAATGATTTAGGAACCCATATTTGTTTGAACTTAATGTTTTTGTTCCTATATTTGCAATGATATGAAGTATGACCAACGCATCCACATGTAAAGCACTTAGCATGAAAATTTTCAACCTTTGTTGATTCGATGTGAACTTTTCTATATTTTGATTTTTCAACATTTTTAAGACCATATCCTAGTCCTCACCTATTATTGCCATAAATTTGATTTCCAAGAATAATGTCCAAATTTTGTTTTCCAATGGAAAATCTCTTTATTGACAATTCTAGGGTGGTGACTTTGGATTTCAAGATATCGTTTTCATTCACAAGCAAAGTGCATTTACTAATGAAAGCTTGCTTGTTTTCCTCTTCTTTCTTTTCAAAATCCCTCATTTTTTCTTTTAGTTCAAGATTTAACATGTTAATCTTTTCAGAAAGCAATTCATTTTCAACTTCAAGTTTTGTCTTATCAAGTTTATACATGCTAATATCCTTTAGTAAAGAGGGACATGAAAGACAATCAGTTTTTTCAGACAAGCTAGCTTTCTCTTTTTCTAACATAGTAATGGTAGATTTACAAGCAACAAGCTCTTGTTTAATATTTTTCATTTCTATAGACATGTCATACTCAGTTTGTTGCATATCAAAATTATCATTCCTATAACATTCCACATCAGCTTCTACCTCATCAATTCTATGTTGCATTCCTTTACAGATTTCTAAGAGTTCAGCTTTAGTGGGAGATTCTACCTCATTGTGTTTGGCCATCAATGCCATGCAGGAGTGGGCTTCATGTTCCTCATCCTCCTCAGCTTCACTATCCATGTCCCACGTCAGCACTTTCGTTTTTTCCTTTTGCAACTTGAGCTGTGTGTTGTTGTGGGCAATCTTTTATGTGGTGCCCTTTATTCCTGCATTTAAAACATTCATTTCTATTAATAGCTTTCTGATCATAGGAATTTCTACCAAAATTAGAATTATTAGAACGAATGAACCTTTTTCCCATCTCAGCTCTTCCTTGATCAGGCTGAATGTATCTCCTGAAGTTTCTGACCATTAGGGCTTGCTCTTCATCAAGATCGTCGTCGTTAGCTTGAAGAGCTAATAGTGTGGAAGCTTTGGTCTTCTCTTCAGGTTTCTCTCTGGCTTCTATACTCTGCAACTCAAGCTCGTGTGACATTAGGTTGCCTATCAAGTCCTCCACTTTCATTGTTGACAATTCCTTAGCTTCTTGAATAGCGGTGACTTTAGGCCTGAACAAGCTTGGTAGCGCCCTTAAGATCTTTCGTACATGTTCATGGCTAGAGTATGGCTTACCGAGGGAACTGGATTTGTAGACGATGTCTGTGAACCTCGCAAACATGTCTTTAACTGATTCTGTTGGTAGCATGCGGAAGCTCTCATATTCAGTGCTCAGCAACGCAAGTCTGGATTCCTTTACTTGCGATGTTCCCTCGTGTGTCACCTCCAGAGTATGCCAGGTTTCCTGTGCAGTTAGACAATGTGAGATCCGATTAAACTCAGATTTATCAAGAGAGCATATAAGCGCATTCATAGCTTTACCATTAAGAGTATAAAGTTTTTTATCAGCTAAATCCCACTTGTCTTTAGGCTTAATCATAACAGTGTCTTCAATTTTAATAGTGGGTAGACTATAACCATTTTCAACAATATCCCACACATCATAATCAACAGACACTAAATAGATTTTCATCCTAGCCTTCCAATATGCGAAGTCTACACCGTTAAACTTAGGGGGACAGGCTATAGACTGACCTTCAGCAAAAGCACAATCAGATATATTCATAGTCATCTAAAAATCTAGACTAGATCCTTTAAACTGGCTCTGTTACCACTTGTTGGATCTGGATCCTAACCTAGAGGGGGGGTGAATAGGCTATTAAAAGTATTCGTGCAATCCACGAACAATCACATGCAGTTATAAGCACAGACAGGGCAATAAAATAGCAATCACAGAGTACGCACAGATATACCCTGGTTCGGTCGTCCCCACGACCTACTCTAGCCCCCGAAAGCAAATACTAGATAGATATGTAATCATGTACAGCTACAATGAGTCAAGACCCCAAATCTACTCTCACCTAGCTCGTACGCACACCACGTGCTCTACACTCTCAATCTAGTCAGATGCTCTCCCTCCGTGACGACTCCCAAAGTCGTCAGGTCCCCAAAAATAGCACAGATGGTAAAGTTTCCCCTACGAAGATCTATCACAATTGCTACACAAAATAATAAAGTATTGAGTTTAGAAAGCTCAGATTGTGCAGCGGCGATGTCTTCGTCAATAAGCACGGGCCAGAAGTCGTCTGGCAAGTAGTAGTATTTCCTCGGTAACTCCAGTTGCGTCAATTGAGCTCTCCGAAAATTGCAACCTTACACTTGAATGTTGCGGCATGCACAAGTCACGGCATGGATGCACAAAGTCACGGCCTGGATGCACAAATTCTTGTGCTCTTCAAGAAGTCTAAGCTTGGGCCCTGGAAATTTCTGTTCGGCATCAAATAGTTTTCGGATCCACGCTCCCCTTTTTGAGTATTTAATTCCACCTGCAATACCAAGAAATAAGTATCAAAAGAGGGCTCTTGGAGATTTGAAATATAGAAAATAATAGAGCTTGGTGCTCTCATGCGGCTCTGGGAGATTTCTCAAAACAATAACAAAAAAACATTAAGCCCCCTTGTGCTTCTCTCTTAAATATCATGCGGCTCCCCAAAAAGAATACTGTGGATTTCTCCTCTAATTTGTTTTCGCAGCAGCCTTCAATTAGATTTTCGACCCCCCTTCAACAGATTACGAGCTCTCAAAAATGTTTCTCTAAGAATCAATCAGAACAATTTCGGCTTCCCCCAAGAGCAGAGCTCTTTGTATGGCTCTTTGATCAATGCAATGGCCTGTAAAATAAAACACAGAAGTGATTAAAAAACGACTCTGGGAGTTATCAAGGAATCAAAATCGGCAGCTCCCCTCTGACAGTTTGAAAATATTCCCCTGGGAAACAAATCAATGCTTGGGCACTTGGTCAAAGAATTCGGCCAAGGGGAGTCTGCAAAAAATATCTGGGCGGCAAGGTGAAGGCCCAAAAAAAATATATCGACTCTTAAAAAAATCCTCAAAACAAGAATTCGGCCAGGGCTCTCTTTGATATTTTAACTGGGCACTCTTTGTTTTTGTTCTTTGAAAAATAAACTAGGCCGCAGGTTTAAAATGATGGGCGCTTGGAGATTAACAAAGAAAAAAAAATTGCTTTTTGGCTCTTCCCTAAAAACAAATTACGGCGGCTTGAATATATTGTTGGACGCAACGATCTAGGAACTTTAGTTTGATGATGACAAACGTGTGCGAATTATTTAACGTGTGTGCTAAGTGTGTTTCAGGAATGGCAAAGCGGTAAAATCTCAAAGTGATGACTTAGTCAACCGGTGGAGGAATTTCTATCCACATGGCTAATGGACTTGGTCAAAGAGCTGTACACAAAGCAATTTGTCTTGGTCAATATAATGGGAGATGAAATCAATTTGATATTCGATCAAATCAATTAGATGGATTTGTGCCTACCCATTTCCTATTCAAACACCAAATAAGATCTAATCAAATCCTATATCTTTCCCTTTTCCAATCTCATCCAATTTGAATTGCAAATCATATCCCACATTGATTAGGTCAAATCCCTAAGAAGTTGGCACAATCCTATCACCCTTGTCCTATAAATACCAATCTTCTAGGGTTGAAGGTTGGCACGCGGCAATCAAAAACAGAGCGGCCAAATTTTTTTTACGCACCATAGGAACACACAAAATTTTCGGCGGCAGCACAAATTGAATGCATCACCCTTTCGTGCACATCCATCAAGGTAATCTGTGTTTTTTCTTTCAAACAAAGTTGAATCATCTTCGGTTGATTGGCATGTGCAGGGTTATTTGAAGAAGGCAATCATCAAGGGATCTTACACATGCACCTACCCATATTGAAGCATGCCTCATGCAAAAATCCACAGACCTGCGGCAAACAAAGAAGGCCGGCCATTAATTGAGAATTGCAAAGAATTCTGAGGATCTCACCGTGCCCCTTCAATTCTCAAAGAGCCAACAGAGAAGCATCTCTTTTTTTAATATTACATCAAAGCATTCTTTGACTTGATTTCTTTATGCTTTGATTTTTTTTTTAAAAAAAAACCACTCACGAGCTTGTTTTGTGCATGCAGCAAATTGCTCTTTGTGTATAGGGGAGCAGAGATCACCAAGGATAAAGGGATGCCGCACATTGCAATATCCCCTAGCAGAGAGTGCCGAAATTTAGAGGAGCTTGGACCAAATAAAAAAAAACTAGAAGAACCGTGCCCTCCTTTTGTTTGGTCTTGCACATGAAAGGTAAACACAAAGCCTGTTGCCAAAAGTAAAACATCTCATCTCCTTTTGGTTGGTATGCAGGTTGAATGTGCTTTTAAAAAGAAAAAGAATTGAGGCTAAGCATCAAAGAATCTTGCACCTCTTGAGGCTTGAAGACAGGTGCACATATTTGATTGGGCACACGCAATCTCCTCCTCACAAAAATTGAGGGGCCGCATTAATTTAGGAGAGGCCGGCCATTATTCTTGACCAAGAGCAGGGAGTGTTTTTTAAAAAAAAAGAAATTAATTGCTTAAGAGTTGTTATTATGGTTCTATTCAACTATTGGTTATTTTGAGCATATGCCGTTCTCAAAAGTGCTGCACAAAAAGCTTCATAATAAAGGTTGCACTTGTTGACTCAAGAGAGCCGCACAGAGGAGATCCACGGAGCCGCAAGATTGAATCTTTGGCAAAGGGCACAAGTCTTATCGAGAGGGGAGCCAGATTGTTGAGGGGTCATCAGAGTTTACTACTTGTCAGATTGTTCTGACCACGTGCCGATTGACAGAGACGACCACCGCTACACAAACTGAGCATTTCTGAACTTTGTTATTATATTATTTGTGTAGTTGTAGCGATCTCTATAGGGGAAATTTTTACCTATTTTCTGTGACTATTTTGGGACTTGTCTAGTTGGGACTAGACAAGTGGGACTCAGCTAGTTTGAGACTAGCTGGTAGAAAGCTTTGCTAGGATTGATAGTGAGAGGAAACACTGTGTGTGTGGTACTGAGAGTCTGGCGAGTGTAGAGACGTAGAGGGTGCTCTGAGCGTGCTCTAACTTGTGACTTTGTGCCTATTGCACTATTCAATCTATTATTTGCTTTGGGGGCTGGAGTAGGTCGTTGGGACGACCGAACCAGGGTAAATCTGCTGTGTACTCTGTGATTGTCTATCTTTTACTCTGGTTGTGTTTTTAACTCCGTGTGATTTCTCGTGAGTTGCACGAGAATTTTTTATTAGCCTATTCACCCCCCTCTAGGCTAGGATCCAGATCCAACAAGTGGTATCAGAGCAGGTTTTGGGATCTAGCCTAGGATTGACCATGAATAACCATATGGATAGTGCTTTTGCTGAGGGTCAGTCTGTTTCCCGTCCCCCTAGGTTTAACAGAGGTGATTATGCTTATTGGAAAAATCGTATGAAAATCTACCTTATTTCTGTTGATTACAAGGATTGGCAAATAATTGAAAAAGGATATAAACTGCCTGTAATTAAAGTAGAAAATTCTGAGATTGAAAAACCAAATGACAAATGGGATGATAATGATTGGAAATCTTATTCTTTAAATGCTAAAGCTATGAATGCTCTCATTTGTGCACTTGATAAATCTGAATATAATAGAATCTCACATTGTCTAACTACGCAGGAAATATGGCATACTTTGGAGGTGACGCACGAGGGAACGTCACAAGTGAAGGAGTCTAGACTTGCACTTCTGAGCACAGAGTACGAGGGATTTCGCATGCTACCATCAGAGACCATATCAGAAATGTTTGCGAGATTCACCAACATCGTCTACAAGTCTAGCTCGCTCGGTAAGCCATATTCTAGCCTTGAACAGGTGAGAAAGATATTAAGAGCACTGCCAAGCTCTTTCAGACCAAAGGTCACCGCCATCCAGGAAGCAAAGGTATTGTCTCAATTGAAGGTGGAGGACCTTATTGGTAATTTGATGTCCCATGAGTTGGAACTACAAAATGTTGAAGCAAGAGAGAAACCTGAGGAGAAAGAGAAAGCCATAAAGCCCCTTGCTTTGTAAGCTAGCGAAGAAGATGATGATGATGAAGACATAGCGCTAATGGTGAGAAACTTCAGAAAGTTCATCAAGACCAAGCATGGGAGAAACGAAATGGCACCCAGGTTTAATCGTTCTAACTTTAATAATTCTTCCAAGCAATTTAATGATCAGAAATCTACTGATAGAATGCAATGTTTTAAATGCAAGGGAAGAGGACATCTGATGAAGGATTGCCCAAATGAAACTGCTCAGCTCGCTAAGGGAAAAGGAAAAGCGAAGGTATTAACATGGGATATGGATAGCGAAGCTAAAAGCGAGGAGGAACATGAAGCCCATTCTTGCATGGCTTTGATGGGCATCCAAGATGAGACACCGTCAGGTAGCAAAGCTGAACTTCTTAAAATTTGTGAAGAAATGCAAAATCAAATAGTAGATCATGAGTTCACTATTGAATGTCTCCAAAATCAAAACTATGACATGCAAGTTAGAGATGATAAGGTGTTTAAAGAGAATGAAAAAATTAAAATTGAACTTAATGCATGTACGTCTACTATTGAAATCATGAAGAAGGAAAAAGAAAGCTTTGATGAAAATGCTCCTTGCATTTCGTGTTCCTCTTTATTAAATCAAAATAGCATGCTTAAACAAGATTTAATGAAGCTCGAAGCTGAAAAAGAATATGAAATAAGAGAGCTTAAGGATAACTTTTGCATGCTAGATAATGACTTTAAAAGAAAAACGATTGAATTCGAGAAGAATGAAGAGGAAAACAAGAGGGTTTTTATAAGTAAATGCACGATGCTTGTGGAAGAGAATAAACAATTAAAAATCAAAGTCTCTCATCTTGAATTGGCCATTAAGAAATTCTCTATAGGAAAACAATCGTTGGACACTATTTTAGAGAATCAATTATATGGCAATAATAGAAGATGACTTGGTTTTGGTCTGAAAAACGTTGAAAAGCAAAAATTCAAGAAATTCCACAATGTACCCTCTATTGCAAAGAACAAATATGCAAAGTGCTTTACTTGTGATAATGTAGGCCACACTTCATATTATTGCAAATTTAGGAACACTAATATCAAGTTTAAACAAGTGTGGGTTCCTAAAACTATATTGGCTAACACTAGTGGACCTTGTTGGATTCCAAGGTCACACTTAACACCTTTCATGTAGGTGTGATGGAGTTTTGGCGAGGAGCGTTAAATTCAATGTCTCATTCTTTTAGCTCCTTCTCAAAAAGCGACGAGAAGGTATAATTCTTATCCCTCTTTGCATTTCATTGCATAACCTTCATAGTTTTTTGTGTGTGTGCTTGTTTTTATTTTATTTTGTGTGCTTGCATGCATGATTTTTTAAATGTTTTTATTTCTGAAAAAAAAACAAAAAAAAATTGAAAAATCAAAAATAAAAAAAAATTGTGCTTATTGGTTATCCTCTTATGAATCTCTTAAGTGGTATTGCATGAATGATCAATTCTATCCCTTGTAGAAGTTAATTCATTATTGTTGTAGCTACATGAACATGTTGTTCTCTTTTTAGTAGCCATGACATGTCTCATGAATTTCAAATTTGACTTCTACACCTACATTTGCACTTGCACGATAATTGACTTTTTAGTGCTTTTGGAGATTCTTTTGAAGAATAATGGAAAGTGAATGTAGGAATGATTAATTTTTGGATTTTCTAAGGGATATGAAGTGTTTAGCCATGAATTAAAATTGAGCAAAAAAAATTGCAAATAAAAAAAAATTATATGAAAATTGCTCCGTATGAAAAATGGATACACTTCATGGCTAATACACAACCCACGAGTATCCAACTTGTGCTAAATGGGTAATCATTAGCGTTGGTGTGTATAACTCGTCAAGCAATGCCATCCCACATTTAAAAGTCCTTTTAGGCCATGTTTTGGGATTCGGTAACTTGAACTCATCTTTGATGAGATGGGAAAAATCAATCCTAGTGATATTCATGAAAATTGGAAAATGTGGATTGATTTGGTTGAATATCTGAAGTTGAATCTCCTCTTGTACTTTATTGTTTATATCACTACACTTACACAAAGGTGGAGAAGTCCTGTTATGAAATTCTATGAACTTGAACTGTCTAATATTTGGAATACTCATGCAAATTGCTCGCTACATTTAATAATGATTTATTTTTGCATGGAATATACTTGTGACTTCATTAATCCACTTTTGGTGATTACAAAGGGGGAGAAAGAAAAGAAAGATTTGATAGAGTTGATGTCAGTATTATTTGTTGACGGGGGGAGTATGAAAAATAATGTTGAAGGGGGAGCTTGTGAGAAGGGGGAGCATGCTGTTACTGTTATATTTAACATTTGTTGTGCATGCTTTGAATGACTCATTTGAATGACTCATCCACGATTCATATGGCATTTCACCCTTCAACACACTTCACACACCCATACTTATTGCTCAAATCTTTTATGGGTTTGTCATCACCAAAAGGGGGAAATTGTTGGACGCAACGATCTAGGAACTTTAGTTTGATGATGACAAACGTGTGCGAATTATTTAACGTGTGTGCTAAGTGTGTTTCAGGAATGGCAAAGCGGTAAAATCTCAAAGTGATGACTTAGTCAACCGGTGGAGGAATTTCTATCCACATGGCTAATGGACTTGGTCAAAGAGCTGTACACAAAGCAATTTGTCTTGGTCAATATAATGGGAGATGAAATCAATTTGATATTCGATCAAATCAATTAGATGGATTTGTGCCTACCCATTTCCTATTCAAACACCAAATAAGATCTAATCAAATCCTATATCTTTCCCTTTTCCAATCTCATCCAATTTGAATTGCAAATCATATCCCACATTGATTAGGTCAAATCCCTAAGAAGTTGGCACAATCCTATCACCCTTGTCCTATAAATACCAATCTTCTAGGGTTGAAGGTTGGCGCACGGCAATAAAAAACAAAGCGGCCAAATTTTTTTTACGCACCATAGGAACACACAAAATTTTCGGCGGCAGCACAAATTGAATGCATCACCCTTTCGTGCACATCCATCAAGGTAATCTGTGTTTTTTCTTTCAAACAAAGTTGAATCATCTTCGGTTGATTGGCATGTGCAGGGTTATTTGAAGAAGGCAATCATCAAGGGATCTTACACATGCACCTACCCATATTGAAGCATGCCTCATGCAAAAATCCACAGACCTGCGGCAAACAAAGAAGGCCGGCCATTAATTGAGAATTGCAAAGAATTCTGAGGATCTCACCGTGCCCCTTCAATTCTCAAAGAGCCAACAAAGAAGCATCTCTTTTTTTAATATTACATCAAAGCATTCTTTGACTTGATTTCTTTATGCTTTGATTTTTTTTTAAAAAAAACCACTCACGAGCTTGTTTTATGCATGCAGTAAATTGCTCTTTGTGTATAGGGGAGCAGAGATCACCAAGGATAAAGGGCTGCCGCACATTGCAATATCCCCTAGCAGAGAGTGCCGAAATTTAGAGGAGCTTGGAACAAATAAAAAAAACTAGAAGAACCGTGCCCTCCTTTTGTTTGGTCTTGCACATGAAAGGTAAACACAAAGCCTGTTGCCAAAAGTAAAACATCTCATCTCCTTTTGGTTGGTATGCAGGTTGAATGTGCTTTTAAAAAGAAAAAGAATTGAGGCTGAGCATCAAAGAATCTTGCACCTCTTGAGGCTTGAAGACATGTGCACATATTTGATTGGGCACACGCAATCTCCTCCTCACAAAAATTGAGGGGCCGCATTAATTTAGGAGAGGCCGGCCATTATTCTTGACCAAGAGCAGGGAGTGTTTTAAAAAAAAGAAACTAATTGCTTAAGAGTTGTTATTATGGTTCTATTCAACTATTGGTTATTTTGAGCATATGCCGTTCTCAAAAGTGCTGCACAAAAAGCTTCATAATAAAGGTTGCACTTGTTGACTCAAGAGAGCCGCACAGAGGAGATCCACGGAGCCGCAAGATTGAATCTTTGGCGAAGGGCACAAGTCTTATCGAGAGGGGAGCCAGATTGTTGAGGGGTCATCAGAGTTTACTACTTGTCAGATTGTTCTGACCACGCGCCGATTGACAGAGACGACCACCGCTACACAAACTGAGCATTTCTGAATTTTGTTATTATATTATTTGTGTAGTTGTAGCGATCTCTGTAGGGGAAATGTTTACCTATTTTCTGTGACTATTTTGGGACTTGTCTAGTTGGGACTAGACAAGTGAGACTCAGCTAGTTTGGGACTAGCTGGTAGAAAGCTTTGCTAGGATTGATAGTGAGAGGAAACACTGTGTGTGTGGTACTGAGAGTCTGACGAGTGTAGAGACGTAGAGGGTGCTCTGAGCGTGCTCTAACTTGTGACTTTGTGCCTATTGCACTATTCAATCTAGTATTTGCTTTGGGGGCTGGAGTAGGTCGTTGGGACGACCGAACCAGGGTAAATCTGCTGTGTACTCTGTGATTGTCTATCTTTTACTCTGGTTGTGTTTTTAACTGCGTGTGATTTCTCGTGAGTTGCACGAGAATTTTTTATTAGCCTATTCACCCCCCCTCTAGGCTAGGATCCAGATCCAACATATATGTGGGAGAGAAAAAATTCGGCTGAAAATTTTGATTAAGAGGCTCTAAAAACTTTCGGCCTCCAATGGTTTTGGCCGCCTCTTGCACCCTTTTGCACGTCCCCTCTTTTCAAAACTGAAGCCCTAACATTTCTTTTTTTATATATAAATAAACATCCAGCCGTACTACATAATAATGTGTATGCCATCCATTGCTTGGTCTTAGGGTTTTGTGTAGAGCCTACCAATCCATTCGGCCAGCACTTGTAAATTTTGGCCAGCTCCTTAATCTCATCTTCATTGCTTGCTTAAATATAGTAGGGTATAGGGTTTTACTCCAATAGATATGAGTCAACTCAAGATAGGTTCTCCCCTTTCTCCTTTGTACATTGACCAAGTTATTCCATGAATTAATCGCACGTTCGCCGTTCCTGAAACACTTAACACACATGTTAAAACATTCACACCCGTTTGTCATCATCAAACTAAAGTTCCTAGATCGTTGTGTCCAACACACCCCGCCTGCGGCTCCCCAACTTCTCTTGGACAACTTAAGGCACGGGAACCGGAGCCCCAATGGCATGCCCCGCCCTCCACAGATGCCCTGCGTGTGCTGGCGCGGCGGGCCGACAATCGGATGGATGGGGTAGACCTGCCAAATCACCCCATCGGGCACTTCAGTCTCCACCGAGTCGCACCAGCCTCAGCGGATTCACCTCCCAACGGCTGACCACGACGATAGGCTATTCCTCTTACATCAGGGGCACCCTGTCTTCCACCCCTCGACTTCTCCTGAACCACTTACGCCAGGGAGAGAAGCGGACCGGCGGCGGACCACCCCTCCCCACACCCGTCCTACGGCGACTCCAACCGACAGGAAGGCTAAAGCCCCGCGGGATAGAGCAACCACCAAGGCCTCCCTCTCCCCCCAATTCTTTTACCGCTCCCCGCCTCTTCCGGGATTCCCTGTCGGTGCGTAGACCCTCCGAAGAGACCTTGCAACCCTTCAGGGGCACGTCGATGGAGAGGGACGCGCCAACTGGAACGTGGGCGACCACTGAACAAAGGAGTTCGCTAATCCGGGCACAGGCTACAAAAGGACGAAACGAGCCGAGATCAGAGACCCAGCAGCCATCCAGCATACAAAAAATGCAAGAGAGCATGACGAGCGATGGAAGAGAAGGAGGGCCAGTCGGCAAAATCGCAACTCCCACCCCCGAGGCCGTTCACCAAAGTAGATCGGCTCGACAATTCGCCCGAGGGCCGACCTACACCCTAAATCCTGTCCCTGAACTGTTCGTTAAATTTTAATAAACGCTAATGCAAAGATACTTCCAGCGGGCCCCTAGCAATAATCTAGGCGCACTTATGCATGAGAACGATCCCCAGAAAGAGGGGGATGAGCTCCATGCTGAGCCACCCCCCCCCCCCCCCGCGCCACCCCGGAGGGGCCGAGGACAGTCTAACGGGCTGGCCACAATCTCAGGCGCATGACCCTTACTAAGGGAATAACGGCTGCTCGACCTACGCCAAACAATAGAAAACAATAACATAACATAGCCAACAATGGGAATCTACATGTACTCAGAGTCCGAAAATTACAAAATAACGGATATCGACCCCACAAACCTTTCTTTCTTTCTTTCTTGCCGCCTATACAAAACTACTCTGGTGCGTTCCCCTCACCAACTGCTCCCCCACTAGTCGCGACATCCCTTCCTTCAGCTTCGGGGGAATCCCCCCCCGTTTTACCGGTCTCCACCGCGACGCCCCCGCCTCCTTCGACGATCACCCCCTCGCCGTCCCCTGCCTCCTCCTCCTCTCTGTACGCTGCGAGTCCGTCGAGGTCGAGATCAATGAGCAGGGACAAACCCGCCACCCTCTCCTTTATCTGGACCAAGCAGGCCTCCCACCCCTCCGCTCGACCTTCCTCGCGACCCTCTTCACGGCATGCCCCCAAGCCCCTGGACATCGCATCTGCAAGGGCGGGGATGATGGTCGTCTCCTGGTACGAGCGAAACCCCTCGACCTTCCGAGCCAACTCCTCCTCGACGGCCTTCGCACGACCCGCCAGATCCATTGCACGCACTTCCTCCCTCTCAAGGGCCTTCTCCAGCTCCTTCGACCTGTCCCTAGCAGAGGCCGCCTGCACTTCATGATCGGCCAGAACCCCCTTTAGGTGCTCTACTTCCGCCTCGTACTGGCTGCACCGCTCCCTCTCCTTCGCCATTCACTCGTCGGCACTCTTACGAAAGGTAGCGAATTCGGCTGCCACTCTAGCGATGGCGCTCTCGGCCTTATTTATGGCTGGCATGTGCCTCATAGCTCCAAGCATCAAAATGATGGCCTACACAATAAAAGAGAACCCAGTTAGGATATTCAATAAAACCCACTGACAAGCGTCACCCGACTTATCCAATCTACCTGGACGCCGTGCCACACCGCGGTCCCACACAGACCCTCAGGCTCCACCGCCTCTAGTGCCACCCTATCGCGGGGCAAGAAAATATTCTCCGCCAGCCTCGCCGCCACACCACCATCCTCAAACACGGACTAATCATCCCTCACTTTGAACGTCGCCCGATGAAGCGCCTCGTCAGGATATCCCTCAACTTCGGCCCTCTTAGCCTTAAAACGGACGAGCGAGGCCTCACAGCTGGGTTCAGCGGCCCTCTCCAGAGCGAACAACGGACAGCTGTAGGGACAGCTATCCCAGCCGGCTGACTTGGCCTGGCCACCCGATGTACCTGGCCCCCACTGTTGGTCGGTAACGGTTACCCCCTCCACAGCAGCGGATACCCTGGGGCTAGGCGGTCGGGTCTTGGGGGCCTCCACCCCTTCCCCAGTCGGCCCTTTACCCTCACCTTCCAGATCGATAACCGAGGGTGCGATCCCCTCCCCGGATCCCCCCACCCCCCGTGCTGACCGACTCTCCCCCGCCCCTGCGCATCAGAGACTGACGAGCTCACAGGCAGCTTCCTCCTCTTCGTGGACACCTGCCCCCTCATCGAACCTTCCACCACGCCTTCCTCGCGCAACCTTTTGGGGACCGTCTTCTTCGATTTTTGCCCTGCTTGCTCCGCAGCTCGCTTCATCATCTCCTCGAGCGACAGACTCATGGTGCGTCCTGCCAAAGAAAGAAAGTTCAATGTAAGCACTTCAGACGCACTAATAGCAAAATCTATTATTCCTTCGGGCCAGATATTCAATGCTATCATCTCAGTCCGGGCGAGCGTCTTGTAGTCTCGGCCCTCCCCCGGTATCGCCATTAGAAAATGTGCCACCTGTTTCTCCTCGTCTCCCAGTTCAACCCCCTCCTTCGCCTCGGGATTCAGCTCTCCCCAATCCGATCTCATCAGCACATCCTCTGGAATGAAGACAAACACATATTGCTTGCCCCACCCCTTAATCTTCCCCGGTAACCCCCTAATAAGCGGATGGCTCTTCTTCACGGAGAGATAATAGTAGGACCTCAGCTTCTTCACCGTGAAGAAATAACGAAACAAAGACAACGAGGGGCGAACCTGGTTACTCACAGCACAAGGAAACCCACAACCACACTAATGGCATTGGGCATCAGATGATACAAGGGCAGCCCCAGGAAATTCAATACATCTAACACGAATGGATGGGGGGAAAGCGCAACCCTTGCTCGAAGGAGGACACATACACTCCCACCTCGTGGTCACCCGTGAAACACACCCTCTCTTGCGCATCCGGTTCGCGAACAGAATACGGTGGCCTAACATACAACTCAAAGATCTCAGCAAGGGACCTCTTCAGCACCGACTTCACGCCCGCAATCTCGAGGGGCATCGCCCCAGTTTCTGCGGCGGAGCTCCCTTCCCCCACCACCCTCGACCCCTGACCACGAAACGAAGACGTCGAGGAAGACATCGACAAAAACATACCTCTTACCTAAAGGGCACCGATGACTTGGACTGCAATGCTACGTCGGTGGCTGATTCCACGTGGACAACTCCGGCAAGGGCAACGAAATCTCTGACAACCCCAGCCGCTTGGAAAACCTTCGCCCAGCAATCAGCCCTGCCTCGCTCCCCACCCAGAGATCTTTTTAAGCGACACCGTGAAGTATCGTGACCGTCGACCTCGCGCCACGTGTCATCAATCCGTTCTCTCTTCCGCGTCGATCCGCATGGTCTGACGCTTCGAGTAATGGCAGCCGTCACTTCTGCCACGCGTCAGCCTTGAAGTGGTCGGGTCGCTTCGATTCCCCCCGTCGTCGAATCACCAGGATGACGTCTAGTCACGCGACCGCCAACAGGCCGCTTTGATTTCCGCCCAAATCCCGGCGAAATGATCGACCCTATTCGAAATTACGCCATCCTTAGAGCACTCCCACCGGGCGCATTTTGGTGGGGGATTTTGGTGGATTTTAGCAAAACCCCCCCGGCCAAAATGCCCCCCCTATCCAACGCATTCCAATGAAAAGCCCCATCTAAAATGCGGGATTTTGAGGATTTTGGGTTTAAAATGCGGGATTATTGAAACAATGGTTTTTTTCCTTCAAAAATTTGTATTTTTTGGGGAAAATTTGGCCAAAATCACCATCTCTGTATTTTGGGAAAAGCCCCCCGCTGGGTATGAAGCACATTTTGGGTGGGGATTTTGGCCAAAATTCCTCCCCCCATATTTTGGCAAAAGCCCCCCATGGACATGCTCTTAGCCTCTTCTTTCTATCCGTCGCTCGTACCCAGGATGGGTCCCGCCTCCGTCGGGGTGGCCGAAGCAAGGATGCACCGCTTAATCAATTTCAGACTTCGGTATCAACGTTTAGCAAGCGATCGAACGGACTGCACCACCTCACCCCACCTCGCACCGCTTCTGCAATCCACCTGGAATCACACTTTGCTTCGCAACAAACCCCTGGTAAATGCGGTACATCTCAACTTCCCTCTCCCGACGACCCGAATATCCTCGGTATAGCGAAGTTGGGGGCAATTATGTCCCTCACAAAACAAATGACCTACAGACACAACAAGAAAGAAGACAGTCTGACACAAGACCAATTCAGTGCATTTATCTAAATAGCAAAGCTATCCATTAAGCCATCTGCACGCTACAACAAGACATCGGGTCTAACCCTTATATAAGAAGGTACAGGATTCTCCAAACCCACTTTCTCAGCGATGTCGCCTCTCGGCCGACCGAGCCCTCATATCTCTCGCCACTTGGCGAACTTTCGCATCCCTTGCCTCTTGCAACAGCGGCACAACATGCTCGTCATGGTAGCGATGGATAGGAGCCTCGATCACTCCGCCCTCAACTTCCCGTTTTTCCTCCATCCACCGCATCATGATACCCTTCTCCCTCTTCTCCGCCTCAAGGGTCTCCTTTAGGCTGGCTATCTGCCGCTTCTGCAACTCGATCACCGTCTCCTTGCTAGCCATCTCTACGGCGTGCTTCGACCGGATGTCATACCTCTCCCGCGTCACCTCTAGGAGTTGGCGCTTGACCGTAGCTTTTGACGAATCAAAGTACGCGGCCCGCCCATTTTCTACCTCACAGGCCATCCTAACCTTCTCCAGCTCTGCTTCCATGTCCCTCAGCTTCCCATTGACCTCGCCGAGGTCCGCTCTCACTGTCTCAAGAGCCACTCTGGTGGCGGCCATAGGAGTGCGACGCCTCAGGGCCACCATATCCGTAACCATTTACAAAAAAACCCGAGTCAGCGGGACACGAGTAAAGAAAGCTTGGGGACGAGACGAGGGAACCGGCTTACCTGTACGACATGCCATACAGCAGAGCCGCACAACCGCTCCACCCCCACGCGGGTCAAAGATTCGCGGTCCCGTGGCAGCATGCAATACTCTACGAGGCACGCTGCCATCCCGACGTCCTCGAATATCGACTCGTCACGGCCCACTCGAAAGGGCAGCTTATGGAGACAGTCGTCCAGAAATTCCTCGACTTCCTCTCGAGTCCTCTTGAAATGAATGAGGGCACCCTCGTAACTCAGGCTCATCGACCTCCCCATATCCCGCAGAGGGATCCCGTACGGCCATTTCTGAACTGAGGGCGCCTTGCGAGGCTCGACCACCTCCGATACCCCCAGCGGAATGGAAAGACCTGCCTCCCGCACGGACGAGTCCGCTGGGAGGTCATCACCGAACCAACCGGTAGAGGTAATTGATTCGGGCGCCCTTCGTCCCCGGTTTGCTCTCTCCGCAATAGAGACCTCGCCTCCCCGATTCCAGGATCCTTCTTCGTGTGCCACTCCATTGCCTTTCTTGCAAGGACCAGTATCCTCTGCGACGGGGACTCCGGCTGATCCCGACACCTCCTCTGGCCCTCGCATCACGTCTCCACCTACGAAGGAAAAAGAGATCAGGGTAAGCCTAGCTAAAGGTTTACCAAATGTCAAAGGTACCTGGGGAACAAAAGTCCTGTGCGAGCCGATTGCACCGCGTCAAACTTGCTAGTATGCCTCGGGCAGCTCCGTCAGAATCTGGGCTTTTGCTAGATCATCCCAAGTCAGCTCCACCCTTTCACTCACTAGAGGGTTCCGCGCCCCCCAGTTCGAAACCAACACCACGTCGCTCGACATCATCACGAAGGCAAACTCCTCCATCCATTCGCCGACATCATCGGGCACCCCCAGGACAAGTTCTCGTCCCCTCCTAGCACAAACACAATAATAAATTCCCCTCTTCCGAACTACAAAGAAATGTTGGAACAGTGCCAGGGAGGGACTCAAGGTGTAACGACTGCTTTTCATGTATCTGGATTTTATATATTATAATATATGTTTTGGTGGATTTTCTCCTCTTGTGTGGTTTTCGTCTCCGTAGTTTTCATTTTCGATCGATTCGTCGTATTTTCTCGCTTCTTTCTTAGGATTGTCGATTTCGAAGTTTGTCACTCGTGACGGGCTTCATAACGGTCGTATCTAACTATTAGATCAAGCCTAGGAGTCTTAGGAATCGATCCCGGGGCCCCGCGCTCCATATCGGTACTTTCTGTGCTCATTAGCCGGTGTAAGAAGGGCCACCGACCGACTAGATGACGATCCAGTCGGTCGGCAATCCTTCTTGGACCGACTAGTTAGCTTTCTAAATTTCTCAGGAGTTACTGTTTATCGTTAGTCGGTCTAAGAACGTTGGTTGACCGACTAGGTTGCAAACTAGTCGGTCAGCAATGCTTCTTGAACCGACTAACTCATCATATTATTTTTGTATCAGTTACTGTTTACTCTTAGTCGGTCTAAGAACGTTCATCGACCGACTAGATGCCAAACTAGTCGGTCAGTATTTGTTCATGGACCGACTAACTATAGAATCCTAATTTCACCTGTAGCTACTGTTTACACTTAGTCGGTCTGCGTTGGTCGACCGACCGACTAGTTGTCAAACTAGTCGGTCAGTGGTTGTTCTTTGACCGACTAACTAGTGCGGAAAACCCTAGTTTTGCCCTAGCCGCCAGCTTAGCCTATAAATACCCAACCAAACGTTTTCTTCCCCTCCAACTCGACCCTAAACCCTAAAATCGCCCCCATTGATCCCCCACCTTCCTCCAAGCTCCATTGCTTCATTCCAAGCCCTAAATCCATCATCCAAACCATCCATCTACCCTATCTACCTCTCATCTTCCCCAAAATCTCACCAAAACCCATCAAATCCCCAAATCCCCCAAAACTCTAGTTTCCCCAATCTTCTCCAATCTTCTCCAGATTTGATCCTAGGGTTCCCCGGAGTGTTCCTTCCGTCTCCTCTCGGTAAGAGATCGATCTACCGTTGTTTTTATAACTTATTTATAATTTTATGAAAACCCTAATTAATTTCATGTGTTTGGTGTTTGTTTCCCCCTAAACAGCGATTTCCTCGTAGATAGCATCCGTGTGACGAGGTTGATCGTCATCCCCGGTGCTAGGCAAGTGAAACTTGCCACTTAGGGTTTAGGCCATGTTTTAGGCCATTTGCATGTTGTAGGCGTAAAAGAGGCTAGGCGACGAAATGAAACTCGCCTAGGCGCAAATTGGGGAATTAGCTTGACAACGAAGCTAATTCCGACTTTTAGCATGTTGCACAATTACCATGTCATGTTTACTTTCAATTAACGGTACGCGAATATGTTCATGTCATTGCATTTTGCCTGTCACGTTTACTTTCAATTAACGGTACGCAAATATCTGTTCATGTCTTTGCATAGTGATTATTCATCGTGATTGCGTAGCGCACGCTACAATATTATATTCCTGGCTCGTGTTCCAGAAGCGAGCTTAGTGAGTTGGAAACCCCAACGCTCGACACATATGGGTGGGGTAAGAGATAAGCGGCCTGAGCCCCGAGTTGGCCTGATCCGCCACTCCGGCCAGCAGGTGGACTCTCTAGTGCACAAGTGATTAATAGTGATAGAGATAAGCGGCCTGAGCCACGAGCTGGCCAGCAGGTGGACTCTCTATGCACTAAGTGTTTACCAGTGACAAGTGATTAATAGTGGTAGAGATAAGCGGCCTGAGCCACGAGCTGGCCAGCAGGTGGACTCTCTATGCACTAAGTGATAAGTGATAAGTGATAAGTGTTAAATGATAAGTGATTAGTGATTTGGTAGCTTTTGCTACATTGTGCATGCTTGCTTCTCTTTTTAAACTGTTGCATCATGCTTAACTGCCATGTCATTACTTAATACTATAACTGCTAGGTTGCTAGATGCCTCACTTTCAGTTTCCTTGCCCAAGTCTTTTAGACTTGCTGACATGTGCCCCTTTACTCTTTTGGGTGACACATGTTAGATCCTGAGCCCGAGTACCTCGTTGAGGACGAGGTGTTTGCTGACGCCGAGCCCGAGCTTGTGTTTGACGGGGAGTACGTGGACACTGGGGACCAGTCCTAGTGTCTCCGTTGCGTTTTATTTTGTTAGACAGTTGTTTGTTATTGGTGCGTGGCACCCATACTTTGTTATGTTGTTGCTTTTGTTGGCCTTGTTCTGGGCCTTTAGACTCTTTTCTTTTGGCCTGGTGGCTTTTCTGGATGTTGAACATATTTGTGATGTTGGACAATATTTGTGAGATGTGAATTTTATTTCAGTCTCTCCTTGTGTTATTATTGCTATTCTGTTGTGGTTACAGGGACCTGTTTATGTATTGTGGACGCTTATCGGGTTTGGGGCTTCACAGCTCCACTCTCGTGCGGACCTTTTCACGTCTCGCCTCCATTTTAGGGAAGCGGGTCGTGACAGGTTTTAGTGGTGGCCCATGCAGGTCATTCTGTAACTGCGATTTTTGGAATAGCAATAATAATATTTGAATGTCCAATAAATTAAGTTCGACGTCCGAGTCATAAGCTGTGAGTCTAATCTGATTTGTTTTCCGTGTCATTAGATGGCAGGAAGGCGTTTCACCCGTGGTGGGGGCAGTGGTGCGCTCCCTCATGATGAGGAGCCTGAGCGGGAACCCACCAGCGGTGAGATGATGCGGATGATGCTCCAGATGATGCAAGTGCAGCAGGGCGTGCTTTTGCAAGTCCAGAATGCTCCACTTGGTCGAGCTGCCCGGGCTCTTCCGGATGCCCCTCGCTCTGAGCCGGGAGCGAAGCAATTTCAGGAGCTGGGTCCCGCATATTTTGATGGTTCTGAGGGTCCTCTGGCGGCCGATGAGTGGATTCGGAACGTCGAGGACAATCTGAAGATGGCCAAGATCACCCCGGCTGGATGGGTTGATTTGGCGAAGAGGCAGCTGAAGGATAACGCCAGGAATTGGTGGGATGCTGAAGAGAAGTTGTTGGTGGAGCCGATAGCTTGGGCTACCTTCAAAGCCAGATTTGAGGGTGAGTTCTTCCCGAAGGCTGCCAAGGAGGAGATGCTGCAGCGTTTTATCGATCTGAAGCAGGGGAACTCGTCGGTGGACATGTACCACCAGGAGTTCATGAGGCTTAGTCGGTTTGCGCCGAAGATGGTGCAGGACGCTGAGGAGAGAGCTCAGAGGTTCCTGCAGGGGCTTGCTTCAGAGCTCCAGAGCTTTGTGACCTCCTCTGACCGGGAATCTTATCAGAAGGTTCTAGTAGCTGCCAAGAGGCAGGAGCTGCTCGTGAACCAGAGGAGAGGATCTGTGGTTGGTGCTGGGAAGAGGCCTGTGGAACAGGCGAGAGCTGTGGTTAGGCCTGGATTCAGGCCGAACCAGCCTGTTCAGTTTAAGAGGCCAGTAGGGCCTGCTCGGAGGACTTGCCATTTTTGTGGCAAGGAGGGCCATGTCAAGGAATCGTGTAGGAGGTTCTTGGGGCAATGTATCGCCTGCGGAGATCCTGCCCATGCTCTCAGGGAGTGCCCGAGGTTGAAGCAGCCTTGGAAGGCACCTATTGCTGCCCAGCCGTTGCAGCGGCGAGCGTCTGTTCCTGCTGGACGTGGAGCAGCTCCGCAGAGGCAGGCTTTTCAGCAGGCTGCTCCGCCGAGGAGGCAGGCTTTTCTGATGACCGCTGCGGAGAGCGAAGCTGTGGATGAGGTTATCGCAGGTAATCCTCATTCTAGCTATTACTTTCCTATTTGGTCTTGATTGCTAGATTATGTTGTTTGCTTGAACTTGCTTGTTTGCTAGACTAGGGTTTGATTGTTAATTGATTGATTAGGTGTGATTTTGGTGTGCACATTTCCTGCACGAGTCCTCTTTGACTCGGGTGCATCGATGTGCATTATTTCTCGGAGCTTCGTGGAGAGGCATTCCTTGTCGACGTCCCCTCTCCCCAAGAGTTGGAATATCGTTACAGGGAATGGTGTGGTCTCGGTGCATCGTGGTTGCAATTCTTGCTCGTTGGTGGTCTGTGGACATGAGCTTTTTGCTGATTTCATTGTCCACAACATCACCAACTACGATGCAGTTCTTGGGATGGACTGGCTTGCGAGCTTCTATGCTACGATCGACTGTCGGAGGAAGAAGGTGGTGTTCGAGATTCCTGGACATCCAGTATTTGAGTTCAGTCGTGGTAGCAGTTCGCTTGGTCCTGTCAGATTTCGGGCCAGGCCGGTGGAGGCTGTGGCTATGCAGATGGAGCTGGAGTGGCCAGCTGTGGTGCGTGATTTTGGCGACGTCTTCCCCGAGGAGATGTCTGGTTTGCCGCCTGATCGAGCTTTGGAATTTTCTATCGATCTTGTTCCAGGTGCGCGGCCGATTTCGAAGGCGCCGTATCGTATGGCACCTGCAGAGTTGGAAGAGTTGCGGAAGCAGTTGGATGAGCTTTTGCAGAAGGGTTATATTAATCCTAGTGTGTCTCCGTGGGGAGCACCGGTGTTGTTGGTTAAGAAGAAGGATGGTTCGCGTCGCATGTGCGTGGACTATCGGGAGTTGAATGCGGTGACCATTAAGAATAAATACCCGTTGCCTCGCATCGATGATATTTTTGATCAGCTTGGAGGTTCGAGGGTGTTTTCTAAATTGGATTTGAGGAGTGGTTACCATCAGTTGAAGGTGAAGAAGGGAGATGTTCCGAAGACAGCGTTCAGGACGAAGTATGGACACTATGAGTTCGTGGTTATGCCTTTCGGCGTAACTAACGCGCCCGCAGTTTTCATGAATCTGATGAACCTGATTTTCTACGACTTTTTGGATAAGTTTGTCGTTATCTTCATTGACGACATTCTGATCTATTCGAAGTCGGAGGAAGAGCATGCCTCGCACTTGAGGACGGTGTTGGAGATTTTGAGGAAGCATCGCTTGTATGTTAAGTTTTCGAAGTGCGAGTTTTGGCTGGATCGAGTTGCTTTTCTGGGGCATGTGGTGTCTGGAGATGGTATTTCAGTGGATCCCGAGAAGATTCGGGCCATCAGGGAGTGGCCTGTTCCGTCGTCTGCGTCTGAGATTCGGAGTTTTCTTGGACTTGCTGGTTATTATCGGTGATTCATCAAGGACTTTTCTCGTATTGCTGAGCCGATGACCAGGTTGACGCGGAAGGATGTTGCTTATGTTTGGTCGGGTGATTGTGGGAGTGCTTTTGGTATTTTGAAGGAGAGGTTGACGACTGCCCCTATTCAGAATATATTATTTTCAGAATATATTATATGAATGGTTGGTTTTCCCCTTGTATGAGATTTCTTGTTTTCGTCGATTTGTGGTTTCGGCCTTTCCTTGTGCTTTCTAGTCTTTTCCCGTAGATTGTCGATTTTGGAGTAAGACACTCATGACGAGCTTGTCTGTTCATGTCATTGCATTTTGCCTGTCATGTTTAATTTCTATTAACGGTACGCGAATATCTGCTCATGTCATTGCATACTTGAATACTCATCGTGATTGCATAGCATCGCTACATACTAGTGATATTTGTTCCGGCTAGGTGCACCCCTACGCCATACTTGTTAAATACACTTCCTGGCTCGTGACCAGAAGCGAGCATAGTAAGTTGCTAACCCCAATGCTCGATACGTGATCCGGCTAGGCACCCACCTTGCGTGGGCACAATCATATGCCAAATACACTTTCTGGCTCGTGTTCCAGAAGACGAGCTCGACACAGCCTGCGGGCAATAGGGCATCCATGTATGGGTGATCCCTTGTACTAGAACACAGCCTGCGGGCAATAGGGCATCCATGTGTGGGTGATCCCTTGTACTTGAACACAGCCTGCGGGCAATAGGGCATCCATGTGTGGGTGATCCCTTGTACTTGTTACTTGACAATACTTGTCACACTTACCACTTGATACTTGATACTTGTACTTCACTTTACTTGTTATCTCCATACTATACTTGCCATGCTATACATCATACTATAACTGCTAGGATGTTAGTTACCTTTCTTTCAGTTTCCTTGCACAAGTCTTTTTAGACTTGCTGACATGTGCCCCTCTCTCTTTTGGGTGTCACATGTTAGACTCAGAGCCAGAGCTTGTTGCAGAGGACGTTGTGTTGCTGTAGAGGAGTCTTGTGGATACTGGTGACTTTGTTGAGTTTCCTTTATGTTTTAGGATTCCTGTTAATTGTCGGTGCGTGGCACCTTGTTTTTGTATGTTATATTTTGTAGGCCATGTCGGGCCTTAGACTCTTTTTCCTTTAGCCTGGTGGCTTTTCCGTGATATTGTAATTTATTTTATGGATATTTTGAGATTTAATAAATTGCTTATTGTCTCACTTCATTATTAATATCGTTGTTTCGTATTGCGTTGCAAGGACCTGCCAATTTATTGTTGATTGACGCTTATCGGGCTTGGAGCTTTGCAGCTTCAAGTCTGAGCGGACCTTCTCACGTCTCGCCTCCACATTTTTGGGAAGCGGGGCGTGACAGGTTTTATTGGTGGCCCATGCAGGTCCATTTGCAAATGCGAACTATCAGAACAACGATAATAATTATAGAATGTCCATTAAATAAATTAGAACATCCAAGTTATAAGCCCAGAGTCTAGGTTTTTAGCGTTCCTATGTCTTAGGTGGCTGGTAGGCGTGTTAGAGCATCTGTCCCGGCTTGGTAGGAAATCCATTAGATCGGGACCATAGTGAGACTTAGTTAGAAGTTTGTGCTTGCTAGTTAGGGATCCTTGATTGATAGTTAGACTCCATGTTAGTGATTGATTTGATAGTCCTAAGAGTTACCTTAGTGGTTCCTGTCTAGCTCTGACCATGATAGACTCCTAGATTTCTTTGGTTGTTCGCTTGGGTTCATCGATTTCGGACCAAGCTGAACTCATTACATTGCTGTCCAGCTCCTTAGAGAGTCTTAGCGCTTAGTTCCCCAAATCTTTAGTTGGTTGACCGTAGGAGTTCCCCGTAGATTTTCCTGAGTCATGTCCTAGGTATGTCTATGCTTTATCATCCGACCAACTCCCTTGTCTCGATTCACATGACCACCTCATTACGATTATCATTGATCTTTTAAATCTTTTCCGTTGCAAATCTTAAATCTCCTAAGTCACTTTCCAATGCTTTCCTTATTTAAAGTTTTCGCTCAATTTAAATTTTTTTGAACCCGCTTTTAGTATTTCTCCCTTACTCCCGATTGAGCTAAAAGTCGTTCTTAGATTTTGAAGATGATTTGGTCGTTATGTTAAGTTACTATCTTGCAACTACTTTTCTAACATATATCTTCCGCATTTGATTTTAAAACCTTATTACTAATTGATCATTCGATATACCACCTTTTCTAAATTGCAAAAACTCATTTTAGCTATTTACCATACGTACTTTAAAATACTTCTTTCAAGATAAATAGAACCCTAATTAATTTATGAGTATATACAAATTATAAGTTTGTCGTACCCGTACTTCAAAATTCTTTATACCAACCCGTCCTTTATGGCAAATCCTTATTTTCCCCAAAAATATCTTCGATTTTCCTCCTTCGTTAAGTTTAAATTTGTTCGAAAACCTTCAATATATGCGTATTAGATTTCATGCTCTTTCACTGATTTAAAATTTATTTGCGTTTTTAAAAAACATCGGAACTCTTGTCGAGATTTTGATTAGTAGTTTATAATAATTTCCAGCCTATACTTAAGTATCGATATAAATGTCTTATCCCTTTTTCATATGTTAATATTATTCTGGACCATACTTCTATTTCTCCTAACTCGATTTATAATTTCCCTTCTTACTTATGCCATTAAAATTTTATTCAAAAAAAAAATCTCATCGTGCTTACTTTTAATATATCTTTCGAGTCCCTTGGGATTTCAGCTTTCAGCAAGTCGATTTTATGATCAACGCTTTCCCTATTTCAATTTTTGTAAAAATTACTATTTCGTAACCATTCCCTGAACTAGACCCTTCATAAATCGACTTTAAAGTTTTAATACCAACTTGATGAGTTTAAATATCCTTTTCTCTTCCCATACATACTTTCAAGATAATTTCTAAAATAGGACTTCGATTATATTATATATATATATATATCAGTACTACGTTCGTTTTGCTCGTACTTTAAGATCCTTGCATAATCAGTTTCTGTTGGCAAATCCGGATTCTTCTAGAAATATTTTCGATAAGGGTTATTTGGAATTTCTCTCCAGTTTTAAGACTTTGAAAAACTTTCAGCATGAGCTTAAAATTCTCTACAGTATATTTGATCCGATTTCATTCCTCGAATCTCGAAACTTTTTCCCAAAATTTTTAAACTACTGCCGCATAACGTTTTCTAACAAATACCTTGAATATTCGTGTAAATGATTTACTTCCTTTTATAATGATTTTATATAAACCAATAAACCGTTTTCTCCTATCATGTATATTCGACTCAAGCTTATTTCGAACAATTTGTTTTATCGACCTCTAAATATTTTTATACGAAAAGGGACATCAACTTTTGAAGTACAACAGTTTTCAAAGTTTTCGTATTTTAACTTAAAACTTTTACATACTATTTTTTTCTCTATTCCATAAGGGTATCCTTACCTCTTACTCTTCCCACCTAAGCAATCACAGTTTTACCCTAGTTCATCTAACCAATCTGGCTCCTTACCTTCGTCCTAGATGAACTCGTGCTTTTCGATCTTTCCATTCTTCACGCTTTTGATTTTGGTTTCTTTCCTTTTGTCTAGCCAATAGAGCTTGTCGTCGCCGTGTCAACCTTAATATAGTTTGGTGGGCCCCATTAGTGTAATTTGATATGTCGTCATAGTGTATTTAATTTCATGGTGCTTATGAAGTTGTATGTGTGTTGGTATTGATATATGTATGGATGCTGTGTTACGTATATAGAATACTCTTCGATGATTTTGAGTCTCACTCAAGCTTGAGTGGGTATACTCTATGTACAATAGTGTATTTGTATATGGTTGGTGTATAGTGATGGATGATGTATGTATAATGTTTGGATTGTGTGTGCCTGGTTGTGTTACGCACACGATTGTGGGTGGCTATACCAATATATAGTTATATGAGTTGGTCTTGTGGTATAGTTATTCACTAAGGACTTGGTTGCGTGAATATATGTGTGCTAGCTAAAGCTAAGTGTGTATATGTGCTGAGTATATAGTGGTATATATGAATGTTACATTAGCGTGCGTGGATGTGCACCATGCACGGGTAAGTATGTGATAGTTATAGGAAATGGTGACTATGGTATGTGTAGTGTGTCGTGATTATAGCTATAGGACTATATATGAAGTGATAATATGGTGAAATGTGTGCATGCATTTGAATGACTATAAATTGTGAAATTATAATGATGGTGAATGTATATTAGATATAGTGAACTTGTTTTAATAATGGTATGGTGTGATTACACATATTGATTGTTTGGTATTGGATGTGCACTAGGAGATATAGGGAGTAGTGTATCCTTATTATGGTGGTTCATAGGCAGTTATCTAAATGTGGCGTGAACTATTTGGTCGTTTGTGAGTAGGTGCACCATGGTATGTAATAAGTATGTAATAGTTATATAAGGATGTTGTGACTATATGAATGAATGAAATACGTGTATGAAATTGACTGATTGTAATAAGTATAAGTGTACTATGTGCGTGAATATATATTTATTTCCATGGTGTTAATAATTGACTACCTAGTGTATATATATAAGCACTTGAAATGAATGTACTTGGTTGAACTTTTGAGGTGATATTGATTGAGGGTAGTTACTAGGGTGACTAGATATAGCTATAGTTAGGAAGTCTGAGGACGGACTTTATTCTAAGGTGGGTATGATGTAACGACTGGTTTTCACCTATATGTATTTTCAGAGTATATTATATGAATGGTTGGTTTTCCCCTTGTATGAGATTTCTCGTTTTCGTCGATTTGTGGTTTTGGCCTTTCCTTGTGCTTTCTAGTCTTTTCCCGTAGATTGTCGATTTTGGAGTAAGACACTCATGACGAGCTTCATATCGATCATATCTTAGAGATAGGTAGATCCTAGAAGCCATAGAAATCTTCCCGAAGCTTCGCGCTTCGAATCGACACTTTTCGTGCACGTTAGTTGGTTCAAGAAGGAGAACCAACCGACTAGATCTCAATCTAGTCGGTCGGTAATCCTTAATGGACCGACTAGTGGGCTTTGATTATAATTCAGGAGTTACTGTTTATCTTTAGTCGGTCTAAGAACATCTTTCGACCGACTAGTTCCCAAACTAGTCGGTCAGCCATTGTTCTTCAACCGACTAGTTCATTGATCATTTTCCCAGCCGAGTTACTGTTTACTCTTAGTCGGTCTATGAACACTCACCGACCGACTAGTTCTCAAACTAGTCGGTTGACAAGCCTTCACAGACAGACTAATTCAAAGTTCATCTTTCCTTCAGGAGTTACTGTTTTCTCTTAGTCGGTTACAGTTGAACGACCGACCGACTAGTTCCCAAACTAGTCGGTCAGCCACCCTTCTTTGACCGACTAATTCACCCAGAAACCCTAGGTTTGCCCTAGCCGCCACACGATTTTCTATATAAACCCCCAATCGTTTTCTTCTCTTCCCTCTCTTCTCCTGAACCTCCTCCTTCCCCAAATCATCCCCCTTCATCCCCAAACCCTTCCTCCTTCATCCCAAGCCATTCCTTCCTCCCTTGGAGCTTCCCTCTCGCCATTTAGGCCGGCCACCTCCTCTAGGTCGCCGGAAAATCCCCAAAATCCCCAAAACCCCATTACTCCAAATTTCTCCATCCATTTCTAGATCTGGACCGTAGGTTCCCCGGATCGTTTCTTCCGTTGTCGTGCTTGCTCGGCGTCGTTCTTCCACTACGCTATCGAGTAGTATTCTTCCTTTAATATTCTCATAACCCCCCATTATGATTTGTGAAACCCTAATAATAATGGATGTTGTTTGATGATTGTTTCTCCATGACAACGATCTCTTCCCGTACCTAACTTTTCGTGGTGTGGCTCGTTGAACGTCGTCCTCGGTATTAGGCAAGTGAAACTTGCCACTTAGGGTTTTAGGCCATGCCTTAGGCCAATTGCATGCAGTAGCGTAAAAGAGACTAGACAGTGAAATGATAGCTGCCTAGACGCCTATTTGATCTAGTTTGACAACGAAACTAGATCTGTCACCTCAAATGATCTAGCTTGACAACGAAACGAGATCCAACCCTGTTAACTTGTTGTTCATGCAAATTAAACTGCCGTGTGTGATTCTTTAACTGTACGCCTTACTACATGCCATGTCATCCATGCATCTTTAACTGCCATGTTTAATTCTATTAATGGTACGCGAATATCTGTTCATGTCATTGCATTTTGCCTGTCACGTTTAATTCAATTAACGGTACGCGAATATCTGTTCATGTCATTTCATTTTGCCTGTCACGTTTAATTCAATTAACGGTACGCGAATATCTGTTCATGTCATTGCATTTTGCCTGTCATGTTTAATTTCTATTAACGGTACGCGAATATCTGCTCATGTCATTGCATACTTGAATACTCATCGTGATTGCGTAGCATCGCTACATACTAGTGCTACTTGTTCCGGCTAGGTGCACCCCTACGCCATACTTGTTAAATACACTTCCTGGCTCGTGACCAGAAGCGAGCATAGTAAGTTGCTAACCCCAACGCTCGATACGTGATCCGGCTAGGCACCCACCTTGCGTGGGCACAATCCTATGCCAAATACACTTTTTGGCTCGTGTTCCAGAAGACGAGCTCGACACAGCCTGCGGGCAATAGGGCATCCATGTGTGGGTGATCCCTTGTACTTGAACACAGCCTGCGGGCAATAGGGCATCCATGTGTGGGTGATCCCTTGTACTTGAACACAGCCTGCGGGCAATAGGGCATCCATGTGTGGGTGATCCCTTGTACTTGTTACTTGACAATACTTGTCACACTTACCACTTGATACTTGATACTTGTACTTCACTTTACTTGTTATCTCCATACTATACTTGCCATGCTATGCATCATACTATAACTGCTAGGATGTTAGTTACCTTTCTTTCAGTTTCCTTGCACAAGTCTTTTTAGACTTGCTGACATGTGCCCCTCTCTCTTTTGGGTGTCACATGTTAGACTCAGAGCCAGAGCTTGTTGCAGAGGACGTTGTGTTGCTGTGGAGGAGTCTTGTGGACACTGGTGACTTTGTTGAGTTTCCTTTATGTTTTAGGATTCCTGTTAGTTGTCGGTGCGTGGCACCTTTGTTTTGTATGTTATATTTTGTAGGCCATGTCGGGCCTTAGACTCTTTTTCATTTAGCCTGGTGGCTTTTCTGTGATATTGTAATTTATTTTATGGATATTCTGAGATTTAATAAATTGCTTATTGTCTCACTTCATTATTAATATCGTTGTTTCGTATTGCGTTGCAAGGACCTGCCAATTTATTGTTGATTGACGCTTATCGGGCTTGGAGCTTTGCAGCTTCAAGTCTGAGCGGACCTTCTCACGTCTCGCCTCCACATTTTTGGGAAGCGGGGCGTGACATAAACCCCGACCTCATTATCTCCGGGCGAGCACACCGTTTCCCCCGGTCCGGGGACCCATACCTCATAGGGCAGTCGCACGAACCGCACGCAAATCTCCTTGACGTTAATCCTATCCGACCTACATTGGAGGGACCCAATCACCCTCGGAACAACGGTGCGCCATGACCCCCTTTCCCTAGACCACTGTATCCCCCGCGGTAATGCCCCCTCTTCCATGTGCTCCTCCTCCCCCACTCTGCTACAGCCTCCGAACTCGAAACGAGAAGCCATCGGTCGGAAAATAAAAAATTACCTAGTTGATCCGTCAGACCGGGTAGACGTTCGGAAGGAGATCACCGGTGGCAGAAGCTGCAACCACGCCAGCAAGCAATAGACAAAAAGCAATAAACACCGGAGAAGAATCGAAGACAGAAGAAAACTCCCGCCGACCGCCTTCTAGCCTCTTTTTGTTTATAAAATAGGCCACCGGGTCATCACGACCGTCGATGCGTCGCCACGCGGCGCCCATCGGGGTCTCCCTGATGCCTCGACTGGCGTGAGAGTCACCTCATCCTCGCGTCATGAACCCTATCATGGGGACGTTTCATTTTTCTACTGCCCTTTCGAATCGTATTAATGACTAATAGGGCGGGAGTTCCGAAGCTGGCACCGCCACCCCCGAGCGCGGATCGAAATCCGTACCGACAGCTCAAAACATCAGAAACCGTTCGCCCTCCGAGCCGAGCCGGGCTCCCGCCTTGGGCTCGAAGGCCAGGGGCAATTGTTACGACCTAAAGATCGTGGGAGTCCGGCTCCCGCCCAAAACCACTAATATACCTCACTGACTCGCCCCTTTGCAAACGGACTACCGGTCCGGAGGACCGAGGCTACATGGGAAGGGGCGCACCTCGCAGTGCCCCTCTCCCGACCGAGGCGTATAACCGCTCTCGCTCGACCCGCCAGGGGCAGTGCGCTCGGGGTACACCCATACAGCTCAGCCTTGGATGTTGACAGAGGCACGTACATACCCCTCCCTGCCAGCGGTCCATGATCCGCACCCAAAAAGGTGCGTGGCCAGGCCTAACAACCCACGAACAGGTTGACCCGGCGGTCCCACGCAAACCCCGCCACGGGGGATAGCATCGCCTGACCCTTGATTCTTAACGCACGACAAACAACCTAGTGTAAGGACACGACTGACACTAGCGCTGCCCGACCATCTGACAAAGCACCCCCTGGCCACTGCGCCCCCTGACACTTAATGCTTTCGGCCCTGACACCCTGACAAAAGCGCTCCTGGCTGTTGCGCCATCTAACAAAAGCGAGTCTGACACTCCTGTTCATGACATCCTCGTCCGAAGCTTCCGCTGACAGCCGGGCCAACTCAGCACGTCGAGTCAGCATGCCAGGTCAACCCCACCTAATCGTCTCCCATCAGGTATAAATACCCCTCACTTCTTACGGTGAGGGGGTTGGCAAATTCTCTCTCAATCCCATTATTCACACACGAGAGCAAAGGTCGTTCATATCTTTGTTCTCCCACTCATAGCTCGTCACATACGGTCGACACACCCTCGGTCCGACCTGCGTGCCCAGCCCCCACTTTAAGTCCAGTTACTGACTTAGGCATCGGAGAGGCTAAGGGTTGGACCCCAACCCGGTCTTTCTGACGAGTTGCTCGTTGTGCAGGGTAGCTCGCCCCTTGGCCGAGATTCCCCTTCGGCTCCCGCCATCCGATCCTCCTCCGCCGCGTCCGGCGGGATTTGACTCCGTGGTCTGCTCCGGCAGCCAGTTTAGCTTCTTCACCCCACTAATCACTTGTCAAAAAGCCTACCTAAATCCTCTTATCAATATAACCACCGTGCCCTTGGTTCCCCATAATACAAATTCATTGTACGCGAGTTCTACCCCGCAACAATTATGAATGATGAGATGAAATGGCTATGATGAAGGGCATGACACTTGGGTGCATGACCCATTTGATATGTGATTTGAATTACAATGGAGGGCATGGCACTTCGGTGCATGACCCATGTTGATATGAATATGGAATTGCTAAAATGTTAAATTGAAACTCTTGAATGTCTCAGTCCTCTTTAATGAGGGTGAATTAGCAAAACCCGGGTTTAGGTGGGATTTGAGTAAACTGTGGATATTAGGCCTGGACTGAGAAGTTGGGGGGAAATGATTATGTGATATGTGATGTTTATACACACTCGCCTTTACCAGGAGTGGAGGAGATATTTATACCCACTTGCCTTTACCGGGAGTGGAGGGGACATACATAGGTTGTGTTATTATGTGGAGATCCTCACTCCTGCCAGGGACGGGGGAGCTGAGAGGCCCGGTGTCGTACAATACCCGTGTCCACTGCGCCGTGTGCTATATTCACCCCAAATTTGGGGCGAAGTACAGGACCTGGTATCACACAGTTTACCCAAGTTTCCAACTAAATAAATTAACAGACATGTGTTCTATATGTTGCTTCTTCTGTTTGCAACGCCTCCTTTTCCCTTCGCATGCTTGCTTGTGACACTGTGGTTACACATGGCACTTGTGATTCCTCTCTTAGTATATGTTGTGTGAACACTTGTATTATTATTCGTGCTGACCTTTTCTTGCAGTAACTCGACATCAAACCGTAGGTATGATTCCTTACTTAGCTGTTTACTTTTCGTCACATTATTTAGTTGCATGTCTTATGTATCTTACCTTGCTTTGTGGTTGATAACATTAAATTAGTGTTCCAAATCCAAGTTGGTTCCTGCTGGGGCACGCATTGACGTGATCCTCCCTATTTTTTAGGTAGTAGGGGCGGCACAGTTGGTGGTGACTTGAGGTTAGATTTAGGGATGGCATTTGGTGAGAGCTGTAGTTTGTATTATGACTGGGTTGTCTTGGAAGATGGAGAGTGGTTGTGTTTGTGTAGTGATGTACCTGGACTATGTATATTAATGAAACATGTTATATATAAAATGTTGTTGTTGTTCATGAGATTGTTCGATATTATTGTGGAGCTTCACTTGTACTATCCCAGCATGTGCGCAGTGGCCTGCATATTCAGTTTCTCCTTCCTCTCTTTTTCCTCTCTCATCACCCTCACCCTTTAGGATACTTGGAAAAAAATTTAGATGCCGGGTATTCTGGGAGAGGGGCATGATAGATTAAAGCTCTACTAGCATTGATCTAAATCCTATCTACGGAAGTGGCTTGGAGGATGATTGAGGATAATTGTCGAGCACAATGCATTTACCGCATATCGATGACCCAAGGAAGTTGGCTTAGACGTGGGGTAGGTAGACTTGTCATAGGATCACGGAAGTGGATGGTAAGTGATAACATTAGGAACTATCATATTATTGCATCACGAAAGTGGGTGGTAGGAGATGTCTTTTAGGTTAGACAACCTTGTCCTATCTCATGATTTCAATAACCAATCAACCTGAATCAATCCTAGTTTAATTTTGATTGCGATGGTACCTGGCTCTAGAGATTTTCCCATTATTGATATTTCTCTCTAGCATTCATATTTACTTGCTAAATCGATCGTGTGGCTAATAAACTCTGGATTAAACCAATACTCAACTTTGCCTCCCAGTGGACGACCCGTTAGCGCTACAACTACACAGTGCGCTTGCGGTATAAATTTTGATCACTCTTGCGAAAGCGATAAGTTTTCTGGCTTCATTACCGGGGATGCTGATATGCTCATATTTTGCATGATTAGTCGCATATTTCCATGTCACATTTCACCCTCCAATTCCTCATTTTATATGCTTTTATACAACTAATTGGGACTATTTGGCTTTGAGAGCGTTTTGTTGTATTTCAGGGATTTGGAGCGATATTGGAGAAATTTAGAGTCAAGGGGATGATAGACGACGCAGGAGCACCATGAAGATTTATGAAGGTATGTTTGAGGTCCTAAAGAAGAAGGCCAAAGAATGAGATTTGAGAAGAAAGAAGAAGAAGAAAAAGAGAAGCTAGCTGTAGCTCCTATCAGTGCTAGCCAGTCCACTCGGACCGAGTGGGCTTGCCACTCAGTCCGAGTAGGTGTAAACAAATAAATGATGAAGTTGAGACTTAGCAGCTGAAGAGCTAAAGAGGCACTCGGTCTGAGTAGCTTGGCTACTTCGTCCGAGCAAAAATGATGGCAGAAGGCCAATTCTGAGCCAACCCTCTGTACTCGGACCGAGTGCCTAGATGACTCGGTCCGAGCAACTATTGCTTGAGATCGAGAACAAGGGAATGTTGGGGCTACTCGGATCGAGTGCAACCGCACTCGGTCGAGTGAGGTAAATCAGCCAAATTTCAGGATAGCCTTTCATTCTTTTAAGTTCTGCTTTCATACAACTGGGAAAAGTATTTTTTTTGATATTTTTCATGGATATTAGACTTCATAACGGTTCCAATGCCACTAAGAACGTGCAAAACGGAGGTTAGATGAAATCTGTGGAATTTTCAGTTTTGGAGCTTCCAAATCATTCCTGCAGTAGATCACTACTACAAAATGGACCTTTAATAGCACACCTTTAACAGCGCTTGTCAATTATAAACGTTGTTAATTAGAGGCACATATAATAGACAGTGCTTCTTTCTGCAAGCGCTGCTAAAAGTCGGATAATAGACATCACTTCTTTCTGCAAGCGCTGTTAAAGGTCGGATAATAGACATCGCTTCTTTCTGCAAGCGCTGTTTATTAGAGACACTGATAATAGACATCGCTTCTTTCTGCAAGCGCTGTTAAATGTCAGATGATAGACATCGCTTCTTTCTACAAGCGCTGTTAAAGGTCATATGATAGACATCGCTTCTTCCTAGAAGCGCTGTTAAAGATCAGGAAAATTTTTCCCAAAAAATTTGGCTATTGCGGGCTTCCCAAATGTTTTAATCTTTTTTGTTCCCCCGTATACATCATTCTCCTTCTCACCTCCTTCTCACTCTGGCTCTTAGGCTTCCCCATCTCCGCCCCCTTCGCCTATTCTCCCTTAAACACTCAGCCCTCCCCCAATTATCCGCCGCTGCCACCGATTTCTTCCTCCTCTTCAGCGATGAATCAGATGACAAAGAAGAGGACGAGCTCTCAGGCTCCAGCGACTCACGCTTCACCGGCGACCCGGCTTCATCCACCCCAATCTGGAGTGGGAAATCGAGCAGCGCGCATGACCCGTGGATGCGGTATGCCGCCTGGTCGTACGCCATCGCTGCGTCCTCTGTCGACTCAAATGTCCCCAGCCAAACCTGGCCCAGTTCTTCGCCGGATCCCTGATCTCCGTCGCGAATTTCCTCGTCGAGGAGCGGATGAGATCGGATTGCAAGCCCTGCTCGAGGCTGATGAGGCACACCGCCGAAATCTTTACCGTCGTCGGTGACCTCTCCTTCTGGGTCCTCTGCAGGCTCCACTACGGTCTATACACCCTCAACTCTCGGTGTTTGAATCTCAGTAACCTCATCTTCTTAATCTACTTCTGATTATGGATTTGTGACCATATAGGTATTGTGAGCAATATGTGTTTGATAAAATGCTTAAAAGTAACTGTTGCTTGTACTCGTTATCGGAATATCCTAAACTGTTTGATCCCTTGGGTGTGACTTGCTTTCACTAGACAGCATTTTCTCTGCTATGCTGGCTCTGCTCTATGGCTTGGCTTGGGCTCCATGGGTATAATTTTGTATTGATCTTTCTTTCTGCCTCTCTAATGAAAGAAATTAATGCATGTTGTTTTGGGGTTTATTGACATGTCATCTCTGCTATGCAGGTCCCGTATCTCAGTGCCTCATTTGGCGTCGTGTATGTTCTTGTAAACCCATCTGTAAGTGATTTATGGACTGAAAACTTTTCCTTCAACGACAATTTCTCTTTTACCCTTCACTTAATTGATAAAATAGCAATTGTATAGGATTAAAATTTCTACTTATTTATGTACATTCACAGACTTACGCAGTTGTGTCAAAGGCAGCAGTTACAACTGACCAAGTATGCCTCTCAACTAATAATCCCGTAGTATAGTACTTTGAACTTAAAAAGTATAAAATCATCATTTTAAATTTTTCAGTTAAATGTGTCATCGTTCAGAGTGTTCCATCTGTAGGATTCACAATTAGCATCACTGCTATCGAACGATGCTAATTTCAAACGTGGCTTGTATGTTTGTCCCACTTCTAAAGCATAAGCTGCCTGTTGAAATTTTACAGGGAAAGGCACAAGGATTTATCGCTGGCGTGCAGTCGATTGCCAGCTTCTTGTCACCTCTTGTAATGAGTCCATTGACATGTGAGTGAAAAAAGCTGAGGCCTCCCCACAGAATATCCATACAATTTTTGTCTTTACGTAATTGACCTTTTGGGCATTAAGACCCAATGGATAATCGAATTGCCCGCCTCTTTAACAAGCGCTGTTAAAGGCCCACCCTTTAACAGCGTTTGCACAACCAAGCGCTGTTAAAGGCCCCCTCTAACAGCGTTGTAAAGCGCTATTAAAACCAGTACCCCTTTAGCAGCGGCAAGATAGACATCGCTTGTAAAGCGCTATTAAAGACCTTATTTAAGCGCTGTTAAAGGTACATTTTGTAGTAGTGGATCCGGACCAATTTTTTGCTGATCCTTCGATAAAAAGATTCATTCTCCTCATAAAAAGAGAAGGTAGAACCAATAAACAAGATGACAGTTCTGTGCTTAATTCTGCCACTCGGACCGAGCGCTAGGCTACTCGGTCCGAGCTGGCTGGCCCCACAACTTAAATCTGCGATTTGCTAACGGGTTTTACCCGATTTGTTGCAAATTTTTGGGGGTTTCACTTAGTTTTTCAAGGGTTTTGAAGGGGGGAATATTTAAGGGGAGTGGCAGCCATCAATTGGGGAGTTCCCCTCTCTTCATTCTAATAAGAGATTAGGTTAGTTTTAGGGTTAGTTTTTAGGGTTCTTGGAGATTGTTCTTGGAGATTGTTTTTGAGGGGGGGGGGAATATTTACGAGAGTGGTGTCTCATGGTCACGTAGCTTGCCTTCCCCTTGACTCTCGAACCACCGATGGTCGTCTTACTGTGTTGGAGGAGTCGACTTCTCTCCTTCGGTGAGATTTCGACGCCTTCGCATGCTCGACGGCCACACATCAAGAGAGAGTCGAGGCAGACCTAGCCTCCATTATTGACATTCTTCGGACACGTGGCCCAACTCCCGTGATCCTAGCTCACGCCCCTCCACCCCGGCCAGCCACTGTGACTACCGTTGCACCACTCAGTGCTCCACATTCTCTGGCTTCCATAGAGCCTACTTCTCCCACACCTGAGTCGGTCACCACAGTCCTGTCCACCTCTGCTCTTGTCCTGTATTCACCACCCACATCTTCTGGTCCACAGCAGCGGGACCCATCATCACCTCCAGAGTGTGGTGTCCCTGCTTGATTCTGTCCATACTCACTTTTTGCCTCCCTCACATTATATTGTGCCCATCTGTCTGTTTGGGGCCCTCGTCTTACATAGCTTGGGGGAGGACCCACCATGCATCATCCTTGCATATGAATCATCATTTCATCATATCACGTCTTATTTTCTTCTATACAGTTTTATTTTTCATTCATTTTCTATCCCCCACCCACCCACCCTTTCTAGCATCATCTTCCGTATACTAGAGTTTTCTCAGTAGTGAGGACACTGCTAGGTTTAGCTTGGGGGATGAGCGATGTCGCTTTATTTTCATTTTTCTTTTATATTTTTCTTCCTTTTTCAGCCTTTTAATTTACTTTTCCACCCATTTTCCACCTTTTTATATTTTTTCTCATTCAGCATCACGGTTTTCATTTTTTGCCATGCATGCATATCTGTTTTTCATTCTCTTATTTTCTCCACCTTTTTTCTTTTTGCTGAGGCTGTTCTGCATGATGATACTTCTCGTTGCCCTTGATAGTTACACACGGTGCTTATTATTTGATGACATGCTATTTAGGGTAGTTTCAGCTTTACTATCTATATGCGTGCACATTCTTTTGCTGATCTATCTAAATTAATGCATGTTATGAATTGAAAATCAAATGCATGAAATAATATCTAGTATGCGCTATGTTGGGTAATGCACCTAGGTTCACGCATCATTAGAACACTTGGAGCATCTGCTTGTTATCTCATTCACTTCTGTTTGCATGCTTGATGTTATTGTGTTTATTACTACGTGCTTTTCAGTATTCGTCTAGATGAATGAAAATATCCATACTAGTTATGAGTTTAGTCAGAGTATTATCATATTGAATCGTTGTGCACCTCTGATGAGTGAACCGAGTGATTCATTATTTTTCTTCTCTACATATCTTTATGATTCTCTACATATCAGTTGGTTTCACCCCCGCAGGTACCCTTACCGCATCTCATTTTCCAAAAACCCCAAAAGAAAAAATATAGCTTCTAAATAAAATGAAAACGAAAAAAATAAAAAAAGAGAAAAAGAAAAGAAAAAGAAAGAAAAGAAAGAAAAGAAAGAAATAAGATTGTTTTATATTCCTTTATTAGAAGCTATCACACATACTTGGAAAAAGATAAAATTTCCATATCCTATTCCTAGATGCGACGCCTCAAGCTAAGCTTAGGGGGGTTGAACCAATTGATCATATGAGTGAGTATATCATTATAGTGGAGACGGTGCACAACGGGGAGATTAGATAATGCTTGAACTTTACGAAATATTTTAGTTTTTGGAGATTTTTCATGATTCGAAATGAATATTTGAATAGCATGATTCATTTCCATTCTTTATTGCATGCTGGTGATTTCTATATGCTCCATTTGTATCTATTGATTGAAAAGTGCACTGCCAACTCTTTTTATACTAGACTCTATGGATTGCACGAGATTGATATGAGTTGATGGCATTATATTAGAAGATCCCTATTTTTGTCTCTATCGCATGCTAGACATATGATTAGTTAAACTTGAAAATACCATTAGCTTGTGTTTTTACTAGTCGAAGCATCGTGACATACTGTTGAGGCTTGAGATCTGATTGAACAATCTTAGCATACTCCATCCATCTCTATTCTCTTTTATTTTTATTTTCTTTTGTTTATCTCTCGGTGTACCTAGTATTCGTCTTCCTCGAGGACGAGTAAGAGGTAAGCTTGGGGGATTTTGATGTGTCCATATTTTCCATCTTTTCATAGCATCATTCCATTACATTTCATATCATTTTCGCATCTAAATCCCGTATTTTAATACGATATTGCAATTCTAACGCCATATTCGAGTTTCATGGAGTTTTATAGATTTTCAGGGATTTTGGAGCGATTCGGGACCCATTTTGGATATGGACACATCCGGCATACCCTGGAGCCCGTTGGCGAGTTCGCCAAGTTTTGGAGGCCCACGAGAGGAGTAGAGGAGATTGCCAGGAGAGGAGGAGAGGAGGAAAGAAGCAGCTCATGATTTCCCAGGCGACTCGACCGAGCAGAGCACCTGCTCGGTCGAGCAGAGGCAAGATGAACAATGGGAGCTGATACGTAGGCTGCTCGGACCGAGCACGCATGCTGCTCGGTCGAGCAGCTCCTATCTCGAAGCCCAATCAACCCCTTGCTCGAACTGAGAAGATCTAAGGGCCACCGAGTCAGTTGGTGCTCGACCGAGCAAGGCCGACTCGGGCCGAGCAGACAGAGTGGAAATTTTTAGAGAAATGCGGCTCACTGACGTGCTCGACCGAGCAGGAGGGCTGCTCGACCGAGTAGCCTAACCGAGCAAGCCTCTACTCGACCGAGTCATTGACTCGGTCGGTGACAATGAAGGCTATTTTCGGAAGTTTGCTTGGCCGTCTGATGCGCGCTTGGGAGTGAAGTGTGGATCTGGATTGTGCAAATTGGGGGTTGATTCTATTGTAACTTTTGAATTATTTTTGGAGAGAAAAGGAGATTAGAACTTGTTAGATCTAGAACTAATTTTTGGAGATTATTGAATTATTTTTGGAGCTCTATTCTGATTTGTGTTTTGGAATTTTTGGGATTTCTTTGGATTATCGTTTGCTGCTATTCTTCTTCGTCTTCGGTACGTAAGCTATTCAATCTTTATTTGATTAATATGCTACGATGTTTTTGATCACTCCTTATTTTACACCTTTTTTCTGCATGTTTTCATGACGTTTTGATCGCCCATAATGCATTTTTCACGATTATTCGACGATATCGCGACACTTTTCATTATTTCTTGTTTTTGTCATATTTCAGAAGATATGGAGCGATTTGGAACGAAAACGAGATCAAAGGATTTTTGCACACTTCAGAGTATCACCCACGACTTATTGGAGGAGTTATCAGCGATAGAGGATGAGCTGAAGAAGAAGGAATTCCATAGGAGCGCCGAGGAGGCAAAAAGGAGAAGAAAGGAGCCAAGATACAGCCCACTCGGCCGAGTACACCACTCACTCGGCCGAGTCAGAAGCTGTACTCCCCGAGTAAAACAGATACACACATCAAATTTTCAGCGTTTACTCGGTCGAGCAAGGAAGTCTACTCGGCTGAGTGAGAAAGCTCACTTGCCCAAGTGAGAAAGCTCACTTGCCCGAGTGGTACAGAGAATTCGTCCAGAGAAGCTGCCAACTTACTGGAATTTCTGAGGAAGCCCACTCAGCCGAGCATGATTGCTCACTCGGCCGAGCAAAGAAGTCTACTCGGCCGAGTCAGTCAGAGAGACAAACCCCAGAGAACCCCGAAGTTACTGTTATTTTACAGGGTTTGTCACTCGGCCGAGTGACAGTGGTCACTCGGTCGAGTGACCCTCTCCGACTGTTGCTAGGAATGCGAATTCTGGGCTGCGGAAGGGCAGTTTTGTCACAATTTTTTTGGACGATTTTGGCTTTTATTTAAACCTAGTTTTTACCCTAGTTTTAGGAGAGACTTGAATTATTTTTAGAGACTTTTATTAGGTTTTTGACGGCTATTCTTTTGTGAAATCTCAGCTGGAGATCATTGGCGACATTATTGGTTTGTCTTTCTTGCTAAAAAACTCATTTTTATGAATTGTTTCTTCCTTACAATGAATTGTGCTATGATTCCATCTATTATTTCTGAGATTTTCATGATGATTAGTGATAGTTCCGTCGTTCTAGGGCATGGGGATGAACCTTATAGACCCGATCTTTGAATTGTGATGAATTTATAGATTTGTTGCTAGAATTGATAATGGTTAGGTTGTGATCGATTTATTACGAGTAGCTAGGAATTCATATCGATTGAGATTTGCAAGAGATTGGATGCCAATTGATAGGAAGGCCTAGATATTAGATTTAGATTAATAATTGAAATTCTCTAGATTTGGTTTGCAAGAGATTAGACCAAAGCCAGGATTTTTAATTATAAATCTATACCAATATTCGTTTGCAAGAGATTGGACGAATACGAATTATCATAACCTAGATCGTAGCTCAAGTTTGCACGAGAGTGGGCTCGAGATGCGATTGGGCGATAATGTCGATCTTCAAGCTAGCGGTTTAGGGTAGAGTTTGCACGAGAGTGGGCTCTATTCTAGGTTCGCTATAGACCGGCAATAGCATGAGAGCGTGAGCTTGGTTCAACATTAAGTTACGACTAATTCACCTACATTCAAGCTTAGCAACAATGAAATTTATGATTCACAAGGATAAGAGACGGTTCATAGTGGGAATTACCTATCCATAGACACTTTTATTATATTAAATTTGAATTGATATTTATCCAACTTCTTTATCACCGACACCGACATCCATCACCATTGTCATTACATCACATCATAAACCATCTCCACCAATACAACATTCATAGTCGAGCCACCCTAGGATAGATTGGAACCAACACCACCTCTTCGTGTTCGATACATGCTCGCCACTTGACCGTGCGCTTGCGGTAAAACTACAATCGTTCTCCGGGTGTATATCCGGGGCTGATCAAGTTTTTTGCGCCGTTGCCGGGGAGACAACGGTATTTTGTTTTCCTTACTTATTTATTTCTTTTTGTTTTATTATTTTTATCTTTTTATTCCTCTATCGTGATAACAATTCCATCGAAGCTCTATTTTCCTGTACATGTACACGAGAATGACGGAGCATCAAAAAGATCTATTATTTGACCTGGAGATCGAGTGCACCGAAAGGAGGCTTGCAGCCCAGAGAAGACTTGCTATAGAGGACGATTGTATGAACCGACGGGAGACACCGGAGGAGTTAGCGGCACATATGGCTAGGCTAATATCTATCAGAGATAGGCTTCGGCCTAAGACTACTTCTACTACCTCATCTATTGCGATGCCGGAGTTGGCGGTGGATAAGAATTTTGAGCTCAAAACGGGACTTGCGGTCTTAATGCAACAAGACCCATTCCATGGGAACTCCCATGAGAATCCACACTACCATCTTCAATTATTCTTGTCCAAGTGTGCCACCTTTCAGATGTCCGGTGTACCGGTAGATGCTATCCGACTGCGCCTCTGCCCATTCACTCTAAGAGACAAAGCTTTGTATTGGTTAAGGACGCAAGCGGAGGGGATCTTTACTACATGGGATGAGTTGGCGAGTGCTTTTGTGAACAAATTCTACCCACCATTCAAGGCCGTCAAGATAAGGAGCGCGCTCATGTCCTTCAAGCAAGGACCTCAGGAGACTCTATTTGAGGCATGTGAGCGCTTTAAAGATCTCCAACACCAATGCCCCCATCATACCATTGAAGCATAGGAGCTAGTACATAGCTTTTATAATGGACTCCAACCGGGCACCAAGCAAATCATAGATGCAACCGCTAATGGAGCCATATTGTCTAAGACACCGGATGAAGCTACGACCCTACTAGAGGAGATGTCATCTAACAACCAACAATGCGGTGATAAGAGAGGACATTCTTCCTCCTCTTTGAAGCCAACAAGCATATATGAGGCCAAGGCCGTAGCGAAGCTTTCCACGAAGTTTGACTCTCTCCACAAAGTTGTGGAGAGATTGGAGAAGTTGATTACCGAGCCGCATGGAACTCCCGCCACATCTACACCGGGAGGCAATATGAGCGATGGGCAAGACCAAGCTCAAGTTATGTTTGTTGGAGGAGAGCAAGGCAAGGGTGCTATTGAGCAAGTCCAATATATTGCGGGGAACACAGGTTATTGGGCCAACCCGGCCACGAGGAATCATCCGGGATTCTCATATGCTAATAATGATGGAGCTTTAAACCCACCACCGCAACTACCTCAAGCTCGGCCTCCACCTCCACAACCTCAATATCAACCAAGAGGGCCACCACAACAAAGCTACCCGCCTAGGCAACAAGCGGGACCATATAGGCCACCGGGCTATAATCAAGGGTGGAGAGCTTTAAACCCACCATAAGCGCCACCTAGATCGGATCATGAAGCGAGGGTGGAAGAATTCATGGTGGAGTAAAACAAGATAAATGCTAGATTGACGGCCCAACAAGACTCTCTCAATACCGTCGTGGCACAACTAGCGGAGCAACTTGCGTTGCTTAACAAAAATACTCAACAATTGCCGGCTTAACCGGAGCCAAGCCCACGGAGCAACACCGCCCACATCAATGCGATGGTGGCGGTAACTACTAGGGGCGGGAAGGACACTACCCCCGCCATGATCCAAACCAAAGAACCCGGGGAGCAAATTTTAGATGACAAGGAGTCGGCTATTGAGGAGGAGTGACAAAAAGAGCCGCAAGAAGGCGAAAATTCTGAAATTATAAAGCCACGTGAGGAGCGCACCTACATGCCACTAGTACCCTTTCCACAACGGTTGGCAAGAGCTAAGATTGAGAAGCATCTCGCCAAATTCCTTGAGTACTTGCGGGGAGTAAGCCTCAATATACCTTTCTTGGACGCTATTGTAGAGATCCCGTCATATGCCAAGTTCTTGAAAGACTTAATTTCGGAAAAGAAGAGAAAGGAGAAGATAATGCTCGCCGAGCAAGGTACATGGTTCACCCGGAAGGAGAAGGAGCCCACAAAATTCAAAGATCCCGGAAGCTTCCGCATCCCATGCACACTTGGAGGAGTCCCGCTACAAAAGGCTTTGGCAGATTTGGGAGCAAGTGTGAGCCTAATGCCCCTAAGTATGTTTAAGAAATTGAATACGTGGACCGACTTAAAGCCAACAGATATGAGAATACAACTAGCGGACGGTCGGGTTACTAGGCCGGTGGGAATTGCGGAGAACATACTGCTCCAAGTACCGGAAGGAATTTGCTTGCTGTGTGACTTCGTAATTATGGACATCAAGGAGGAAGGCGATACATCGCTAATTCTTGGACGCCCCTTCCTAGCCACCGCCGGCGTGATAGTTGACGTAAGAGAGGGCACCTTGTCTTTAAATGTCGGAAACATCGAGGTGGAGCTCCATATCTCTAAAGCAATGAAGCATATGCCCTACCAAGAGGAAGAGGATTACTTGGACCTCCTCGATGAGGTGATCGATGCAGCTATACCACATTCTATTGGCGCCCTACATAATGACGGCTTCGAAGAAGGCCAATCTTCTAGCGATGGAGAAAAATTGGAGGACCTGCCGGACCAATCTATGTTTGATGACAAAGACGACGCTGATGTCGCAAGAATTAGGGAGCTATGCAAGCTCTCCATGGCCAACAATTTGAAGAAAGATCCACCGGATAAGAGATCGGCATCACCGGTGAAGAAAAAGAATGGCACAAGCTTAAGCTTGGGGGACTCATCCCCCAACACTACCCATGATGAGGGGAAGCCGAGGAATCCCCACGAACATCAACAACTGAATCCAAGTGACCTTCCTGGCAAGTTTGACGGACGCATCTCACATGCGCCGAATATCAAGCACTAAACAAATATCTTAAGGGGTCGAGCTTAAGACCTTAAACGAGCGCTTGTTAGGAGACAACCCGACGGTTTTATATTATTTTTAGTTGAATTCTATTTTTGTTTTAAATCTTTCTTAGTGTTTAGAGTCTAGAGTCAATAAAAATCATGACAACGGGCTCTATTTTTCATGACAGGAGATGGAGAACGAGAAATTATAAACATGGAGGATGACCATGGTAAAGGAGAGCACTCCAGGAACGTGCTCATGCCCCGGGAGAAGGAAGAGACTGATGGGAAGAAGAAAAACAGAGAGTGGAGCAAAAACAGAGAGCCGAGGTAGAAAACAGCAAGCCACTCGGCCGAGTGTACATGTCACTCGGCCGAGGGAAGACTCTACTCGGCCGAGTAGGGTACTGATCAGGGAAGATCCAGAAACCCACTCTCTGTCATTTACTGTAATTTATATGCCACTAGGCCGAGTGAATCTGATACCCTCTACGCTTCATAATCGATGAGTGGTCGTTCCACTCGGTCGAGTGGAACTTGGCCATTCGACCGAGTAAGGAAAGCTACTCGGACGAGTCGTAACTATAGGGAGATTTCAAAAAAAATTTAAACGCTGAGTTACTCGGCCAAATGAACACGTCACTCAGCTGAGTGACCCAACTTTATAAACCCAGCGGGCGAGGCTCGTTTCCCGAAACGAGAAAAATTCCCAAATCCTCCCGCTTAGCCCGCTGCCCCTTCGACCCCCCCTAGCTCGAATCCCCTCTTCCCTCGCCCGAGCCGCCCCCTATCGCCGTCCCCGGTCACCGACGACCCGCCGCCGCCTACACCCGCCGGCACCGCTGCCCCTTCGTCGTTCGCCTCCATTGCACCCCAAAATTTCTATTTCTCGCCTTTTTCTCTGATCTGTATGCCCCTTAAGCCCCAAATTTAAATTAATTCTCATATATATCTATTATCCCCTGCCTTCCCCAATATATATTGATATTCATTGCTGATTCGATTGATTGTTTTTCAGGCTAGCTTGGGGGAGCTTGGGGGAGATTCAGGACGCCTTGGAGCTCTGTGGAGGAGGCGATTCTTCGCACACTTCCACTATTTGCTCTCGCGTCATGCTCGGGTACACCAGTTCCTTATTTTAGCACTTCGTATTTTCATTTGGGTGGGTACGACTCACGGGCCACATGCCCCCACGTCTTAGGCCATGTACTCGGGAGCCCGCTTCCAAGCGGAAGAGGTCAGGCGATCCTGGCTCATCTTCCTCTAGGGAGGACTCCCCGTCACCTAGCCCGCCACCACCTACACAGCCGCCTCCTACCGATCCCATTCCAGCACAGGCACAGCTCGTCCCCGCTATCGATGCGATGGAGATCACGTTCAGAGATGACGCTCAGTGCGCCAGATTTGAGCGTATCTCCCACCGCTCGATCGTACAGTCTAGGTTTGCACACCTTGCTGATTTAGAGCGCCTAGGGGTACTAGAGGGGCTACTCCAGTTGTATGACAACGTGGGGTGACGTGATTTCTTGTCGGTGTCGGCAGACACTTATATCTGCCCGACACTAGAGGTCCTGAGTTCTATTGCTCGGATCCCTGGAGGATGCTCATTTCGCCTAATGGATCGAGAGTGCGAGGTCACTCTCGACATGCTCAGAGCATTCTTCCACTGGCCCCTGTCCTGGACCCATACTGTGCATATAGCCCCACGCACATCCCACCCCCGTCATTCGACACACACGCTTTTTGGACGCGTATCACAGGCTCTCCCCCCACCTTTGACCCTAGTCGGGCCAAGGCCTCCGCCATCCTCCACCCATGCCTCCGCATTGAACAGCGCCTTATGGCGACCACTTTCTTAGCGAGGTATGAGCCGGGGACGATGTCGATGCCAGAGCTCTACATGCTCTATGCGATGACACGATCGCGGGCCTACGAGCGAGGAGGAGACGTTTTGGTCCCTGCCATCGAGATTGACATTGCCAGTTGGTACATCGACCGCATCATTATTTCTGTCGGCGCTAGGACGCCCATCTGTTGCGACGGTCTGATTACCCTCTTGGCCCTTTTGTGCGGAGTTGACCTCCTTACTGGCTTGTTGAGACCCCCGGGCCCTACTTCTCTTTCCATAGATGTTATGGCCCAGATGAGGATGCTTCATCCTCATGGTCAGCACCACTGGGTGTGGCTGCACGGTCCCCATAGTGTCGATTATATGATTCTTCCGAGCCCTGCTTGGACACATATTGGACCCGTGGGCGGGGAGTGGATTCCAGCGATGGATCTCCTCATCCCCACCGCGTACGTGCTTGAGCCTGAGGGTGCTCAGTAGGATCCCCTCCTTCCACCCCTTGACACTGTGATACCTCAGCTTGCACCAGATCTGTCTGCACATCCCGACACTTCTGTCCACACGTCTTTCAGTGTCGGGAGCACTTTAGCTGAGTCCACCACCCCCCACCGTGCCCATTTCCATAGACCCTATCTCTGTTGTGAGCCCCGAACGTCCCCCCACCATAGTTGAGAGTGGCGAGCCTTCTTTTGCCTCTGCGGTGGAGACCCTTTTCTCATTATTGTTTTCGACTCCTGGGGAGTCATTTTCAGCACCCTTCACTGTCTCCCCAGCCGTCAACTTTTCTGTCTCCACTGCCATTGTCTTCTCGGAGAGCGTCGTGACGTCTGTCCCCACGTCTGTGTCACTGACATCTCTGCCTGCCTCGTCACTTGCCACCACTTCTGCTTCTGCTGATGCTCCATCCTCTGTGACCTTATCTGCGTCTCAGCCTCCCACAGAGGCTGAGCGTCACTTAGTGAGCACAACACCACCGCACCACCCTACTGTCGCACCTATCCTCTACGGTAGCCGTGCGAGACAACCCCGTTCTTCACCAATACGACCCTCTGCTCCACCTCCCCCCCGACACCCTAGTTCAGCACCTCCGTGCTCTAGAGGGGGTGGTGAGTGGGCTTAGAGGAGATTTTCGGGCTCTCTCCGCTACTATTAGCGCTGTCCAGTCTCGCGTCACGTTACTTCCTGGTATTCAGGCTTGCCTGAACCAGATTCTTGAGCGACTGCCTCAGCCATCTACCCCCACCCAGCAGCCTCCACGACCACCACCTCTGCCACAGGACGGTGCTGTGCACCACCACCTACCTAGGCACGCCTTGGATGCCTTTCATACTTTTGCTGCTGTTACGCTGGATGTTCTGAGCCTACTGAATTTGCACCCCCTCCTCTACACACGTTTTGGGTCACTTTTTGCTCATATCTGTTTATATCATTTTAGGAGAGAGGGAGTACTTTTGGGACACACATACCACTATTTTGATCTCTGCATGCATCGTTTGCATACCCATCTCATTTTATTTTTATTTTCATCATGCATGCATCCTCACCCACCCCACCCATATCTTGTCTCTCGGTGTGCCACACTTTGCACATTGAGGACACTGTGCACTTTAGCTTGGGGGAGTGAGTTCTCACATACTTTTTATTTTTTTACTGCCTTTAATTTTTATTTTCTCACATTTCTTTGTTTTTACACTTATTTTCACCCACTTTTTCATTTTTTTTATTTTTCTTTCATGCATCACGTTTTCTTATTTCCTTGAGTGTGCTGCATTGTACAGTAGTTTTTATTTTATTTTATCCTTATTTCTTTTATCCTTTTCGCTAGAGATGAATTTTCTGTGATGATGATGACGTGGTATTAGCTTATCTCTATATGCATATTATCTTGTCATGCCATAGTTTTTATTTCAGATATCATATGCTATGTCTTGCTATGCATTTGAGATAGTAACCCGCCTTTTCATGTATGAATATGGATGAAATTCTTTTATTAGCTGAATCTGATGATTTTTACCGTATACTCCACAGAAAACACACCAAGCTTCACGCATTGATTGCTTATATCTGGAGTACTGCTTTCTTGTCTTATATCACTTCTTATTGCATGAAAATTGTATGCTTCACTTTCAGGTTGATTGAATGTATGCTATGTTGATATAACTGGATTACTTTACTTTCTGTGATTAAACTGAGTAGATTACATTACTCTGCCGAAAGTTGTCGTGCACATTCTATAGAGTGAACCGAGTGTTACATATATTTCTTTCTCCACATATCTTGAGCATTATTTCTATACTTAAAATCATTGGTGAATCTCCCTTTAGCGATTCTTATATTGGCATATTCTCCCGCAAAAAAGATCCATGCTCCTATACCCCAAAATCAAAAAGAAAAAAAATACATGTATATCTTTGTATCTTTTGATTTGGGATCACAGTTGTATGTATGTATGTATGTGTGTGTGTGTGTATATATATATATATATATATAAGAAAAAAAGAAAAAAAGAAAAAAAAAGAAGAGAAAAAGAAAAGAAAAGAGAAACAGAAGTATATATATGATCCCATTTTATCTCTCTCTCTTTCTTCCCTCTTCTATTTACTTGGAGCATCAAAAAATGGGGAATAGACGTATTGATTTATCTTATGCCACCACGCTTATAGATAAGCTTGGGGGAGAAGATCCACGATGTGTGAGAGAGTGACTACTTGATTGTGCATGACAACCTAAGCTAGGTAATTTTCTATACTCGGCGAGATTGCTAAAAGTTTTACGAAATCCAGGAATTGAAACTTAGTATGCATTTCATGAAAACCACTCCTTTCTATTCTTATTGCTTCATATTGTGTGATACTTCTTATACTCCAAATCGAAAGCATTCAATTGAAAAGTGTGTGGTCTATGATTATGTATATTGCTTTAGATGCTTCAGACGATGCTACTTCTAGGGTGATTCCATGTTTCATACTATTTTGACATTCTTGGGTTCCTATGTTGAATGCATCCGTATATCATGATATCGAGATAAAAATCTTTGGTATGCGTTCTATATTCGACGTGTGCTATATGAGTAAGCAAATCCACGTCCCGAGGAAATGATCTAGCACCTCCCTCTTTGTTTTCTTATCTATTTTCTATCCTCTTTTTCCTTTTCCTTATTTTTACCCATCGGGTTCGCCTTTTACTCATCTTCCTCGAGGACGAGTAAGAGGTAAGCTTGGGAGATTTTGATCACTCCTTATTTTACACCTTTTTTCTACATATTTTCATGACATTTTGATCGTCCATAATGCGTTTTTCACGATTTTTCGACGATATCGCATTGCTTTTCACTATTTCTTGTTTTTGTCATATTTCAGAAGATATGGAACGATTTGGAACGAAAACGAGATCAAAGGATTTTTGCACACTTCGGAGTGTCTCCCACGACTTATTGGAGGAGTTATCAGCGATAGAGGATGAGCGGAAGAAGAAGGAATTCCATAGGAGCGACGAGGAGGCGAAAAGGAGAAGAAAGGAGCCAAGATACAGCCCATCGGCCGAGTACACCACTCACTCGGCCGAGTAAGAAGCTGTACTCGGCCGAGTAAAACGGATACGCATAGCAAATTTTCAGTGTTTACTCGACCGAGCAAGGAAGTCTACTCGGCCGAGTGAGAAAGCTCACTCGCCCGAGTGGTACAGAGAATTCGTTCAGAGAAACTGCCAACTTACTGGAATTTCTGAGGAAGTCTACTCGGCCAAGCATGATTGCTCACTCGGCCGAGCAAAGAAGTCTACTCGGCCGAGTCAGTCAGAGAGACAGGCCCCTGAGAACCACAAAGTTACTGTTATTTTACAGGGTTTGTCACTAGGCCGAGTGACAAGGGTCACTAGGCCGAGTGACCCTCTCCGACTACTGCTAGGAATGCGAATTCTGGGCTGCGCGAGGGCAATCTTGTCACAATTTTTTGGACGATTTTGGCTTGTATTTAAACCTAGTTTTTACCCTAGTTTTAGGAGAGACTTGAATTATTTTTAAAGACTTAGATTAGGTTTTTGACGGCTATTCTTTGGTGAAATCTCCCCTGGAGATCATTGGCGACATTATTGTTTGTTCTTTCTTGCTAAAAAAACTCATTTTTATGAATTGTTTCTTCCTTACCATGAATTGTGCTATGATTCCATCTATTATTTTTGTGATTTTCATGATGTTTAGTGAGTAGTTCTGTCATTCTAGAGCATGGGGATGAACCCTATGGACCCGATCTTTGAATTGTGATGAATTTATAGATTTGTTGCTAGAATTGATAATGGTTAGGTTGTGATCGATTTATTACGAGTAGCTAGGAATTCATATCGATTGGGATTTGCAAGAGATTGGATGCCAATTGATAGGAAGGCCTAAATATTCGATTTAGACTAATAATTGAAATTCTCTAGATTTGGTTTGCAAGAGATTACACCAAAGCTAGGATTTTTAATTATAAATCTATACTAATATTCGTTTGCAAGAGATTGGACGAATACGAATTATCATAACCTAGATCGTAGCTCGAGTTTGCACGAGAGTGGGCTCGAGTTACGATTGGACGATGATGTCGATCTTCACGCTAGCGGTTTGGGGTAGAGTTTGAACGAGAGTGGGCTCTATTCTAGGTTCGCTATAGACCGGTAATAGCGCGAGAGCGTGAGCTTGGTTCTACATTAAGTTGCGACTAGTTCACCTACATTCAAGCTTAGCAACAATGAAATTTATGATTCACAAGGATAAGAGACGGCCCGTAGTGGGGATTTCCTATCCCTAGATGCTTTATTATAGTGATATTTCTTGCTATTTGAACGATTGTGACGATTACACCAAAACTATTCTTATTCCCTTGATAGCTAGGTAATCAAAGTAGGATCCTGTCATTTGTCCTCCCTGTGTTTGATACCCGCTCGCCACTACACCGTACGCTTGCGGTAAGACTACAAGTTGTTTTTCGGGTGTATATCCGTGCGCGATCAGTTTTCTCTTATAAAAACCACATTTTTATTCGTGAAAATCGCTATGAGTGAGTAGTCTCTTCTAGGGTTGATGTGTTAGCCTTAAAATCTTAGGGGGGAGAGGTAGATCTGGATCTCTAGGTTGAATTAGGAATAAAGGGGAGTATTTCGGTCGATTTTACCGGATTCCTAGAATAACTCGCGCAGAGATCATGCCCACGGTATGTGGAATTGATGAGCTTAAGGGATATCCTAGGGATTTGTATAGGGAAATCAGTGGATTCAATCAAGGCTCGTGACCATGCCCGGCTCGTGCCTTGAGGGGATCCACCGACGAACTATATCACTACATTGAGTGGCATGAATTGAGAGATTAATCTCCTAAACCTAATGCAACGTAAGGATCCTATTTCAACATCGATCTCTGATGGTCTTAGCGGTGATCCCTAAAATCCTAGTCATTTTTATTGTCAAATCAATAACAAACATGATCACTCCATATTTTACACCTTTTTTCTGCATGTTTGCATGCCATTTTGATCGCTCGTATCGCGTTTTTCACGATTATTCGACGATATTGCGATGCTTTTCACGATTTCTTGTTTTTGTCGAATTTCAGGAGATTTCGAGCGATTTGGAGTGATTTTGATATGCACCCACTCCGGAGTGTCACCCGTGACTCTTTTGAGGGGAATTCTGTGATTGGAGAGGAGTGGAAGAAGAAAGAACGTCGTAGGAGCGACGAGGAAGCAAAAATACGAAGATTGGGCATTTTCAGCATGTCACTCGGCCGAGTGAAGGAGTCACTCGGTCGACCATCGACAGCCCGCTCAGCCAGCCAGATCAGACACGCAAAAGATGGAGTATCAGCGTGCACTCGACCGACCATCGCCAGCCCACTCGGCCGAACCACGGAGACACCACTTGCCCGAGTGGCATCAAGACGACGGAAAGAAAAATCCCAGACTTACTGTAATCTGTCAGTCAACTCCCGAGTTCCGACTCGGCCGAGTGAATAAGTCCCCTCGGCCGAAGCAAAGAAAGTCACTCGGCCGAGTGACTCCCGAGGAGCCGACCCCCAAAAGTCCAAAGTTACTGGAATTTGTCAGGGTTTGTCACTCGGCCGAATGACATTTGTCACTCGGCCGAGTGAGCCGCGCTGCCTGTAGCGTAAATTGCGATTTTCAGGCTACGCAGGGGCAATTTTGTCACAGCTTTTGGGCGATTTTGGGGGGTATTTAACCCCAGTTTTTAACCTAGTTTAGAGGGCTTTTTCAGAACTTTTTTGCAGCCTTTTTAGATTACTTTTTAGGAGATTAGATTGAGCTTTTAGGGGAGAGATAAAAGTGCTATTTTGTTGGATGCTATTGCAACTTGATTGGTTTGTCTCAATCTCTATCAAAAACCTCATTTTTATTGATATACTAGTTATAACCCGTGCCCGCGGGCACGGTGCATTTAAGATTTTTTCTGCGAAATCTTTGTCCCCAAAAAATATTTCTACAGCCAAAATTTAATAGAACAACAAATTAGCGTAAAAAAATTTAGATGCACGACCGCCTTCGGCAAGAAACAATAAATTCGGTACTCCTTTGGCGCATAACAACAAATTAGCGTATAAAAATTTAGCGGGCGCCTTCGGCGCGGGCGCCTTCGACGCGGATAGGTTGGTTAGGCCTCTGCTTGACTCCCAAAAAACTCAGCCTTCTGCTTGACGCCTGAAAAACTACGCCCACCTCTTTGAATGCACATTCGATGTATTTTTTTTGGGTTTCAATTTTTTTGAGGTCAGCCAAAATAAGCTCAGCCGATATAAAGTTCACTTTTGCATACTTGTAATTTAAGTTGCATTTTTTTTGGTTTCATTTTGTGTGTGTTTTTTTGGGTCTCATTTTTTTGGTTCATTTTTGAATGAAGAGTATTAAGTGCTGATGATGCCAATTTCAAAAAAGAAAAGCTTTTGTATTCTCCCAAAAAAATTTCCCCCAACCCAAAAAATTTTCCCCCCAAAACTTGATGTGACATTGCCACATAGGACAAAGCTCAAAAACAGCTCTCAATTGTAATATAGATTGAATATTGTAATGAATTCTATTGATTTTATTTGTGAATTTCCATTGAAATGCATTATGAATTGTGAGTAGTTTTATCGTCTTAGGGCGTAGGGATGAACCCTACGAACCCTATTTCTAATTTGTGATGAATTGGTGAAATTATTGCTAGAATTGATTAGGGTTAGTTTGGGATTGATTTAATACGAACAGCTAGAGATTCATACCGATTGGGATTTGCAAGAGATTGGATCCCAACTCGATAGGAAGCCCTAGAAATTCGAATTGGGTTACAATTGGATTTCTCCGGAATCGGTTTGCAAGAGATTGGACCGAAACTGGGGTTTTCGATTGCAATCCTATACCAATACCCGTTTGCAAGAGATTGGACGGGTAGGAACTATCCCAACCTAGGTCGTAGCTCGAGTTTGCACGAGAGTGGGCTCGAGATACGATTGAACGATGATGTTGTTCTTCACGCTAGCTTGCCTAGGTTAGGGTTTGCAAGAGATTGGACCCTACCCTAGGTTTGCTATAGACCGACAATAGCGCGAGACCGTGAGCTTGGTTCTACATTTAGTTGCAACTAGTTCACCTGAACTTCAAGTCTAGCAATTGTGAAACCTACGAATCACAATGACGAGATACGGTTTGTAGCGGGGATTCCCTACCCCTAGGCGTTTTTATTAATTTGATATTTCCTTTATACAATTGAACTACTGTGACCGCTTTATTGCGAACATTTCTCGACTGTTCTTATAGCCAGGTGAATTGAAGAAGACACTGTCATTTGCCCTCCTCGTGTTCGATACCCGCTCGTCGCTACACTGTGCGCTTGCGGTAAGACTAGCGAGTCTCGTCCCGGGTGTGTATCCGGGGCGCGATCAAGTTTTTGGCGCCGTTGCCGGGGAGTGTTTTGACGGAGTTCAATTTGGATCACCCGGTTATTTTTCAATTTCTTTATTTATTTCTTCATTCTTTTCTAACTCTGTTTACAGCCCTATTTTGCACGCTCTCCCGAAATTTTCCACAAGATCTTAACAGGTAAAATGTGGGATGCAATTCCAATGACTGAGTCTGGCCAGGGAGATGATGAATCCTTTGCGGAGCTCCTTAAGAAACTTGTTGATGAGGTCCACGCTACCGGAGCTTTTGCTATTAATATCGAGGACCCCATCGAACAATTGTTTGCTAGCTTTGTGATGGATCAAATCTCCCCTGATGGGACTATTGGGGGCGATATCCGAGTTGATGTGAGGGACGACAAGCTATATTTCGAAGGCGGTAGAACATGCGTCGAAGAGTACCACACTCCCGAGGAATCCTTCGAGCAAACCGATATTCAGGGAGTTACACTCTACGACCCCCACTCTTGCATTTATGAATCTGCTGACGTATTTCTTGACCTCAGGAATGAAACGGAGCAAAGTGGTGGTCCTATCGATGCTAGCGCAGAATTGGAGAGCGTCTATTCCGATGCACCGTCCTCACTAAGAAGTGAATCTGAGTCTCCACTGGAGAGTGCACCACCAGAACATGAGCTAAACTCAGATGTTGAAGGAGAAGCCAAACTCACACAAGATGATGAAGTAGATAGTACGGCACCCTTTGAGGTAGAGCTTAAACAATTACCGCCGAATCTAAGGTATGCCTTCTTGGGTAGTAAATTGACCTTCCCGGTGATTGTTAATTCCCACCTCGGCCATGATCAACTTGAAAAACTATTAGAAGTCCTTAGGGATCACAAGAATGTCCTTGGCTACACTATCTCTGATCTTAAGGGAATAAGCCCTAGGCTTTGCACGCATAGAATCCATTTGGAAAACACTGACGCCACCTCCATAGAGCCTCAAAGGCGGTTGAACCCCAACATGAAGGAGGTGGTCAAAAAGGAAATCCTAAAATTGCTTGAGGCTGGAATTATCTACCATATCTCAGACAGTAGATGGGTTAGCCCCGTTCACGTCGTCCCCAAGAAAGGGGGATGACCGTTATAAAAAACGACAAAGGAGAGCGCATTTCTACACGCACTGTCACGGGATGGCAGATGTGCATTGATTACCGAAAACTAAATAAAGCCACCCGAAAAGACCATTACCCACTACCCTTCATAGATCAAATGCTTGAACGGCTTGCTAAGCATAAATACTTTTGCTACTTGGATGGGTATTCGGGGTTTTTCCAAATTCCTTTGCATGAAGATGATCAAGAAAAGACTACTTTTACTTGTCCCTATGGCACCTACGCCTACCGTAGAATGCCTTTTGGTCTTTGTAATGCACCCGCCACCTTTCAGAGGTGCATGACCTCCATCTTTTCCGACTATATTGAAAATATTATAGAAGTTTTCATGGATGATTTCTCAGTTTATGGAAGTGAGTTTGATTCTTGTTTGGATAATCTTACCAAAGTTCTTAAAAGATGTCAACAAAATAATCTTACTCTTAATTGGGAGAAATGTCACTTCATGGTCACCGAAGGGATAGTGCTTGGGCACCTTGTCTCCTCAAGAGGGATTGAGGTTGATAAGGCGAAGATTGAGGTAATCGAGAAACTCCCTCCTCCTATTAATGTTAAGGGCATTAGAGGCTTTCTTGGTCATGCTGGGTTTTACCGCCGCTTTATCAAGGATTTCACCTTGATTGCCCGACCTCTTACCTCCTTGCTTGCTAAAGATGCCCCGTTTGTTTTTTCAGGTGAATGCTTGCAAGCATTCAATACATTGAAGGAAGCACTAATTTATGCGCCCATCATACAACCATCGGATTGGAGCCTTCCCTTTAAGCTCATGTGTGATGCGAGTGACCAAGCCATTGGAGCGGTGTTAGGACAAAGGAAAGACAGAAAGCTTCATGCAATATTCTATGCAAGCAAAATGTTGGATGACGCACAGAAAAATTATACAACTATGGTGAAAGAGCTTCTAGCGTTCATTTATTCCATTGAAAAGTTCCGCTCCTATGTCCTTGGATCCAAGGTAATTGTCCACACCGACCATGCGGCATTGAAGTATCTTTTAAACAAGAAAGAGGCTAAACCTAGGTTGATTAGGTGGATACTTCTATTGCAAGAGTTTGAATTGGAAATCAGAGATAAGAAGGGTACGGACAACATTGTGGCGGATCATTTGTCTAGGCTTATTCGTGACAAGGAGGACGAGAGCTTACCCATCGATGACTCCTTTGTTGATGAGAGGCTATATGCCATAAGGCCCGGGGAAGTTCCTTGGTATACGGACTTTGTCAATTACTTGGCTTGTGGGATTAAACCATGCGGGATGCCCACACAGCAAAAGAGGAGATTTATGCATGAAGTCCGTAGCTATTTCTGGGAAGATCCGTATCTCTTTAAGATATGCAAGGATGTGGTTATCCAGAGATGTATTTATAAGGAGGAGGTCACCTCCATCATCTTGCATTGCCATGGTATGCCATGCGGGGGACATCACACCGCTTCTAAGACTACCGCTAAGATACTGCAGAGTGGATTCTTTTGGCCAACCATGTTCAGAGACACACACGACTTTGTCAAGGGGCGCGATCAAGTTTTTGGCGCCGTTGCCGGGGAGGCGATAGTGTTTGATTCTACCTACCTAGCTATTTTTCTTTTTGTTTTATTACATTTATTTTTATTTTACCCTTCCTTTGTGCTAACTATTTCTTTGAAACTCTGTTTTCCCTTGCATGTACACGAGATCCACGGCGGACCCCGAAGAAATACTATACGATCCGGAGATCAAACATACATTGAGGAGGATCAGAGCGGAGAGGAGACTCGATACGGAAGGGAATTTTATGACCCATCCTGAGACACCCGAAGAATTGGTGGAGCGAATGGCAAGGATCATTTCCATTAGAGATAGGCTTCGGCCTAAGACTTCCTCCACGACCTCGTCCATAGCTATGCCGGAGTTGGCGGCCAACAAAAATTTCGAATGAAGACTGGATTGGTAGTTCTGATACAGCAAGACCCTTTTCATGGGAATTTCCATGAGAACCCTCATTACCACATCCAGCTCTTCTTATCAAAATGTGCCACCTTCCAAATGTCGGGCGTCTCCATAGATGCTATCAGACTGTGCCTCTTCCCCTTCACACTCAAGGACAAGGCCTTATATTGGTTGAGGACGCAAGTTGAAGGAATCTTCACCACTTGGGATGAATTGGCGAGTGCCTTCGTCGACAAATTTTACCCGCCCTCCAAGACGGTGAAGATAAGAAGTGCTCTCATGTCCTTCAAGCAAGGACCGCAGGAAACTCTCTATGAGGCGTGGGAGCGCTTCAAGGACTTGCAACATCAATGCCCCCATCACAGCATAGAAGATTGGGAGATTGTCCACAGTTTCTACAATGGACTCCAACCGGGCACAAAACAGATTATTGATGCTACCGCCAACGGAGCCATTTTGTCAAAGACCCCCGATGAAGCTACGGCTTTGCTAGAGGAGATGGCCTCCAACAACCAACAATGGGGGGATGAGCGAGGACATTCTTCATCCTCCTTGAAGCCCACGAGTATTTATGAGGCCAAGGCCGTGCAGAGCTTGCTAGCAAATTTGACTCTCTCCACAAGGTAGTGGATAGGTTGGAGAAATACATTACCGAGCCGTAAGGAGCCCCTACTACATCCGCACCGACAAACCATATGAGTGATTGGCAAGACCAATCCCAAGCCATGTATGTAGGAGGAGAGCATGGAGAAGGAGCTTTGGAGCAAATTCAGTATGTTGCGGGGAATTCCAGATATTGGGCCAACCCGGCCGCTAGAAACCATCCGGTTTTTTCCTATGCTAATAATGATGGTGCCTTGAACCCCCCGCCTCAATAACCTCCTCAAGCTCGGGCTCCACCACCACAACCGAATTACCAACCAAGGGGGCCACCGCAACAAAACTTCCCACCTAGGCAAAAAGTGGGAACTTATAGGCCACCCGGGTATAATCAAGGTTGGAGAAATCCCAACCCTCTGCAAGCTCAACCATGTTCGGATTTTGAAGCTAAGGTGGAGGAGTTTATGGCGGAGCAGAGAAAGATTAACGCCATGTTGAAGGCGGGGCAAGATTCTCTCACCACAGTCATCGCTCAAATTGGGGAGCAACTTGCGTTGCTCAATAGAAACAACCAACAATTACCGGCTTAACCCGAGCCAAATCCACGGGGCAACACCGGCCATATCAATGCGGTGGTTTCGGTTACAACAAGAGGTGGGAAGGATACCACTCCCCCCATGACTCAAATCAAGGAACCCGTGGTGGAGATTCTAGAAGAGAGCGAGCCGGAAATTGAGGTGGAAAAAGAGGAGTCGCAAGAAGGAGCAAAATCTAGGGTTGAGGAACCTATTGATGAGCACTGATTCATGCCACCGGTGTCTTTCCCTCAACGGCTAGCTAAAGCCAAGATCGAGAAGAGGCTAGCCAAATTCCTCGAATACTTGAGAGGGGTGAGCCTCAATATCCCTTTCCTTGATGCCATAGTGGAAATACCATCCTACGCGAAGTTCTTAAAGGACTTGATTACGGGAAGGAAAAGGAAGGAGAAGATCATGCTCGCGGAACAAGGAACTTGGTTCACTAGGAAGGAGAAGGAGCCCGCCAAATTTAAAGATCCCGGGAGTTTCCGGATTCCTTGCACACTTGGAGGCGTCCCCTTACAAAAAGCATTGGTTGATTTGGGCGCTAGTGTGAGCCTCATGCCTATCACCATGTTCTGGAAGTTGAATACCGGCACGGATTTAAAGCCAACCGACATGAGGATTCAACTCGCGGACGGTCGGATTACAAGGCCGGTTGGGATCGTGGAGAACATCCCACTCCAAGTTCTGGGAGGCATATGTTTGCCTTGTGATTTTATGATCATGGACATCAAGGAGGAGGGTGACACATCGCTCATACTTGGACGCCCATTCCTCGCCACCGTCGGTGTAATCGTCGATGTGCGGGAAGGGACTCTTACCTTGAATGTCGGCAACATTGAAGTCAAGCTCCATATACCAAAGGCTATGAAGCACATGCCGTATCATGAGGAGCTAGATTACTTGGACCTCCTTGACGAGGTTATAGAAGAGGCTATCCCCTACTCCATCGGTGCACTCCATGATGACGGCTTCGAAGAAAGCAAGATTTGGTCGAAGAAGAGAAGATGGAGGACTCTCCCAATAGCTCCATGGCGAATGATGATGGCGATGCTGATGTCACGAGAATACGAGAGCTTTGCGAGCTCTCAACATTGAAGAATCCGAAGAAAGCTCCACCGATTCGAAGATCGGTGTCACCGGCGAAGTCAAGGACCGGAACTAGCTCAAGCTTGGGGGAGCCATCCCCCAACATTGCCCAAGATAAAGGGACGATGAGAAAGGCCACACACCACCACGATCCAAATCCGAGCGGTCTTCCCGGCAAGTTCGACGGGTGCATCTCGTATGCACCCAACATCACGCGTTAATTGAAAATCCAAAGGGGTCGAGCTCAAGACCTTAAATGAGCGCTTGTCGGGAGGCAACCCGACGGTTTTTACATTATTTTTATTTGGTTTTTATTTTTATTTTAGACTTTATTAGTGTTTTGAGTCTTTTTGCCCATAAAAATCGTGACAACGGGTCTTAATTTCTATGACAGGAGAGGAGAAAAGGAGATCTCTCATATGGAGGAAGATAGAGGCAAGGAAGAGCACTCCAGGAATGTGCTCAGGCCTTAGGAGGAGGAAGAAACCAACTGGAGGAAGAAAAACAGAGAGTAGAGCGAAAACGGAGCCCCGAAGTAGAAGACAGCACGTCACTCGGCCGAGTCTCATCTGCGACTCGGCCGAGCAAAGGACCCCATTCGGCCGAGTGGGGCACCAACCAGGGAAGTCTGCGGAACCAACTCTCTGTTTTTTTGTGCATTTCGTATTAACTGCCACTCGACCGAGTACGTTTAGTCACTCGGCTGAGGGAAACGGATACCCTCCTAGGGCGAGAATTGCCGAGTAGCTTGTGCCACTCGGCCGAAGGAGTTTTCTCCCTTCGACAGAGTGGAACATAGCCACTCGGCCGAGTCGTAAGTGGGAACGAGATTTTTTTGAAAATTATTTTCGTTTACGCAATCGGCCGAGCGACATTGTCACTCGGCCGAGTCGTAACAATTTATATATAAGGACGGGAGCGGGCGCGATTTTCTAAAACCCAAAAAAACCACCGATCTGTCGCCCGAGCCCCGACTCTTTGTCTCCCGCGCCCGCTGTCTCGCACTCCCGCGCCCGAACCAACTCCCGCCGACCGGCGACCACCTCCCCTCGTCGCGCCGACCGTCGGTCGCCCTCCACATCGCCGGCGCCTCCTCGATTTTCCCCCTATCACCTCGGTTTGCCCCTAAATCCTATTTTCTCCTATTTTGCTCGATCCGTAGACCCGTTGAGCCCAAAAATCAAATTAATTTGTTTATCTATCTATTATACCCCATCTCCCCTATGTATTTTGAATATTATCCGCTAATATCGTCGTTTGATTTGCAGGCTATCTTGGGGGAGCTTTGGGGAGCTTCAGGACGCACGTTTAGCTTTGCGGAGGCGGCACTCTTCGCACGCACTTGCTAATTTGCTCTCGCGGCGTGTTCAGGTACACTCGTTCCTTTTATTGAGCACACCGCATTATATTTTTGTTGGGTGAGCACTCGCGGCACACATGCCGCCCCGCACTAGGCCACGCACGCGGGGAGCCTCTTCCAAGTGGAAGAGGACCGATGATGCAGGTCCCTCTCACGCTAGGGAGGACTCCCCTTCACCTAGCCCACCTCCACCCACACAGCCACTTCCCGCCGATCCCATCCATGCACAGCCTATCCCAGCCGATCATGTCCCACCACCGGCTCCCGTTGTCGGGTCGATGGGGATCACGTTTCGAAACGACGCAAACCGCGCCCGTTTTAAGCGTATCTGCCATCGATCGATAGTACCCACTAGGTTCGCGCACTTAGCAGACTTTGACCGCCTAGGGGTACTAGAGGGGCTTCTCACGTTGTATGACAACGTGGGATGGCATGATTTTCTTGCTGTGTCGGCGGATACCTATATCCGTCCGACACTTGAGGTCCTGAGCTCGATTGACCGGACCCCTGGAGGATGTACCTTCCGCCTGATGGATCGAGAGTGCGAGATCACTCTCGACATGCTTCGTGCATTTTTCCAGTGGCCTCTTGTCCCTGTCCCCGACCGAGCCTACGCACCCACTCACATCCCACCGCCGTCGTTTGACACTTCCACGTTCTGGACAAGGATCACAGGCTCCCACCATGGCTTTGACCCTAGTAGGGCCAAGGCCTCAGCCATCCTGTACCCCTGCCTCCGCATAGCACAGCGCCTCATGGCGACCACCTTCCTCGCGAGGTACGAGCCTGGGACGATGTCTACGTCTGAGCTCTACATGCTCTACGCGATGACTCGCCCCAGAGTTCTGGATAGGGGTAGCGACGACCTGGTCCCCGCCGTTGAGATTGATATTGCTAGCTGGTTCTTAGACCGCATCATCATTTCGGTGGGTGCTCGCTCACCTATTTGCTGCGGCGGTCTGATTACTCTGCTAGCCCTAATGACCGGCGTGGACCTACCTGCTAACCTTCGATGAGCCCCGGGCCCAACTGCACTATCGATAGACGTTATGGCCCGGATGAAGATGCTTCGTCCCCACGGCCAGCGGTACTGGGTATGGTTGCATGGTCCCTATAGTGCCGATTACATGATCCTCCCGAGCCCCGCTCGGACACATATAGGACCGGCACACGGGGACTGGCTTCCGGCAATGGATCTCCTGATCCCCGCCGCCTACGTGCTAGAGGCTGAGGGAGCTGAGCAGGGACCACCTGCACCTACTGACCCCGTGATCCCTCAGCCCGAGCCTGCACTGTCTGCACCTCCTGACACTTCTGTCCCCACTTCTGTCAGTGTCGGGAGTACCCTTGCTGAGTCGTCCACCACGCCCACCACGTCTTCCACCACCCCCACACTGCTGTGCCTATCTCGGTTGAGCCTATTTCATCACTTCTTCCTGAGCGTCCACCCACTATCCTTAAGAGCGGCGAGTCTTCCTTACCTGCTGTTGTGCGGTCCCTATCCAGCTTGTTGTCCGCTGGGGTGTCACCTTTTGGTCCTTACACTTCCTCCCCAGTGGTCGACCCTTCTGTCTCCACCACAACTGTCCTATCCGAGAGTGTCGTGACGTCTGTCCTCACACCTGTGTCACCGACCTCTCTTGCTGCCTCGTCGCCAATTTTGTCTTCTACCACTACTGCTGCTGCCTCCTCGTCCCAGTCTGCGTCCCAGCCTCGCACTGAGGCTGGGCATCCACTAGTAAGCACAGCACCCTTCCCGCACTTTCTTGTTGGCCCCATACTCTACTCCACCCGTGTGCGGCAGCCCCATCCTTCACAGCATAGACCTGTGCGTCCCCCTGCTCCACCACCCCCTAACACTCTACTTCAGAGCCTCCGTGCTCTTGAGGGGGCGGTGAGTGGACTCAGAGGTGATTTCAGGGCTCTCACTGCCACGTCAGTTCCATGGAGTCCCGCGTCGCCATGCTTCCCAATATTCAGGCTTGCCTGAATCAGATCCTGGCGCGACTCCCTCCACTACATCCACCCACCCAGCCGACACCTCGACCACCACCTCCACCTCCACCTCCACCACAGGACGGAGATGCTGAAGCACCACCAGCTTAGGCACACCCTTGATGCCATTGATCTTTTTTGTCGTTATGCTGCCCATTTTCTGCTGGTCCTGGAGATTTTTGCCCCCACCCCCTCCCCTCACTATTTTGGTCCATATCTTGCTCACATCATTTTATATCTTTTTTGGGAGAGAGGGAGAGTATTTTTGGTGACACATTACCTGCATCACTCTGATCTTTGCATGCATCATTCATATCCGCATCATATTTTCTGTTTATTTTCCTTTTTTATATATCATGCATGCATCCCCACCCATTTCACATCTCTCGGTGTGCCACACTTTGCACATTGAGGACACTGTGCACTTTAGCTTGGGGGAGTGAGTTCTCACACTTTCTGCCTTTATCACCTTTATTTTTAGTTTTTCCACGTTTTTCCGCTTTTGCACCCATTTTTCATCACTTTTTCATTTTTTTAACCATGCATCACGTTTTTCTTATTTTCTTTGTGTGCTGCATTGTAAATAGTTCTGTTTTCCTTTATCTTTGTTTCTTTCATCTTTTGCTAGAGATGATTTTTCTGTGATGACGATGACGTGGTTTTAGCTTTTCTCTATATGCATGCTAGTTTTGTCATGTCATAGCTTTTGTTTTTGATATCATATGCTATGTTCTACTTTGCATTTAGAAATAGCAACCCACTTCTTTTTTCGTATGAAAATGGATGAAATTCTATTATTAGCTGATGTCTGATGATTCATATGTATGCTATCGTAGAAAACACACCAAGATTCACGCATTGATGCTTATATTTGGAGTACTGCTTTCTTTTCTCATATCACTTCTTATTGCATGATTTGTACGCTTCACTTCAGGTTGATTGAATGTTTGCTGGCATTGATATATCTGGACTAGGTTGCTTTTTGAGATTAAACTGAGTAGATTAAATTACCCTGCCAAAGTTGTCATGCATGTCCTATAGAGTGAACCGAGAGATACATTTATTTCTTTCTCCACATATCTTGAACATTATTTCTCTATTTTAAATTCATTGGTGAATCTCCCCTTAGCAATTCTATTATTGGCATCCCCCCATTATTATTTCCCATGCTCCAAATTCCCCAAACCAAAAAGAAAAAAATACTTGTATATCCTTCTCTTTTGATTTGGGATCATTTGTGTATATATATATCATTTGAAAAAAAAAGAAAAAAAAGAAAAAAAAAGAGAGAAAAAGTAAAAGATTTGAGAAAAAGAAAAGAAAAGAGAAAAGAAATTCGAAAACGATCCCATCTCATACCATTTCTCTCTTCCTCCCCTCTTTCGCTTTTATTTTTATTTCTTTGACTTTTGGAGCTTCAAAAGAAACGGGGATGTAAATATAGTTTTGTTTATGCCACCACGCTTATGGATAAGCTTGGGGGAGAGGATCCAATGATGTGTGAGAGAGTGACTACTTGACGGTGCATGACAACCTAGGCTAAGTAATATTTTATACTCGGTGAGATTATTAAAGCTTCACGAAATCCAGAAATCTACGCTTAGCATTCATTTCATGAAAACCACACTTTTCTATTCTTACTACTCTATTGTGTGATATCTCTTATACTCCATATAGAAAGAATTCAATTGAAAAGTGTGTGATCTACGATTTTGTATACCGCTTTAGATGCTTCAGACGATGTTAATTCTAGAATTATTCCATTTTTCATGCTATAGTGATATTCTTGGGTTTTCTATTCCAAATGCACCATTATACTATGATATCGAGATAAAAGTCTTTGACATGTGTTTAATATTCGATGCGTGATATATGAGTAAGCAAAACCCACGTCCAGAGAAAAATGATCTAGCAGCTTCCTTCTTCGTTTTCTATTTTGTTTTTCTTTTTATTTTATTTTCCTCTTTTTCCATCGTTTCCATTATCTTTATCCACCGGGTTCACTTTTTACTCATCTTCCTCGAGGACGAGTAAGAGGTAAGCTTGGGGGATTTTGATCACTCCATATTTTACACCTTTTTTGCATGTTTGCATGCCATTTTGATCGCTCGTATCACGTTTTCACGATTATTCGACGATATTGCGATGCTTTTCACGATTTCTTGTTTTTGTCGAATTTCAGGAGATTTCGAGCGATTTGGAATGATTCTGAGATGCACCCACTCCGGAGTGTCACCCGTGACTCTTTTGAGGGGAATTCTGCGATTGGAGTGGAGTGAAAGAAGAAAGAACGTCATAGGAGCGACGCGGAAGCAAAAATACGAAGATTGGGCATTTTCAGCATGTCACTCGGCCGAGTGAAGGAGTCACTCGGCCGACCATCGACAGCCCGCTCGGCCGGCCAGATCGAACACGCAAAAGATGGAGTATCAGCGTGCACTCGACCGACCATCGCCAGCCCACTCGGCCGAACCACGGAGACACCACTCGCCCGAGTGGCATCAAGACGACGGCAAGAAAAATCCCAGACTTACTGTAATCTGTCAGTCAACTCCCGAGTTCCGACTCGGCCGAGTGAATAAGTCCACTCGGCCGAAGCAAAGAAAGTCACTCGGTCGAGTGACTCCTGAGGAGTCGACCCCCAAAAGTCCGAAGTTACTAGAATTTGTCAGGGTTTGTCACTCGGTCGAATGACATTTGTCACTCGGCCGAGTGAGCCGCGCTGCCTGTAGCGTAAATTGCGATTTTCAGGCTGCGCATGGGCAATTTTGTCACAGTTTTTTGGGCGATTTTGGGGGGTATTTAACCCCAGTTTTTAACCTAATTTAGAGGGCTTTTTCAGAACTTTTTTGCAGCCTTTTTAGATTACTTTTTAGGAGATTAGATTGAGCTTTTAGGGGAGAGATAAAAGTGATATTTTGTTGGATGCTATTGAAACTTGATTGGTTTGTCTCTCTCTCTCTCTCTATCAAAAACCTCATTTTTATTGATATATTGAATATTGCAATGAATTCTATTGATTTTATTTGTGAATTTCCATTGAATTGCATTATGAATTGTGAGTAGTTTTATCGTCTTAGGGCGTAGGGATGAACCCTACGAACCCTATTTCTAATTTGTGATGAATTGGTGAAATTATTGCTAGAATTGATTAGGGTTAGTTTGGGATTGATTTAATACGAACAGCTAGAGATTCATACCGATTGGGATTTGCAAGAGATTGGATCCCAACTCGATAGGAAGCCCTAGAAATTCGAATTGGGTTACAATTGGATTTCTCCGGAATCGGTTTGTAAGAGATTGGACCGAAACTAGGGTTTTCGATTGCAATCCTATACCAATACCCATTTGCAAGAGATTGGACGGGTAGGAACTATCCCAACCTAGGTCGTAGCTCGAGTTTGCACGAGAGTGGGCTCGAGATACGATTGAACGATGATGTTGTTCTTCACGCTAGCTTGCCTAGGTTAGGGTTTGCAAGAGATTGGACCCTACCCTAGGTTTGCTATAGACCGGCAATAGCGCGAGAGTGTGAGCTTGGTTCTACATTTAGTTGCAACTAGTTCACCTGAATTTCAAGTCTAGCAATTGTGAAACCTACGAATGACAATGACGAGATACGGTTTGTAGCGGGGATTCCCTACCCCTAGGCGTTTTTATTAATTTGATATTTCCTTTATACAATTGAACTACTGTGATCGCTTTATTGCGCACATTTCTCGACTGTTCTTATAGCCAGGTGAATTGAAGAAGACACTGTCATTTGCCCTCCTCGTGTTCGATACCCGCTCGCTGCTACACCGTGCGCTTGCGGTAAGACTAGCGAGTCTCGTCCTGGGTGTGTATCCGGGGCACGATCAAAACACCACAACCAAACTTTCTCAACCGACAGCTATCTCACTCCGAGATATAAAAATAAGCTGAGACCCCAAATACACTGTCACCGTCCCTGTGGGATCCGACATCTTTTATACTATAATTTGACACCGTCCGCTTGCGGATTATCACGCCCCACTTCCCAAAAATATGGAGGTGAAGCGTGAGAAGGTCCGCTCAGACTTGAAGCTACAAAGCCGCAAGTCCGATAAGCGTCAAATATCACAAAGTAACAGGTCCCTGTAATGTGACTCAGAAACAACAATAACAATAATAGCAAAAGAGGCAAATAATTAAAATTATTCAACTCAAAGTCCAGATATAAATTCAACAACCAGAAATGCCACCAGGCAAACAAAAAGAGAGTCCAAAAGAAAAGGCCTAGCATGGCCAACAAAGAAACTAACAAGCGCGGTGCTACTCACCGAAAACAACACAACTAACAAAGGAGGAAGAAGGGAACTAGGACTGGTCACAGGTGTCCTCGTACTCCACGTCAGCAACGGAATCGGGCACGAACTCCACGAATTCGTCACCCTCCACAGCAATCTCTGGCTCAGCAACTAACATGCGTCACCCAAAGAGAAGGGGCACATGTCAGCTAGTCTACAAGACTTGTGCAAGGAACTAAAGAAATGTGGTAACAACCTAGCAGTTTTAGAGTAATGTATGACATGGCATTTTATGCAATGAAAACAACAGCAGTTTATGTTATGGCATGATTTTGGACTGGCAATTAAACATGGCAGGGCAAGTAAGCAATTACATGACAAGTACAAGAATTATAATCACGTCGTGCACGGAGATTCCGTCCTTTGGCTAGAGTGGCTGTACGGGCCAACTCTTACGCTCAAGTGACCGTTTATCCCTACCCCTCCACGTGTGTCGAGCCAGGGCATTACCCCCGAACACGTAATGCTCGCTTCTTGATCACAAGCCAGGAAGTGTTTTTAACACGTATGGCGTAGGGTTATGCCCGCATAATGGGTGCCTAGCCGGTAACACGGAAACACGGATTTGTACAAGGATTTGTAGCGTGTGCTACGATGCAACATGCAACATGATATGTAAAAATGGATGCACATGACAATTATTTGAAATGAAATTGCGTACCGTTAAAGAAAATTAAACATGACAGGCAGTTGTATGACATGGTATGACAAGGGAAATTCTAGCTTCGTTGTCAAGCTAGAATTGAATTTGCGCCTAGACCGCTATCATTTCACGGTCTAGTCTCTTTCACGCTAAAACAAGGTATTGGCCTAAAAACATGGCCTAAAGCAAGGTTGGCAAGTTTCACTTGCCTGGTACCGAAGTTGTTGTTCGACGTGAGTCACGAGGTAGGTATCCTACGGAAATTGGGTTCGCTGTTATGGCAAAGCAACATTAGAACGATCACCAAATCAGATTTCATAATAGGATCCTATATCGTCTAATGAATCGTTTTTAATTAGGTTTTCTAATTACGGTGTGGGTTAAAGGAGATTAAGGGATAGATTCACTAACCGTAAGAGGAGCGAGCGAATGACGCCAAAACAGATCTGGCTTCGGTGACGGAAGAACGATCCCGGAAAGCTACGGCTGAAATCGAGATCCGACGGCCTAGGGAAGGTGGCCGACGCAAGAAACGACGAGAGGGAAGCTTCGTGGAGGAAGGAAATGGCTTGAGGAATGTTGGGGATGATTTGGGGAAGAAATTGGCTCAGAAAGAATGAAGAAAGAATGAAAGAATCGAAGGGATTAAATAGAAAATGAAACGGCGGCTGCGACTTAACCTAGGTTTACTGGGCAGTTTAGTCGGTCAGAGAAGGGTGGTCGACTGACTAGTTTAGGATCTAGTCGGTCGGTCGCTTAACTTAGACCGGCTAAAAGCCAAACCGTGAACAGGGTTGGTACATGTAGACAGATTTAGTCGGTATGCGAAGGCCTGTCGACCGACTAATTTAGGATCTAGTCGGTCGGTGATTGTTCATAGACCGACTAAGAGAGAAATTAGGTAGATATTAAGCACTGAGAATTAGTCGGTCAAGGAAGGGATCTTAATCGACTAGTTTAAGAACTAGTCGGTCGGTAATTGTTCTTTGACCGACTAACCATAAACAGTAACTTCGACAGTACAGTAGGACTCAGAATTAGTCGGTCTGAGTACAAGTCCTGACCGACTAGTTTGGGAACTAGTCGGTCGAAGAATGAGCTTATACCGACTAAACGTAAACAGTAACTAAGCTGAAATTTACTGACAAGAACTAGTCGGTTTGAGAAGTGTTGCCGACCGACTAGATTACAATCTAGTCGGTTGGCTCCCCTTCATGAACCAACTAAGATGCACCGAAAGTGCCGAAACGAAGCGCGAAGCTTTGGGAAGATTCCTATGGCCTCTAGGATCACCCTAACACTAAGATTAAGACGCTATGAAGCTAAACGTAAGAACTTCTATCGAGAAAACACCCAAAGAGAGAAACATCCAATATTATTAATATAAAATAGTCATTACAAAAACCGGTCGTTACACGGATAGAGCCCGGAATTGACACCTAGGGGCTATACTATGCCTAGCGACCGTGACACCGCTAGGTGGAATTTAGGTGCGGACCATTCATAGATTTTCGAAATGATAGGTTGTATCACTTCTGAAGCTCATCGGTAGGGAGATTAAATTAACTGAAGTTTAGCCTTTAAGAAAGGTAAACTAACTTAATTAATCCTCATATTCATTAATCGTCCCACATTGCTCGTGCGACGAGCAATGAGGTCCGGCTCCCTATATAAATAGGGTTCGACACCCTTTAAGAAACTTGCACCAAGTCTCTGAATTGAGTAGCTCCAAAAGTTTTAAGCATGCTCGATTCAAGACAAAATTATTCTTTCCTCCTTTTTTCCTTCCATTCGTTCGCTTGCGTTCTAGCAAAACGACGAGAAGGATCGGATTCGATCCGACGTCTAAGACGTTGGATCGCTCTCAAGTGAAATATTCTTCGACAAGTGGTTGGCTCAGAGGCACAGTGTTGGCTCGCTTCGGTGGATCAGGTCTGGGCGCAAAGGCAGCTGGCTTGGGGGAGCAGAAGGCGGTTCGGTACACTTTGCCTGTGCAAGCAAAGTTTCGGGTATGTAGTTTTAAAAGCTTTCATTTAATTATATTGCAGTAGTTTAGATCTACCTTGGGATAGTCAGATCCACCTCAAGATATTAGAGATCCTGGCTAGGGTCATGAAATCCTCTTTGCCTGTGCAACCTCTTTCCAGTTTGACCAAGTGGGAGGGTCATGCCTGCCCGTGCGGGCGGGCGCCCAGCCCGCGGGCTGGGGCACCCGCAGGTGCCCAGATCTTGGTGCCCAGCCTATATCTGAGCGCCCAGATCTGGGTGCCCAGATCTAAGTGGGTGGGGGCCCGCCAGTGGGTCCCACCTGCTAGGGTTTCTATTCTTTTTTACGGCTGGTTTTCCAAGCGAAAATCAGATTTTAGCTAAACTTTGTACCGATGTTTGAGGGGTCAAATGAAGTCAAAATTGAGCTCTGTTTCTTTTTATGCGTTCATTGTTCAGTGCTCTTCGAATTGATAGGTTGTATCAATGACGAAGCTCAACGTTGAGGGATGAACAATTCGCTAAAGATGGCCTTTGTGAAAGGCAAACTTTAGTTAATTTTACCCACTCCATATCTTTAGTCTCACATCGTATATGATGAGAAGTGGAGGGGTCGGCCGTCGATATAAATAGGGGCCAACACTCACCTTGAAAATTTTCACCAAGTCTCCAAATCCGAGAAGTTTCCAAAAGCTTGGAGCACGCTCGGATTAAGACTTAAAATTAAGTATTCCCTCTCTACCAAAATTCTTCCTTTCTCCTGATCGGGCTTTAGCAAAGCTACGAAGGAGCTCGGATCGGATCCGAAGTATTGACGGTGGATCCACTCAAGGTGAAATCTTCTTTAGCATGTGGTTGGCTCGGTGACAAGGGGTGTTGCTCGCCTCAGGACACGACGCGACTCGAGAAACGGTTTGGCTCAGAACGAGGAGTGGCTCGGGATGCGGTTCGGCTTGGGAGAAGCGGCACGGAGGGCCAAAGAAACGTTGCTGAAAACGATGCTTCGTATTCTGTGGAAACGAAGTGAAAAGTATGTAGTTTAAATTATTAGCATGTGTTTATAATTGCAAATAGGTAGATAGATCTATCCTTAGGTTTTGATCGGACCCAACCCCGGGATAGTGGAGATCTTGGCTGGGGTTGTTCCTTTAGGGATAGATGTAAAATAGTTTTAAATCTGATTTTTCGCTGCTTATTTGATAAATTCGTCCGACCGTCCGAGGACATCGTATTTATGGCCCTAAAGACCAGAAAACCAAACAAACACAGCACCAAGGATGGACATCTGCAAAAAGGATCAGTCAGGGACGACCAAACTGCAAATAAATTAACATAAGGCAGACGACGTATCTGATATCCGCTCTGCACAAAGAAGTTGGCCACATGCTCGAGGTTCAACCCCTGAAGGAGCTCCAGATCCATAGGGAGGATCAAATTCTCCATTAATTGAGCAGTCGCCCCGAAATCCAACATGGCCGACTTTTCCCTTTCGACGACGATGGGAGGACGGTGAGGATCACCACACACAGGTCCTGAGGAGCGAGACGGAAGCTAATTGAGCAGCAAGACTCGATCGAACTCTGCAGGGAATAGGCCGACCAAAGGAATGTGTGACTCAATACCACACCAGGGCCATTTATCCAAAAGAGGCGTCATGGGAGACTGAGACACCGAGGAAGTCTCGATCACCCCCCTGAGACTTGAGAGGCGCTGCCCCAGACCTTTTGCCATTGGCGAATGATGATGATTTCCCTCCTCCACTCGCCTCCTTTTCCCTGACTACTCCTCTCCTTTGGAGGATACCCCCGCTTCTGGCCAACGGCTTCAATGGGCTCAACGACTTTGACATCATTGGTGTTTTGCACCACCAGCGGCTCCTAGACAACGACGAAAGCGAGGGGCGGAACAGTTCGAATGGGGCCCCGATTCGGAGCCTACCTCGATGAGGCACGAGAAGAAGGCCTTGATGTCTGCATGGACTTGCCCCTCTCAGAGGAAGATGTTTGATTGATGGGAAGGGGAGACCGAGCGCTCGACCCTTTAGATCGAGCGCTCGACCTTTCAGCGCTCCTCTTCTTCTTACGCTGCTCCCTCCAGACTTGGCCCATTCCAGAGTCACCACTCCTACGAGTTCTGTTAGACATATATGCAAAACAACGGATATAATTATCGTTAGTGACGTAGAGTAAAGACTCAGTAGCAGTTTGCATTACCCGGCCTCTACAACACAGTCTTTAGTATATGGCCGTCCAACAAGTATGAGGTCGACCTCTGTCTCCACAGTCTATCCAAAAGGATTTTCGCTGCCTCGACCTCGCACGGCGTCAACCTAGCCTTGACCTCTTTCGGTGTAAACTTGGACTCTTCAGCAAGCTCAGGGCTTGGAGAGCTCCAACCATTAAGCATCGGCCCAAGGTCGGGATGTATGACAAACACAAAAGTGTCTTTCCAACCAGGATCGAAAAGCAGGAGGTCGTATATGAGCCTCGTCATCGAGCGAGCAACGATGTGATGCCACACTTTGCAGAGATCGAGTATTACCCGGAAGAATTACTTGAACAGCCCAAGAGATGGCTGAACCCCACAAAGCTCACAAAGCACAATAAAACCGACTACAGGAGGAAGGGCTTGGAGAGCAAGCTGACACAAAGAAAGCCCCGAAGAGCATAGAACTTCTATGAGGAAGAGATGAAGAGGAAAACGGAGACCAAGGCTAAAGTCTTTGAGATACACTCCAACCTGGTTCTTTCGAGTAAAACAAACCCTCTCATCAAAATTGGGTATCCTAACCCTGAAGGAGGACAGAGGCAACCCAACCAAACCTCGGCAACCAGGTCGAGGGAAAACTCAGGAACCATCTCCAAGATCACTATGGAAAATTTCGAATTTTGATCCCTCCAACGAATGGGAGGATCCGGTTCGAAGGGGACCCACTTCCCCTTACCAGGAACTTCCTCGCTTGGTTCCCAAAGTTCCCAGAGTGATCTTGGAGTGCTCTTCGAATTGATAGGTTGTATCATTGACGAAGCTCAACATTGAGAGATGAACAATTCGCTAAAGATGGCCTTTGTGAAAGGCAAACTTCAGTTAATTTTTCCCACTCCATATCTTTAGTCCCACATCAGATATGATGAGAAGTGGAGGGGTCGGCCATCGATATAAATAGGGGCCAACACTCTCCTTGGAAATTTTCACCAAGTCTCCAAATCCAAGAAGTTTCCAAAAGCTTGGAGCACGCTCGGATTAAGACTTAAAATTAATTATTCCCTCTCTCCCAAAATTCTTCCTTTCTCCTGATCGGGCTTTAGCAAAGCTACGAAGGAGCTCGGATCGGATCCGAAGTATTGACGGTGGATCCACTCAAGGTGAAATCTTCTTTAGCATGTGGTTGGCTCGGTGACAAGGGGTGTTGCTCGCCTCAGGACACGACGCGACTCGAGAAGCGGTTTGGCTCGGAACGAGGAGCGACTCGGGATGCGGTTCGGCTTGGGAGAAGCGGCACGTAGGGCCAAAGAAATGTTACTGAAAAGATGCTTCGTATTCTGCGGAAACGAAGTGAAAAGTATGTAGTTTAAATTATTATCATGTGTTTATAATTGTAAATAGGTAGATAGATCTATCCTTAGGGGTTGGTCGGACCCAACCCCGGGATAGTGGAGATCTTGGGCCTTGGCTGGGGTTGTTCCTTTAGGGATAGATGTAAAATAGTTTTAAATTTGACTTTTCGTTGCTTATTTGATAAATTCATCCGACCGTCCGAGGACATCGTATTTATGGCCCTAAAGACCCAGAAAACCCAACAAACACAGCACCAAGGATGGACATCTGCAAAAAGGATCAGTCAGGGACGACCAAACTGCAAATAAATTAACATAAGGCAGACGACGTATCTGATATCCGCTCTGCACAAAGAAGTTGGCCACCTGCTTGAGGTTCAACCCCTGAAGGAACTCTAGATCCCTAGGGAGGATCGAATTCTCCACTAATTGAGCAGTCGCCCCGAAATCCAACATGGCCGACTCTTCCCTTTCGACAACAAAGGGAGGACAGTGAGGATCAACACACACAGGTCCTTAGGAGCAAGACAGAAGCTAATTGAGCAGCAAGACTCGATCGAACTCTGCAGGGAATAGGCCGACCAAAGGAATGTGTGACTCAATACCACACCAGGGCCATTTATCCAAAAGAGGCGTCGCGGGAGACTGAGACACCGAGGAAGTCTCGATCACCCCCCTGAGACTTGAGAGGCGATGCCCCAGACCTTTTTCCATTGGAGAATGAGGATGATTTTCCTCCTCCACTCGCCTCCTTTTCCCAGACTACTCCTCTCCTTGGGAGGATACCCCAGCTTCTGGCCAATGGCTTCAATGGGCTCAACGACTTTGACAGCATTGGCATCGTCCACCACCAGCGGCTCCTAGACAACGACGGAAGCGAGGGGAAGAACAGTTCGAACGGGGGCCCGATTCGGAGCCTACCTCGATGAGGCACGAGAAGAAGGCCTTGAGGTCTGCATGGACTTGCCCTTCTCAGAGGAAGAGGTTTGATTGATGGGAACGGGAGACCGAGCGCTCGACCCTTTAGATCGAGTGCTCGACCTTTCAACACTCCTCTTCTTCTTATGCTGCTCCCTCCAGACTTGACCCATTCCAGAGTCACCACTCCTACGAGTTCTATTAGACATATCTGCAAATAACGGATATAATTGTTGGATATTGGACTCCCCGGATTTGGTTTTGGATGATGAACAAACATAAATATATCGTGAACTAACAATTTGTGAGCGCAGTTATGGAGATCGTCGCCAAATTCATATGAACATCCAAAGCGACGTCTCAAGACTTCTCAAAGCGCGTGATCGTATGCCTAAAGCTTCGTTGAAGCTTTTGGACCATTTTAGAAGTCATGAAGATTCGGATCGAAGCTTACGAAGACGGTTCGTCAAGTTTTATTTATAGTCTTTTAGCTTCGTTCTGTAGAATGTTAAGCCTTGAGTAGGTCTTACGTTTTAATCTTCATAACGCTCCTATTTTAGAGCTAGGAACTAGTAAGAAGTCCAAATGAACTTTTCCGAAGCTTCGCGCTTCGATTCGAGACTTTTTGTGCATGTTAGTTGGTTCAAGAAGAAGAACCAACCGACTAGATGGTGATCTAGTCGGTCGGCAAAGCTTCTTGGACCGACTAGTTTGCCTTCTCAATTCTAAGCTCTTTACTGTTTACAGTTAGTCGGTCTACGTTGACTCACCGACCGACTAGTTTGTGAACTAGTCGGTCAGTGATGCTTCTTAGACCGACTAGTTGAGCTTTCCCTGTACATGCCTAGTTACTGTTTATCGTTAGTCGGTCTATGTTCATTTAGCGACCGACTAGTTGATGAACTAGTCGGTCAACATTTATTCTTGGACCGACTAAATCAATTTGTACTCAGACTATTTGTTTTATCTCTTAGTCGGTCTAAGTTAACTCACCGACCGACTAGTTGTGAAACTAGTCGGTTGGTAAGTGTTCTTTGACCGACTAGTTCTGTTAGTCTGAACTTCGACCTATTCCCTGTTCACCAGTTAGTCGGTTCATGTTGATTGACCGACCGACTAGTTGATGAACTAGTCGGTCGGTGGTTGTTTTTTGACCGACTAGTTTGGTTCAGAATAGAGCCGTTAGAGCTTTAATTGAAACGTTTTTCTCTCTCTCTTTCCTCTAACCTATATATACTTGGTGTGCTGCATTCATTGCATAAAAGGCTGATTTTAAGAGAAGTTTAGATATCAAAGAGAAAGCATTTACTCTCATTCAAAGCTCTTTCATTCCATTCAAGAATCTCTCCTCAATCTTATTTCAAAAGAGAGATTCATTGATTGTGAGCCTTCCAAGCCAAGTGCTTGATCCTAGGTCACCAACAATCTCATAGCTCTCCATTGCTGGTCATCTACTTGGAGCTAGGGTTTGGTGCCTCTTCATCTTCCCCAAAATCCGTTTTGTCCTAAATCGTAAGTTTACTCAAGGCATAGGTATTTTGTGGTAAGAACTTTCATTTCAATTTACTTTGTTATTGTAAGTGATTCACTCTCGGTTGTGAGAGTGTGTTTGTGATCCCGGGTTGTGGGAGTCACAATTATCATTTGTGTATGATTTGACTTGTGAAGGTTTTTCACAAGTATTTCATAGTGGAAATCTTGAGTTAGGGTTTCTAACTCAAGTATCCGGAAGAGATCCGGGTGGTTGGGACGTAGGATCACCGGGAACAAGTCGGGGAGACTTGGGTGGATCCGAACCCATTAATATCGTTTGTTTGCGATTGTTTCTTTGTTGTCTAACATTTACATTTCCGCATTTCCGCATTGTTTGGTAGAGTTTGCAAGGTAATTAGGAATTAGCCTCTTAATTATTTTAAAGTACTATTCACCCCCCTCTAGTACTTGTGCAGTAGCTTAGCAGGGCATTACATTTGGTATCAGAGCCAAGTCTATAGCTATGTCTGCCAACGACAACAAGACCGTTCGTCCACCTTCCGACTATAGCACCTTCAAGAATCGTGAAGGAGCGTCTTCGGTGATGGAAGGACACTCCTCAATGAGGCCTCCCTTCTTCAACGGTACTAACTACGGGTACTGGAAATGCCGGATGGAAACTTTCCTCCGGAGTGCTTCACTATGGAGGGCCACGATGAAGGATTATGTCGAGCCCGCCGAAGAAGACTTCGAGAAATGGACTACCGCGGAGGTCGCCGCGGAGGTAAGCAATGCCAAGGCAATGAATGCCTTGCAATGCGCTTTGGAGCCCGAGGATTTCAATAAGATATGCACATGTAAGAGTGCATATCAAATATGAAACTCCCTCCTCATCTTGCATGAAGGAACAAGTAGGGTAAGAGACTCTAAACTCGTTGTAGTTAATAAAGATTACGAGTTATTTCATATGCTACATGGTGAGAAGATGAAGGAGTACTATGCTCGCTTCGTCGACATCACAAACGAGTTGGAGGCTCTCGGTAAGACCTACACCCAAAAGAAGAAAGTCTAGAAGATTATCGATGGACTTCCTTCTAGTTGGGAGAAACGTACTTTCGCCATCGAGGAAGGTAATGATATGAAAACTTATACCGTTGTTCAACTAATGGGTACCTTGATGTCTTATGAGGTATGCAAGGATAGCAAGTTGAAGTTGCAGGAAAAGATGAAGTCCTACCTAAAGCAAGACGAGCCAAAGAAGAAGGCTATTGCTTTCAAGGCCGCTCCATCAACTTCCACATCGACCGATGATGAAAACTCGGAAGACGAGTTGGACTTGGAGTCCATGGCTCTCATGGCCAAGAAGTTCAACCGGTTCTTCCGGAAAGGTAACTTCAAAAACAAATCGAAGTTTAATTCTTCTAACGCCTCCTCTCCTTTGTGTTTCAAATGCAACAAGCGTGGACACATGAAAGCGGAGTGTCCTCTAAACAAGCAAAAGGAGAAGTGGAAGGCGCCGAAGTTTGACAAGTCGAAGAAGTACAAGAAAGGGTACAAGAAGGGACTTGTCGGGACATTCACCGACTCCGATGATTCCTCTAGCGGAGAGTCGGATGATGAGCAAGTGGAGCAAGTACACATGTGCTTCATGGCTAGAGAGGAGCAAGATAAAGATTCCTCTTCCGATGATAGCGACAACGAAGGCGATGAGGTAACCATGGATGACCTTAGAAATGCTAATGAGCAAGTATGGTCTAAATACACTAAATTAGTAAATAGGTATACTAAAGTAAAAGATGATTTAGCTAGCATCCAAACCTCGCCTAAAACTATCATCACCAACAACGACACCGTTGTTGAAGAGTTGAAGAATGAGATTGTTAATCTCAAGACTCAACTTGAACATGTTAGCATTGAGGATCTGGAAGAACACAAGATAGCGGATTTGACTTCTCAAAACTCGACTTTGAGTATTGAGAATGAGAATCTCAAATCTCGTGTTTATGTGCTCACATCGCAAGTATCCACTTTGGATGCTTCTATGCGTTCTCTTACCGAGAAATATGAGAACACATTAGGCCGAATTAATAAATTCAATAAGGGTAAGGACCATTTGGATAAAATCCTAAATGACTTACTCCCGGCCAATCACCACATTGGTTTGGGGTATACGATGGGAAATTCATCCAAAGCGGCCACTACTTTTGTTAGGCCAACTTCCGATGCCTCAACGAGTGGTAGCAAACACTCTATTGGTAGTTCATCTACCAATGGTGCTTCCACCTCGTACACATCTTCATTTGGAAAGAAACCCACTTTGGGTGGACCTCCAAAGAAGGGCTATGCTTACATGTACACGAATACCATGCCACGTAGGAACACACGTCCTACTCCACCTGCTCACACATATGATGATTTTTATGCTACACATCCACGGACACGTGCACACCATGTGAGACACCCTCACGCACGTGTTCCTCCACATGCATATGTACACCCACATCATCGTATGAATAATTATCCACATGCACCATTTCATCATGTTCCTTATGCCTATCCACGACATGCATCACGTAGAAATCAACGCATGCATGCTCCCAATAGGATTAAGGCTCTCAAAATATTCACAATTTGGAGCCCAAAGGACACAAGCATGGATGAAAAACAAGTTTACATGAATGATTATTTTATGAATGTAGTGGATAATGATAATTATGTGGGGAAGTCTAAGTCCAATTGGACTTGGCTTCCAAAGGTCTAATCTTTTGGACCCAATGACCTTGGGTACCATGATACGATATTTTCTATCTTTAGGTACTCAAGAAAAAAGAAACGGAGCAACAAATTTAAATTTAGCTCCAAGAGGAATTGGATACTCGATAGCGGGTGTTCAAAACACATGGCGGGTGACGCTCAATTGCTCTCCGGAGTGGTTCCCATTGCAAATGGAAACCGGGTAGTCTTTGGAGGCAACGAGAGCGGAACCATCATAGGTGTTGGTAAAGTGGGTAATCCTTCTAAACCTCTTATAAATGATGTTTACCTTGTTAAAGGATTAAACCATAATCTCATTTCAATAAGCCAACTTTGTGACAAAGGTTACAAAGTTAGCTTTGCGAAAGGAATGTGCCATATTTTAAGAAAAGATAATAATGAATTATTGTTTTCCAGCACACGCCATAAGGATATATACATCCTAGATCTTCCAAGATCACATGAACAATGTCTCATTGCCAACACAAGTGAACAACAATTATGGAATCGACGTTTTGGTCATGTGAACTTTGGAACACTATTTAAGCTTTCCAAGTTAAATTCTATTAGAGGCTTCCCTAAGCTAGTCTTTCAAAAGAAAAGCTTTTGTGACTCGTGTCAACGAGGAAAGCTTCCAAAATCTTTTTTTAAACCTAAGAAAAGCATTTCTTTTAAGCGGCCACTAGAGCTATTACATTTAGATTTATTTGGGCCAACTAGAGTTGCTTCATTAGGAAATGCACGATATGGACTTGTCATCGTTGATGACTTTTCTAGGTTTACTTGGGTATTTTCATTATGTAATAAAAATGATGCTTTTGAAAACTTCACAATTTTTGTTAAGAAAGTACAAAATCTCATTGGAACCACCATTGTCACTATTCGTAGTGATCATGGAGGGGAATTTGAGAATGAGTCTTTTGAGACATTTTGTGATGAAGTTGGTATTACACACACCTTCTCTTTCCCTCGTGCAGCTCCTCAAAATGGTGTAGTTGAGAGAAAGAATAGGACGCTAGTGGAGTGTGCTCGCACTATGCTTGATGATAGCCAACTTGGCCATTAATTTTGGGCGGAAGCGGTACACACCGCTTGCTATGTGTTTAATAGAATACTTCTGAGGCCCGGCACTAAACAAACTTGTTATGAATTGTTGTTTGGTAGGTTGCCTCAAGTTAAACATTTTCGTGTTTTCGGATCGAAATGTTTTATTAAAAACACGTATGGTAGTTTGGACAAATTCGATCCAAGATTCGATGAGGGGATTTTTGTTGGATATTCTTCGCGTAGCAAAGCCTACCGGATATACAACAAACGAACCTCAACGATCGAGGAATCGCTTCATGTTTCATTTAATGAAGGATTTTTTCCAACTAGAATTACTAATGATGATGACTCTATGGATGTTTTATGTGATTCAATTGGTAATTCTAATTCTATTGATTCTATTGATTCTATTGATACTAACCCGACTAATGAAGTTGTTGAGAATATTCCTAGTGATCAAGGAATTCCCAAACAGCTTCATACCGTTCGTGACCATCCTCATTAGCAAGTCATTGGCAATATCCATGATAGTGTCAAGACGAGATCTCAAGTCAACCACTTTGCTCATTGTGCCTTTGCCTCCTCGATAGAGCCAAAGAATGTTAATGAAGCGTGCGAATATGGTGCTTGGATCCTAGCCATGGAGGAGGAACTCATTCAATTCGAGAGGAATGAAGTTTGGGAGCTTGTTCCATTCTCTTCGAAGAACCACACCGTCATAGGGACAAAGTGGATCTTCAAGAACAAGACCGACGAAAACCAAGTCGTCGTCCGGAACAAAGCTCGGTTAGTAGCTCAAGGCTATCGGCAAGAGGAAGGTATCGATTTCGAAGAATCCTTTGCTCCGGTAGCTAGATTAGAATCAATTAGATTATTGTTATCTTTTGCATGCCATAAGGATTTTAAATTGTTTCAAATGGATGTAAAAAGTGTATTTTTAAATGGAGATGTTGTTGAGGAAGTTTATGTTTCTCAACCTCCGGGTTTTATAAATGAAAAATTTCCAAATCATGTTTTTAAACTTAAGAAAGCACTTTACGGTTTGAGACAAGCTCCTCGGGCTTGGTATGACCGTTTAAAGAATTTTCTTTTGGATTTAGGTTTTAAAATGGGAGAAGTTGATTCCACATTATTTGTTAAGTATTCGAATAATGATATAATTTTAGTTCAAATTTATGTTGATGATATCATTTTCGGTGCTACTAACTTTGCTCTTTGCGAAGAGTTTTCTAATGTGATGAAGGATCAATTTGAGATGAGCCACATGGGTGAGCTCAAATATTTCTTAGGTCTCCAAATTCGCCAAATGAACGATGCAATCTTCATCCACCAAACGAAGTACACGGTGGAGTTGCTAAAGCAATTTGGAATGAAGAATGCCTCCGGGAAAAAGACTCCAATGAGCACGACTACACATCTTGATAAAGATGCGGGCAGAAAAGATGTAGACATTCGTCTATATCGAGGTATGATAGGTAGTTTACTATATCTTACCGTAAGTAGGCCCGATATTATGTTTGCCGTATGTGTATGTGCTCGTTATCAGTCTCAACCTAAGGAGTCTCACTTAGTAGCGGTAAAGCGTATTTTCCGTTATTTAAGTTATACACTTGATTTTGGATTACTTTATCCAAAATCTAGCACGTATGAGTTAATCTCATATAGTGACGCAGATTATGCGGGATGCAAATCCGACAGGAAAAGTACTAGTGGCACTTGCCATTTTATAGGAAATTCCCTTGTCTCTTGGTTTTCCAAGAAGCAGAATTCCGTATCACTTTCAACCACCGAGGCGGAATACATTGCCGCCGGTGCCGTGTGTGCTCAAGTTCTTTAAATGAGACACACACTTAAAGACTTTGGTATAAACTGTGATACTTGCCCTATCATGGTTGACAACCAAAGTGCAATATGTCTTTCCAAGAACCCGGTACACCATTCCCGTTCGAAACACATAGATGTCCGACACCATTTCTTAAATGATCATGTTGCTAAAAAGGACATCATATTAGTGTACGTTGAAACCCAGAAGCAAATCGCCGATATTTTCACGAAACCCCTAAAGGAAGACTCCTTTGTGAGGTTGCGTCGAGAATTGGGGATTATGGGTGAATCCGAGATATAGGATTCATATGTTTTCAATATTCATGCATGCTTTTCTATTCGTGAATATTTGTTCATGCTTGAAGTATTGAAATTTTCTGGATTTTTCGTTGAGTTTTCGGAATTTTCACTCGATTTGTGCGTAATCGTCAAATTTCAGATTTTCGATGTTTAATAGGGTAGTATAATAATTAATGAGAGTATTTTGATGTTTCATCGAAGTGTGATTAGGAGAGAAATCAAATTTTCAAATTCTAAAATTTTTGGACCTCTTTAGTCAGAATTTTCACTCGATTTGTGCGTAATCGAAGTGTGAATGAGCTTAGACCGACTAATTCTTGTCAGGATTTTTGGCTTCTGTTACTGTTTACAATTAGTCGGTTCAAGCTCATTGACCGACCGACTAGATCGTGATCTAGTCGGTCAGTGCTTGAACTGTGACCGACTAATTGTGACGGGGACAGTTGCGTCTTTTGAGCTCCCGACCAACTTAAACTCATTCTAATCGACTTCTTTTCATTCAAGTCGGTTCTCTCCCTCTCTCCGCTCAAAACCCCCTTGTGCCCGTTCGACTTCCCCTCTCCCGTCGTCGATTCCGGCCACCTCTCCGACCAACTCCGGCCGCCGATCAACCCCCATCCTCCTTCCGACCTAGGTACACCCTCTCTCAGTGTCTAGGGCTAGGGTTTCTTCTAGTTTCGACCTAGGGTTATATCGATTTCGGCTAGGGTTTCGATTTCTAGGGTTTGTAATCTTAGATTTCTTGTGTTGATTCGTACGTGTCGTGTCGCGCTTATGGCATGCACACGTATTCCGATCCGTCCTACGAGCCCTTCGCCTATGAACATAGAGCCATCCCCTATGGATCCCATTCAACCCACGCGAACCCCTCCGAAATGTCGATCGAAGACCACCCAACCTTCTTCGTCTTCGCCTCCTCTTAAGCGTAAGAGGTCGGCGACAGCGAAGCCCCGATCCCAATCTCAGCCCAAGCCCAATCCAGCTTCATTCCGTGCCCCTACTCCTCCTTCCGATTCCGACACGGAATACATACCCGAGACTGAGACCCATAAGGATCCTTCTCCTCCTCCTAGGCAACCTGAGTCTAGCTCCCGACCCCGTACTTCCTAACGTCAGCCTAAGGGAAAGGGTCCGATGCCGGTGGGCGGTGTCGATATTTCGTTGTGTCGCAACGAACTGTTGTGTCTCGCGGCTTACAACCGTATCAAACACTGTCCGCTGCTTCTGGAGCATTTCATACAGTTTTCTGACTTCCCATGCCTAGCAGATCTTCTGTCGTCTTCCGGTCTTATCGATTACCTTCGATATGACCCTAAGGCGAATCCTCACCCTTACCCTCGGCTAGTCAAGATTTTCTACGCCAATAGGATCCAGGGTCAGTACGACGCGACCCACTCGATTAAGACTACTGTCTTGGGGACACCGATTGTCCTCACGGTAGAAATCTTAGGAGAGTTGATCGGTTGCTCGTCATCTGGCCTCATCCCTTCAGATATTTCCGTCGATGATATCTCGTCCCTCGATCAGGTCATCCTTTCTGAGATCTTCCATGAGATTCCTCCCGCCATGATTGGCGTCCCCTCGAAGTCATTCATGCCCAATTGCTGGGTCCTGAACTTGATTCTGAAGTCGTGCTTACTTCCTAAGTACGGCTCCTCCTCTTTGCCTTCCCAGCCATTCCTGAAGTTGATCTATGCCATCTTTATGGGTAGCGAGATTAACTGGGCTCAGATCATACTCGATAAGATGGATTCTTTCGAGTGTATCCGAAAGTCCACGAAGTCTGCGCATATCCCATATCCTTGCTTGTTGACTCTTGTTTTTCGCCACTTCCGTGTCACACTTCCTTTTGATGACGAGCGTCCTCTCGGTTCCCCTCTGAATGCGACGGCCGTCAAGAAGTCTCTTGCAACGCTCTGTCACGTTCAAAGGACGACCCCCTCTGCTTCAGCGTCTGCCTCTGCCTCAGCTGCTCCCTCTACCACTCTTGACGAGCTCGCACGTTCAGTAAGACGTATGGAGTCTCGTTATGCTCGTACTGAGGAGATACTTGCTCGTATCGCCTCACGTTTGGGTATTGAGATCCCTCCGTCAGCCTCTGATGAGGAGGAGTTGGATGAGGAGGAGATTGAGGAGCTTGTTCGTGTTTCTACTCGTGCCCCCGAGGGCACTTCTGGAGCTGCTGCCTCTTCTGCTGGTGACCCCAAGAGTACTCCTGTTGCCACCGTTCCTGTGGTGGATGCTACGACTGGTGCTCCCGAGACCACTACCGTCGCTCCCGTGGACACTTCTGCTGATCAGGTGACCACCACTCCTGCTGCAGAGCCTGCTGCTGCTGCAGATCCTGCCACTGCCTCTTGAGCTTCTCTGAGGCCTCTCCCGATGCACATTGGATGATCTAGTAGTGTGAGAGAGTTTGGGTAGGATAGAGTGTGGTTATATTTTGATCATTTTGATGTATCTTGATGTATCTCTGATGATATTTTGGATATTTTGATGTAGTATGATACTCTGATGTCCGGTGTGACATATGTTATATGTTGTGATATTTTGATGTATTTTGTGCCCCGATCGTTGGATAGATGTTATGTGTGTCGGTGATGTATCTTTTTGATGTACTCATGCTTCATTTATATATATACATCGATATTGACTCTTACATTATGTTGTGCACATTTTATATTTTATATGTCTCTGATGTTTTGATTTCGTCGCTCGACGATAATACTTGTTTAAATAGAATTCATTTTATGAAAACATAGAATTGTTTTCCATGCACTAAATTAACCAAGAATGTTGATATTGAAGAGTATATTACATAACTCAATTCGTAAAATTAATTTGAGTTTTGATGATTTTATTTATCGATTTTCGACTTTGGTCTCATTGACACGCTTTGATTTAATTCGAATTTTCCTTTGGTGTCATTTGGACCATGGTCGTATTCTACGACTCCCGTGCTTTTATTTGAAGCCATTGTTGTTGTCGTTGATCTCCTCCCACACTTTTTGCTAATGCCAAAGGGGGAGAGATATAATAATGACATGGCTAAATGATAATTTAAAGCATTATTCCAAGAATCTAATTTAATATGTTAGATTCAGGGGGAGTTAAGATATATAAATGGATTTTCAAATCCGATATTTCAATAATCGATTCTCATTTTATATACTTTACTCGTCTGCTTGATGCGTATTATTATTATTCATTTTGGAATTAACGTGTCATCAATGCAGGGGGGAGTAAGTAAATTACATTTAAATCATTATTTTTTATTATTATTTATGTTGGTTTGTCATCACCAAAAAGGGGGAGAATGTTGGATATTGGACTCCCCGGATTTGGTTTTGGATGATGAACAAACATAAATATATCGTGAACTAACAATTTGTGAGCGCAGTTATGGAGATCGTCGCCAAATTCATATGAACATCCAAAGCGACGTCTCGAGACTTCTCAAAGCGCGTGATCGTATGCCTAAAGCTTCGTTGAAGCTTTTGGACCATTTTAGAAGTCATAAAGATTCGGATTGAAGCTTTCGAAGACGGTTCGTCAAGTTTTATTTATAGTCTTTTAGCTTCGTTCTGTAGAATGTTAAGCCTTGAGTAGGTCTTACGTTTTAATCTTCATAACGCTCCTATCTTAGAGCTAGGAACTAGTAAGAAGTCCATATGAACTTTCCCGAAGCTTCGCGCTTCGATTCGAGACTTTTTGTGCATGTTAGTTGGTTCAAGAAGAAGAACCAACCGACTAGATGGTGATCTAGTCGGTCGGCAAAGCTTCTTGGACCAACTAGTTTGCCTTCTCAATTCTAAGCTCTTTACTGTTTACAGTTAGTCGGTCTACGTTGACTCACCGACCGACTAGTTTGTGAACTAGTCGGTCAGTGATGCTTCTTAGACCGACTAGTTGAGCTTTCCCTGTACATGCCTAGTTACTGTTTATCGTTAGTCGGTCTATGTTCATTTAGCGACCGACTAGTTGATGAACTAGTCGGTCAACATTTGTTCTTGGACCGACTAAATCAATTTGTACTCAGACTATTTGTTTTATCTCTTAGTCGGTCTAAGTTAACTCACCGACCGACTAGTTGTGAAACTAATCGGTTGGCAAGTGTTCTTAGACCGACTAGTTCTGTTAGTCTGAACTTCGACCTATTCCCTGTTCACCAGTTAGTCGGTTCATGTTGATTGACCGACCGACTAGTTGATGAACTAGTCGGTCGGTGGTTGTTCTTTGACCGACTAGTTTGGTTCAGAATAGAGCCGTTGGAGCTTTAATTGAAACGTTTTTCTCTCTCTCTTTCCTCTAACCTATATATACTTGGTGTGCTGCATTCATTGCATAAAAGGCTGATTTTAAGAGAAGTTTAGAGATCAAAGAGAAAGCATTTACTCTCATTCAAAGCTCTTTCATTCCATTCAAGAATCTCTCCTCACTCTTATTTCAAAAGAGAGATTCATTGATTGTGAGCCTTCCAAGCCAAGTGTTTGATCCTAGGTCACCAACAACCTCATAGCTCTCCATTGCTGGTCATCTACTTGGAGCTAGGGTTTGGTGCCTCTTCATCTTCCCTAAAATCCCTTTTGCCCTAAATCGTAAGTTTACTCAAGGCATATGTATTTTGTGGTAAGAACTTTCATTTCAATTTACTTTGTTGTTGTAAGTGATTCACTCTCGGTTGTGAGAGTGTGTTTGTGATCCCGGGTTGTGGGAGTCACAATTATCATTTATGTATGATTTGACTTGTGAAGGTTTTTCACAAGTATTTCATAGTGGAAATCTTGAGTTAGGGTTTCTAACTCAAGTATCCGGAAGTGATCCGGGTGGTTGGGACGTAGGATCACCGGGAACAAGTCGGGGAGACTTGGGTGGATCCGAACCCATTAATATCGTTTGTTTGCGATTGTTTCTTTGTTGTCTAACATTTACATTTCCGCATTTCCGCATTGTTTAGTAGAGTTTGCAAGGTAATTAGGAATTAGCCTCTTAATTATTTTAAAGTACTATTCACACCCCCTCTAGTACTTGTGCAGTAGCTTAGCAGGGCATTACAATAATTATCGTTAGTGACGTAGAGTAAAGACTCAGGAGCAGTGTGCATTACCCGGGCTCCACAACACAGTCTTTAGTCTATGGCCGTCCAACAAGTATGAGGTCGACCTTTGTCTCCACAATATGTCCAAAAGGAGTTTCGCTGCCTCGACCTCGCCCGGCGTCAACCTGGCATCGACCTCTTTCGGTGTAAACTTGGACTCTTCAGCAAGCTCAGGGCTTGGAGATCTCCAACCATTGAGCATCGGCCCAAGGTCGGGATGTATGAAAAACACAAAAGTGTCTTTCCAACCAGGATCGAAAAGCAGGAGGTCGTATATGAGCCTCGTCATGGGCGAGCAACGATGTGATGCCACACTTTGCAGAGATCGAGTATTACCCGGAAGAATTACTTGAACAGACCAAGAGATGGTTGAACCCCACAAAGCTCACAAAGCACAATAAAACCGACTACATGAGGAAGGGCTTGGAGAGCAAGCTGACACCAAGAAAGCCCCGAAGAGCATAGAACTTCTATGAGGAAGAGATGAAGAGGAAAACATAGACCAAGGCTAAAGGCTTTGAGATACACTCCAACCTCGTTCTTTCCAATAAAACAAACCCTCTCATCAAAATTGGGTATCCTACCCCTGAAGAAGGACAGAGGCAACCCAACCAAACCTCGGCAATTAGGTCGAGGGAAAACTCAGGAACCATCTCCAAGATCACTCTGGAAACTTTCGAATTTTGATCCCTCCGATGAATGGGAGGATCCGGTTCGAAGGGGACCCACTTCCCCTTACCAGGAACTTCCTCGCTTGGAGGAGGTCGAAGGTGCGCTGCGAGCTCTTCATAAGACGGTTCATGTATCCCAACTGGTGCAAACATGCCTAAATTGGTCTAAAGAGAAGTCAGGACCAACCAAGAAAAGTACCTTAGAAAGAACAAGCAAGCTCCAAGGAAGGCGTCGATGAAATCAAGCTTTCGAAACAAAGAAGGTAAAACAGAAAAATCTTTTCACTTCCCACACTTCTCTTTTATATGGAGGAGTTCAACTGGGCTGATGGTCGATGAACGACACGTGTCCGAGGCCGGCCACAAGAAGTAGTGGAGATCGATTCAAAGACGAAAGGGTTTTGGCGATACAAATCAAATCAAACGTTTCGAAAACTGTGTACACATCTAAGGAGATTACACATCATGCGGTCTCAATCAACGTAGTTTCCGAGGCACGAATAATGGGCGTCAATGTTAGTGTACTGGTATAGATCATAGTGAAGTATCCGTATACCCGACTCATTTAGGGCCAACGACCCTAAATCTGTCCCTCAAAGTGGAGTAATGCCGAGTAAAGCGAACGGCTCACTCGACCGTTAAGCTCCCGCTGATACTCAGTGAAAAGTCAATGTGGCCGAATAAATGGGCAGCTGTTATCTCAAACCCTGGAGAAGATCGCATCTGAATCAACGGTTACATACAATCCACTGCCTATAAATACCCGAAATGACAAAGGTAAAGGGGTTCCAACCCCCAATGTATGAGATCTAAAACATAGACTCTACTCTTTCAGCTTATAATCCTTTCACTAAAGAGCTTGTAACGTCAGATCTGAGATGAACATCTGTGGGTCGATTTAAGCTGCTCCAAGCTCCCTCTCTTCCTTAAGTTCTCATACTAACTTAAGCATTGGAGGGGATTTGTGTCGGGACCAGATTCGACCCCCATGACGTGTCTTTGTGGTGGAGATCGATGAGTCTCCAACTCCCGCAAGGGTCGCTTTCGAGCTCCCCAACCTCGAACTACCGACGTACAAGCTGCTCGAGGGTCGATCAAGCACTGCATCCCAATCAACATCCATCATCCGACCCTGGTTCTACCAAACTAGGGTCCCACTTCACTCGCTAACGAGGCTCTGACTTAGCGCGAAGGGTCCACGTCAGCTTGACAACTGTCTCGGTCATTTTTGGCCTTAACAATACCAATTTGAAGAGGAGTTTCCAAATAAAAGAGATCTATCAAATCATTAGAGATTAGATTGAAGATTTGAAAGAAGATTTGAAAGAAGATTTGCAGATCAAGGTTCCAAATTGAAGAAAACTCGTCATCCCATAAAAAAGGAGGGCCATCCTTTGGATAAATACAATTGAAGCATATAGCAGAAAGCTCCACCGATTTTTCATCCTTGCTTGACAGTAAAAATCCTCCATCCATCAAAGCTTCAAGTGCGCGAAGAAAAAGAAGATTTGCAGATATGGATCTGCAAAGGCAACAACTTTCACTACACACGTCAGAATCAACCAAGGTTTGCACCTACGGATTTTTTGAGGGACGATCTACATCACGGTGACTTCTTTTCAGTTTTATTTTGGTGGTAGATCATATTTGTGAATAGCTTTATTCAGAAGCTATATTTGTGCTTTAACTTTTGAAAACAATATATAGCTTGTAATGTGATCGGTTTGTTCTTCTCTATTTGGTTATAAAAGAAAGTGAAAGCCTCAAGGGGTTAGGGTCGGAGTAGAGGCGGGGAGCCAGTTGTTGAAAAATCATTACTTATATATTTCTGCGATTTGGATTGGTTGTTCTTATACTTTTATTTTTAATTTGTTCATACATCCTATTCACACACACACACACACACACACACACACCCCCCCCCCCCCCCCCCCTCCTCCTCTAGGGTGTGTTTTTCACCAGCAAGGAGTTCATCTATCTCAAAGGCATATCAGAGCTAGGTCGGGCTTCCTCTCAATAGCTCGACCGCACCCATCCAAACCCGAGCTACCATCTATGTGGATGTGAACGTACAAGCTAACTAGGATCCACGCATTCTTTGTATCCGAGTCAGCATACTTTACTGTTGACCGGAACCCATCCGTCAACAAAGGCCTACTTGTAGTACAATAAAGCTGAATTAAGGGGGAGTGTTAGTTAATTCAGGTTAGTTTGTCTTTGATCATTATTCTTCAAATTCAAATTGTAGTTACAACAAATAATCAGCTAAGAAAATCCTAACAGATTCTGTTTGCAGCTCTGTTTGGCTGGGTCTTGTTTTTTTAGCAATTTATTTTTTTATGTACTCCGGAAAAAATATCAATGAAACAACCCTCCAGACATTGATATGTGAAGTTTTGCTTTAACACGTTGATTTTGTGAGATTTCTTTTGACACCCAAATGCTTAGCCATAGCTAGTACTTGGATGTGCACATGATACAATCGATCAGCCAAAAACAATGATGTTAATCTCGTCATGTTTTCTTTCTTGAGCAATTTCCGGGCATTGGATACCTCTACAAGCCAGAGGAGCCACAATTCCGCATGGAGTTGCACTACAAAAACACACACACTGTATATAACAAGCGTCCAAAACCAACAGCAATAATGCTGGTAAGCATGATCATGAACCAAGATTGAGACTAGCAAGCTAGCTAGGATGATTGGGGAGTTAGCTAGGATGACTGGGGGGCTTTGATCCAGTGGGAAAAGGTCTGGAGGGTTCTCATGTCCGCCCGGTAGTGGGTCTGGGTGAAGTGAAGGAGCTGAGCCCATGTGAAGTCCGGGTACCTCCTTGGCTCCTCCCTGCCCACCAAATCCCCTGGCGGCCTCACCACCTTGTCCTCTCTCGGGCAGACGAAGAACGCCAGCGACCTCCTCTCCCTCTCCCTGTTCACCACCGCCCTGTGCAGGCAACTCTTGTATCTCCCGTTTGACAACGCCTGCATATTGTCACACACAAACATCAAGTATTAGCGATCTCGATGCATTAAATCTCGTACTGACCAGTGCAGGGCTGGGTGCTATAGCTTACCATGAACGTGTCCCCAATGTTGACCACCAGGGCCCCGGGCACGGGCCGGATCGACTGCCACTTGCCGTCGACGAAAACCTCGAGCCCGTCGACGCCGTCTTGTTGGAGGATCGTGAGGGAGGTCGGGTCGCAGTGAGGCCCGGTCCCCAGCGTGAGCTCGGGCTCCGGGCAGGGCGGGTAGTAGTTGCACCTCATTATCGACCGGCTGTCCTCGAAGAAATCTCTGTAGTGCAGCCTGTCGACCCCCAGGCTGATGGCCAGAAGCTCCATGATGGAGAGTGACAGATCGTTCATCGCATCGCAGTATCTCTGGTATACGATCCTGCAAGCAGGTAATTTCACGAGCGTATTTTTTGTTACGGAACTCGTGTATACATATGTACACTAGCCAGTAGCCTACTATCATTTTGTCCAATGAGATTAGTTGTTGGGATGTCACTCAGTGAGAAGGCCACTTGGTCATCAGGGGCATGTTGGGACTAGAGGGGCCACTCTTCATCTGAATGTGTCTTTCTGCTCCTAGGAATCACACAAACGGTGGGCAACATGATAAAAATCAACTTCATGTCTTTATCTTTTTGAAATGACTGTCTTATCCTTCTTGGCCATTTATTTTTACGCTACACTTGGACGTCGTGGTGACGGGCATTATGGTCACTTTATGTAGTTATAAATGCGGTTTCTTAGGTTTTTGTCACCGAGTCTAATAATGAACTTGGACCGCGTGGGTTTGTAACTTTGTATGAAAGAGAGAAATGGACCAGCCGAGAGGACGCGTACGTCAATGATGAACCAGCTCTAAATGGACCATTTTAGAGCTCGGAAATCTTGAAAAAGATTTGAGCAGATGAGAGACAGAGCATGATGGTGTTTGATGTTGGAGAGTGATCAATCTGGTGGCCAGTCTAATTTCTTCTACGGCTTTCGACCAGTCGATCAAGTTTGAGATTTGTTTTAACATAGGACAGCTGGGACTGTTTTTATCCGACTGTGCTTGGATTTTTCTGTGAGTGGGTTTGTTTTTATTTAGCAATTTGCATGTAACAACTGTTTTTTCAATAAACTAGGATCAAAGCCGTTAGTTTGCGACCATACTCTTTCTCTAGTAAAGGTTTAGTCATGAACTTACCCCATTCGTTCAAACTCTTCGCCCAAGGTTGAAGTGAAGTAGTCCACAACCCTAGGCTCGGCGCAAGAGCCATTGTGACCAAACGACAAGGTCTCCTTCCAGGGCAACTTCGAGGCGAAGCGATCGGAATGGGCGCCGGCGTAGCCCCACATGCTGCCGGGCATCCTCCTGGCCATCAGCTTGCGCTCGAGGGGAAGAAGAAAGAAGCCGTCCATGCAGGCCAACGCGCAGCGGACCAGGCCCTGATCAATGCCGTGGCCGGTCACCTGGAAGAACCCGTGGCTCGAGCAAGCGGTCCCGACAAGCTCGGCCGCCGAGCTCGTCGAGGGGCCGTCGCCCTGCAAGAACCCCCGGAGGTCCACCACCGGGGCTCGGAGGTCATCCAGAGTGTCCGGCCTCTCGTCGGATGGCCAGACGAATTGCCGGGGTATCTTGGCATGGTGGCGGAGAAGAGTTGGATCGAAAACCAACCCGCAAGGGCTGGTGCCCATAGGAATGAAGTGTTGAGGATTAGGGGGAAATGAGAGCTGAGGGGTGGGAAGTGGGAAGTGGGAAGTGGGAAGGGGAGAGTATTTGTAGGGAAGATCAAGAGAGAAGAAGACAAGGGAAGAGATAAAAGAAACGGTGGGGAGTAGGGAGAGCAATGTAGTCCATGCATTGGTAACATCGAGGAGTTTGCTTTGGCTTCGTCTGATTTATGCAGGGCCAACAGCTGAGACGGACGGGTGACGCCCGCATCAACATATGAGGGGGGGGTCCCCTCTTTTGGGTGTTTGCCACAAAAACGCGATCCATTTGGGGTTTGTTGCTTCCTAGCAAAGAGTAACGATAATCCTGCTTGGGATCTGCAGATCCCGGCTGATGGCGATGCAAAATGGCAAATGGAAGCGCTGTTGGGATTTGTGCCTTTTTTATTTATTTATTTATTTTTCTCTTCTCGGGCCCATCGGCACTTGTGAACTGTGTCACGGACGTCGTGTCATCGCCACGTCATCGCTTAGTTGGCGTTTATTTTGTGCAAAAGATGGTATTTTCTAGATAGTTCCTCGTGTTAATCTCGTAAATATTGTATCTAGGATGTTCTAGGACATTCATGTATATTCTTTAAAGAGTGGATTTAGCGTAGAATAATGAGAATGCTTCTAGTGACTCTTCCTTAACAATTGGATCTTGAAAGCCTCTAGAAGCCTAATCTTCACCATTGATTGTAAGAGGGGCCTCACCTATAAATTAGAGGCAATGGAAGGTCATTTGTGTCCATTAAGAGCTGCAAGCAATAGAAACAAAGGCATTCTCCACTTCTAAAGTTCTCTCTTGTGTTCTTCTGTGAGTGTGAGAGTTAGAGAGATGCTAACGATATTAAACTCGACCATCGACATGCTCCAGAGGAGGGACGATCTCTTGGAGCAAAGAAATGCTACTCTAGAGGCTCAAGTGGAAGCTCTCATGAAGGACTTGGACAAGCTCATAGGCGAGTTCAACGAACAAAAAATTGAGTACGCAAGTAGAGATATCATCAGCCATCCCTTCTTGCCAAAGATGGACGTTCCTAAACCAAAGCCTTGCAGAGGTACGCATAATGCTTGTGAACTCGATAACTTTCTATGGAATAAGTATAAATACATTGGCACCATGAGTATTAAGGACAATGAATCCAAGCTCCTCACGGCCTCTCTCTAACTTCAAGATATTGCTATGTTATGGTGGAGTAGACAGTGCGACGATGTGAAGAAGGGAACGTGTACCATCCACACATATGAGGAGTTCAAAGTGGAACTCAAGAGGCAATTCTATACCGAGAATGCGAAGAATGGAGCATGTGCAAGCTTCATTGCCTCACTCAGAAAGGCTCTATTCGTGACTACATAAAGAAATTTTCAGAGATACGTCTTGAAATTCCTGACATGCGTGAGAAGAACTCTCTCTTCGCTTTTATGGATGGCCTCACGGGATGGGTCAAAATGGATCTTCAGAAGCGGAAGTCCAGACCCTCGCCCAGGCTATGGCGGTTGCAGAGAGCCTGATCGAGTTTAGGAAGATGGACTCCGACAAGCCAAAAGACAAGAAGGTCAACCATGGCACAGGTGTGGGAGAGAACAAGAAACAGTCCAGAGACTCCTAGCCCAAGCCAAACCAATGGAAGAAAAGTACATTGAGGGCGCCAAGGAGAATTGTCGGAAGAAACTCCAATGCTACTTGTTAGGGCCAAAATTGACCAAGACAGTTGTCAGGCTGACGTAGACTCGAAGCGATGAGCTGGAGCCTCGTCAGCATCTGGAGTGGAACCCTTGGTTGGTGGAACCAGGGTCGAATGATAGTAGTTGGGGGTGATGCGACCTTCGACCGCTCCTCGGTCGACTGTTGTGTCGATCGTTCGAGGTTGGAGATCTCGACGTCGACCTTCGGTGTTGGACGGTGATCGTTGACCTGTAGCACAGGGATTTGTTGGGGGGTCGGATCTGGGTTCCGACCCAAATCCCCTTCGATGCTTAAGTTAATATGGAACTTAAGGAAGAGAGTGAGCTTGGTGTAGCTGAGATCGACCCACGGAGGTTCGTCTCTAGACTGACGATGCAAGCTCGAAAATAATAATGGTGAAGGTAAGAAGACAGAGTTCTATGTCTTAGACCTCGTACCTTGGAGATGGAACCCCTTTACCTTCGTTTGTCGGTCTATTTATAGGTAGCTTCTACTTGATGATGTGTAACAATTCCTCATTGATTGGGGCATGATCTTCTCTGGGATTCGAGTTAATGGTTGTCCATTTACTCGGCCTCATTAACCCTCCCTTGAATGTTGGCGCTAACCCAACGGTCGAACGACTCGTTCGTCCGAATCAACTGTAATCCTCTTAGAGCACGGGGGTTATTAGGTCGTGGATGATAAACGGGTCGGGTATGCGGATACCCACATTGGGTTCGTACCCATGCGCTAACAATGGCCCCCATCATTTGTGCCTCAGGAGTCGCGCTGATTGGGACCGAATGATGAGTAACCTCCTTAAATGCGCACAGTTTTTCGAAACATTTAATTTGATATGTGCCGTCAAAAACCCTTTCGCCTTTGGAGTGATCTTCGCCGTTTCTGATGGCTAGCTTTGGACACGTGGTGTACATCGAATGCCAGTCGGTTGGGTTTCTTCGCATATAAGAGAAAAATCAAAGAAAAGGTTGAGATTTTTCCACTTCATCCTCTTCCTTGTTTCACCAGCTCGCTTCCAACGTAGCTTCTCTCGGAGATTGCATGTTCCTTCTCAATGTATCTCCCCTCTTTGATTCTAATTCTCTTGTAGGTTCATCAGGTATGTTTGCTCCAGTTGTATTCAAGGTGCCGACCCCGGCGGAGTTAGCGAAGCGCCTCCGGCCCCCTCGATGCATGAAAATTCCTGGGAATGGGAAAAGCGTCTGGAGTGAGCCCAACCTTCCCATTCATCGAAGCGATCGGAAGTCGAAGGTCCCTGGAGTCATCTTAGACATGACCCCTAGGTTTTCCCTCGATCTAACCACCGAGATTTGGCGAGGTTGTTTCTGTGATCCCTTTAGGGTTAGGGTGCCTAGTTCGGATTAGAGTGTGTGTTTTCCGTGAAAGAAGGAGGTTAGGGTGTATCTCAAATATTTCCGCTTAGGACTCCGATGCCCCCTTTACCCCTTCATACAGAGGTTCTGTATTTCTCGGAGCTTTCTATCTGTAGACTCGCTCACCAAGCTTTCCCTCCCTTAGTAGGCTTCATGGAGTTGTGCGAGCTCTGTAGAGTCTGTCCGACCCTTGGGCTGTTCAGGTATTTCTTTAGGATAATAACCGACCCTCACCGAGTGTGGTATCATGTCGTCGCTAACCCGGGTACGAGGCTCATATACGACCTTCCAGTTTCCGACCCTGGGTGGACTGACACCTTCGTGTTTGTCGCTCTTCCCGAACTGGGTCTATTGCTTAATAGTTGGAGTTCTTCGAATCCTGAGCTTGCGGCAGAGTCTCAGATGTCTTTGGAGCATGTCAGAGCCAGGTTGTCATCGGACGAGATCGAGGCGATGAAGTCCCTCTTGAGTCGACCGAGACAAGATAGGTTGATTCAGTATTTGTTGAGTGATAATACGCTAAAGATCCTGCTATGGAGCCTGGGTAAGGTATATCGAATTTGTATCTTTATCTCCACCACTCACGGTAACTATGTTCGTTGCTTGCAGATATGACCAACGACAACCGACGCATCTGCGAGCTCAGTTTGGACCGAGTCTGGAGGGAGCAAAGGTAGAAGAAAAGGAGGGTCGAAAGGTCGGGTGCTTGAACCGACCAGTCGAGTGCTCGTGTCGAGGGATCAGGTTCTCGGTCCTCCCTCCACGTCCATCAGAGCTTCTCCTCCGAATGGGGAGAGACCAGGCAGGCACCCATGGCCTTCCTCCCAAGCCTCTTCGAGGGAGGCCTACAGCCAATCTCCCGTGCGACCCCCTATCCATCTGGCTTCTGTCTTGGTTGCAGCGGTGCCAGAGGTGGTTGATGTCGACTCTGTCGATGTCATCGAGCCGACTGGAGGAGTCGGTCAGAAGAGGGAGAAGCCCTCATGCGAGGAGGTGGTTTCTCTGAAGAGGAGGCGGGTGGATGAAGAGTACCCTATGGAGAAAGGCAAGGGGGTTGCTCCTCTCGAGACTCCGGAGGCGGTAAAACCCCTTCAATGCCCAAGGGCCCCACGACGCCCCTCATGGATCAGTGGCCGTAGGGTGACATCATGTCGCCCATCCCGTTGGTCGGCTCGATCCCTGGGGAGTTCGATCGAGCGTTGCTGCTCAATTGGCCTTCCTATCGATCCTCGAGGCCAGTCCAAGGTGAGCTTCACCTGCCCCCCTTTGCCATTGGCAAGGAAGAGTCGGCACTGAGGGACTTCGGGACGAGTGCCAGGGTGGCGGAGAACTCAATCCTTCCCATGGATCTGGAGTTCCTACAGAAGTTGGACCACGAGCGGATGGCCAACTTCTTCGTGGGGAGCGGATACCAGGTAGGTCATCCGAGCCTCTACTTTTTGGCCTCCAAGTTGGTCGATGTTCTTGACTGACCTTCATTTTGTTTGCAGATGTCTGTTCTTGGGGCCGCGTTGCGTCGCCAGGCTGTCGACTTGATCGACGGAGGTCGGCGGGTGGCAGACGCGGAGCGCAAAGCACTCAGCTCTGAGGCACGGGTGAAGGAGGCGGAGGAGGCCTTGGGGAAGACCCTCGCGAACAAGGTGGCGATCGAATGGGAGGCGACGAAGGCTAAGGACATCCTTTCATCGCTATCGGCCATCCACAAATCTGCCGAGCTCCACTGATGGACGGAGAGGTCCCAGCTCGACGCCTTCAAGAAGGAGACGATCGAGCTTCGGGTCAAAGTCTACGCCTTTGAGAGGTGGGTGGAAGCTAGCTAGGTGGAGAAGGCCGAGCTTCAAGCCAAATTCGCAGGGCTCGAGGAGGCTGTCACAAAGGAGAAGACCGAGCTTACGACTAAGCTCGCGAAGGCGATGGAGGCTTTCACCAGCGTCTTGGTGTCAGGGAGCGCTCCCCCTCCCTCTTGGGCACTCCTTCTATAATTCCAAATTTTGTAATTTCTTTGATTTGAATCAATGAAGAAAAAACTTTTTGCGACTTTGTTTCTTTATTCTCATTCCTTTCTTATCTGAATATCTGCGTGTGTATGGTCCCTCAACGACCTAACTTGAAATTTCATAGAAATTCTTAGGCAAGTTATGTCGGAGATAGGTTAGGTGTACTCACTTAATGAATATAACCTTTTAAATCATGAATCACGCCTCTTTGGGTAAAGAGGGGCAGACCTCTTTTAGCATATGCACCTACGAGGGTCCCCCTTTGACTTACGATCGACGAGGGTCATTCGGTGGTAAGGGACGAGGACCCTTCGACTTACAGCCGACGAGGGTCGTCAGTGACGAGGGACGAGACCCCTTCAACTTACGGCCAACGAGGGTCATTCGGTGGCGAGGGGCAAGGCCCCTTCGACTTACGATCGACGAGGGCTGTTCAGTGGCGAGGGACAAGGCCCCTCCGACTTACGGCCGACAAGGGTCGTTCGGTGGCGAGGGATAAGGCCCCTCTGACTTACGACCGACGAGGGTCGTTCGGTAGCAAGGGGCGAGGCCCCTTTCGACTTACGACCGACGAGGGTCGTTCGGTGGCGAGTGGCAAGGCCCCTTCGACTTACGGCCGACGAGGGTCATTTGGTGGCGAGGGGCGTGGCCCCTTCGACTTACGGCCGACGAGGGTATCTCGACTGATGTCAAAGAACGATCTACTTTGCATTCATAATGAACATGCATAGGATAAAAATGGATGGTCATTTTACCCCTTTAGTACAATCATTGATAATACTTTCGTAGATGTTCCGGGTTCCAAGGATGAGGAAGTTCCCTATCATCCAAAGTAGTGAGTCGATAGGTGGCAGGACCGAGTACGTCGATCACTGTGTATGGTCCTTCCTATTTTGCAGCGAGCTTCCTCTGATTGAGGATCTCGGGAGTAAAAGCGGCCTTACGCAACACCAAGTCGCCCATGCGGAAGCTGCGTTCACGAACTTTCGAGTTGAAGTAGCGTGCCATGTGCCCCTTTTGTTCAATGAGGGTAGCTAACGCCCGTTCGCGGACCTTGTCCACCAGTTGTAGTTTGAGCTCGAGGCCCTCTGAGTTTCTTTCTTCGTCGTAGTATTGGAGACGAAGCGGTCGCTCCTTGACCTCGATAGGGACGACAGCCTCGCATCCGTAGGCCAACATAAATGGTGTTTCCCCCGTCGAGGTTTTGTGGGTCATTCTGTACGACCATAGTATGCCGGATATCTCGTCCGGCCAAGTACCTTCGAGCCCGGTTATTCTCTTCTACAAGAGCCCTAGGATGTTTTTGTTGGCTGACTCTGTCAAGCCGTTCAACTGTGGATGGGCGACGGAGGCGAAGGGCAACTTGATCTTCAGCTCTGTGCAGAAGTCTCTGAAGCTGGCGCTGACGAATTATGTCCCGTTGTCCGTTACTATGGATTGTGGGATGCCAAAACGACAGACGACGGACTTCCAGACGAAGCTTCGAGCTTCCTTCCAGGTGATTCGGGATAAAGGCTCCTCTTCGATCCACTTAGTAAAATAGTCGATCGCACTATTAGGTATCTCCGTTGCCCACTCGCTGGCTTGAATGGTCCAAGGAGGTCAGTCCCCATTTGGTGAAAGGAACTAGACTGACGATAGGAATCAGATCAGTTGGTGGTACCGAGCTGATTTTTGAGAACGTTTGACAGGTCGAGCATCGTCGAACGTATTCGACGGCATATTTGAACATTGTTGGCCAAAAATACCCTTATCTCACGGCCTTCAAGGCTATGGACTTCTCTCTGCAATGGTTTTCGCAGTCGCCCTAGTGGATCTCCTGGATCATGTAGTGTGCTTCCTGCGGTGCTAAGCATTTAAGATAGGGGAAGATGGCATACCTGGTCCATCGTATTTTGTACAATGAACCATCTAACAAGACGAATTGGTAAGCCTTCCGCTCTTGCTTTCGTGCCTCTACTGGGTCGGTCGGTTTTCCCCCGGTGTTTAGGTAACGGATTATCGGGTCCATCTACGTGGCCTCTTGATCGAGGTTCAGTAGTTCTTGCACCAGTTTGCTGGGCTGGGGTAGACGTTGTACATACACGGTCCGACCAAGTTTCGTAGGGGAAGAGGACGCAAGCTTCGACAAGGCGTCAGCTCGGTGATTTTTTGACCTTGGCACTTGGTGAATCTCTACGCATGTGAATTTGGCAAGATCGGCTTTATCGACTTGCATGTAACTCTGCACTGAGTCGTCGCGGGCTTTGAAGGTCACATTCAGCTGGTGGACAACGAGACTGGAGTCGCTGAGTAATTGGACCGCTTTCGCTCCTAGGGCTCGAGCCAGTCGGAGTCCGTTGATGGCTGCTTCATATTCCGCACCATTATTGGTGGTTTGAAAATCAAAGCAGAGGGCGTATTCGAATATGTCGCCTGCGGAGGTTTGGACGATTATTCTAGCCATGCTTCTAGCTTGTGTGGACGAACCGTCGACTTGTATGATTCAGGTCTCATCATCCTCGATTGCGTATTTTGCTCTGTTGTTGAGGACGAGGGGATATCCTCTGGCAGTGCACTAGGTGTGTATATCTCTTCTCGGGGGCTGTCGTTGTAGATGAGTTCAACGATAAAGTCAGCGAGAGCCTGCCCTTTGATGGCGGTCCTCGACTTATACTGGATGTCGAACTTGCGTAGTTCGACCTCCCATTTAGTCATTCTCCCTGAACGATCGAGTCCCTTCAGTGTCTGCTCTAAGTGAGTGTCGGCGAGGACTAAGATAGTGTGTGCTTGGAAGTATGGTCTCAGTCTCCTAGCAGATTGGACCAGCGTAAAGGCCATCTTTTCGATCCTCGAGTAGTTGACATCTGCACCTCGGAGGACCTGACTGATGTAGTAGATGGGCCGTAGTACCCCAGCGTCCTCTTTGACGAGTGCCAAACTTACGGCCTCCTCGGTGGCGGCCAGGTAGATGATAAGCTGGTCATCCTCATCGGTCTTGGTCAGGAGCGGTGGGGTGCGAAGGTACTCCTTCAACTCTGAGAAGGCTCTTTTGCAATCCTTGTCCCATTCGATGATTCTCTTGCCACTTGATGCGGAGGCTATCGCCTTTCTCAATACCTTGAAGAAAGGTAATGACCTCTCGGCTGATTTAGACAGGAATTGTCCCAAGGCTGCTACCCTTCCATTCAGCCTCTGGAGCTCTCTTAGTATCGAGGGCTCCTTCATCGTTATGATGGCTGCGATCTTGTCGGGGTTGGCCTCGATCTCTCAATTCGTCAGCATGAAACCAAGGAACTTCCCCGACCGAACCCCGAAGGTACATTTCGTAGGGTTTAGTCGAAGGTTGTACTGCCGGATCTGTGCAAATATCTCCCGGAGGTCTTCAACGTGATCCTTTGGCTTCTTCGACTTGACCAACATGTCGTCGACATAGACTTCTAGGTTTCGTCTATTTGAGCCTCGAAGACGTCGTGCATCATGCATTGGTACATGGTCCCTACATTTTTCAAACCGAACGGCATTTTGGTGTAACAGAAATTACCTCGATCGACGAGGAAAGAAGTTTTCTCATCATCCTATGGTGCCATCTGAATCTAGTTATATCCTGATAAGGCGCCGTGAAGCTGAGAAGCTCGTAGCCCGAAGCACTTTCAACCTGATGGTCGATCCGCGGTATGGGGTAGCTATCCTTGGGGCATGCCTTATTGAGGTCAGTGAAGTTGACACATCTCACCACTTGTTGTTCACCTTCTTGACCATCACGACATTCAAGAGCCACTTAAGGTACTTGACTTTTCGAATGAAGCAGGCCTCTAGAAGCCGATCCACTTCTTCGACAGCAGCTTTCATCTTTTCACCTCCCATGTTTCTCTTCTTTTGCTTCATGGGTCTGGAGGTCGGATCAACTCCCAGCTTATGGGACTCTACCTCAGGGTCGATACCGGGCATGTCCTTCGTAGTCCATGCAAAGATGTCGGCATGCTCTCTTAGGAGGGTGATCAACTGTTCTTTTAGGTCGTAGGGGAGCAGCGACCCGATAGATACGGTCTTTCCTTCCTCGTCGAAGACTCGGATGTTCTCCGTTTCTTCGACTACGGCAGGACGTCGATCTTTGATTTGTGGGTCAACGGGGTCCGCTTGCTCGATCCTCTACAGGGAGGTGGACAGTGTGTAACATGACCGCGCTTGTTTCTGATTTCCTTTTGCCTTTCCGACTCCATCGGGGGTCTGTAATTTGATCATCTGATAGAAGGTCGAGACTACTGCCTCTATGGCGTTCAGTAGTGGTCTTCTGATGATCCTGTTATATACCGAGTTGATCTTCACCACCATGAAATTGGTTGGACGAGTGATTTGTTAAGGATACGTACCGAGGATCACCGGTAAGGTGATGATGCCCGCTATCGGGGCGGAGTGTCCGGTGAACCCCACCAAGGGTCATGTGTAAGGCGTCAACACCACGGATGACATTTTCATCCTCTCCAACGCAGTGAAGATGAGTATGTCGCACGAGCTTTCGGTATCGACGAGCAACCTTTTCATGGCAATCTCTTTGATGGTGGCCATGACGACGACGACATCATCGTGCGGTAGTTCTACCCTTTCCAGATCTTCATCCGAGAAGGAGATATGAGGTGTGGAATCTCGGGGGTGCTTGCATCCCACGGATACTGTCATCAATCTCCCAGCATATGAGCTTTAGAGAGAGGTTGACAACTCCGGATGCGGGAGACCTCCCGTTATCATGTTGATGATCCCGATGCTGTGGGGTCTTGCGGCAACCTCGGAGGATGTGGTTGGGCGAGTCGACATGGTCGAGCAGTTCGTCGATCGGGGTATCGACTCGTGGGTTCCCACAGACGGCACCAAACTGTTAAGGCCAAAATTGACCAAGACAGTTGTCAGGCTGACGTAGACTCGAAGCGCTGAGCTGGAGCCTCGTCAGCGTCTGGAGTGGGATCCTTAATTGGTGGAACCAGGGTCGAATGATAGCAGTTGGAGATGATGCGACCTTCGACCGATCCTCAGTCGACCGTTGCATCGATCGTTCGAGATTGGAGAGCTCGACATTAACCATCGACGTTGGACGGTGATCGTTGACCTGTACCACAGGGATTCGTTAGGAGGGTCAGATCTGGGTTCCCCTCCGATGCTTAAGTTAGTGTGGAACTTAATGAAGAGATGGAGCTTGGTGTAGCTGAGATTGACCCACGGAGGTTCGTCTCTAGACTGACGATGCAAGCTCGAATATAAGAATGGTGAAAGTAAGAAGGTAGAGTTCTATGTCTTAGACCTCGTACCTTGGAGATGGAACCCATTTACCTTCGTTTGTCGATCTATTTATAGGTAGCTCCTTCTTGATGATGTGTCACCGTTCCTCATTGATTAGGGCATGATCTTCTCCGTAATTCGAGTTAACGGCTACCCATTTACTCAGCCCCATTAACCCTCCCTTGAATGTCGGTGCTAGCCCAACGATTGAACGACTCGTGCGTCCGACTCATCTGAATCCGCTTAGAGCGCGAGGGTTATTGGGTCGTGGATGATAAACAGGCCGGGTATGCGGATACCCACATTGGGTTCGTACCCGTGTACTTACACTACTTTTGTGAAGGCCCATACAAAGCTCGAGAATGCCCAAAGAGGGGCAATCTTGCAGCACTGATCCAGACAGAAGAATAGAAGTAAAAAGAGGAGATGATGGTGAACTCGCTATGGCTACTCGACGCCATTCAAGCCAAGGTGGATGAGGGGCCACGCGTGCCAATTTTTGTAGAGACAGTAATTGCGGGTAAGACCTTCAAAGCCCTTCTTGATACTGGTGCTTCCCACTTCTTGATTTCTGATATGGTGTTTGGAGATTTGGGCTTCGCAATGACCAAGGAGAAAGGGAGCATCAAGACCGTCAACTCGAGACATACTCATGTCGTCGGCATGTCACAATAAATTCAACTGAAAATGTGAGAATGGTCTGGGCCAGTGGACATGATAGTGACAGTGATTGGGATGGATGAATTCGAGGTGGTCATCGGCTTGGAGCTACTAGATTGAATGGAGTCCGTGTTGGTTCCGTATTCCAACACAATGTGCTTCCTCGAGGGCAAGGCTTGCACGATTCTAATACAAAGAGAGAAAACCTTGTCAAGCAAGATCCTCTCAGCTATCCAACTCTCCAAAGGAGTTCGAAGGAATGAACCAACCTTCGTTGCTACAGTGTAGATTGAGGAAGGCCCAACTAAGGATGAGGAGGTCGCCAAGAAGATCCAATCAGTCTTATAGCAGTAGTAAGATGTTATGCCCGAGAAGCTTCCTAGCAAGCTACCACCTAAGAGGGAGGTGGATCTCAAAATCGAGTTGATGCCGAGTGTGCAATCACCAGCGATTGGACCTTATCAGATGGCTCCACCGGAGTTGGAGAAACTTCAGAAGCAACGAAGGACTTGCTTATGAATATATACAACACGTCAAGGAGGCAATAAACGCCATGAATGCACATGCATTATGGGAGGATGACATTGACAAAGCGCCCGCCTACAAATAGCCAAACAAAGAGGAAGCTAAGGATGAATCTATGATATCTGACACTCAGGTACTCCAATACTCTCTATTTGCTCCACCAAATATATTTCTTTCTTCATATAGCTCAACCCGAAAACAAGTGAACGACCGCCTAATAGGTCGGCATCAGTTCCATCGAGCATCCTTTTGTCACGGTCTGAATTAAGCATCGGATGGGATTTGGTCGGACCCCATATCCGACCCCCTGACGAGCTTCCTCTCTTACAGGCCACTAGAGAGATCATTTGGCCGAAGTTCTGCTCAGCACCCATTGCTCAACCTGGGGCCTGCTATTCCTAGAGTTAGCTTGGTCAGCACCCCGAAGGTCAGCCTCACCTTCCACGTCAGTGTAGGAACCCATCATGCGATGACGGACGATCGAAAGAGAGAAGAGACTTACGTTAGCGTATGCTTCGCTGTAATCTCTGAACTTCGCCCTTGGATTCGTCACAACGGTCGGTACTTCGTCACAGAGGATCGAAGCAGCGTTTCACCGTCTAAATCTCTACTTGGATGAAGAACTTTAATGGAAGGGAGAAGAGGAAAGAAGATTGCCTTATGCAAACTTATGGCATGAAGGATTAGCCTTAAATGCCTTACCCCTTGGTCCTATTTATAGGCTTTAGGGGTAGTTATTGTAGGAAATAACTACATATAAGCTTATTAGCTTATATTAACATCCTTGCTTATCCTCTTCTTCATGCACTTATCAAGTGCCTTTATGCACTTATAATGTGACTTTTTTCACTTATCGAGTGGTCCTTTTCACACATGAAAAGGTTCCCTTCGCACATGCTTTCATGTACGCGACATCCGAGGTCCATAGACCCTCATACATCCCTTCATGGGTGTATACATGTCGTCCATATCCAACATCTCCCACTCACACTTGAGGGGATTGTAAGGAAACATCTTTTCCTTTAGTTCTTCTATTTATCATACTGAGAAATAGACCGTGTGACCGTCATGCGCATAGAGTCCGCTGTTGTGCACTTGTTAGAGATACACAACACTCCTTGGGGTGCAAAGTTGAGTAGATTAACACATGTTTTACCCTAGATTATTTCTTCACATTTCTTTTACTTTATATTCAACAATTGAATCCCATCTGGATTACAATTGGCTGGCCAGCTTTGAATCTCTAAAGTCCAAATGTGAGTATGAAATTATCTTCCTCTTCTTGAGATCCTTTCGATCTTGACTTGACTCGCTTTTCTAACATGCCCCACCGGACCGAATTGATCATAGTCCATAAGCAACATGCTAAGATAGCGATCACCTAGTCAAATCTAAAGGAACCAATTAGAGTCCATAAGGGTAAGAAGTTAAGACACATGTGGTCTTTGGGTCTCACATAATAGTAAACGCAATTACTATTCTAACCTAATGGTCAAATGCATACGTAGTATGAATACGTATTACAACATCACTCCTTTTCCAGGGAGCGTATGTCTTAATGATGTTGTAAGGATGATGATCAGACACCACAATGTCTGACTTTGAGTCCCTTTTACTACTCAGTAATTTCCTGGACCCACATCCCGCATAAGGCAGATAAGATTTTTAAAAAATCTTCTTAGATCTTTTGTAAGCATCCATATGATGCAGATCTTTTATACGACCATTTTGTTTAAGTCCTGACTCTAAATCATCTGTCTGACGATTTTGACTTTAAACAAGTCTCATCTTTATCTTATCTGTCTGATAGAATAAAGGCGGTTGCTCATGTGAGAGAGCCAACCTCAATCTGTCCGACATACTAGAAAAACATAGCTGAGATTAAAAGAAATGTACACAAACATTTTCAAGAAACTCATATGCAATGTTAAAAAAGAACTTATTCTTTTATTAAATTTGATCTTTCATAGACATGGGAATATACATTGATACAACTCAGCTCTTACGCAATCCTTGAGATGATAAGTGTTTGTAAAACACATCTCTGGGGATCGCCTTCGTAAGCGGATCCGCTATCATCTCATGCGTAGATATGTATCTAATGTCTACCTTCTTGTTCTTATCATAGTTTTTTGCAAATTTGTAGCGGATATCAATGTGTTTGGTCTTACAATGGAATTTTGGATCTTTGACATAGGCTATAGATGCTTGACTGTCACTGTATATTGGTACAGCACCTGAGTCATTTGCATCAATTAGCTTGTCTAAGAACTTCCTAAGCCAAACAGCTTCTTGGACCGCCATGCTAAATGCTACAAATTCGGCTTCCATAATTGAAAGTGCGATGCAGGATTACTTTTTGCTACTCCAGGATATTGCACCAGATTCGAGTAGAAAAACATGTCCTGAGGTCGATCGTCGCTCATCGAGATCACCCGCCCAATCAGCATCAGTGTAGCCTTCGAGCCTTAAGGCATTTCCTTGAAAGCATAAAGCATAGTCCGCAGTCCCTTTAAGATACCGCATTATCCTCTTAACCGCTTTCCAGTGTACTTGCCCTGGATTGGATTGGTAACGACTTACCATTCCAACGGCAAAACAGATGTCCGGTCTTGTACACATCATAGCGTACATAAGACTACCAACTGCACTGGAATATGGAACTTTTTCCATAATTTCCTTTTCCTTTTCCTTTTGGTTCTTTGGACACATTTTCAGACATAAATTATCGCATTTGCTTATAGGAGTATCAATGGACTTACAGTCCTGCATATTAAAACGTTCTAAAACCTTCTTTATATAAGTCTCTTGTGAAAGAGAAAGAAGTTTCTTCGAACAATTCCTTGAAATCTTAACTCCAAGGATATATGCGGCTTCTTCCATGTCTTTCATCTCAAATACTGATGAAAGCCAAGCCTTGATATCCATCACAAAGCCCTTGTCATTTTCGGATATTAAAATGTCATCTACATATAGAGACATAATAACATACTTGCTTTTGATCCTCTTGATATATACACAGTTATCTTCATCAAGCATGGTAAAACCATTTGATAAGACAACTTCTTGAAATCGTATATACCATTGCCTCGAGGATTGTTTAAGACCATATATGTACTTACGAAGTTTACAAACCTTATGTTCATTTCCTTCTTTTACAAACCCTGTTGGTTGTTCCATATAGATCTCCTCATCCAATTCTCCATTGAGAAAGGCAGTCTTTACATCCATTTGATGTAATTCGAGGCCTAAGCAAGCTACCAAAGCCAGAATCAAACGAATCGAGGTAAAACGAACAACAGGGGAGAAGGTCTCTTCGTAATCTATCCCTTCACGTCGCATTTGAGATACTTCACGTCCTTGTTGACTCGAAGTTGGATCAATTCTAATATCACTCCCACTTGGAATGTGGTTAGAATTGCTCCCACTTGGATCATTATTCCCAAATGGAATAGGATTCGCATCATTCGTATCATTCATTGGTGAAGGTTGAAACGTATTTTTGTCTTCACCAAGAATTCTCCCACTCGAATGAGTTAATCCTTCTTGATCATAAATCTCAAATAGAGATAAGTCATGACTTATCTCGTCCTGTCTTGGAAACTCATTTTCCAAGAAAGTAACATCCCTCGACTCAAATTCAATCAGTCATCCATTGTCTTCCTGGCCAATGAAAACATAACCTTTGGAGTTTTCTGCGTATCGTATAAAGATACATTTTCTCCCCCTTGGCCCAAGTTTGCCATACTTATGGGAGGAAATATGTGCGTAGGATGCACACCCCCAAGATTTTAAAATGCTTATGTCACGACCCGCTTCCCTAAAATGGAGGCGAGACGTGAAAAGGTCCGCACGAGAGTGGAGCTATGAAGCCCCAAACCCGATAAGCGTCAATAAAACATAAGCAGGTCCCTGTAACCACAACGGAACAACAATAATAATACAAGGAGAGACTGAAATAAAATCCCACATCTCATAATGTCCAATATCCAAAATAAGTTCAACATCCAGAAAAGCCACCAGGCTAAAAGAAAGAGTCTAAAGGCCCAGAACAAGGCCAACACAAGCAACGACAAAACAAAGTATGGGTGCCACGCACCGATAACAAAACAACTGTCTAACAAAAGTAAAACACAACGAAGACACTAGAACTGGTCCCCAGTGTCCACGTACTCCCCGTCAACCACAAGCTCGGGCTCGGCGTCAGCAAACACCTCGTCTTCAACAAGGTACTCAGGCTCAGGATCTAACATGTGTCATCCAAAAGAGTAAAGGGGCACATGTCAGCAAGTCTAAAAGACTTGGGCAAGGAAACTGAAGGTAAGGTAAACTAGCAACCTAGCAATTATTGTATGATGCATGACAAGTAAAGTAAGGTAGGGAAGTGACAAGTAAACGGGAGGACAAGTAGCAAGTGTCAAGTGATAGTTGTGACATGTAATGTCAAGGAACAAGTACACGGGATCACTCAACGAGTGCCCTATTGCCCGCAGGCTGTGCTCAAGTACAAGTCAAGGAAATCACGTCAAGTAAACACGTCGTGCACAGAGATTCCGCCTGTTGGCTAGAGTGGCTGATCGGGCCAACTCCTAAGCTCAAGTGACCGTTTATCTCTACCCCTCCACGTGTATCGAGCCAGGGCATTACCCCCGAACACGGAATGCTCGCTTCTGGAACACGAGCCAGGAAGTGTGAATAACACGTATGGCATAGGGTTATGCCCACGTATAGTGGGTGCCTAGCTGGAAACTAGTAGGTCGGGAGTTGGCTATCAACCAACACATGGCCCGCTTCTGGAGCACGAGCCAGGAAACACAAGTATTGTAGCGTGTGCTACGAATGCGACATACAACATGGATAGCATGGATGACAATGTATTCGCGTACCGATAATCAAAATTAAACATGACATGGTAGTTGTGCAACTTGGTAAAACGACGGTCCTAGCTTCGTTGTCAAGCTAGTTCCAGAATTCGCGCCTAGGCGAGTATCATTTCGTCGCCTAGCCTCTTTTACGCCTACAACAAGCAAATGGCCTAAAACATGGCCTAAACCCTAAGTGGCAAGTTTCACTTGCCTAGCACCGGGGATGACGACCACTTCGTCACACGGATGCTATTCTACGGGGGAATCGCTGTTATGGGGGAAACAAACACCAAACAACATGAAATTTATTAGGGTTTCATAAAATTATAAATAGGTTATAAAAACAACGGTAGATCGATTTCTTACCGAGAGGAGGCGGAAGAAATACTCCGGAGAACCCTAGGATCAGATCTGGAAAAGATTGGGGAAGTTTGGGGAAACTAGGGTTTTAGGGGATTTTGGGGATTTGATGGATTTGGTGAGATTTTGGGGGAAGATGAGAGGTAGATAGAGTGGATGGAGGGTTTGGATGATGATTCTAGGGCTTGGAATGAAGGATTGAAGCTTGGAGGAAGATGGGGGCTCAAGGGGGAAGATTTTAGGGTTTTGGGTCGTGTTGGGGAAGAAGAAAACGTTTGGGTTGGGTTTAAATAGGTTGGGCTGGCGGCTGCCCAGAAATTAGGGTTTCAACACTGGTTAGTCGGTCAAAGAGCAACCACTGACCGACTAGTTTGGCAACTAGTCGGTCGGTCGACCAACGCAGACCGACTAAGTGTAAACAGTAACTCCTGAACGAAAATAGGATTTAGAGTTAGTCGGTCCATGAACAAGTACTGACCGACTAGTTTAGCATCTAGTCGGTCGATGAACGTTCTTACACCGACTAAGAGTAAACAGTAACTGATACAAAAATAAGATGATGTGTTAGTCGGTTAAAGAAGCATTGCCGACCGACTAGTTTGCAACCTAGTCGGTCAACCAACGTTCTTAGACCGACTAACGATAAACAGTAACTCCTGAGAAATTTAGAAAGCTAACTAGTCGGTCCAAGAAGGATTGTCGACCGACTGGATCGTCATCTAGTCGGTCGGTGCCCCTTCTTATACCGGCTAATGAGCACAGAAAGTTCCGATACGGAGCGCGGGGCCTCGGGATTGATTCCTAAGACTTCTAGGCTTGATCTAATAGTAAGATACGACCGTTATGAAGTCCGTCACGAATGACAACTTCGAAATCGACAATCCTAAGGAAGAAACGAGAAAATTCGACGAATCGATCGAAAATGAAAACTACGGAGACGAAAACCACACATGAGGAGAAAATCCACCAAAACAAATATTATATTATAATAAATCCAAATACATGAAAAACAGTCGTTACATCCTCCCCAACTTAAGAAAAATTCCGTCATCGGAATTTCCAAATACTCACGAGTCCGGAAACAAAAGTGGGAAACGCTCTCGCATCTCATCCTCATTCTCCCAAGTAGACTCTCCAGGTGAGCCGTGTCGCCACATCACCCTCACAAGATTGACAATCTTGTTCCGAAGCGATTTCTGACGCCTGTCCAGAATCTGCACTGGATGCTGGTCATACGTCATATCGGGGCGAACGGTAATTTCCGAAAAATCCACAGCATGAGACGGATCGCTAATGTATCGACGAAGCTGCGACACATGGAAAACATTGTGAACTCCTTCCAAAGATGGCGGTAAGGCCAAGCGATAAGCTACCTCGCCAACCCTCTCCAAAACGTCAAACGGTCCAATGTATCGCGGGCTCAACTTCCCTCGCTTCCCGAAACGAATCACACCACGATTCGGGGAAATTTTCAAGAACACATGGTCACCCGGCTGAAACTCCAAAGGACGACGTTTAGCATCCGCCCAATGCTTAAAACGGTCCTGAGCAATCCTCAACCTCTCCCGAATATTCCTGACGATATCCACGGCCTCCACGATCATCTCAGGCCCCAACAACTCCCGATCACCAACGTCATCCCAACTCAATGGCGATCGACATTTCCTCCCATAAAGAGCGGCGAAAGGCGCCATGCCAATACTCGCCTGGAAGCTGTTGTTGTAAGAGAACTCCACCAGGTGTAGATGGTCCTCCCACGAACCCTTGAAATCCAACATGCACGCCCTCAGCATGTCTTCCAAAATCTGAATTGTCCTCTCGGACTGGCCATCCGTCTGCGGATGGTACGCCGTGCTGAAACTCAGACGCGTACCCAAACTCTTCTGCAAACTCTGCCAGAACTGAGATGTGAATCTCGTGTCTCTGTCAGACACGATACTCATGGGGACTCCGTGAAGTCGCACAACCTCCTGCACGATTCACGTTACATCACTATCCAAACTAGGAAAAGGAAATAAAAACGGAGAGTAAAAGAATTTTACCTCCAAATATCTCCTCGTTAGCGCCTCAGTGGACTGTCCCACTCGGAACGGAATAAAGTGCGCAGATTTGGTCAATCAATCCACGATCACCCAAATCGCGTCATTCTGCTTCGGACTCCGAGGTAGTCCAGTCACGAAATCCATAGTGATGTGTTGCCACTTCCACTCCGGAATCGGAAGCGGTTGTAGCAACCCGGCCGTACGCTGATGCTTCGCCTTCACTTGCTGGCAAACCAAGTACTTGGCTACACTCTGAGCCACGCTCCTCTTCATACCATGCCACCAATAATTCAAACGAAGATCCTGGTACATCTTGGTGCCACCAGGATGCACAGAATACGGCGAACTGTGTGCCTCCACCATCAACTCCTCTCTAATATCCCCAGCAGGCACACACAACCTGGCTCCAAACCTCAGCGAGCCATCCTCATGAATCAAAAAGTCAGTCCGCAGACCGGCTTCCACCTGCTCCCGAATCATCACCAGCTTCGGATCCTCAGCCTGGCCAGCCTTAATCCGATCCACGATCGTCGACTGTACCTGCATGTACATCAACGAAGAAGCCTCTCCAGGAAGAACAATCTCCACGCCAGACTCGCAAAAATCCTGCTGCAATCTCCACTGCGAGGTCAAAATCATCACCGCCGGAAGCCTACTCAGAGCATCTGGAACCATATTCACCTTGCCAGGGTGAAACTGCAAATCAATCTCATAATCCGCCATAAGCTCCAACCATCGACGCTGTCGCATGTTGAGCTCCTTCTGAGTGAAAATATACTTCAAGCTTTTGTGATCGGTGAAAATCTTCACTTTCTCACTCAGCAGGAAGTGCCTCCAAATCTTAAGAGCAAACACAACGGCAGCCAACTCCAAATCATGCGTCGGGTAATTCTTCTCATGAACCTTAAGCTGACGAGACGCATACGCCACAACATGCCCATGCTGATGCAACACACAACCGAGACCCTTGCCAGAAGCATCGCAAAAGATCTCAAATCCACCGCTGCGATCAGGCACAACAAGAACAGGGGCAGTCGTCAACCTCTCCTTCAGAACACCAAAAGCATTCTCACAATCATCCGACCAAACAAAAGCAACATCCTTCTGCGTCAACCTGGTCATCGGCTCAGCAATACGAGAAAAGTCCTTAATGAATCGCCGATAGTAACCAGCAAGTCCAAGGAAACTCCGAATCTCAGATGCAGACGACGGAACAGGCCACTCCCTGATGGCCCGAATCTTCTCGGGATCCACTGAAATACCATCTCCAGTCACCACATGCCCGCGAAAAGCAACTCGATCCAGCCAAAACTCGCACTTCGAAAACTTAGCATACAACCTGTGCTTCCTCAAAATCTCCAACACCGTCCTTAAGTGCGAGGCATGCTCTTCCTCCGACTTCGAATAGATCAGAATGTCGTCAATAAAGATAACGACAAACTTATCCAAAAAGTCGTAGAAAATCAGGTTCATCAGATTCATGAAAACTGCGGGCGCGTTAGTTACGCCGAAAGGCATAACCACGAACTCATAGTGTCCATACTTCGTCCTGAACGCTGTCTTCGAAACATCTCCCTTCTTCACCTTCAACTGATGGTAACCACTCCTCAAATCCAATTTAGAAAACACCCTCGAACCTCCAAGCTGATCAAAAATATCATCGATGCGAGGCAACGGGTATTTATTCTTAATGGTCACCGCATTCAACTCCCGATAGTCCACGCACATGCGACGCGAACCATCCTTCTTCTTGACCAGCAACACCGGTGCTCCCCACGGAGACACACTAGGATTAATATAACCCTTCTGTAAAAGCTCATCCAGCTGCTTCCGCAACTCTTCCAATTCTGCAGGTGCCATACGATACGGCGCCTTCGAAATCGGCTGCGCACCTGGAATGAGATCGATAGAAAACTCTAAAGCTCGATCAGGTGGCAAACCAGACATCTCCTCGGGGAAGACGTCGCCAAAATCTCGTACCACAGCTGGCCACTCCAGCTCCATCTGCATAGCCACAGCCTCCACCGGCCTGGCCCGAAATCTGACAGGACCAAGCGAACTGCTACCACGACTGAACTCAAATACTGGATGTCCGGGAATCTCGAACACCACCTTCTTCCTCCTGCAGTCGATCGTAGCATAGAAGCTCGCAAGCCAATCCATCCCAAAGACCGCATCGTAGTTGGTGATGTTGTGGACAATAAAATCAGCATAAAGCTCATGTCCACAAACCACCACAGAGCAAGGACTGCATCCACGATGCACCGTGACTACTCCATTCCCCGTAACGATGTTCCAACTCTTGGAGAGAGGGGACGTCGACAAGGAATGCTTCTCCACGAAGCTCCGAGAAATAATACACATCGATGCACCAGAGTCAAAGAGGACTCGTGCAGGAAATTTGCACACCAAAACCACACGTAACAATCAATTAACAATCAAACCCTAGTCTAGCAAACAACCATGTTCAAGCAAACAACACAATCTAACAATCAAAACCAGCTAGGAAAGTAACAGCTAGATTGAGGATTACCTGCGATAACCTCATCCACAGCCTCGCTCTCCGCAGCGGTCATCAGGAAAGCCTGCCTCCTCGGTGGAACAGCCTGCCGAAAAGCCTGCCTTTGCGGAACAAGAGCTGCTCCACGACCAGCAGGAACAGATGCTCGCTGCTGCAACGGCTGTGCTGCAACAGGTGCCTTCCAAGGCTGCTTCGACCTCGGACAATCCTTCATGACATGGGTAGGATCCCGCAGACGACACACTGGCCCAGGAACCTCCTACACTGATCCTTGACATGTCCGGTCCTACCGCAGAAATGGCAATTCTTCTGAATAGGCCCTCCTGGCCTCTTAAACTGAGCAGACTGATTGGGCCTGAATCCAGGTCTAACCACAGCTCTCGCCTGTTCCACAGGCCTCTTCCCAGCACCAACAACAGACCCTCTCCTCTGGTTCACGAGCAGCTCCTGCCTCTTGGCTGCTACTAGAACCTTCTGATAAGATTCCCGATCAGAGGAGGTCACAAAACTCTAGAGCTCCGAAGCAAGCCCCTGCAGGAACCTCTGAGCTCGCTCCTCAGCATCCTGCACCATCTTCGGTGCAAACCGACTCAGCCTCATGAACTCTTGGTGATACATGTCCACCGACGAGTTCCCCTGCTTCAAATCGATAAAACGCTGCAGCATCTCTTCCCTGACAGCTTTCGGAAAGAACTCACCCTCAAATCTGGCTTTGAAGGTAGCCCAAGCTATCGGCTCCACCAACAACTTCTCTTCCGCATCCCACCAATTCTGAGCATTATCCTTGAGTTGCCTCTTCGCCAAATCAACCCATCCAGCCGGGGTGATCTTGGCCATCTTCAGATTGTCCTCGATGTTCCGAATCCACTCATCGGCAGCCAGAGGACCCTCAGAACCATCAAAATATGCGGGACCCAGCTCCCGAAATTGCTTCGCTCCTGGCTCAGAGCGAGGGGCATCCGGAAGAGCCCGGGCAGCTCGAGCAAGTGGAGCATTCTGGACTTGCAGAAGCACGCCCTGCTGCACTTGCATCATCTGGAGCATCATCCGCATCATCTCACCGCTGGTGGGTTCCCGCTCAGGCTCCTCATCATGAGGGAGCGCACCACTGCCCCCACCACGGGTGAAACGCCTTCCTGCCATCTAATGACAGAGAACGAATCAGATTAGACTCATAGCTTGCGACTCGGACGTCGAACTCAATTTATTGGACATTCTAATATTATTATCGCTATCCCAAAAATCGCAGTTACAGAAGGACCTGCATGGGCCACCACTAAAACCTGTCACGACCCGCTTCCCTAAAATGGAGGCGAGACGTGAAAAGGTCCGCACGAGAGTGGAGCTGTGAAGCCCCAAACCCGATAAGCGTCAATAAAACATAAGCAGGTCCCTGTAACCACAACGGAACAACAATAATAATACAAGGAGAGACTGAAATAAAATCCCACATCTCATAATGTCCAATATCCAAAATAAGTTCAACATTCAGAAAAGCCACCAGGCTAAAAGAAAGAGTCTAAAGGCCCAGAACAAGGCCAACACAAGCAACGACAAAACAAATTATGGGTGCCACGCACCGATAACAAAACAAATGTCTAACAAAAGTAAAACACAACGAAGACACTAGGACTGGTCCCCAGTGTCCACGTACTCCCCGTCAACCACAAGCTCGGGCTCGGCGTCAGCAAACACCTCGTCCTCAACAAGGTACTCAGGCTCAGGATCTAACATGTGTCACCCAAAAGAGTAAAGGGGCACATGTCAGCAAGTCTAAAAGACTTGGGCAAGGAAACTGAAGGTAAGGTAAACTAGCAACCTAGCAATTATTGTATGATGCATGACAAGTAAAGTAAGGCAGGGAAGTGACAAGTAAACGGGAGTACAAGTAGCAAGTGTCAAGTGATAGTTGTGACATGTAATGTCAAGGAACAAGTACAAGGGATCACTCAACGAGTGCCCTATTGCCCGCAGGCTGTGCTCAAGTACAAGTCAAGGAAATCACGTCAAGTAAAACACGTCGTGCACAGAGATTCCGCCTGTTGGCTAGAGTGGCTGATCGGGCCAACTCCTAAGCTCAAGTGACCGTTTATCTCTACCCCTCCACGTGTATCGAGCCAGGGCATTACCCCCGAACACGGAATGCTCGCTTCTGGAACACGAGCCAGGAAGTGTGAATAACACGTATGGCATAGGGTTATGCCCACGTATAGTGGGTGCCTAGCCGGAAACTAGTAGGTCGGGCGTTGGCTATCAACCAACACATGGCCCGCTTCTGGAGCATGAGCCAGGAAACACAAGTATTGTAGCATGTGCTACGAATGCGACATACAACATGGATAGCATGGATGACAATGTATTCGCGTACCGATAATCAAAATTAAACATGACATGGTAGTTGTGCAACATGGTAAAACGACGGTCCTAGCTTCGTTGTCAAGCTAGTTCCAGAATTCGCGCCTAGGCGAGTATCATTTCGTCGCCTAGCCTCTTTTACGCCTACAATAAGCAAATGGCCTAAAACATGGCCTAAACCCTAAGTGGCAAGTTTCACTTGCCTAGCACCGGGGATGACGACCACTTCGTCACACGGATGCTATTCTACGGGGGAATCGCTGTTATGGGGGAAACAAACACCAAACAACATGAAATTTATTAGGGTTTCATAAAATTATAAATAGGTTATAAAAACAACGGTAGATCGATTTCTTACCGAGAGGAGGCGGAAGAAATACTCCGGAGAACCCTAGGATCAGATCTGGAAAAGATTGGGGAAGTTTGGGGAAACTAGGGTTTTAGGGGATTTTGGGGATTTGATGGATTTGGTGAGATTTTGGGGGAAGATGAGAGGTAGATAGAGTGGATGGAGGGTTTGGATGATGATTATAGGGCTTGGAATGAAGGATTGAAGCTTGGAGGAAGATGGGGGGCTCAAGGGGGAAGATTTTAGGGTTTTGGGTCGTGTTGGGGAAGAAGAAAACGTTTGGGTTGGGTTTAAATAGGTTGGGCTGGCGGCTGCCCAGAAATTAGGGTTTCAACACTGGTTAGTCGGTCAAAGAGCAACCACTGACCGACTAGTTTGGTAACTAGTCGGTCGGTCAACCAACGCAGACCGACTAAGTGTAAACAGTAACTCCTGAACGAAAATAGGATTTAGAGTTAGTCGGTCCATGAACAAGTACTGACTGACTAGTTTAGCATCTAGTCGGTCGATGAACGTTCTTAGACCGACTAAGAGTAAACAGTAACTGATACAAAAATAAGATGATGTGTTAGTCGGTTAAAGAAGCATTGCCGACCGACTAGTTTGCAACCTAGTCGGTCAACCAACGTTCTTAGACCGACTAACGATAAACAGTAACTCCTGAGAAATTTAGAAAGCTAACTAGTCGGTCCAAGAAGGATTGCCGACCGACTGGATCGTCATCTAGTCGGTCGGTGCCCCTTCTTATACCGGCTAATGAGCACAGAAAGTTCCGATACGGAGCGCGAGGCCCCGGGATTGATTCCTAAGACTTCTAGGCTTGATCTAATAGTAAGATACGACCGTTATGAAGTCCGTCACGAATGACAACTTCGAAATCGACAATCCTAAGGAAAAAACGAGAAAATTCGACGAATCGATCGAAAATGAAAACTACGGAGACGAAAACCACACATGAGGAGAAAATCCACCAAAACAAATATTATATTATAATAAATCCAAATACATGAAAAGAAGTCGTTACAGCTTAAGTCAGGAGACCTTTGGTTCCACAACTCGTAAGGAGTGGAGCTAACTGATTTCGAGGGTACGCGGTTCAAGATGAAAGCAGCCGTCAATAATGCATCACCCCAAAAGGTGATTGGCAAGTTAGCTTGTGCCATCATTGAACGGACCATTTCCATTAAAGTCCTATTCCTCCTTTCAGCAACACCATTTTGTTGCGGAGTATAAGGCATAGTTACCTGATGAACTATGCCCTTTTCATCGCAAAGTTCCTTAAAACTTGCTGATTGATATTCACCGCCTCTATCGGGTCGCAAGACCTTAATCTTGCGATCTAATTGATTTTCCACTAAACTCATATAGTTTTTAAAGCAGGTTAATGCTTCATGTTTGTGGGATATCAAATAGATATGTCCGAATCGGGTGAAGTCATCAATAAAAGTGATGAAGTAGGACTTTCCACGTCTTGTCTTGACATTCATCGAACCACATATGTCCGAATGGATGAGCTGTAATGAAACTTCGACTCTTGTGCCGGTTCCAAACGGCTTGCGACAAGATTTTCCTACAAGGCAATGTTCGCAAGTCGACATTTCGACCTTTGAAACAATGGATAGAATGCCACGTTTGGCAAGTCTATCCATACGTGTTGGTCCAATGTGACCAAGCCTTGTGTGCCAACAAATTACATCAGATTCACAAACCGAGGAATTTGTAACAAGGAAATTTTCATTAAAATTAGAGGAATCATACATAGTATTTAATACAATGAATCCCTTAAAAACATACCCAGAACCAATTAAAGAATTATTACAAGATAGGTCCACTTTACAATTATGAAATAACCAACTATAACCAAGACACATTAATACAACCACAGATATAATATTCCTTCGAATATCTGGAGCGAAGAGGACATCATGAAGTAAGATAGTGCGACCATTGTCCAAGACGAGCTTGCACGTCCCAACACCTTTCACTTCAACACGTATGTTGTTTCCTACATATATCCACTTCGTTCCTTGGGGTATCCGATGATACTCCACGAAGGACCGTCTGTCCCTTGCTATGTGGTCGTTGGCACCTGAATCAATTATCCAAAAAGGATTAGATTCTACAAGAAATATTGAACTAGAAACACATATGTAACTAGCATTATTACAAGTTACCTTGTCACCTCCATACGTACATGAACGGGCATAGTGACCTAACTTGTTGCACTTGAAGCACTTGATCCTCTTCAAGTCTTTCTTCTTGTGCCATTTTTTGTTCCCATCCTTCTGTTTGGGTTTCTTGGTAGACACTGGTTGCTTTTATTGGTCATGAGCAAACTTCGAGTGATATTTACGTGTCTTTCCCCCGTGTGAGGAACTAGCAACCATATGCACTTCTACACTTGGCTTGGCGGCCGTAAGCCGCTCTTCCTCTAACTCGAGGTGCTTAGAAACATCGTTGAAGTTCTTGATGCTCTCATTATGAGTGAGATGCATCTTCATGTTGTCCCATTCGATTGGTAGGGACCGTATGACCGCTTGGATTTGTTGCCCATCAGTTATCATATGACATGTATCCTTTAACTCTGAAATAAGATTCGCCATGTATCGCATATGCATTCCCATGGAATGATCTCGACGCTTTTTGTACGAATCGAATTTTATAGTTAAAGAGCGAAGTTTGGTCATCGAGGTGCCACCAAACTTCTCCTCTAGCTTGGACCATATGTCCATAGCTAGGTCATATTCTCGGAAGATTCGCATTATGTCGTCTGCCATACTTGACAGCAACGTTATGCGAGCAATCTTGTTCTTCCGAGACCAAGCATCAAAAGCTTCCTTGTCTCTTCTGTGTTGGGCCGTAGTGCCTAACTCAGGTTCAATCATTATGTTCTTCAGAGTTTCGAGCACATCTTGCTCCTCTAGAACATATTGTATCTTCATGGACCATAGTTTGTAATTATCGCCGTTGAGTTTTTCACCTTTGTTCAACTCAGCGACGATGTTCTTAGCAGCGGAAGACATTTTAGTTTTAAAATGCTGTAAAAAACATAAAACAAGTTTGATCAAAAACATTGCATAAAGTTTACATTTGATAAGTTACTTTCGAAAAATATTGAAGATGTTGCTCTAGAATCGGAAAGGTCATTTACAATTTCCAATCACCATCTAGAACAACTTTCAATATCTCCCCATCACTTTATCAAACAATAGTACTCTTATAGTACTTGCAGCGGAAAAGCGTTTTTGAAAAATGTATTTTGCAAACGTATTTTGCATGGGGAGGCAGTGGCCTGCCCCGGCCATTGCCGAGGTCGAGCCGTGACCGGGCCAAGGCCGGATTCCCTCTGCAGGGGTTTTGCCGTATGCAACAGCCGCCGGCCCCGTAGGGACCGGCCATGCAAGCCCCCTCCCCCCTTTGGAGTCGAGGCCGGCCTCAGCCAGGGCCGGCCTGGCCCTGGCCCTGGCCGAGGCCAAGGCGCCTGGCCCTGGCCGAGGCCAGGGCCAGGCCAGAGGCCGGCCCTGGCCTCTAAGGGTGGCCCTGGCCGGCTGCCCTGGCCGATGCCAGGGCCGGCCATGGCCTTGGCCGGTCGGCCTTCCCTTCTTGGAGTCCACCCACCCCCCCCCCCCCCTTCGCGGGGGGGGGGGGGGGGGGGGTTTGCTTGGTTGTCATTGGCCGAAGCCAACCCCTTCCCCTTTTGGGAGGGGGGTGCATAGCCACCATGACCCGCATGGCCATGATGATCATGCACCAAAGAGATCTTCTTCTCCGATGAGAAGTTTTGTAACCACCATCTTCTCCGATGAGACACCTGTTCATCGAGAAAGTGGTTATTCTTTAATGGCCGTGTGCCAAAAATAATTAACACAGCTTCAAGACCGCAAACTTCACGCTCTACATGAAGAGAGTTCACATTCCCTATTGAATGGAGACTCAGCATCTATGAGGAGTGCGAGTTTGGCGAGATGAACGGTTAGTCCTTCCCGTCACGGAGAGTTCTTGCCATATCCGTAATGGCAAAAGACCCTAACGTGAAAAGAACAACTTGTACGTTCTCTCCGTCACGATGCGCTCCTACCATATCCATAATGGAAGGAAACTCATTCGTGAAAGAGACAACGTCGCATTCATCGGTGAGACCGGAGCGAACCCGTGTGGCTCTGATACCAATGTAGGAACCCATCATGCGATGACGGAGGATCGAAAGAGAGAAGAGACTTACGTTAGTGTATGCTTCGCTGTAATCTCTGAACTTCGCCCTTGGATTCGCCTTAACGGTCGGTACTTCGTCACAGAGGATCGAAGCAGCGTTTCACCGTCTAAATCTCTACTTGGATGAAGAACTTTAATGGAAGGGAGAAGATGAAAGAAGATTGCCTTATGTAAACTTATGGCATGAAGGATTAGCCTTAAATCTTACCATTGGGTCCTATTTATAGGCTTTAGGGGTAGTTATTGTAGGAAATGACTACATATAAGCTTATTAGCTTATATTAACACCCTTGCTTATCCTCTTCTTCATGCACTTATCAAGTGCCTTTATGCACTTATAATGTGACTTTTTCCACTTATCGAGTGGTCCTTTTCACACATGAAAAGGTTCCCTTCGCACATGCTTTCATGTACGCGACATCCGAGGTCCATAGACCCTCATACATCCCCTCATGGGTGTATACATGTCGTCCATATCCAACAGTCAGCTGCATCCTTCGGGTTTCCCTTCATCAATATACGTAGTGAGAAAGCACCCTGAAACACCTTCGGAAAATTATACCGATTTTGGAGATATTCGCTCTTTAATTATTTTCTGTAGCATGAGTAGAACGCATTTAATAGTTTGGATCTTTAAAATTTTCATTTAAAATTTCTTTTTGCACGGGGGGATTTTTGCGTTACTAGAGTCATTAGCTTAAATTAACAAGAAACATCTATTATACAAATGATGAAGAGAGGTAAGATATGACTAGGACAAAGGTCCACTCCTCTACATCACCCAAAAACAAAACCCACCCAAAAAAGAACCAAAAAACACACTCAAGTTCAAACAACACCCAAAAACAAACATCCACTTTTTACACCCGACGATATCGACACAAACCCACGCTTCTCACTCATTATAGTTTGTGTCGTTTTTTTGGTTTGAGAGTTACCGGTCACGGGTCTGCACTGACTCTTGATCATCAAAAAAATAATAATAAAATGGTAAAGATAAGATTCAACTGGTTTTAGCATCCCAACAGACTATAAAATGATTGATCAAGTTGTGTCTGCCTCCCAACAGTGGCACTGCGTGGCATGCCGCTTGATGCGATGAGCAGTTTTGTCTTCTGGCTCCAATGGCAACTCTCTCATTCGCTGCGCAGAGATCTGCGGCGTTTAGTCACCGAGAATTTGGGCTGCATATATATCATTTGTCCACTTCTTTAATTTTCTCGGAGCAACGCTAATGCGATTGGCTACAAGAACACTCAAAATTTTACTTATTTTCCTTTATTACTTCAAAATTGCTGTTAAATCAGCAATACATTTGGAAATGGACATATTTGATGTTTTAAATCAACCAAAAATTTTGATTTTCTTACATGCGTTGCTCTATGTTGGATGGTGATTAAATGGGACCAATTAGACCCTGTGTAATTAAGATAAGTCACGTACGTGAGACGTGTGTGTGTGCATGATTGTGAGCTTGCCTTTGATTTTTTTCTCTCTTTTATCTCCTTCCTACCCATGCTTAAACTTCCTTTCCTTCATAAAAAGGTAATGTGGACGAGTAGAAACGATTTCTTGACAAGAAACATGCACACCTTTGATATGGAATTCTCTGCCATTTTTTCCCAATGTTAAGGGATTTACCAAGTTGCTAGTGTCCTACCAGGACAAACTCAGTTTTCAAGATGTGTCCTCTGTGGCGGGTGGCGGGTGGAGGGCTGTGCCATCTTACCCCACCCCACCACATGGGATGTGAAGGTGTGAGTGCACTTTGGGGTATGTTTTTTGTGTGTTGCCCAAACGCCCTCAGTTATCCCTTAATTGCATGCTAGCCAACCCTTTTTCATATAACCGAAGAATCACTTTTTAACCCCCCCCCCCCCCCCCCCCCCCCAATCCCCACCCACCCACACCCACACCCGCACCCCCCCACCCACCCACCCACACACACCAAAAAAAAGGTTTTTTTTGCTCTGGGGCCACTGATTTCGTGTTTTCTCATTTTACCCATGATTTTCACATACTTGTCTCTTTTTTGTGTGTTGCCCAAACGAAAGCCCTCGGTTATCCCTTAATTGCATGCTAGCCAACCCTTTTTCGAAGAATCACTTTTTAAACCCCCCCCCCCCCCCCCCACACACACACACACACACACACACACATTCCCACCCACACCCACACCCACACCCCCCCCCAACCACACACACCAAAAAAAGGTTTTTTTGCTCTGGGGCCACTGATTTCGTGTTTTCTCATTTTTACCCATGATTTTCACATACTTGTCTCTTTTTTGCACGTTGCGCATAGGTGACGACTGTCTCCATTTGCACTTTGAGCACAAGTGACGACGGTCTACGTGCTCTCCGGTCGTGCACATGTACTAGTATTGTTAAGGCCAAAAATGACCGAAACAATTGTGTTGCTGACGTGGACCCTTCGTGCTGAGTCGGAGCCTCGTTAGTCGGTTGAGTGGGACCCTAGGTTGGAAGAACCAGGGTCGTTGATGGATGATGGACTTGAGATGCTCGATCGACCCTCGAGCGGTTCGTATATCGGTCCATCGAGTTTGAGAAGCTCTGAAACGACCCTTGCGTAAGGTCTAGACTGGAAGATCTGCACCACAAGGAAGCGTCAGGGGGGAGGGGTCAGGAGGGGGGTCGGATCTGGGTTCCGACCCAAATCCCCTCCGATACTTAAGTTAGATTGGGAACTTAAGGAAGAGAGGGAGTTTGGAGCAGCTGAGATCGACCCATGGAGGTTCGTCTCAGATCTGGCATCGCAAGCTCTTTCGTGGAAGAAATGCATGAAGTATGTAGAGTCTGTATTAAATCTCGTACATTGGAAGTTAGAACCCTTTTACCATTGTCTTTTCAGGTATTTATAGACAGTTCTCTGATGATTGCGAGTAACCGTCATTCATTGATTCGGGCGGGATCTTCTCCGAGATTGGTGATAACGGATGCACACTTACTCGGTTTCATCAACTCCCCCCTGAGTATCGGAGGGAGCTTAACGGTCGAGTGAGCCGCTCGTTGGACTGAGTATAACTCCGCCTTAATGACGGGTTTCGGGTCGTAGGAACTAAATGGATCGAATATCTTGATACCGCTTCGTAATCCGTACCTGTGCACTAACAAGTATATATAGAAGACCAGTTTTGTAGCTCTAGAAGGCATTTCGATACAAGAGGCGAGGATTTTCAAACAAATGGCGCACACTTACATGGAAAAGACTGATAATTTTATGTCTAAGACATGTGTAGTCAACACGGGCACCCTGATAGAAAGGATGCGCATTTATGTTGTAATGGAAGAAGGTGTGATATCGAAAATGCAGCCACTTTTACATCGAAGGCATATTGTTGGATATAAATAAAACTTGAACGCCTCCAGGGAAAATGTGGACGTATAATCTATCTCCTATATTGATAGCCAGTGCATGTGGTACTGGATACTTCGCCTCACCTTTGTTGCGATAAATATGTGGAGGAGCAGGAGAGACGCCATGAAGGGATGAATATTTGCCGCAACGTCCAACTCAATCCAATCCAAACTGCCGGTGGGCGAGGCGGTACCGCCACACAGCGCCCACCTGCGGACCCCGACCGCCCTCTTGTCCGCAGCGCACTGCCGACATCCGCGTTCACGTGGATTCCCTGTTTTTCCCCATGAACAGGACGGGGCAGGACACAGCCGACTGTTTTCCTTTTTCTGAACAATAAAACTTTTTGCAATTGGGTCGATGGTCAATACTGTTGCGGGGTGGAACTCGTTATATTAAGGGGAACCAAGGGCACGGTGGGTAGGATTTGGATGTGATTAGGGTAAGGTTGTTTAACAAGTAATGAGTGTAGTGACGAGGCTGAGTGTAACGACCTGTAATTTTAAGCGTCTTTGATTGCACGCATGTACTACAGTTGTTCGAGTAATTTTATCCGAGAGCGTTTTTTTTTCTACGCGTTGACGCGAGCGCGACTTTGTTTTAAGAAATTTATACCATATAGCTTAACTAATTAATCTAGCTAATTTATTATTCTAATTACCAAATTACGTTTACTATTATTAATTACCAACACCCACTAGCCATGATGAATCAGCAACCCAGGAGTTTCCTTGCTTAGCTCATGGGTGCATGCACTTGCTTAGTCAAGGATTAACCCCCAAACTCCCTTCATTAATATCAAGTTTACATTCAGTTTGCAACAAACACGTTCCTTCCACGTTTAAATTTCCATGGCTGAATTCATCTCCCCGTCATTAATGGAAACATAACCCTTTGACTACGTCTGCCTCTTCCTTCTTCAAGGATCACCCATCAATCTCCCCCTCCCGTTCATCAATCTCTCCTCCTCCAAAATCAGAACAACACATTCACAGTTTCATCGTCTATCCCTCTTCCAACTTCAACATCCTTCAACCCAAATCCCCAAATTGATTCAGAAATCTCAAATTAGAGGGGAAAACAGAGAGAAATTGAAACCGAAATCCCCAAAATTCAACCCAATTTCAACCTAATCCCCTCTTCTTCCTCTCCCATTTCAAATCCTCGCTGCCCCACCTCCATAGGCCGCAGCCCGCCCCCCCTGATGGACGCCTCCTCCTCCCCCTTACACGCGCCGCCCGGAACCCCCTTGTGCCACCTCCCGGAACCCCTGCCTCCGTCGCGCGCAGCCGCTGCCGGCCGCCGCCCTACCGGATCCCGCCGCCCCTCCCTTGCTGCCGTGACAGTCCGCCGCTTGGAGTTTTCCCCTTGCCACCCCCCTTGGCTCCCCCTCTTATCTGCAATGAAAAAAATGAAAGAAGGAAAGAACAGAATGACAGAAGGGAAGAAGAGAAGACAGGGAGAGAGGTGGGAAATAGGAAAGGTAACGAGTTATGTCTCCAACCGGCCATGTTTGTAAAGTTAAGTTATTTACTATATTAATATATAAGTTTAAGTTATGATTTTTTTAATAAACTTTATTTCATAAAGTTATTTTGAAGTTAGTGTATAAGAGTTTAATAATAGAGAATAATGGCTATCATATGTCATATGAGAGCCTCTCTCATACGCCCTCTCACATAAAGCACCCAAGTACAACCAAGTACAAGCCCATGTGAGCTTGTACTTGATTACTTTATGTGAGAGGACGTATGAGAGATGCTCTCATATGGCATATGATAGCCATTATTCTCTTAATAATATTAGTATTAGAATAACATTCCTTCTTAGCATGTTAACAATTTGTGTAGCTAACTTATTTGTAACATATGTGAACCAGGTACCCCAACCGCTGACCAAAACGCGCCTTTCACTACGGGGTGAATCAGTAACTCACCGTATCCTAGCTATGGGGTTTAAAAACAAAAAATAATGCATGCTAAATTAGTTTCTTTTCATTTACCAAAAAGTTTCACATGAACAATTAGTTAAGCTTGATAAGTTGCAATTGGACTATGGAAAATGCTTGACTGGAAATTGTGACTGGAAAATGTGATAATCTGTTTATTGGCTCGTAAATTACAAATATGATAAACTGCACACACACTGGGTTTTGGGGTAACTTATAATAGTGGAAGTGCGGGAGCGACCAGTCCGATCTTCGTATTGAACAGTATCGTTTTTTGAATAATACCGATTTGTTGAACAGTATCGTTTTGTTGCAACCCGGGATAACAGGTGGACCCTTGGTTGCATATTGTACTTCCCTTTATAAGTCACGAACTAGGATCAGGCACAACTAAAAATCTCGTACTGGTCATTTTAATATTGTTTATTGCTGATAGAATTGTAACAGTTGTAAATCTGTTATGTTACTTTTCTGCTCTATTGTACGCACTTTACTTCTTGCCTCCTTAGGTTGCCATGCTAGTTTTGCCATACTTGTTTATTGTTTTAAATATCATGCTAGAGATACTTTGAGTTACGTCTGATCCTGCCGACCCTTCTTTTTGTGGTGGTCTCGTCAGATACAGCACATTTTGAAGAAGTTGCACCAGGGACTGCAGACTCTGAGTTTGCTATAGAGTTTAACCAGGAGGACGCTGGTTTCTAAGTGTGAGTGTGAGTGTGCTTTATATTTTAATGTATCAGATTGGCTTGGTGTGTATTTGTATTTCGAGTTGTATTTCCTTTCCTGTACGCTGCTGGTTTGTAATAAGGTTTATACCATTTTCATGTATGAGTATTTTGACGTATTTCTGCAACAGAGCCTGTATTGACTTCATTGGTGCCTAGCATGACTTGCGCATGTTCCAAACAGTAACGGGCCCCAGGAGTGGGTCGTTACACTGTGCGCGCTATGAAGGCCGACCACAGGATCTGTTCCGCGAGGAATTCGCCCACCAACTGCACTACCGGAGGTGGGAGCTGAGCGCAACATGTGAAGACGAGCTCGCCTGCACAAGGAGCAGCTTGTCAGAAAGGCCAGGTTGGGGTCCAATCCTTAGCCTCTCCGATGTCTAAGTTAGTATTAGGGCTTAAAAGCGGGGGCTAGGCATGCAGGTCGGACTAAGAGTGAGTGGACCCTACGTGACGAGCTATCGTGGAAGAACAAAGATATGGAAGACATTTGCCCTTGTGTGTAAGTAATGAGATTCGGAGTTAATTTGCCAACCTTTTTCCTCGATGGAGGTAAATGGGTATTTATACCAGATGGGGGCGGTTGTGTGAGGCTGACCTGGCGTGCCGACCTGGCGTGCTGACCTGGCCCATCTGTCAGCGGAAGCTTCGGACGAGGATGTCAAGACTGGGCATGTTAACCATGCTTTTGTCAGGCGGTGCAACGGCCAGGGGTGCTTTTGTTAGGGTGTCAGAGCCGAAAGCACCAATGGTCAGGGGGCGCAACGGCCAGGGGGTACTTTGTCAGATGGTCGAGCGGCGGAAGCGTCAGTGGTGTCCTTGTACTAGGTTGTTTGTCGTGTCTGATGAGCCAAATGGTCGTTGTAACGACTGGTTTTTCATGTATTTTGATTATCTATATTATATATATGTTTTGTTGGATTTTCTCCTTATGTGTGATTTTCCATCTCCGTAGCTTTCGTTTTCGTTCGTTTCGTGTTGATTTTCTAGCTTCTTCCTTGGACCGTTGAGCTTGGAGCAAGTCACACATGACGAGCTTCATATCGCTCATATCTTAGAGTTAGTTCGAGCTTAGGAGCCGTAGGAATCCTTCCCGGTGCTTCGCGGTTCGATTCGAGACTTTTCGTGCACGTTAGTTGGTTCAAGAAGGAGAACCAACCGACTAGATTCCAATCTAGTCGGTCAGGAACTCTTCTGGAACCAACTAGTTCGTTAAATCAATTATTCAGAAGTTACTATTTACTCTTAGTCCGTCTAAGAACAACCACCGACCGACTAGATGTGAAACTAGTCGGTCAGAACGTGCTCTCACACCGACTAGTTCCTTTGATTTATTTTACCTGAGTTACTGTTTATCGTTAGTCGGCCTAAGAACATTTTTCGACCGACTAGGTTGTAAACTAGTCGGTCAGACATTGTTCTTTAACCGACTAGTTCATTGACCATTTTGACGACCGAGTTACTGTTTGCTCTTAGTCGGTCACAGTTGGTCGACCGACCGACTAGTTCTCGAACTAGTCGGTCAGCAGCTCTTCTTTGACCGACTAAATGACCCTGTAACCCTAGGGTTTATTTCTGCCGCCGGGTTTTTCTATTTAAACTCGCGATCGTTTCTTCTTCTTTCTTTCACTTCTTTTGGCCCTTCTCCTTCCCCCATGACCTCTGATCATCCCCAACCTTCCTCCAACTCTTTCCTTCATCCCCGGAGCCCCTCACACCCTCTTTAGCTCCAACCACCTCCTTTAGGCTGTCGGCCAACCCACAAAATCCCCCAAATCCCATTTTCTCCAGATTTTCTCGCCACTTCCAGATCTGAGCCATAGTTCTCTGGATCGTTCTTCCGTTGCCGTGCTTGCTCGGCATCGTTCTTCCGCTATGCTACGGTTAGTGAATCGATCCTTAAATATTCTCATAACCTACGTTGTGATTTTTGTTAAACCCTAATATAAGTAGGTCGTAGATTCGATTATGAAACCGGATTGGATATTGTTTTGCCATGGCAGCGATCCCATCTCCGTAGTTTAACATTTTGTGACGTGCCTCGTTGATCGTCATCCTTGGTGCCAGGCACGTGAAACTTGCCACTTAGAGTTTTAGGCCACGCCTTAGGCCATTCGCTTGTTGTAGGTGTAAAAGAGACTAGGCGACGAAATGATACTCGCATAGGCGCAATTTCAGGATCTAGCTTGACAACGAAGCTTGATCCGACTTCTTTTAATTATTTGCACTTTTTGTCATCCATGCATCTTAACTGTCATGTTTAAATTCAATTAACAATACGCAAATTATCTGTACATGCCATACTATCCATGTTGAATGTTGTATTCGTAGCACACGCTACATTACTTGTACTACTTGATCCGGCTAGGCACCTGCTTTTAGCGGGCACAACCATATGCCAAATACACTTCCTGGCTCGTGATCCAGAAGCGAGCATTACGTGTTCGGGGGTAATGCCCTGGCTCGATACACGTGGAGGGGTAGGGATAAACGGTTACTTGAGCTTAAGAGTTGGCCCGATCAGCCACTCTAGCCAAAAGGCGGAATCTCTGTGCACGACGTGCTTACTAGACTTGTCTTTGTACTTGTACTTGTTCATGTAAAACTTGTCATCCATGCCATACTTGTTCCTTGCACTTTACCTTACTTGTTGTTTACATACTATACTTACCATGCTATGCATCATACCATAACTGCTAGGTTGTTAGTTTACTTTCCTTTCAGTTTCCTTGCCCAAGTCTTTTAGACTTGCTGACATGTGCCCCTTTACTCTTTTGGGTGACACATGTTAGATCCTGAGTCTGAGGTTGCTGCTGAGGACGCAGTGTTCGCTGACGCTGAGTCAGAGCCCGTGTTCACCGAGGAGTTTGAGGACACGGGAGATCAGTCGTAGAGACTGTTTGGGTTGTTTTTTAGACTGCTTTAGTTGTCGGTGTGTAGCACCAATACTTTGTTTTGTGTTGGCTTTGGTTGGCCATGTTTTGGGCCTAGACTCTTTCTTTTAGCCTGGTGGCTTTTCTGCGATGTTGAATGTTATTGTGGACAAATTCTGAGATCTGTTAACTTTTATCAGTCTCTTTTATTATTATCTTTGTTCCGTTCGCCTTTACAGGGACCTGTGTATATTCGGATTTGACGCTTATCAGGCGTGTAGCTTCACAGCTCCACGTCTGTGCGGACCTTCTCACGTCTCGCCTCCATTTTTGGGAAGCAGGGCGTGACAGGTTTTGTTGGTGGCCCATGCAGGTCCATGTGTAACGGCAACTGACGGAATACCGATGATAATATTTGAATGTCCACAAATAAAGTTAGACATCCGAGTCATAAGCTATGAGTCTAATTGTTTCGTTTTTCATGTGTCAATAGATGGCTTGGAGACGGAATACCCGTTCTGGTGGTGCGCCCCCTCATGACGAGGAGCCTGAGCGAGAGCCCACCAATGGGGAGATGATGCGGATGATGCTTCAGATGATGCAGGTGCAGCAGGACATGCTCCTGCAAGTCCAGAATGCTCCAGTTGCTCGAGCTGCTCGGGCAGTTCCGGATGCCCCTCGCTTCGAGCCAGGAGCAAAACAATTTCGAGAGCTGGGTCCTGCATATTTTGATGGTACTGAAGGTCCTCTAGCTGCTGACGAGTGGGTCAGGAATATTGAGGATAATTTGAAGATGTCGAAGGTCGACCCGGCTGGATGGGTTGATTTGGCAAAGAGGCAGCTTAAGGATAATGCCAGGAATTGTTGGGATGCTGAGGAGGAGCTGTTGAAGGAGCTGATATCTTGGGCTACCTTCAAATCCAGATTCGATGAGGAATATTTTCCGAAGGCTGCCCGGAGAGAGATGTTGCAGCGCTTCATTGACTTGAAGCAGGGGAGCTTGACGGTGGATCAGTACCACCAGGAGTTCACTAGGCTGAGTCGGTTCACACCAAAGATGGTGCAGGATGCTGAGGATAGGGCTCAGAGGTTCCTGCAGGGACTTGCTTTGGAGCTTCAGAGTTTTGTGTCTTCCTCTGATCTGGAGTCTTATCAGAAGGTTCTGATAGCGGCGCGGAGGCAGGAGCTGAATGTGAACCAGAGGAGAGGACATGTTGCTGGGGCTGGGAAGAGGCCTATGGAGCAGGCCAGAGCGGTGGCTAGGCCTGGTTTCAAGCCTAATCAGTCGGTGCAGTTCAAGAGGCCAAGAGGGCCTATTCAGAAGTCTTGCCATTTCTGCGGCAAGACCGGGCACATCAAGGAGCAGTGTAGGAGATTCCTGGGCCAGTGCATTGTCTGTGGAGATCCTACCCATACCATGAAGGACTGCCCGAGGTCGAAGCGGCCATGGGGAGCACCTGTTGCAGCACAGCCGTTGCAGCAGAGAGCGCCTGTTCCTGCTGGACGTGGAGCAGCTCTCGTTCCATAGAGGCAGGCCTTTCAGCAGGCTTCTCAGCCAAGGCGGCAGGCTTTTCTGATGACAGCTGTGGAGAGCGAGTCTGTGGATGAGGTCATTGCAGGTAACTCTCAATCTAGCTGTTCTTTCTAGTTAGTTTTGATTGTTAGATTATGTTGGTTGCTTGCATATGATTGTTTGTGAGAATAGGGTTGATCGTTAGGCTGTTTATCAGGTGTGATTTTGGTTTGCACATTTCCTGCACGAGTTCTCTTTGACTCTGGTGCATCGATGTGCATCCTATCTCAGAGCTTCGTGGAGAAGCATTCCTTGTCGACGTCCCCTCTTCCCAAGAGTTGGAACATCGTTACAGGGAATGGTGTGGTCTCGGTGCATCGTGGTTGCAACTCTTGCCCGTTGGTGGTTTGTGGACATGAGCTTATGCTGATTTCATTGTCCACGACATCATCAACTATGATGCGGTCCTTGGGATGGATTGGCTTGCGAGCTTCTATGCTACGATCGATTTTCAGAGGAAGAGGGTGGTGTTCGGGATTCCCGGACATCCAGTATTTGAGTTTAGCCGGGGTAGCAGTTCGCTCGGCCCTGTCAGATTTCGGGCCAGACCGGTGGAGTTTGTGGCTATGCAGATGGAGCAGGAGAGGCCGGCTGTGGTGCGAGAATTCGATGACGTCTTCCCCGAGGAGATGTCTGGACTGCCACCTGATCGAGCTCTCGAGTTTTCGATTGACCTTAATCCGGGGGCGCAGCCCATTTCGAAGGCACCATATCGTATGGTGCCAGCAGAGTTAGAGGAATTACGGAAGCAGCTGGATGAGCTTTTGTAGAAGGGTTATATCAATCCTAGTGTGTCTCCGTGGGGAGCACCGGTGTTGCTGGTGAAAAAAGAAGGATGGTTCGCGTCGCATGTGCGTGGACTACAGGGAGCTAAATGCGGTGACCATCAAGAATAAAAACACATTGCCTTGCATCGATGATATTTTTGATCAGCTTGGAGGATCGAGGGTGTTTTCGAAGTTGGATCTGAGGAGTGGTTATCATCAGCTGAAGGTGAAGAAGGAAGATGTTCCGAAGACGGCATTCAGGACGAAGTATGGACACTACGAGTTTGTGGTTATGCCTTTCGGTGTAACCAACGCTCCCGCAGTTTTCATGAATCTGATGAACCTGATTTTCTACGAATTTTTAGACAGGTTTGTCGTTATCTTTATTGACGACATTCTGATCTATTCAAATTCGAAGGAAGAGCATGCCTCGCACTTGAGGACAGTGTTAGAGATTTTGAGGAAGCATCGTTTGTATGCTAAGTTTTCGAAGTGCGAGTTCTGGCTGGACAGGGTTGCTTTTCTCGGGCAGGTGGTATCTGGAGATGGTATTTCAGTGGATCCCGAGAAGATCAAGGCCATCAAAGAGTGGCATGTTTCGCAGTCAGCATCTGAGATCCGGAGTTTCCTTGGGCTTGCGGGTTACTATCGGCGCTTCATTAAGGAATTTTCCCGTATTGCTGAGCCGATGACCAGATTGACGCGGAAGGATGTACCTTTTGTTTGGTCGGGTGATTGTGAGAATGCATTTGGTGTTCTGAGGGAGAGATTGACGACTGCCCCTGTTCTTGTTGTGCCTGATCGCAGTGGAGGATTTGAGATCTTTTGCGATGCTTCTGGCAAGGGTCTCGGTTGTGTGTTGCATCAGCACGGGCATGTAGTGGCATATGCTTCGCGTCAGCTCAGGACTCATGAGAAGAATTACCCGACGCACGACTTGGAGTTGACTGCTGTCGTGTTTGCGCTCAAGATTTGGAGGCACTTCCTGCTGAGTGAGAAAGTGAAGATCTTCACCGATCACAAAAGCTTGAAGTATATTTTCACTCAGAAGGAGCTCAACATGCGACAACATCGATGGTTGGAGCTCATGGCGGATTATGAGATTGATTTGCAGTATCACCCTGGCAAGGTGAATGTGGTTCCGGATGCGCTGAGTAGGCTTCCAGCGGTGATGATGTTGACTTCGCAGTGGAGATTGCAGCAGGATTTTTGCGAGTCTGGAATTGAGATTGTTCTTCCTGGAGAGGCTTCTTTATTGATGTGTATGCAGATACAGTCGACGATCGTGGATCGGATCAAGGCTGGCCAGGCTGGAGACCCAAAGCTGGTGAAGATTCGGGAGCAGGTAGAAGCCGGTCTGCGGACTGACTTTTTAATTCATGAGGATGGCTCGCTGAGGTATGGAGCTAGGTTGTGTGTGCCATCTGGGGATATTAGAGAGGAGTTGCTGGTTGAGGCACACAGTTCGCCGTATTCTGTACATCCTGATGGCACCAAGATGTACAAGGATCTTCGTCTGAACTATTGGTGGCATGGTATGAAGAGGGGCGTGGCTCGGAGTGTAGCCAAGTGTCTGGTTTGCCAGCAGGTAAAGGCGGAGCATCAGCGTACGGCAGGGTTGCTACAACCGCTTCCGATTCCGGAGTGGAAGTGGCAACACATCACTATGGACTTTGTGACTGGACTGCCTCGGAGTCTGAAGCAGAATGACGCAATTTGGGTTATCGTAGATCGATTGAGCAAATCCACGCACTTTATTCCATTCCGAGTAGGACAGTCCACCGAGGCGCTAGCGAGGAGATACATGGAGGTACATCCATTTACTCTCCGTTTCTATTTCCTTTTCCTAGATAGATAGTGATGTAACGTGAATCGTGCAGGAGATCGTACGACTTCACGGAGTCCCCGTGAGCATCGTGTCAGACAGAGACACGAGGTTCACATCTCAGTTCTGGCAGAGTTTGCAGAGGAGTTTGGGTACGAGTCTGAGTTTCAGCACGGCGTACCATCCGCAGACGGATGGCCAGTCCGAGAGGACGATTCAGATCTTGGAGGACATGCTGAGGGCGTGCATGTTAGATTTCAAGGGTTCGTGGGAGGACCATCTACATATGGTGGAGTTCTCTTACAACAACAGCTTCCAGGCGAGTATTGGCATGGCGCCTTTTGTCGCGCTGTATGGGAGGAAATGTCGGTCGCCTTTGAGTTGGGACGACATTGGTGACCGGGAACTGTTGGGACCTGAGATGATTGTGGAGGCTGTGGATGTTGTAAGGAAATTCGGGAGAGGTTGAGGATTGCTCAGGACCGTTTTAAGCATTGGGCTGATGCTAAACGCCGACCTTTGGAGTTTCAGCCAGGCGACCATGTGTTCCTGAGGATTTCCCCGAATCGTGGTGTGATTCGCTTTGGGAAACGGGGGAAGTTGAGCCCGCGATACATTGGACCGTTTGACATTCTTGAGAGAGTTGGCGAGGTAGCCTACCGCTTGGCCTTGCCGCCATCTTTGGAAGGAGTTCACGATGTTTTCCATGTGTCGCAGCTTCGTCGATACATCAGCGATCCGTCTCATGCTGTGGATTTCTCGGAGATCACCGTTCGCCCGGATTTGACGTATGAACAACAGCCAGTGCTGATTTTGGATAGGCGTCAGAAGTCACTTCGGAACAAGACTGTCGATCTTGTTAGGGTGTTGTGGCGACACGGCTCGCCAGGAGAATCTACTTGGGAGAAAGAGGATGAGATGAGAGAACGCTACCCACTTTTGTTCTCGGACACGTGAGTGATGGGAAATTCCGAGGACGGAATTTTTCTTAAGTTGGGGAGGATGTAACGACTGGTTTTTCATGTATTTGGATTATCTATATTATATATATGTTTTGTTGGATTTTCTCCTTATGTGTGATTTTCCATCTCCGTAGCTTTCGTTTTCGTTTGTTTCGTCGTGATTTTCTAGCTTCTTCCTTGGACCGTTGAGCTTGGAGTAAGTCACACATGACGAGCTTCATATCGCTCATATCTTAGAGTTAGTTCGAGCTTAGGAGCCGTAGGAATCCTTCCCGGGGCTTCGCGCTTCGATTCGAGACTTTTCGTACACGTTAGTTGGTTCAAGAAGGAGAACCAACCGACTAGATTTCAATCTAGTCGGTCAGGAACTCTTCTGGAACCGACTAGTTCGTTAAATCAATTATTCAGAAGTTACTATTTACTCTTAATAGGTCTAAGAACAACCACCGACCGACTAGATGTGAAACTAGTCAATCAGAACGTGCTCTCAGACCGAATAGTTCCTTTGATTTATTTTACCTGAGTTATTGTTTATCGTTAGTCGGTCTAAGAACATTTTTCGACCGACTAGGTTGCAAACTAGTCGGTCAGCCATTGTTCTTTAACCGACTAGTTCAATGACCATTTTGACGACCAAGTTACTGTTTGCTCTTAGTCAGTCACAGTTGGTCGACCGATCGACTAGTTCTCGAACTAGTCGGTCAGCAGCTCTTCTTTGACCGACTAAATGACCTCGTAACCCTATGGTTTATTTCCGCCGCCGAGTTTTTCTATTTAAACTCGCGATCGTTTTTTCTTCTTTCTTTCACTTCTTTTGGCCCGTCTCCTTCCCCCATGACCTCTGATCATCCCCAACCTTCCTCCAACTCTTTCCTTCATCCCCGGAGCCCCTCACATGCTCTTTAGCTCCGACCACCTCCTTTAGGCCGCCGGCCAACCCCCAAAATCCCCCAAATCCCATTTTCTCCATATTTTCTCGCCACTTCCAGATCTGAGCCATAGTTCTACGGATCGTTCTTCCGTTGCCGTGCTTGCTTGGCATCGTTCTTCCGCTACGCTACGGTTAGTGAATTGATCCTTAAATATTCTCATAACCCACGTTGTGATTTTTGTTAAACCCTAATATAAGTAGGTCGTAGATTCGATTATGAAACCGGATTGGATATTGTTCTGATATTGTTTTGCCATGGCAGCGATCCCATCTCCGTAGTTTAACATTTTGTGACGTGCCTCGTTGATCGTCTTCCTTGGTGCCAGGCAAGTGAAACTTGCCACTTAGGGTTTTAGGCCACGCCTTAGGCCATTCGCTTGTTGTAGGTGTAAAAGAGACTAGGCGACGAAATGATACTCGCCTAGGCGCAATTTCAGGATCTAGCTTGACAACGAAGCTTGATCTGACTTCTTTTAATTATTTGCACTTGTTGTCATCCATGCATCTTATCTGTCATGTTTAAATTCAATTAACGGTACGCAAATTATCTGTACATGCCATACTATCCATGTTGAATGTTGCATTCGTAGCACACTCTATATTACTTGTACTACTTGATCCGGCTAGGCACTTGCTTTTAGCGGGCACAACCCTATGCCAAATACACTTCCTGGCTCGTGATCCAGAAGCGAGCATTACGTGTTCGGGTGTAATGCCCTGACTCGATACACGTGGAGGGGTAGGGATAAACGGTTACTTGAGCTTAAGAGTTGGCCCGATCAGCCACTCTAGCCAAAATGCGGAATCTCTGTGCATGACGTGCTTACTAGACTTGTCTTTGTACTTGTACTTGTTCATGTAAAACTTGTCATCAATGCCATACTTGTTACTTGCACTTTACCTTACTTGTTGTTTCCATACTATACTTGCCATGCTATGCATCATACCATAACTGCTAGGTTGTTAGTTTACTTTCCTTTCAGTTTCCTTGCCCAAGTCTTTTAGACTTGCTGACATGTGCCCCTTTACTCTTTTGGGTGACACATGTTAGATCCTGGGTCTGAGGTTGCTGCTGAGGATGCAGTGTTTGCTGATGCTGAGTCAGAGCCCGTGTTCACCAAGGAGTTTGAGGACACGGGAGATCAGTCGTAAAGACTGTTTGGGTTGTTGTTTAGATTGCTTTAGTTGTCGGTGTGTAGCACCAATACTTTGTTTTGTGTTGGCTTTGGTTGGCCATGTTTTGGGCCTAGACTCTTTCTTTTAGCCTGGTGGCTTTTCTGCGATGTTGAATGTTATTGTGGACAAATTCTGAGATCGGTTAACTTTTATCAGTCTCTTTTATTATTATCTTTGTTCCGTTCGCCTTTACAGGGACCTGCGTATATTCGGATTTGACGCTTATCAGGCGTGTAGCTTCACAGCTCCACGTCTGTGCGGACCTTCTCACGTCTTGCCTCCATTTTTGGGAAGCGGGGCGTGACAGTCGTCGAGGTGCGTTCGAGAGTCGAGGCCGCGCATGAGTCACTTGATCGCCCTCGGTAGATGACGGGCGATCCGGTTGTACGAAGGGCGAGCGATGCCTGGCGAGCTCGGAGGGAAGCGGACGCGCAACCGGCGGGGTTTGAGGCGAAGTGCGCTCTTCCCGCTGGTCGAGGTGGACTTCAGGGCCGAGGGGCGACGAGCGGGCTAGGGGTAGCAAGTGATCGTCATGCGGGGTTGGGACGAAGAATGCCCTGCCGCTAGTCAAGGTGGACTTTGAGAAGGATGGGCGAGCTGGCTGGGGGTAGAAGGTCGGAGTATCACGATCTTTAGGTCGTAACAATTGCCCTCGTCATTTGAGTTCTAGGTGGAAGCACGGCTCGGATCGGATGACACACCATCCTTCTCCCTTCTTGTAAATGGCGCGTTGGGTCTCGGAGTGCCGGCCCTTATAGCCGTCATTATTACGATTGGAAAGGGCGGGAGGAAATCGAAGAGTCTCTGCTATTGGGGACATGACGCGTGGCGAAAGTGACTGGCGCACCAGTCGAGGCGTCAGGGAGGCTCGGATCGGTGCCGCGTGACGACGCTTCGACGATCGGGATGGCCTGCAGCTTGTTATAAGTATGGAGGGAGATGATTGATCAAGGGCTTCTTCCGATTTCAACTTTCCTTCGAACTTTTCAGTTTTAGTTCATCGCTCACCGACACTGCTACCGCTGCCCTTGCCGGAGATCCGCTTTCGGTTGTCTCTTTAGCTCGGTTGCTCTGCTAGGTAATTCCTTGATCTTCTTGGTCGATGGCTTCTCATTTTGATCTCGGAGGCGGTAGTGGGGTAGTAAAGGAAGAGTCAGTAGAAGAGGAGAGGTGGCAGCTGATGCAACGGTAGCAGATGCAAAGAAGGGTCTGAACAGACACGCCAAGGTCGATCGCGACCATCCGGTGTAGGTCGGACAGGATTAACATTCGGGAGATTCGCATGTGGTTTGCCCGTCCGCCTTATAAAGTGCGGCTTCCCGGGCCCGAGGAGAGGGTATGTGATTCGGGTTCAAAATTACATATTTAACCCCCCATTTAGCCCTATTTTGTGCTCATGTGATGCTACATTATTCTCTAATTAATACGTATTTTCTACACATTTATTTATTAGAGAAAACACACTATTTGAGCACAAAACAGCATTTAACGACATATTTCTGCACTTTTTGTATTTTTCCTAGCACCGTCTCGATCTCACGATTCCAACGACTATTTATTTGTATTTTTCTGAGATCTGTGCTAATTACTATGAATTTTGAATGCAGAATACCAATAAAATGAAGAAATACAAGCGCACGAATCTTGGCGCGCCACGCGGCAGAATCATATCGCTTCAGGCTTCATCCGACGGCCAGAAACGCGAGGGCAACGTGGCCAGTTAGCGACCGTTGGATTGCAATCCAACGGCCCGCACGCGAGATCAACGCGATCGGAGCAGTGGAGACTCCTCGGGGCTACGTGGCGCAATCTGGGCCATTTGTTCTTCATCTGACGGTCGAGATCGTCTCCGATCCGAACGAAGCGACAGCAAACCAACGAAGCGACGTGGGACGTTTACAGCCGCCTGATCTCGAATCAACGGTGGAGAACGAAGCCCAGCGCGGAGCGGATTCATTCAAGCGGGACCGTCCGATCTCCATCGTACGGCCTGAAATCAATCCCGCATTTGAGTTCGAATTAGCGAGCAAGCGAGATCGTGTCTGTTCGATCTCTTGATCGAACGGTCAATATTCATCCGAGCTGTAAGCGGATTTTGTTAGCGGGCGCGCACGATTATTGAAGCACACGTGGCAGCGCGAGGGTCGATCCCGCTTGGATCAACGGCCCATATTTGATCCGCTCCAGATGTGCGGCCCAGATGTATTCGGGCGCGAAATGGATGCGGGTTTAGACCCGTTAGCAACCCCAAACCCGCAATCTTATTATATAAGCGTATTTAGGGGTTTTTGGGCGTATACAAGCAGATTTGGGGCGTATTTTGGGCGTATTGGAGGCTCTAGAAGCCGTATTTCCCCTCTGAAAAATTCTGTAAAATTCCAGAGGCTATTTTCTTATTTCCAGAGAGTTTTGATGTCTTTTCAAGGATATTTGGTGATGAATTCTTAACTTAAACTCCTTAATTAGTGCTTTTTCTACCGTATTTTGCTATGATCTTGATGTATTTGGTTATGAAACTTGTTTATTATTGCATTATGAGTAGCTAAAACGTATTTGTGCATGGTATGGAGTAGTTAGGGGATATTACTTGTGTTAGTTTGGTTGTATTCCTCGTGCGAAATCGTTAAACGTCGCTAAAATTGTAATCTTTGTTCGTAAATCGACTTTTTTAGATTCCAAAAGAATTAATTAAGTTGATGATCGCCCCAGAAGGGTGAGTTTTGATCTCCCCAAAAGGGAGTTTCATACCGTAGTTTTTATCTCTCCAAAAGAGAGTTTCATATCGTATTATAGCTTTAGCGACGATCTTATTGAATATTTTGCTTGAACCCCCAAAAGGGCATCTTCCGATGAGTTGCTCCCAAAAGGAGAATTCATTGAGTTATCTTGGGTATTTTCCGATGAATTGCTCCCAAAAGGAGAATTCATTGCGTTATATCCGTCAACCAAATTAATACGAATCGTTGATCCTAACGAACCCATACCATGTGCATACTCTTTATAGGTATTTTCGTACACGTATTTTTCTTTGTTCATATCGTTCACGTGTTCACATCACCATCACCGTCATCATTTGTGAAGTGGTTAGTCTCTTTCCGATAGATTTCTATTTGATTTGAATTGTGGTTGCAACAGATTTCTTCCCATGGATTCGACATCTGGACTCCCAGATTTTACTACTTGTACGGACTCTTGCACTTGAGAGAGAGCACCTTTCGGAGCCCACCAGTATGTTGGCCAGGCGATAACAAATTCGGGGTTTATGTTCGGTCCTTCGAGTCAGGGCTCCGCTTCCCGATCAACCCTCATCTTCTCCATCTTTTGAATTTCCTGGAGTTGCCGATCTTCACGTTTCCGCCCTGCTCCTTTGGTTCGCTGGTCGGATTTGTTGTCATATGCCTCACCAGCACCCTGAGCCCGTCCCTGGCACTGTTTCAGCAGCACTTCTTTGAAGTGAGGAAGAGGGGGGCACACTACTGTGTCTATGCGAGGAGGGGACGGGAACTCTTTGTCGGGGTGCCGGTCGATGCGAAGGGGTTGATGGAGATTTTCGTCTTCGTCATGATGTCGACCGTCGTGGTGTTGATGTCGAGCTGGGGGCCTTGAACCCTCTAGTGAACGAGAAGGTGGCGTTGGCGGGTGAAGATTTGGCAAATGCACAAATTTTGGCAGAGCTTCCTGCGGCGGATCGCCAGTTGGCGAGCCCAATACATGACGATCGGCTCGCACAGGACTTTTGGCCCACATGTACTTTGAATCTGGCGAGCCCTCATGTTGGCTTACCATGATCTCTTTTTCCTTTGCAGGTAAAGACGTGATGCTCTTGTGGGAGGAAGTGCTGAGGGCTGCCGGCATGTCGGTTGCGAAGAAAGCTGACCCTCGGGATAAAGGTAAGAAGGCGATGGACGAGGAAGGGCCGGTAAAGGTGGTAGCCTGAAAGCGAAGCGTCGAGGTCCCGGCTGGGGTGGGGGCGAGCAGGAGGCGAAGGCCGATCGAATCGGATGCTCCTCCCCACCGAACTAGCGAGGCCGTACCGGAGGTTCCGCCTAACCAGGAAGAGATCTCCACGGCCTCTATACAGGTCCCGACCACGGATAAGCCTCGCAAGACACCCCCGTCGCCAAGTGGCCTTACGGGATTCCCCTGTGGGAGATGGAAAGGGAGGCGCACCCGGGTTGCGAGAGAGCGCTCACCCACTTCAAGTCGACAAGGGCCGAGGTTAAATCCCTTCTGTAACGGCCTGTTTCTATCGTACCTTCCTCGTGCACGTGCTTTTGATCGTGCACGTGTTTATTTTAGACTTTATTTGTTTTTGAACGTTTTTGTGTGATATGTCGTCGTGATCGTCTCTGAAAGTATTAGATTGCGAAACGACTTTGGAACGACATATCTCAAGTCGTTCTTCCGCGATACTAACTTATTTGACGTGACGTCGCGACTTTCTGTTTTGACGCGAGACGTTTCGAATTTTAGTTTCGTCTCTCAACGTCGAAATTTAGATCCGTCTTCTCCACTCTCTTTCTTTAGTCGTCCCGAACACCCCAGAATTATTTTACAATTTTTGGACTTAATTTGACCTATTTTCCATTTTTTTGAAAGTTTTAAATAATTTTAAAACCTATTTTTATAAAAGTTTTAATTACAATAAAATTCCTATATTATAATAACGTATTAAGGAATTTTTAGGCAAAATTTTAGAATTTTTGGCCACACCCATTTTGCGTGAGGGAGAGGGGAGTAATTTTTAACTAAATTAATTATTTTAAATTATTTTAATAACATTTTTCCGAGCCCAAACCCTAACCCTAGCTCTAACCTATTTAAGTTAGCCCTAGGCAAAGTTATTTCGTCATTGCTCAAAACCCTAGCCGCCGTTTCCTCTTCCAAAGCTTCGTCGCAACGTTGCGACGATCGCAACGTGCACGACCGGAGCTCTCCCCCGCAAATCCCCTTGCACGACTGGAGCAACACCCCGCATCGCCGCTTGCAAGCACCGCTGCATCGCCCCCCATGTCACCCCGCTCCGACCGAGAGCATCGCTCGGTCAGACCGAGCGCCCGCTCCGCACAGCTGCTTCGCCCGCTCCGCTGCACCATCGCTGCACCCGCTAGCGTCCGACCGGTGGCTTCGCCCGCTGCGACCGAGAGGCCGCCCCGCACCCGCTCTCCGCTCCGCCTCGTTGCAAGTTGCAACGTTGCAACTTGGCCCGCCCACTGCGACCGACAGGATCTGTCGGTCTGACCGACGGATTCCTCCGCACCCGCCGCTGCAACCGAGCCCCCCGCATCGACAGTGCATGACCGAGAGCTTCTCTCGGTCTGACCGAGAGAAACCCTCGCACCGAAGGAGAACGACCGACGGCCGAACGTCGCAAGTGGGTTTCTCCCACACCAACTTCTGTGGTGGGCCCCCCAAGTGCTCCTGAGGTGTTGTGGCCCCCCCTTGGACCCCTAGCACTGCTGTGGGCCCCACTTGGACGTGCCACTTCGCGAATTTGACGTCTACGACGTTGCGACACGTCGTAGGCCTTCGTCGCAAGTTCGAACTTTTGGAGAGACATGCGAGGACCAGATCTGAAGCCGAGGAGTTCTCCGATCAGACCCGACATCCAATCTACAGCAAACTCCGGTTCAGGTTGGTTCCCCGAAACTCGTAGAAACCCCCACAACAGCTGACTGAACCCTAAACTAAAAACCGTCAACTTGAACTAAATTTAATTTTCAGCTCCTGTAAAACGTTGTACGAACATAGAAAATCGACGAACGGACTAATTTGACTGTGCACATAGGATAGATCGTCGATTAGGTTGATACATCAAAAAGTGACTTTTGACGAATAGGATAGTCCCGAAAACCTAGAAACGAACCTTAATAGGATTTGATGAATTTGGGACCTGACATCGTCGCCGTGATGATATTTCAGACGGACTTCTGCGGACGAGACGCTTGGACGAGACGCTTCGAGAGGACGACACACTCGCCATTTCAGGCAAGTGTACCCACTTGTGTTTTTGACCGTGCTTTGGTCTTAGATTGCTAGAACTGTTAGACTGTGAATGTATAGAACCGGACGTGAAATGATAGCGTCCGGGACGACTCCTGACGGCTCAGACTTGACGACGAAGTCTGAGCCTGACAACAACAACTTTTTTTCATGCTGTAGGGCTATCATGTGTGTGCGTGTGTGTGGACACCCTAGAATAACCCTTCCCGTCTTGTCACGTCACGTCCCGTCTTGCACAGCCCGCTGGGCAATAGGGCACTCGCCGAGTGATCCCTTGTACTGTTTCACAGCCTGCGGGCAATAGGGCACTCTCCAAGTTGAGAGAGTGATCCATTGTACTGATACACAGCCCGAGGGCAATAGGGCACTCTCCAAGTGGAGAGAGTGATCCCTTGTACCGATTCTCAGCCTGCGGGCAATAGGGCACTCGCCAAGCTAGAGCGAGTGATCCCTTGTACTGGTGTCATGTCTTGTCTTGTCTTGGGGTTTGGGGTTTGGGGTTGGGTTGAGCGTGCGCATGGCAAGAGGGTCTGATCCCCCTCGAACCGTAAGGCGTGAACCCTTTCGTGTCTCACTTGTCTTGTCTTGCCTTGCTTCCGTCACGTCACGTCTTGTCTTGACACCTGTAGGCTAGTCCCGTAGTTGGTAGCACATGCTACGACTACTACTTGTCCCGTTTTACTTTCCTGCTGCGTTACTTCCTGTCGTGTTACTCTGTTATAACCACAGCATGTTAATCAACCAGTAAACTGTTGTGTAAAAGAACCTCAGCATGCTAATCAACCAGTAAACCGTTGTTTAAAGTTCGGTGCACTTGCAGTAAAGTCTAACCCTTCTTGTAGACTTTACCTGACGTACAGTTCCTTTTTCTTGGGTGCTGTACGTCAGGTGTTCAGCCAGAGATCGTGGGCGAGGCAGACTCGCTGGAGTACGAGGAGCCGAGGACGTCGACCCAGAGCACGTGCCTGACGAGGACCAGACCTTGAGGTCTTTTAGTCGTCACTTTCAGAGGTTACTACTTTCAGTTTTCTTTTAGATAGTTTGTTGCCACGCTTAGGCTTCTTTTTAGACTTTGTACTTGTTGGATATCATATCTCTAATTTAATGAATGCAAATTTCTTTTCTGTACTCTTGTTGTTTCGAACTATAAAAATGCAAGAACCTGAAAATCTTTTAAAATGGTACCTCTACCGACGCTTATTGGGTCCGGGCTCTTAGCCCTGGCCTAAGCGGGCCTCGTCACGTTTCGCTTCCGTCCATTTTAGGAAGCGGGGCGTGACAGGTTTTAGTGGTGGCCCATGCAGGTCATGCAAAAGTTCGGAACAATAAAAGTACCGCATTCATTTGATATCCACGTGCAAGTCTGAATTTGTTTCCCAGTCTTAGATAGTAGGAAGACTTAGGTAGACGTCCCAGGTTGATAGTCGGATGCCTTGGTTAAGATTTAGTCGTCCTCGTCCTAGACTATTTTAGCATCCCCATTTGATCCTGATCGTATTAGATATTTAGAGTCCTTCTTTTAGTTAGTCGCTCACCCAGCTCCATCGACTTCGGGCCCAGCAGAACGTAACCTCGATTCTTTTAGGAACCCTCTCTTTAGATCCTGATTATATTCTAGCTCATAGGAAGTCTTAGAGCTGAGTTATCCTAAATCTCTAGACGACCCGATGATTAGAACCTTTTTCCTCTAGCATCCCTCTAATCCTTGCAAATTTTTGTGCTATCGACCATAGGGTCCCATCGTAGCTCCTCATGATTCATATCTTACGCGTAATCTTCATGCGATCATTTTTCCTTTCTCTCGATTCTCGTGATCGTTTCCTAATGATCATCATTGATCCTTCGAATCCCTTCCCTGACCAATTCTACCTTCTCTAAAATTATTTTCGACTTTCTTTATTAAGTTTTCGCTTCAGATTGATTTCTTTGAAAACCCCTATATTATATATTTAAAATTTGCTGTTTTGGATCGAGTTAAAACTTTTAATTGACTTGGAGCTTTCTTGGACGTAAATGTTTTAAGTCAATATCTCGTATTATTTGCCTTGTTTCCAAAATATATATATTACTTTTATAAACTACACAATATATTTCTACTATCTTGTATTTATTTTCAAAATTTCCCCTTTCCCAAAACCTGCTTCCTTTAAAAGTATTTTCGAAATTCATTATTAAATTCTCCGCCGAATTTGACTTCCTTGAAAACTTTTATTAATTATTTAAAATTTCTTATTTTCGGTTAAGTTAAAATTCTTTCGCAAATTTTGAAACCTTTCGGTCGTAAAAGTTTTAAGTTATGACCTCGTACTTATTTTCGAATCAGTATCCATCGAATTTTAGTTTTAAAACTTTGTTATCATTTCGGGAATTCAATATATCATTTTTCTACCTACGAAATTTATGTTAACCATTACGTACGTCCTTTAGAATATTTTTCTAAAACAAAGGGGGATTTTAAATTTCTTATATATAAACATCTCTATGTTCATCGTGCTCATACTTCAAGAACCTTTGTTTAAATTCATTTTCATTTACAAAACAATCGCTACCTCATCCCACTTTTATTTCTTTTATTTCTTGTTTTCGAAACTCATTACTAAATTTTTCGCTCGGTTTAACTTCCTTGAAAACCCTTTATTATATATATTTAAAATTTATTGCTTTTCGATTGAAAGTTCCTTCTTAGATTTTGAAATCTCCTTGGTCGTCAATTTTCAAGTTACTATCTGGTAATTATTTCAAATCGGTATCTTTCATGTTTTCATTTTCAAAACCGTGTTAACATTTTGATAATTCAATTTATATTTTTCTGGGCTACAAGATCTATTTCTAAATCACTTACCGTGCATACTTTTTTTAAAATATTTTTTTTTCTAAACTAGGGGGAACTTCAATTATTTTATTATTATTATATCTGTTCTATGTTTCTCGTGACCACATTTCAAAATCTTTGTGTAAACTTATTTCTCATTTGCAAAACAATCGTTTTACACCCAACCAACTACCTCTTTATCTTGCCTTATTTGAACTCATTCCTTCCGATCTCATTTCGTTCCGCTTTTGATTTAGTTTTCCTTCCTTCTTTTATCTAGGCATCAGACCTTGTAGATACCCATGTGATCTCCAGTTTAGGAGTAGGCCCTCTGGTAGGTGATGTCGTTGCAGTGCCTAAGTATGGGTAGAGTGTGTAGACCTGTACGAGTGTGTCATCTTTAGGATCCTGATGTTTGTCTCCTGTGTCTTGAATGTGTACTCGGTGTTAACCATGGTAAGCTGGGAGTTGTCTGAATGACGGTATTCATGCTTATAAGAATGGCGTCATCGCAGGCAGATCCTTAGATTTAGTTTTAGTCTTAATGAATGGTTTATCTTGGTTGTATGTGACTGTATCAAAACTTTGTTTTCTTTAAACCAAATCTTTAAAGCTTTAAAACTAGCTCACAAGATCACAAATCAATTATCCTTCCTCACCCATTACCATGACTCCACACGTTTTTTTTGAAATGTTTTAAATGTGTCACTGGTTTTAAGATTCTCTTTTTCTTTCTCTCTCTCTCTCCATTTAGAAATATTATGTTATGGTTGTTATAGTTTTGGGACTAGCCATTATTATTGTAGGATTTGTTTGCAGATAGGCTCAGGGAGAGATGAGATTTGTTATAGCAATGATTGACCGATTTTGGAACAAGGATGATGGATTAGAATATCTTTTGGATGAAAAGAAAGAGCTGTCCAAGACTTATTTATACTACCGATGTGAGACGGACTCAATGGGAAATTTTGGTCAGATGAAATTATGTCCGAGGAGATGATAACTTATCAGACTGGAGGCTTAGACGGGTGGTAGATAGGAGTAACTGTGGAGTATAGTATGAGTTAGGATGATCATGAGAATGAGTAAAACATTGTAAACATCAAGACTTGGTTGTCGAGTTGACCTGAGAAGGATTTGAGAATGATACGACGTGTGGAGATTAATGGATGGTTAGGTAGTCGGACTTAATGTTGGTTGGGATTAGTTATAGTGAGTAGGATGAGGGGTAATTCTGGCAGATCAAATTATTTGGTGGATGAATTTATGGAGAGATGTGACGAGAATGTATTGAAGACACGACGATTGCTGATTGGTGAAGGTATTATAGGATAGACAAATGTTTTTGTCTTGGATTGGTGGATGACTAGAATCGCATTTTTTGGAGATTTATTAATGTTGGGAAGAGATTTAGAAATTCAAAAGATATTAATGAGCGATGATGATGTTTAGTGGAGTGGTACGATATCAGAAGATGATTATTATTTTTTTATGAGAACTTGGAGTTGGAAATTGGAACGGTAGTGGTGGATCTATATTATTAGGAGGTGAGTTTAGTCGTGGCTTTGCCCAGTGAAAAGATGGATTATGAGGGATTGTTAAGGAATGTTGTTCGAAGTTACATGATTAGAAATCTTTATGAGTAGATATGATAGTTGCGGGTATAAGGTTATATGAGTAATTATAACTAGTGTGAGTGATTCCGAGGGCGGAATCATTTCTAAGGTGGGTAGAATGTAACGGCCTGTTTCTATCGTACCTTCCTCGTGCACGTGCTTTTGATCGTGCACGTGTTTATTTTAGACTTTATTTGTTTTTGAACGTTTTTGTGTGATATGTCGTCGTGATCGTCTCTGAAAGTATTAGATTGCGAAACGACTTTGGAACGACATATCTCAAGTCGTTCTTCCGCGATACTAACTTATTTGACGTGACGTCGCGACTTTCTGTTTTGACGCGAGACGTTTCAAATTTTAGTTTCGTCTCTCAACGTCGAAATTTAGATCCGTCTTCTCCACTCTCTTTCTTTAGTCGTCCCGAACACCCCAGAATTATTTTACAATTTTTGGACTTAATTTGACCTATTTTCCATTTTTTTGAAAGTTTTAAATAATTTTAAAACCTATTTTTATAAAAGTTTTAATTACAATAAAATTCCTATATTATAATAACGTATTAAGGAATTTTTAGGCAAAATTTTAGAATTTTTGGCCGCACCCATTTTGCGTGAGGGAGAGGGGAGTAATTTTTAACTAAATTAATTATTTTAAATTATTTTAATAACATTTTTCCGAGCCCAAACCCTAACCCTAGCTCTAACCTATTTAAGTTAGCCCTAGGCAAAGTTATTTCGTCATTGCTCAAAACCCTAGCCGCCGTTTCCTCTTCCAAAGCTTCGTCGCAACGTTGCGACGATCGCAACGTGCACGACCGGAGCTCTCCCCCACAAATCCCCTTGCACGACCGGAGCAGCACCCCGCATCGCCGCTTGCAAGCACCGCTGCATCGCCCCCGCTGTCGCCCCGCTCCGACCGAGAGCATCGCTCGGTCAGACCGAGCGCCCCGCTCCGCACAGCCGCTTCGCCCGCTCCGCTGCACCATCGCTGCACCCGCTAGCGTCCGACCGGTGGCTTCGTTCGCTGCGACCGAGAGGCCGCCCCGCACCCGCTCTCCGCTCCGCCTCGTTGCAAGTTGCAACATTGCAACTTGGCCCGCCCGCTGCGACCGACAGGATCTGTCGGTCTGACCGACGGATTCCTCCACACCCGCCGCTGCAACCGAGCCCCCCGCATCGACAGTGCACGACCGAGAGCTTCTCTCGGTCTGACCGAGAGAAACCCTCGCACCGAAGGAGAACGACCGACGGCCGAATGTCGCAAGTGGGTTTCTCCCACACCAACTTCTGTGGTGGGCCCCCCAAGTGCTCCTGAGGTGTTGTGGGCCCCCCTTGGACCCCTAGCACTGCTGTGGGCCCCACTTGGACGTGCCACTTCGCGGATTTGACGTCTACGACGTTGCGACACGTCGTAGGCCTTCGTCGCAAGTTCGAACTTTTGGAGAGACGTGCGAGGACCAGATCTGAAGCCGAGGAGTTCTCCGATCAGACCCGACATCCAATCTACAGCAAACTCCGGTTCAGGTTGGTTCCCCGAAACTCGTAGAAACCCCCACAATAGCTGACTGAACCCTAAACTAAAAACCGTCAACTTGAACTAAATTTAATTTTCAGCTCCTGTAAAACGTTGTACGAACATAGAAAATCGACGAACGGACTAATTTGACTGTGCACATAGGATAGATCGTCGATTAGGTTGATACATCAAAAAGTGACTTTTGACGAATAGGATAGTCCCGTAAACCTAGAAACGAACCTTAATAGGATTTGATGAATTTGGGACCTGACATCGTCGTCGTGACGATATTTCAGACGGACTTCTGCGGACGAGACGCTTGGACGAGACGCTTCGAGAGGACGACACACTCGCCATTTCAGGCAAGTGTACCCACTTGCGTTTTTGACCGTGCTTTGGTCTTAGATTGCTAGAACTGTTAGACTGTGAATGTATAGAACCGGACGTGAAATGATAGCGTCCGGGACGACTCCTGACGGCTCAGACTTGACGACGAAGTCTGAGCCTGACAACAACAACTTTTTTTCATGCTGTAGGGCTATCATGTGTGTGCGTGTGTGTGGACACCCTAGAATAACCCTTCCCGTCTTGTCACGTCACGTCCCGTCTTGCACAGCCCGATGGGCAATAGGGCACTCGTCGAGTGATCCCTTGTACTGTTTCACAGCCTGCGGGCAATAGGGCACTCTCCAAGTTGAGAGAGTGATCCCTTGTACTGATACACAGCCCGAGGGCAATAGGGCACTCTCCAAGTGGAGAGAGTGATCCCTTGTACCGATTCTCAGCCTGCGGGCAATAGGGCACTCGCCAAGCTAGAGCGAGTGATCCCTTGTACTGGTGTCATGTCTTGTCTTGTCTTGGGGTTTGGGGTTTGGGGTTGGGTTGAGCGTGCGCATGGCAAGAGGGTCTGATCCCCCTCGAACCGTAAGGCGTGAACCCTTTCGTGTCTCACTTGTCTTGTCCTGCCTTGCTTCCGTCACGTCACGTCTTGTCTTGACACCTGTAGGCTAGTCCCGTAGTTGGTAGCACATGCTACGACTACTACTTGTCCCGTTTTACTTTCCTGCTGCGTTACTTCCTGTCGTGTTACTCTGTTATAACCACAGCATGTTAATCAACCAGTAAACTGTTGTGTAAAAGAACCTCAGCATGCTAATCAACCAGTAAACCGTTGTTTAAAGTTCGGTGCACTTGCAGTAAAGTCTAACCCTTCTTGTAGACTTTACCTGACGTACAGTTCCTTTTTCTTGGGTGCTGTACGTCAGGTGTTCAGCCAGAGATCGTGGGCGAGGCAGACTCGCTGGAGTACGAGGAGCCGAGGACGTCGACCCAGAGCACGTGCCTGACGAGGACCAAACCTTGAGGTCTTTTAGTCGTCACTTTCAGAGGTTACTACTTTCAGTTTTCTTTTAGATAGTTTGTTGCCACGCTTAGGCTTCTTTTTAGACTTTGTACTTGTTGGATATCATATCTCTAATTTAATGAATGCAAATTTCTTTTCTGTACTCTTGTTGTTTCGAACTATAAAAATGCAAGAACCTGAAAATCTTTTAAAATGGTACCTCTACAGACGCTTATTGGGTCCGGGCTCTTAGCCCTGGCCTAAGCGGGCCTCGTCACGTTTCGCTTCCGTCCATTTTGGGAAGCGGGGCGTGACACCTTCTGAGGGGGATGTCCTCCAGTCAATCTACCCGATAGGCCGGGATGAGTCAGTGTTTGATGAGGCTGGAGTGGCGGCTCGCCTGTAGGAGAATAGCATGCTGCTGTAGGACCGTCTGTCCCTGACCAATGTTGGCGCGGAACGGTTGTGCGCTTCCGTGATCTGGCACAATATGCAGGTGGGTCGAGCTTCTTCGTAGTATAAGTATTATTGTTCACGTGTCTGACTGTGTCGGCTCCTTTTGTAGGCGGTGGCGGCTATGGTGGCCCTGCAACGCCGCACCCCGGTGGCCCTAATCCAGTCCTCTCTTGAGAAGGCGATGGGCGAGCTTCGTGAGACGTGGGAAAAATTGCGAGAGAGGGAGGTGGACCTGGAGCCGGTCATGAGGCTCTATGACGTTGAGACGATGCGGGCCGAGTATTTAGAGACGAGGCAGGCTACGCTTGAGCATCAGCTTCAGGAGGAAGAGGGTAAGCGGGCTGACATCCTGAAGAGGCACGTCAAGCAGGTGGCCAGCAAAAAACGGGTGATCGATCTTCAACACGAGATAATAGCCGAGCTGAGGCAGCTGATCGAGGCGGAGAAGAAGGAGAAGGCCGTCCTGAGGAAGTAGGTGGAGGAGAAAAGGAAGGTCGACCAGGGCATGATCGACGCCACCGTCTGTCGCTACCAGGACGAGGAGCTTATCCCATTGCTGCGAGAGGCGAGGGAGGCGGGCGTCTTCCAAGGGATGGAGAGGATGAAGGCCCGGATGGCGAGCTTGTATCCCTCGCTTGTGGCCGACTTTCCCAAGCTAGACGTGCCATTAGCGGGGGAAAAGGAGGAGTCGGGTGATCAGCCTGTGGTTGGCGGTCCGACAGGCAGCCTTGGGGGACGCCAGCTCTGGAGGGCAGCGACCGAGGGTGAAGCGGCCGAGCTGGGGGGGTTCTTAGTGTAGGACTAATTTTGTATGGCCGGCTGTCGGCCGAGCCTGATTTTGCATTGTATTTTTGATAGACTGTGTTGTAAAAAAGTAAAATGAATGAAGTGCTCTTTGTTTCTCCTTGTTCTTTGTTTTTCTCGTTGGTTGTTAGGTCGGTGTTCTTGCCTAGATACGAATGATGAATGCCCTCAACGTTCCTCATAGGAGGAGCGCTCGGACGAGGAGGGGGGAAAGTTGTGATGATGTTAGTCCGCCTAGGCTCCCAATCTGCACGTTGGCAAGCGCAGGGAGTGAGTCATTGCTCCCAGGCACATCGGTGCTCCATCTAATGCCGAGCTGAGTAGCTTAGTCTGCTTTGTTAGCTTGGGAGGTGTGAAAGTGGCCGTCCGGTCCCAGCGTTGGGAAAAGGCGGGAGATTATTTCGAAAAACCCGCCCACCGAATCGTAGCCGAATCGCAGCCGTCATTTCAAATTAAAGGCGGGAGGGAATCGAAGCATCCCGAACGTTCCTCTGGCGACGCGTGGGGGATGTGACTGTGGATGTCGGGCGAAGCGTCATGTGGTCCAGATCGGCGACGCGTGGCAGGAATTGTGTGGCTAAGATCGGTAGGCGATTTCTATAAATAGGAATGGGAGGATCAAGGAAGAGGTTCTCACTTCTGACATTTCTTGGAGCTCTTGTCTTTGCCTGAATTCCCCGTCTTCGTTGCTGACGTGCGTTTATATTTCATATATTTACGCGTGTTTTCTTCCGTGTTTTTTCGTATTTACCGCCGTCTTTTATTTGTTTTTCTCGTGTTTTCTTGTATTTTCTTGTTTTCTTTCACTTTTCCGTATTTTCCGTGTTTTGCAGGAGTTTGCTGGCATTTGGGACGTAAAACGATGATATCATGTGTCCCCGGAGCAACGGGAGGAGTCACGCGTGATTCAGGGGGTCAAACGACGAAGATTGCATCTTTCAGCCCCTCACCCGGTCGGTTGGTCATCTCCAACCGATCGGGAGATGCACGCGTGTATCACCCGGACGCAGCTTGGAGCTCACGAGAAGTCGCCCGTTCGGTTCAGTGACCGGGTCAAAAGCTCAAAGTCTCTGGAAATTCGAAGCTGATTTCCAACCGATCGGGTGACCTTCACCCGATCGGTTCACATGTAGCTGAATTTCTGTTGGATATTGGACTCCCTGGATTTGGTTTTGGATGATAAACAAACATAAATATATCGTGAACTAACACTTTGTGAGCGCAGTTATGGAGATCGTCGCCAAATTCATATGAATATCAATTACGACGTCTCGAGACTTCTCAAAGCACGTGATCGTATGCCTAAAGCTTCGTTGAAGCTTATGGACCATTTTAGAAGTCATGAAGATTCGATTGAAGCTATTGAAGATGGTATCGTCAAGTTTTATTTATAGTCTTTAAGCTTCTTTCGTAGAATGTTAAGCCTTGAGTAGGTCTTACGGTTTAAATCTTCATAACGCTCATATCTTAGCTCTAGGATCTTAGTAGAAGTCCATACAATCTTTCCCGAAGCTTCGCGCTTCGATTCGCGACTTCTTGTGCATGTTAGTTGGTTCAAGAAGAAGAACTGACCGACTAGTTGGTGATCTAGTCGGTCGGCAAAGCTTCTTGGACCGACTAGTTTTTGTCAGTCAATTCTAAGCTCTTTACTGTTTACAGTTAGTCGGTCTAAGTTGACTCACCGACCGACTAGTTTGTGAACTAGTCGGTCAGTGATGCTTCTGTGACCGACTAGTTGAGCTTTCCCTGTACATGCACATTTGAGCCTGAGCTACTGTTTATCATTAGTCGGTCTGTGTTCATTGATCGACCGACTAGTTGATGAACTAGTCGGTCAACGTTCCTTCTTGGACCGACTAGTTTAGCTTTACTGTACATGCCAATTTTCACCTAACTTACTGTTTATCGTTAGTCGGTCTATGCTCATTTGGCGACTAACTAGTTGGTGAATTAGTCGGTCAACATTTGTTCTTGGACCGACTAAGTCAATTTGTGCTCAGACTTCAGTTTTATCTATTAGTCGGTCTCAGTTGAGTAACCGACCGACTAGTTGTGAAACTAGTCGGTCAGCTACTCTTCTTGGACCGACTAGTTCCTTTTGTCTGTGCTTCAACCTTTTGGTTGTTCCTCCATTAGTCGGTATACGTTAATTGACCGACCGACTAGTTGATGAACTAGTCGGTCGATGGTTGTTCTTTGACCGACTAGTTGAGTTCAGAAAAGAGCCGTTGGAGCGTTTAATGACTCGAATTTCTTTCTCTCTCTCCTCTATCCTATAAATACTTGATGGACTGCATTCATTGCCGTCAAGGCTGATATTATTACAAGTTTAGAGATCAAGAGAAATCATTCCAAGCTCATTCAAAGCTCTTTCATTCCATTCAATAATCTCTCCTCACTCTTACTTCCAAAGAGAGATTCATTGAGTGTGAAGCCTTCCAAGCCAAGTGCTTGATTCTAGGTCACCAACATCCCCATAGCTCTCCATCGCTGATCTACATCTTGGAGCTAGGGTTTGGTGCCACTTCTTCTTCCTCAAAATCATCTTTGCCCTAATTCGTAAGCATTACTCAAGGCATAGGTATTTTGTCGGTAAGAAGTTTCTTATTTCATTTCAATTTCATATTGTAAGTTTCACTCTCGGTTGTGAGAGTGTGGTTGTGATCCCGGGTTGTGGGAGTCACAAATTACTTTGTGTATGATTTGACTTGTGAAGGTTTTTCACAAGTATTTCATAGTGGAAATCTTGAGTTATGGTTTCTAACTCAAGTATCCGGAGGGGATCCGGGTGGTTGGGACGTAGGATCACCGGGAACAAGTCGGGGAGACTTGGGTGGATCCGAACCCAGTAATATCGTTGTTTGCGATTGTTTCTTTGTTGTCTAACATTTACATTTCCGCATTTTCCGCATTGTTTGGTAGAGTTTGCAAGTAATTAGGAATTAGCCTCTTAATTATTTTAAAGTACTATTCACCCCCCCTCTAGTACTTGTGCAGTAGCTTAGCAGGGCATTACATTTGGTATCAGAGCCAAGTCTATAGCTATGTCTGCCAAAGACAACAAGACCGTTCGTCCACCTTCCGACTACAGCACCTTCAAGAACCATGAAGGAGCATCTTCGGTAATGGAAGGACATTCCTCAACGAGGCCTCTATTCTTCAACGGTACCAACTACGGGTACTGAAAATACCGGATGGAAACCTTCCTCCGGAGTGCTTCACTATGGAGGACCACGATGAAGGAATATGTCGAGCCAACCGAAGAAGATTTCGATAAATGGACTCCCGCGGAGGTCGCCGCGGAGGTAAGTAATGCCAAGGCAATGAACGCCTTGTAATGTGCTTTGGAGCCCGAGGATTTCAACAAGATATGCACATGTAAGAGTGCATATCAAATATGAAACTCCCTCCTCATATTACATGAAGGGACGAGTAAGGTAAGAGACTCTAAACTCGTTGTAGTTAATAAAGATTACGAGATGTTTCATATGCTACAGGGTGAGAAGATGAAGGAGTATTATGCTCGCTTTGTCGACATCATAAACGAGTTAGAGGCTCTCGGTAAATCCTACACCCAAAAGGAGAAATGTTCGAAGCTTATAGAAGGACTTCCTTCTAGTTTGGAAAAGCGCACCTTCGCCATCGAGGAAGGTAACGATATGAACAAATATACCGTTGTTCAACTAATGGGTACCTTGATGTCTTATGAGGTACGCAAGGATAGCAAGTTGAAGTTGCAGGAAAAGATGAAGTCTTACCTATAGCAAGAAGAGCCAAAGAAGAAAGCTATTTCTTTCAAGGCCGCTACATCTACTTCCACATCAACCGATGATGAGAACTCGGAAAACGAGTTGGACTTGGAGTCCATGGCACTCATGGCCAAGAAGTTCAACCGGTTCTTCCGGAAAGGTAACTTCAAAAACAAATCGAAGTTCAATTCATCTAACTCCTCTTCTTCTTTGTGCTTTAAATGCAACAAGCCAGGACACATGAAAGCGGAGTGTCCTCTAAACAAGCAAAAGGAGAAGTGGAAGGCGCCAAAGTACGACAAGTCCAAGAAGTACAAGAAAGGGAACAAAAAGGGGCTTGTCGGGGCAACATTCACCGACTCCGAGGATTCCTCAAGCGGAGAGTCGGACGATGAGCAAGTGGAGCAAGCACACATGTGCTTCATGACAAGAGAGGAGCATGATCAATGATCTTCCTCTTCCGATGATAGCGACAACGAAGGCGATGAGGTAACTATGGATGACCTTAGGAATGCTAATTCTCAATTATGGTCTAAGTATACTAAATTAGTAAATAGGTATACTAAAGTAAAAGATGACTTAGCTAGCATTCAAACCTCGCCTAAAACTATCATCACCAACAACGACACCGTTGTTGAAGGGTTGAAGAACGAGATTGTTAATCTCAAGACTCAACTTGAACATGTTAGCATTGAAGATCCGGAGGAACACAAGATAGCGGATTTGACTTCTCAAAACTCGACTTTGAGTATTGAGAATGAGAATCTTAAATCTCGTGTTTATGTGCTCACATCGCAAGTATCCACTTTGGATGCTTCTATGCGTTCTCTCACCGAGAAATATGAGAACACATTAGGCCGAATTAATAAATTCAATAAGGGTAAGGACCATTTGGATAAAATCCTAAGTGACTTACTTCCGGCCAATCACCACATTGGTTTGGGATATACGATGGGAAGTTCATCCAAATCGGCCACTACTTTTGTTAGGCCAACTTCCGGTGACTCAACGATGATGGAAATTGAATTCCACCCCAAGTGATTTTGATGATGAGCACACCAAATGAATGCTTAGTGTACTAACTACACTACGCTTAAAAGTGTGCAGATTTTGTGAAGCTCTAGTTATACTCCAAGAAGCACGCGTCAATACTCCACGACAAAGACGAACATGACTAAACTCAAGTGATGAAGCTCAAGCTCGAGAAGCACAAAGAGAAGCTCGCCTTCACTTCATCAAGTTGACCAAAACTTCCGAAGACATGTTCAGAGTCTAGTGTGAGTGTGTCGTGTCTTTTAGGGTATTTGTTAAAGCCATATCAAATAGACAACACACACACACACACAAATGATTTCGAAAATAATTTTAACTATCTTCAAAATAGTTTTCAAGAGCTTTTCTAGTCACTTCATAACTTTTGTAGTGAAACTCCACGCACCATGGAGCTAACTACCTGTCTGACTAGAAGAACAGCAGGAAAAACTCCTCTGGGAGTCGACTACCACTAGTAGGGAGTCGACTACCTGTCAGGGATCAAAATCTCCTAGATCCCTCTGGGAGTCGACTACCTATATGAGGGAGTCGACTACCAGCTGTAAATTTCAGACGTTTTAAAATTCAAATTTTGAAATCCTTTGAGCAATTTACTCCGAAATTTTTGGGACAAAGGTCAAACGAAATTTGAAATTCAAATCTCAGTTTTTCCCTATAAATAGAGCTGAAATATTTTGTAAAAAATACAACATTGAAAATCAAATTTGTGAAAGCTCTCTTGAATTAAAGCTCTCTAATTTTCTCTCTAGCCAGTTTAATTTCTGTTTTGATCTTGCAATATTTTCTCATTCTTTTTGAAGATCATACTATTATTTTTTTATTGGCTAAATTGTTTTTCAAAATCCTTACTATTATTCTCTCTAATTTTATTTGAAGGATTTTTGAAAAAAGCTCTAGATCACAAAGAACTTATCTCGTATCTTTGTGTGATCTAGACTATCATTCTATTAAGCCACTACACAAATTGTCTATCTTTTGATTGGCTATAGAATCGGGTGTATAAACCAATCTCTATCACTTATTGTAGAGTATTGGACAAATCTCTTATTGTGTTGATTGTTGGAACACTAGACAAGTCTAGTTGTTGCCAGTTGGAAAGTCCTCGGTTTGTGAGGCAAGGGTAAACCCTAGACAAGTCTAGGTGTTGTGATCGGAAATCCTAATCAAGGCTAGGTCGTTGGAAATCCTAACGAGTGAAGTTAGGTGCTTGTATTTGCCAAGGCAGATAGTGGAAATCTCGTACCGGATTGGTCGGGGACTGGACGTACCCGGGTTGCGGGGAACCAAGATAAAATCCTTTTGTTTGCGATTGTTGATTTGTGCTTGATTATCTTTACATTTATTTTTCTATCTTCTATCTACAGCAAAGATCAATTTATCTCTATTCGCTGAAATTCATACTTGTGATCTTATTTGTTCTCACATATTCTCTGGGAGTCGACTACTGCTCATAGGGATCGACTACCTGCTGTAAAATTATTTTGGGCATTTTTTATTGTTGATTAAGAACCAAGCGTAGATCACTCTACTTGGTTTCTTAGGCAACGTTAGAAGGAATTTATTTGTGTTAATATCGTTGAGCGAAAAAGTTTACTATATACACAACACTATTCAACCCCCCTTCTAGTGTTGCTTGCCATCCACAGGATCCAACACTTGGTATCAGAGCGAGGCTACAATAGTGATGGCGTCAACATCTTTTCACTCCGAAGGACTGAACACTATGCGACCACCTCTATTCAACGGAACCAACTACGCCAGCTGGAAGATCCGAATGAAGACTCACCTAGAGTCATTGGACATTGAAGCCTGGACTATCACCAAAGTCCTGTACATCGCACCCACCGACGTTGAGTTTGGAAAATGGTCTATCGACGACAAGAAGAGAGCTAATCTCAATGCAAAAGCAATGAATGCCTTGTTTTGCGCTGTTACAGGAAATGAGTTCAATCGAGTCTCCCAATGTGAGACAGCACATCAAATTTGGCATACTCTTCAGGTAAGTCACGAAGGTACAGAAAAGGTAAAAGAATCTCGTATAAATGTATTACATTCAAAATTCGAATCTTTTAAAATGGAAGAAGGAGAGAGTATCACCGAAGTGAATACTCGTTTTACTAACATTACAAATGAGCTTGCAGGACTAGGAAAGAAACTTTCCGAGTATGAACAGGTACTGAAGATACTAAGATCCCTCCGACCTGAATGGAAGGGAAAGACTACGGCCATTCGAGAAGCTCATAATGTAAAGGACCTCACCATCGAAGAACTGATGGGAAATCTCATGGCATATGATATCGAGCTTGAAAAAGACAAGAAAATCGAAGAAAAACCAAAGAAGAAAAATCTTGCATTCAAAGCTCAAGAAGAAGATTCCGAATACACGGACAAAGAAGATCACATCGCATTCATCTCAAAGAACTTTAAAGAGTTCATCACAAGTAAGTATGGAAAACGATCTTTTAGACCCACTAACGGTATTATTTGTTTTGGTTGTAATAAACCAGGGCATGTCAAGAGAGACTGTCCATTGGAAAGAAACAACCGTGATTCCAGAGATCGTGGGAAGAACAAAGAGAATAATGAAAGGCGAATCAATACAAGAAACAAGTTTCGACGACCAAAGAAAGAAGCTTATGCAGCCTTCGACCAGAGCGACGATTCTTCATCCGACGAATCATCAGAAGAAGATAATGATGAAAGAAGAGAGACGGCACACATGTGCTTCATGGCATCTACATCCTCCAAGGTAAGCTCGCATCATGATTCATCTAGCGACAATGAGTCATCGTCAAGCGATGATGAAGACTTGGATTATAGGGGAGCATATAAGGAGCTATGCAAGATGCATGAAAAGCTCATTAAAGAACATAGAAAAACACTTAGAAATGTTAAAAGAGAGACTAAGGAAAAAGAAGAAGTCATTAAAGAAAATAGTCTTCTTAAAGAGAAAAATGATCTTCTACAAAAAGATATTTTGCTAGTAAATGAAAAAGTTGAAAGTCTGAATAATCTTCTCGTATCCGTCAAAGATAAATACGACGCTACGATGAAAATTATTGAGAATTTTAATAAAGAAAAAGGGAAGCTAGATAATATAATAGATAATCAAAAAGCTTCATCTAGCAAAACCGGACTTGGCTATGATTCACATCATACCAAGAAACGGGTTAAGCACACTAGGATGCATCATGCTAACGATAATGTTTTAAGCATCTGGGTACCAAAGAGATTATCTGATCAGCAAAAAGAAAGGTACGCTACTAACTTTGTTCAACAGATTCATTTTAACAAAAAATATAAATATATTGTTCATGAAGGAACTAAACCGTATTAGGTTTGGCTTCCTAAAGACTAACTCCTCGGACTCAAAACCAAAGAGTACCATAAACGCTTATTTTTCAGGTACTCTAAAAAGGAGGAAAACAATGAAGAAAATTCAGGGAGTCAAAACGGCTGAATCGGAACAAATGCTTTTATATTTATATATAATTATTTAAATGGGTTGAAATAAGTTAATTTGTATGTATGATTGTGTTTTATTGCTAAAAATATTTCTTGTTAAAAGATCACGCTCAACCTGGATCAAACTTTCTCCGGGATGAGAAAACGACTCAACCCAGCAGGGAGTCGACTACCTACAGGAGGGAGTCGACTACCAGTGCGTAAATTTCTGGGTTGCTCTTTTTTTTGACTAACTCCTAATGGGTTCTATTGAGTGGATGGGTCAAGATCCGTTAAGACAACTTACCCACTAAGCCTAAAACTCATCCTTGCCACCCAAATCTAGATCTAATGGCTCTCTCTTCTCTCCATCTCTTCATCTCTTCAAACAAAACCCCAAGAAAACCCTAGAGGTAGCCGACTACCTCCTTTTTCCCCTCTCCTCTCTTGAGTTTTCATCTTGGAGCTTGGACTTTTGGAGCAATTTTTCATCTTCCTTCAAAATTACTCAAGGTAAAAAATTTTTCCATGAACTTTATTATTTCATCTCTCTTGGTTATCTAGTAGTGTAAAAATATATTTTTGTTGTTTTACTCTATCTAGATGCCTTTCAAAGGAGCTTTCTCTAAGAAGAGAAAAACTACTACTGAAGTTGATTCTGAGAAAGAAATCATCCTACCACATCTCTTCAAATCAACTACCTATGAACATTTTGTTAAAGTTTCTAAGAAACCAATCTTGCATGAAAGATTTGTCAAACTTAATGATGTTATCAATTACGGTATTGACAATCTGCTAGATTTCCAAAACTTAGCAAATTTGTTCTCCGTTGAAAATGTGTACCTATGTTATCCTAGGCTTGTTCATCTCTTTTATGCAAACATGGATTATGATCTCGTGAAAAGTCGTTTCATAACTAAGGTTCTGCATACCAAACTTGCAATAACTGTCAAATCCCTAGGTGAAGCCCTAGGAATCCCATACTCCGGTATGATCCTTGACAAAATTGAGATGACTGATGAGAATATCCTAGAGAGAATGTATCTGCCCAGTAAACACTTTCAAACCAAACTTCCTTGTAGCCATCTTCGCTATCCGGCGAGAATCTTGGCTAATATTTTGTCGTATAACATAACTCAAAAATCTGGGAGCCATGCTATTCTTTCTGAAAAACAAGCTAAATGCATCTATGCCATCCTAGGTAACATTCGTGTTAATTGGGCCAAAGTCATCATGGATTCCATCCTACTTTCAGCTTCATCTGATAGACCTTCCTCCACTCTTTCTCATGGGCACTATCTGACCATTCTATTCATTAGCTTTAACGTGCCATTGGATCATGAAACAACCATTCTAGAACCTGCCCGTGTTTTTGATTTACATGCTCTTGGGAGAATGAATCTCCATCATGACCTTGATGAGAATGTCCCTGAAGAACAAATTTCTGCCGAAGGAGGATCATCATCCTCAAGGCGAGGTAAGAAAGTTGTTATTTCAGATTCCGAAGAAGAAGAAGAAGAAGAAAGAGGAAGCGGAGAAGAAGAAGAAGAAGAAGTTCCAGCTTACATCCTTGAACTTCAGGAGATGCTCCTGAAGAATATTGGAAAATTGAAGATCTCACAAGAGAAAGGATTTGAAGATCTCAATCAAAAGGTGGACGACCTCAAGGAGATCGTCGTGAAAAAAAACAAGATGACTGAGGAGACGCTTGTAATGATCCTTGAAGAGATCAAGGAACTGAAGAAGAACAGCGGTCATCCTTAGCTTCATGAACTTCTCTTTCAAAACAATGGTTCTCTTTCAAAAACAATGATTCTCTAAACTATGGTTTGTAATAACTATTATTGTGTGATGCTAGCTATTATGAAGTTATCTACTATGCAATACTTAGTTGTTCCTATGAACTAACATCTCCCTTGCAGGCATATGGAATTGAATTCCTCTTATTTAATGTTCTGTAGAAATTACTTTTGTTTTTGTTGATGACAAGGGGGAGAAAAGTATATGAAATGCAAAATTATGAATTGTATTTCTAAACAGCTTCGATGCAGGGGGAGAACCGCATCAAAGCAGGGGGAGTAAGTATACTTGAAATATTATTCATATTCAATCTTACTTCATTTTTTTTCATTTGGGTGTCATCATCAAAAAGGGGGAGAGTGATGGAAATTGAATTCCACCCCAAGTGATTTTGATGATGAGCACACCAAATGAATGCTTAGTGTACTAACTACACTACACTTAAAAGTGTGTAGATTTTGTGAAGCTCTACTTATACTCCAAGAAGCACGCGTCAATACTCCACGACAAAGACGAACATGACTAAACTCAAGTGATGAAGCTCAAGCTCGAGAAGCACAAAGAGAAGCTCGCCTTCACTTCATCAAGTTGACCAAAACTTCCGAAGACATGTTCAGAGTCTAGTGTGAGTGTGTCGTGTCTTTTAGGGTATTTGTTAAAGCCATATCAAATAGACAACACACACACAAATGATTTCGAAAATAATTTTAACTATCTTCAAAATAGTTTTCAAGAGCTTTTCTAGTCACTTCATAACTTTCGTAGTGAAACTCCATGCACCCTGGAGCTAATTACCTGTCTGACTAGAAGAACAGCAGGAAAAACTCCTCTGGGAGTCGACTACCACTAGTAGGGAGTCGACTACCTGTCAGGGATCAAAATCTCCTAGATCCCTCTGGGAGTCGACTACCTATATGAGGGAGTCGACTACCAGCTGTAAATTTCAGACGTTTTGAAATTCAAATTTTGAAATCCTTTGAGCAATTTACTCCGAAATTTTTGGTACAAAGGTCAAACGAAATTTGAAATTCAAATCTCAGTTTTTCCCTATAAATAGAGCTGAAATATTTTGTAAAAAATACAACATTGAAAATCAAATTTGTGAAAGCTCTCTTGAATTAAAGCTCTCTAATTTTCTCTCTAGCCAGTTTAATTTCTGTTTTGATCTTGCAATATTTGCTCATTCTTTTTGAAGATCATACTATTATTTTTTTATTGGCTAAATTGTTTTTCAAAATCCTTACTATTATTCTCTCTAATTTTATTTGAAGGATTTTTGAAAAAAGCTCTAGATCACAAAGAACTTATCGCGTATCTTTGTGTGATCTAGACTATCATTCTATTAAGCCACTACACAAATTGTCTATCTTTTGATTGGCTATAGAATCGGGTGTATAAACCAATCTCTATCACTTATTATAGAGTATTGGACAAATCTCCTATTGTGTTGATTGTTGGAACACTAGACAAGTCTAGTTGTTGTCAGGTTGAAAGTCCTCGGTTTGTGAGGCAAGGGTAAACCCTAGACAAGTCTAGGTGTTGTGATCGGAAATCCTAATCAAGGCTAGGTCGTTGGAAATCCTAACGAGTGAAGTTAGGTGCTTGTATTTGCCATGGCAGATAGTGGAAATCTCGTACCGGATTGGTCGGGGACTGGACGTACCCGGGTTGCGGGGAACCAGGATAAAATCCTTTTGTTTGCGATTGTTGATCTGTGCTTGATTATCTTTACATTTATTTTTCTATCTTCTATCTACAGCAAAGATCAATTTATCTCTATTCGCTGAAATTCATACTTGTGATCTTATTTGTTCTCACATATTCTCTGGGAGTCGACTACTGCTCATAGGGAGTCGACTACCTGCTGTAAAATTATTTTGGGCATTTTTATTGTTGATTAAGAACCAAACGTAGATCACTCTACTTGGTTTCTTAGGCAACGTTAGAAGGAATTTATTTGTGTTAATATCGTTGAGCGAAAAAGTTTACTATATACACAACACTATTCAACCCCCCCTTCTAGTGTTGCTTGCCATCCACAGGATCCAACAAACGAGTGGTAGCAAACACTCTATTGGTAGTTCTTCTACCAATGGTGCTTCCACCTCATCAACACCCTCTTTCGGAAAGAAACCCACTTTGGGTGGACCTCCAAAGAAGGGGCCTGCTTATATGTACACCAATACTATGCCACGTAGGAACACACGTCCTACTCCACCGGCTTACACATATGATGATTTCTATGCTACACGTTCACGGGCACGTGCACACCATGTGAGACACCCTCACGCACGTGTTCCTCCACATGCATATGTTCACCCACATCATCGTATGAAAAACTATCCACATGCACCATTCCATCATGTTCCTTATGCCTATCCACGACATGCATCACGTAGAAACCAACAACGCATGCATGCACCCAATAGGATGAGGGCTCCCAAAATATTCACAATTTGGAGCCCAAAGGACACAAACATGGATGAAAAACAAGTTTACATGAATGCTTATTTTTCGGATGTTGTGCATAGTAGAAATTATGTGGGGAAGTCTAAGTCCAATTGGACTTGGCTTCCAAAGGTCTAATCTTTTGGACCCAATGACCTTGGGTACCATGATATGAAATTTTCTATCTTTAGGTACTCAAGGAAAAGAAAAAGAAAATGAGCAACAAATTTAAATTTAGCTCCAAGGGGAATTGGATACTCGATAGCGGGTGTTCAAAACACATGACGGGTGACGCTCAATTGCTCTCCGGAGTGGTTCCCATTGCAAATGGAAACCGCGTCGTATTTGGAGGCAACGAGAGCGGAACCATCATAGGTGTTGGTAAATTGGGTAATCCTTCTAAACCCATTATATGTGATGTTTACCTTGTTAAAGGATTAAACCACAATCTCATTTCAATAAGTCAACTTTGTGACAAAGGTTACAAAGTTAACTTTGCGAAAGGAATGTGCCATATTTTAAGAAAAGATAATAATGAATTATTGTTTTCCGGCACACGCCATAAGGATATATATATCCTAGATCTTCCAAGATCACATGAACAATGTCTTATTGCCAACACAAGTGAACAACACTTATGGCATCGACGTTTTGGTCATGTGAACTTTGGAACACTATTTAAGCTTTCCAAGTTAAATTCTATTAGAGGCTTCCCTAAGCTTGTCTTTCAAAAGAAAAGCTTTTGTGACTCGTGTCAACGAGGCAAGCTTCCAAAATCTTCATTTAAACCTAAGAAAAGCATTTCCTCTAAGCGGCCTCTAGAGCTATTACATCTAGATTTATTTGGGCCAACTAGAGTTACTTCATTAGGTAATGCTAGATATGGACTTGTCATCGTTGATGACTTTTCTAGGTTTACTTGGGTATTTTCATTGTGTAATAAAAATGAAGCTTTTGAAAACTTCACAATTTTTGTTAAGAAAGTACAAAATCTCTTAGGAACCACCATTGTCACTATTCGTAGTGATCATGGAGGTGAATTTGAGAATGAGTATTTTGAGACATTTTGTGATGAAGTTGGTATTACACGCACCTTTTCAGTCCCTCGTGCACCACCTCAAAATGGTGTTGTTGAGAGAAAGAATAGGACGCTAGTGGAATGTGCTCGCACTATGCTTGATGATAGCCAACTTGGCCATCAATTTTGGGCGGAAGCGGTACATACCGCTTGCTATGTGTTTAATAGAATACTTTTGAGGCCCGGCACTAAACAAACTTGTTATGAATTGTTGTTTGGTAGGTTGCCTCAAGTTAAATATTTTCGTGTTTTTGGTTCGAAATGTTTTATTAAGAACACGTATGGTAGTTTGGACAAATTCGATCCAAGATCCGATGAGGGGATTTTTGTTGGATATTCTTCGCGTAGCAAAGCCTACCGAATATTCAACAAACGAACCTCAACGATCGAGGAATCGCTTCACGTGTCATTTAATGAAGGATTTGTTCCAACTAGAATTACTAATGATGATGACTCTATGGATGTCTTATGTGATTCAATTGGTAATTCTAACTCTAATGATTCTATTGATTCTATTGAGACTAACCCGTCTAATGAAGTTGTTGAGAATGTTCCTAGTGATCAAGGTATTCCCAAACGGCTTCATACCGTTCGTAACCATCCTTATGAGCAAGTCATTGGCAATATCCATGATAGTGTCAAGACGAGATTGCAAGTGAACTACTTCGCTCATTGTGCCTTTGCCTCCTCGATAGAGCCAAAGAATGTTAATGAAGCATGCGAAGATAGCGCTTGGATCTTAGCCATGGAGGAGGAACTCATTCAATTCGAGAGGAATGAAGTTTGGGAGCTTGTTCCATTGCCATCGAAGAACCACACCGTCATAGGGACAAAGTGGATCTTCAAGAACAAAACCGACGAAAACCAAGTCGTCGTCCGGAACAAAGCTCGGTTAGTTGCTCAAGGCTACCGTCAAGAGGAATGTATTGATTTCGAAGAATCCTTCGCTCCGATAGCTAGATTAGAATCAATTAGATTATTATTGTCATTTGCATGCCATAAGGATTTTAAATTATTTCAAATGGATGTTAAAAGTGCATTTTTAAATGGAGATGTTGTTGAGGAAGTTTACGTTTCTCAACCTCCGGGTTTTATTAATGAAAAATTTCCAAATCATGTTTTTAAACTTAAGAAAGCACTTTACGGTTTGAGACAAGCTCCTCGAGCTTGGTATGATCGTTTAAAGAATTTTCTTTTGGATTTGGGATTTAAAATGGGAGAAGTTGATTCCACATTATTTGTTAAGTATTCGAATAATGATATAATTTTAGTTCAAATATATGTTGATGATATCATTTTCGGTGCTACTAACTTTGCTCTTTGCGAAGAGTTTTCTAATGTGATGAAGGATCAATTTGAGATGAGCCACATGGGTGAGCTCAAATATTTCTTAGGTCTCCAAATTCACCAAATGGACGATGCAATCTTCATCCACCAAACGAAGTATACGGTGGAGTTGCTTAAGTGATTTGGAATGGAGAATGCCTCTGGGAAAAAGACTCCAATGAGCACAACTACACATCTTGATAAGGATACGTGCGGTAAGGATGTAGACATTCGTCTATATCGAGGTATGATAGGTAGTTTACTTTATCTTACCGCAAGTAGGCCCGATATTATGTTTGTCGTATGCGTATGTGCTCGTTATCAGTCTCAACCTAAGGAGTCTCACTTAGTAGCGGTAAAACGTATTTTCCGTTATCTAAGTTATACACTTGATTTTGGATTACTTTATCCAAAATCTAGCACGTATGAGTTAAACTCATATAGTGATGCCGATTATGCGGGATGCAAATCCGACAGGAAAAGTACTAGTGGCACTTGCCATTTTATAGGAAATTCCCTTGTCTCTTGGTTTTCCAAGAAGCAAAATTCCGTATCACTTTCAACCACCGAGGCGGAATACATTACCGCCGGTGTCGCGTGTGCTCAAGTTCTTTGGATGAGACACACACTTAAAGACTTTGGTATAAACTGTGATACTTGCCCTATCATGGTGGACAACCAAAGTGCAATATGTCTTTCCAAGAACCCGGTACACCATTCCCGTTCGAAACACATAGATGTCCGACACCATTTCTTAGATGATCATGTTGCTAAAAAGGACATCATATTAGTGTACGTTGAAACCTAGAAGCAAATCGCCGATATTTTCACGAAACCCCTAAAGGAGGACTCCTTTGTGCGGTTACGTCGAGAATTGGGGATTATGGGTGAATCCGAGATTTAGGATTCATATGTTTTCAATATTCTTGCATGCTATTCTATTCGTTATATTTGATCATGCTTGAAGTATTGAAATTTTCTGGATTTTTGTTGAATTTTCGGAATTTTCGCTCGATTTGTGCGTAATCGTCAAATTTCAGATTTTCGATGTTTAATGGGGTAGTATAATGATTAATGAGAGTATTTTGATGTTTCGTCGAAGTGAGATTAGGAGAGAAATCAAATTTCATAGATTTTCAATTTTTGAACTCTCTTAGTCGGTCCAAGTTCATTGGCCGATCGACTAGATTCAGTTCTAGTCGGTCAGTGAATGAACTTAGACCGACTAAATCTTGTCAGGAAATTTGGCTTCAGTTACTGTTTGCAACTAGTCGGTTCAAGCTCATTGACCGACCGACTAGATCGTGATCTAGTCGGTCAGTGCTTGAACTGTGACCGACTAGTTGTGACGGGGACAGTTGCGTTTTTTCGACTTCCGACCGACTTAAATGAAATCTAATCGATTTCTTTTCATTCAAGTCGATCGAAGTCCCTCTCCAGCCTAAATCCCCCGACCCCTTGGACTTCCCTCCTCCCTCTCCGTCGATCTCCGGCCTATTTCCGGCCATCCCCTCCGTCGCCGGCCGTCGACCTCCAACCTAGGGTAACCCCCCCCCCTCTCTCCCTCTCCTGTCTAGGGTTTCCAATCTTTAGGGTTAAGATTTCACTTGATTTCTCCTTTTCATTTCGGCTTCTAGGGTTTCGGCCTAGATTGTTTTAGGGTTCTATCGATTTCTTACATGTCTTGCTTCGCTTATGGCACGCACACGTATCCCTATCCGTCCTTCGAGCCCTTCGCCGATGACCGTAGAACCATCCCCTACGGATCCCGATCAACCTATGTGAACCCCTCCTAGACGTCATTCAAAAACCACCCAACCCTCTTCGTCTTCGCCTCCTCTTAAGCGTAAGAGGACGGCGACTACGAAACCCCGTGCCCGATCTTAGCCCAAGCCAGTGATTTTTCGTGCCCCTACTCCACCCGGTGCTTCGGATTCCGACACCGAGTATTTTCCCGAGCCTGAGACTCATAGGGAACCCACTCCTCCTACCCATCCTGAGTCTAGCTCCCGACCACGTACGTCTACCCGTAAGCCTAAGGGAAAGGCTCCGATGCCGGTTGGCGGTGTCGATATTTCGTTGTGTCGTGACGACCCTTTGTGTCTCGCGGCTTACAACCGTATCGAACACTGCCCACTGCTTCTGGAGCATTTCGTCCAGTTTAGTGACTTCCTAGGCCTCGCCGATCTTCTTTCGTCCTCTGGTCTACTCGATTACCTTTGATATGACCCGAAGGCGAACCCTCACCCCTACCCTCGCCTAGTAAAACTATTCTATGCCAATAGGATCCGGGGTCAGTACGATGCGGCCCACTCTGTTGAGACGACTGTTTTGGGGACTCCTATAGTCCTCACAGCAGAAATCTTAGGAGAGATTTTGGGTATCTCCTCGTCTGGCCTCCTCCCCTCAGACATTTCTGTTGATGATATCACCTCCCTTGATCTGGTCGTCCTATCCCAGATTTTCCACCAGATTCCTCCCGCCATGATTGGCATGCCCTCCAAATCCTTCAAGCCTATCGCCTGGGTTCTAATTTTGATTCTGAAGTCGTGCTTGCTTCCCAAGTACGGCTCCTCCTCTCTACCGTCCCAGCCTTTCTTGAAGTTGATCTATGCTATTTTCATGGGGAGCTCGATTAACTGGGCTCACATTATACTCGATAAGATGGACTCTTTCGAGTGTATTCCTAAGTCCACGAAGTCGGCTCATATCCCCTTCCCGTGCTTGTTGACTCTGGTATTCCGTCACTTCCGTGTCACATTGCCTCCTGACGATGAGCGTCCACTTGGTCCTCCCCTGAACGCGACGGCCGTCAAGAAGTCTCTTGCGGCACTCCGTCACATTCAGAGGACGACACCTTCAGCGTCTGCCTCTGCCTCTGCCTCAGCTGCTCCCTCTACCACTCTTGCCGATGTCATTCGTTCGATCCGTCGTTTGGTGTCTCGTCAGGCTCGTTCTGAGGAGATTCTCTGCCGTATCGCTCGACACCTTGATATTGAGGTCCCTCCGTCTTTTTCTGACGAGGATGAGTTGGATGAGGAGGATATTGAGGAGCTTTCTCGTGCTTCTACTCGTGCCCCCGAGGGCACTTCTGGTGCTGCTGCTGCTGCTTCGTCTGCTGGTGCCCCCGAGAGCACACCTGTTGCCACCGCTCCTGCGGTGGATGCTCCGACTGGTGCTCCCGAGGCCACTACTGTTGCTGCTCCAGAGATTGCCACTTCTTCTGTCGCTCCCGTTGACATTCCAGATGTTCATGTGACCACCACTTCTCCTGCAGAGCCTGCTGCTGCTGCAGATCCTGCCGTTTCCTCTTGAGCTTCTTTGAGGACTCTCCGATGCTCCTTGGATGATACATCTAGTGTGAGAGAGTTTGGGTAGGATAGAGTGGGGTTCTGGATCATTTTGATGTATTTTGATACTTTTGATGATGTATCTTGATGTATTTTGATGATGTTGTATGTTTTGTGTCACTCCGATATCTGTGTGATATGCTGCTGTATTTTGTGCCCTGATCGTTGGATCGATGTTTTGTTTGTCAGTGATGTATATTTTTGATGTACTCTGGTTCCTATTATATATATATATACATCGCAGTTGACATTTCATTCTATTGTGCACAATTTATAATTTCTTTTATCTCGCTGATGTTTGATTTCGTCGCTCGACGATATTAACTTGGTTTAATAGAAATTTCTTCTATGGAAACATAGAATTGTTTTCCATGCACTAAATTAACCAAGAATGTTGATATTGGAGAGTATTTTCCATAACTCAATCCGTAAAATTGATTTGAGTTTTGATGATTTCGTTTTACGATTTTCGACTATGGTTTCATTGACACGCCTTGATTTTATTCGTATTTTTCTTTGGTGTCACTTGAACCGTCGTCGTATTCTACGACTCCCGTGCTTTTTATTTGAAGCCATTGTTGTTGTCGTTGTTCTCCTCCCGCTCTTTTTGCTTATGCCAAAGGGGGAGAGATATAATAATAACGATGTGCTAAATGAAAATTTAGAGCATTTTACCAAGAATCTAATTTGATATGTTAGATTCAATGGGAGTTAAGATATATAAATGGATTTTCAAATCCGATATTTCAATAACCACCGTTTGGTATTCGATATTTCAATAATCGATTCTCATTGATATACTTTACTCGTCTGCTTGATGCGTATTATTATTGTTTAAATTGGAATTAACGTGTCATCAATGCAGGGGGAGTAAGTAAATTTCATTTGAATTATTATTGTTGATTATTATTTATGTTGGTTTGTCATCACCAAAAAGGGGGAGAATGTTGGATATTGGACTCCCCGGATTTGGTTTTGGATGATGAACAAACATAAATATATCGTGAACTAACACTTTGTGAATGCAGTTATGGAGATCGTTGCCAAATTCATATGAATATCAATTACGACGTCTCGAGACTTCTCAAAGCACATGATCGTATGCCTAAAGCTTCGTTGAAGCTTATGGACCATTTTAGAAGTCATGAAGATTCGATTGAAGCTATTGAAGACGGTATCGTCAAGTTTTATTTATAGTCTTTAAGCTTCTTTCGTAGAATGTTAAGCCTTGAGTAGGTCTTACGGTTTAAATCTTCATAACGCTTATATCTTAGCTCTAGGATCTTAGTAGAAGTCCATACAATCTTTCCCGAAGCTTCGCGCTTCGATTCGCGACTTCTTGTGCATGTTAGTTGGTTCAAGAAGAAGAACTGGCCGACTAGTTGGTGATCTAGTCGGTCGGCAAAGCTTCTTGGACTGACTAGTTTTTGTCAGTCAATTCTAAGCTCTTTACTGTTTACAGTTAGTCGGTCTAAGTTGACTCACCGACCGACTAGTTTGTGAACTAGTCGGTCAGTGATGCTTCTGTGACCGACTAGTTGAGCTTTCCCTGTACATGCACATTTGAGCCTGAGCTACTGTTTATCATTAGTCGGTCTGTGTTCATTGATCGACCGACTAGTTGATGAACTAGTCGGTCAAAGTTCCTTCTTGGACCGACTAGTTTAGCTTTACTGTACATGCCAATTTTCACCTAACTTACTGTTTATTGTTAGTCGGTCTAAGATTATTTGGCGACCGACTAGTTGGTGAATTAGTCGGTCAACATTTGTTCTTGGACCGACTAAGTCAATTTGTGCTCAGACTTCAGTTTTATCTGTTAGTCGGTCTCAGTTGAGTAACCGACCGACTAGTTGTGAAACTAGTCGGTCAGCTACTCTTCTTGGACCGACTAGTTCCTTTTGTCTGTGCTTCAACCTTTTGGCTGTTCCTCCATTAGTCGGTATACGTCAATTGACCGACCGACTAGTTGATGAACTAGTCGGTCGGTGGTTGTTCTTTGACCGACTAGTTGAGTTTAGAAAAGAGCCGTTGGAGCATTTAATGACTCGAATTTCTTTCTCTCTCTCCTCTATCCTATAAATACTTGATGGGTTGCATTCATTACCGTCAAGGCTTATATTATTACAAGTTTAGAGATCAAGAGAAATCATTCCAAGCTCATTCAAAGCTCTTTCATTCCATTCAATAATCTCTCCTCACTCTTACTTCCAAAGAGAGATTCATTGAGTGTGAAGCCTTCCAAGCCAAGTGCTTGATTCTAGGTCACCAACATCCTCATAGCTCTCCATCGCTGATCTACATCTTGGAGCTAGGGTTTGGTGCCACTTCTTCTTCCTCAAAATCATCTTTGCCCTAATTCGTAAGCATTACTCAAGGCATAGGTATTTTGTCGGTAAGAAGTTTCTTATTTCATTTCAATTTCATATTGTAAGTTTCACTCTCGGTTGTGAGAGTGTGGTTGTGATCCCGGGTTGTGGGAGTCACAAATTATTTTGTGTATGATTTGACTTGTGAAGGTTTTTCACAAGTATTTCATAGTGGAAATCTTGAGTTATGGTTTCTAACTCAAGTATCCGGAGGGGATCCGGGTGGTTGGGACATAGGATCACCGGGAACAAGTCGGGGAGACTTGGGTGGATCCGAACCCAGTAATATCGTTGTTTACGATTGTTTCTTTGTTGTCTAACATTTACATTTCCGCATTTTCCGCATTGTTTGGTAGAGTTTGCAAGTAATTAGGAATTAGCCTCTTAATTATTTTAAAGTACTATTCACCCCCCTCTAGTACTTGTGCAGTAGCTTAGCAGGGCATTACAATTTCAACAGCCAAGACTCGGAGCTCCAACCGATCTCCTCACCCGGTCCGCTCCAAGATCCAATCGGTCGGCACCAAGATCCAACCGACCGCACCAAGTTCCAACCGACCGGTTCATACTGACCGAGTGAAACCCCCGCATTGCGCTGTGATTTTGTGAAGCGGCTCACCCGACCGGTTGACTTGTCAACTGATCGGGTGATGTCATTTTCTATAAATAGAACCCTAGGTTTCCCAGATTCGGGAGTTGGTTATTTTTTACTGTTTTCTTCATTTTGTGACGGCTGTAATTTCCCAGTTTTTGTAAGTTTTCGGATCTTTGTAAAACTTTAGTATTATCTTAATTGCTTTACTACCTTCGCATTCCTATTCTCTGATTATGATTTTAACGGTTCATTTTCGTTTAGATCGCTTTTTAATGAATATTTGTGAGTAGTTCCCAATTCTGGGATTTTGGCGGAAACCCCTTCGGGGCTCTTCCCGATGCATCCATAGGGTTAGCGAATCGATAGGGATTAGGAATCTAACGGTTACACGGGGTGTTTTATTGTCATCGGCGGGAAAAAGACCGCCTTTGACCGTTGGGCCAAGGGAGAATAAACTTGGCGGTTGACTCCTTAGCCATAGCTCACGCCCTTAGCGTAGACGTTGAATCCTAGCGTGCGGGAGCGGCAGGATGAGACGTTGGGAGTTATCGTTGCGAGCTTAGTGCTCCCGGAGTCGATCAGTGTTAATGGACACGGGATTGCCCACTGATCGAACCCGGGAAATCCGGCGTATCATCCTGGGCACCGACCGGAATATCGGGCCCATGGGATGCCGGTACCACTTTTAGAGGCAACGTCTCACCATTAGACCCTAATTCCGATCGCCATCCTACCCGTAGACCGTATCGGTGAGAGTCGCTCGTTGGGGTGGAAACCAAAGTCCCGGGTTTTATTTTCTTATTGTCTATACCCTGCATTCCTTTACCGTGACAACCCATCATTCGATCTGGGCTAGCTCGCCCACGGGGTGATTTCGGTCCTCTTTGACACAAGCACATCCTAGCCTCCCTATGTTCGACCCCCAAGCCACACTACAACACCGTGCGCTTGCGGTTACAAATATCTAAACCCTCACGTGGGTCCCCGGCCATTTACGGCTCGCAAACCGGGGGCACGTCAAGTATATGGCGCCGTTGCCGGGGAGGCAACGTGCTTGTTATTTTAGGATCTCATGAACCCTAGTGTCTGGCTCTTATCCCTACCTAGCGATAATTTTCGCACTCTACACTTTTCAATTTCACGTGTACACATTGTAGATAGTAATTGTATAGTGCTAATTGACTGAATCGCCGTGCTACCATCGCTACTTTCGGTTCTCGTTTATGCGACCCGTGCTTTTGACGTGTTTGCTACTTGTGCAGTTCTCTCTCTCCTTTCGTATAGGGTCTTTGACCCACAACGAGGATGTTGCATGCAGTTTCAGGGGACATCTGGGATCACTCTCACCATATCCGCTGTTTGGCGCGGAGCTTAGCGGAATCCCTGAATACCTCGAATATACTCTCCCTCTTATCTGCCGCCGTGGAAAATCAGAGGAGATATCGAGATACGCAGGAGCACCTTGCCACGGCAACTCTCTTTCCTCATGGTGAAGTGGCGTATATCGACATTCCTAGTCCCGAATTTAGTGAAGAAGAGTTGTTCACGGAGTTTTGTCAGGAGAACCATCAGGCTAAGTCTGTAGGCTGCGTTGGACAGGAACCTATCTATTCCTTGCAGACTTCTACTGAGCGTCCCGGATCTTTAGACAGTAAGGAAGCCAGAAACAGTTGTGGGGAACCATCGACAATTGAAACCTGTTTTCACTTAGAAGCCTTCTTCCCGGACAATTATTATGAGCTTGAAAGAGACCCGGTGCCTTCCTCGATCGTCCCCACTATACCTTACAAAACTTTGCCATGCGGAACCGCGGCTGGGGATGAGATTCCGGATGATGGCTTCCAAGAAATCCACGAAGAACTCCTTTCCCTTGAGGATGCTCAGCTTGAGAAGTATGCGTCGGGGCCTCATGAGGTTGAGATGAAAGAGTTACCCCCGGGGCTAAAGTATGAATATTTGGGGGGTGGCTTGACCCTTCACTGCCTGAAGACCAAATGACCAAACTTCTTGGTGTTTTAAAAAGGTTTAAAGGAGTTTTCGGATATGCAATTGAAGATCTAAAAGGGGTTAGCTTAGGCCTCTGCTCACACAGAATTCTGCTTGAGGATGAGCAAGCCTCCTCGATTGAGCCACAGCGGAGGCTAAATCCCATAATGATGGAAGTTGTAAAAAAAGGAGATTGTTAGGCTTCTACATGCCGGTATTATATACCCTATCTCCAATAGTCGCTGGGTTAGCCCGGTGCACGTCGTACCCAAGAAAGGAGGAATGACGGTGGTTCGCAACGAGAAGAACGAGCTAATACCACCGAGGACCGTCACGGGGTACAGGATGTGCATTGACTATAGAAAGCTGAACAAGGCTACGAGGAAGGATCATTACCCTCTCCCCTTTATTGACCAGATGCTCGAGAGACTGGCGAAGCATAATTATTTCTGTTTCATGGACGGGTATTCAGGATTTCTTCAGATCCCTATTCATAACGATAACCAGGAGAAGACAACTTTCACTTGCCCATTCGGGACATATTCCTATAGAAGAATGCCGTTCGGACTTTGTAACGCCCCTGCTACATTCCAAAGACTCATGTCCGTTATCTTCTCCGACTACTCCCAAGACATCATGGAGGTTTTCATGGACGACTTCTCCGTCTATGGAACTAAGTTTGACTCGTGCCTCAGTAATCTAACTAAGGTCTTGGAGAGATGTCAAGAAAAGGGACTAGTCCTAAACTGGGAGAAGTGCCACTTCATGGTCCAAGAGGGAGTTGTGATGGGGCACGTCATCTCTTCGAGGGGAATCGAGGTTGATAAGGCTAAAGTTGAAGTGATTGAAAAGCTTCCACCACCGCTCAATCTTCGAGGAGTCCGTGGTTTCTTAGGACACGCGGGATTTTATCGCCGCTTCATAAAAGACTTCTCGAAGATTTCCAGGCCGCTGACCCAACTCCTCGTGAAGGACGTGCCTTTCGTCTTCAGCGAGGAGTGTATGGAGGCCTTCCGCACTTTGAAGCAAGCTTTGATTTCCGCGCCCATAATACAGCCACCGAACTGGAATCTACCCTTTGAGCTGATGTGTGACGCTAGTGATTACACGGTTGGTGCCGTCTTGGGGCAGAGGAAGGATAAAAATCTTCATGTCATATATTATACGAGCAAAACCCTTGATGCCACCCAAAGAAATTATACTACCACGGAAAAAGAATTGCTCGCGGTCATCTACGCCATGGATAAGTTCCGACAATATCTCGTTGGCGCTAAGGTGATCGTGCACACGGATCACGCGGCTCTTAAATACCTATTGAGCAAGAAAGAAGCTAAGCCGCGGCTCATTAGATGGATTCTCCTCCTCCAGGAATTCGACCTAGAAATCAGAGACAAGAAGGGGGCGGAGAATGTTGTTGTCGATCACCTGTCCAGGATGCCTACCCTCGATTTAAATGCTACGCCGATCGATGATTCACTCCCTGACGAGAATCTTTTCTCTGTCTCTTCCTCCTGGACCCCCTGGTACACCGACATCGCAAATTATCTGGCTTGTGCCATCGTCCCCCACAATGTGAGCTTTCAGCAGAAGAAGAAATTTTTCCATGAGGTCCGCAAATTTTATTGGGATGACCCCCACCTATACAAAACCTGCAATGATGGGGTGATACGAAGATGCATCCCTGAAACTGAGGCGACCTCCATCATTTCCCACTGCCACGGGCAGCAATGTGGAGGGCACGCGAGCACCTACAAGACCACCGCAAAAATTCTCCAAAGCGGATTCTACTGGCCTACACTCTTCAAGGACACACATGTTTATGTCCAAGCCTGCGATAAATGCTAAAGAGCGGGGAATATCTCCAAAAGGAATGAGATGCCTCAACACTACATCCTGGAGGTAGAAATCTTCGGTGTATGGGGAGTGGACTTCATGGGACCGTTCCCTTCCTCCTCGGGAACCAGTATATCTTGGTGGCTGTGGACTATGTGACGAAATGGGTTGAAGCGGTGGCCAGTCCAACCAATGATTCCAGAGTGGTGGCCAAGTTCTTCAAAAGCAACATCTTCCCGCGGTTCGGTGTACCTCGTGTCCTGATCAGTGACGGAGGGAGCCACTTTATAGAGAAGAAATTCGAGGCCCTCTTAAAAAAATACGGGGTACAACACCGGGTGGGGCGTGCCTACCACCCGCAGACCAGCGGTCAGGCGGAAGTCTCTAACCGGGAGATTAAAAGCATACTAAAAAAGACGGTGGCCAATTCTAGAAAGGACTGGTCATCAAAGCTTCCTGACGTGCTTTGGGCCTACAGGACAGCATTTAAAACTCCTATCGGCACGACTCCCTATCGGCTTGTCTATGGGAAAGCTTGACATCTTCCTGTGGAATTGGAGCATAAGGCATTTTGGGCAATTAAGAATCTAAACTTCGACGCCAAGGAGGTAGGAGGGCACCGGCAGTTACAACTCAACAAGCTCGACGAAATCCAGCTCAATGCCTATGAGAACGCCAAGATCTACAAGGAGAAGCTGAAGCAGTGGCACGATAAGCGAATCTTGAAGAGAGAATTCAAAGAAGGGGACTTAGTTCTCCTATTCAACTCAAAGCTGAAACTCTTTCCTGGAAAACTCAAGTCAAGGTGGTCGGGACCGTTCCGCGTCACCAAGGTTTTCCCGCATGGGGCTATTGAGATAATGGAAAGGGATGAGCCGTTTAAAGTCAACAGACAGCGTCTGAAACACTATGCAGTTGGAGAACCAGAATTTTCTCCGGTCGGATCCCCAATGAGCGACAACTCTTCCTCTAACTCTCCGGATCCTAATTGACCACCGCTAGAGGCGTCGAGCTAGACGACGTTAAACAAAAGCGCTTCATGGGAGGCAACCCATATTCTAAACTTTTGCTTCGCTTTTTAGGATTTTTTTCTACTTTATTTTTCTCTATTTTTATAAATAAATCCAGCCGAAACAACTTCCGTGAAAGAACTTAGGTGATTTTTGGGTTTTGCAGAAAACAAGGCCTCAACCGATCGGGTGAGTTCTCACCCGATCGGTTGGGATGTATCAGCATACGGCCGTGTCTGTCACCAAATGAACCGACCGGGTGGAGAATGATGAGACCGGGTGAGCAGACCGGGTGACCTGGGGGAACTCTCGGAAAAATTTCAGAGTTCATCAACCGACCGGGTGACAATAGCCGAGGCCGGGTCGCTGACCGTGTGGGTAGTGCTGAACTTTCGGGAGATTTGGAGATCGCATCAACCGATCGGGTGAGTAATATCACGATCGGGTGAGTTTTCGGGTGAAATATCACATGTTCTCGGGAAAGATTTGGGATGCGGTCAACCGATCGGGTGACTATTCACCCGGTCGGTTCACCTGTAGCTGTTGGCCGACAGAAAACTTTCGAAATTTGCCTACCCGATCGGGTCAGAACTCACCCGATCGGTTCAGTTTCGCCCCTATAAATACCCCTACCGCACGATGACCGCCACCCGACCCCCGAAAATCCCCTTCACACGGTTACACACCCTCCAACTGTCGAATCGACCTCCTCCACCCAACATACTGCCCCTAAACCCTCATCCCCACTCACTCCCATACTTCCCCACCCTCGCCACCTTGCCATCGTCGACATTCCATCATCAAAACACCCAAACCCTAACCATAGCCCCCAAAATTTTCGAAAACCTATTTCTTATCGGATCAGCGAGCGGCGGCTTCCCAAATTGCTTCCTCCTACTACGCGAGTCCCCGGGAGCTTGATCTTGCTACATTGATGGGTAACACTTTTCCACTCTACACATCTCTTACCTTATCTGTAATGTCCTGAGTTGGTGTTATACCTGCTTCACCTGCTTTATAATCATCATAGGCACGCTCCCACTCTCCTTTTCACCACCCACATAGTCGTCATGTCTAAGAAAGGGAAAGAGATTGCCTCATCTTCGCGCCGAGATCCGCTCTACGGCCCCTTTTCGCCCTCTTTCCTTGGCATAAACCCTTCTACGGAGGAGCAGTCTGACCGTTTGCGAGCACTACTTCATCGCCCGATGCGACCTACACTCTTTGCCGATCGCCCCACACTCAAGCTCTAGGGCTTTCGAACGGCGTCGGCAGAATTTTCAACTGTATCGGGTGCCATACCCTTTCTTACATCCATGCTCTCACACACCAAAATCTCACGCTTGAATTCCTCAGTTCCCTCGAGGTGTTTGACGGGGGTTTCTCCTTCCGCGCTTTCAACTGCAATTTTTCTCTGGGTTTCATCGATTTGAACAATATCCTCAATCTCCGTCACCCCGATCTTAATACCGAACATTCCACCCATGATCGAACTGACATCTACTCTCAATTTCGGGCTGATGGTGTTTGGCAACGATTTACCCGGTACACCGCCTTTCCACCTGATGCTCTTGCCTCCTACATTATTCACCCGTGTTACCGCCTCGCCCATTGCATCCTCGCCAACACTGTTTTCGCCCGCGTGGATGTGTCCACTGTATCTAGGGATGAGCTTTTCTTCCTTTATGCCATGTCCGAAGACAGGATCCTTGGGCACATCCCTATACCCATAAACTCCGCTCATTGGATCATCCACGAAATTTTTGCTGTTAGCCGCGCCAATTCTGGATCCATCTGTTGTGGTGGGATGATCACTCTTATTGTCAGCTGTGTTTTGAGAGTGCCGCCCGACCTCCCTATTTTCCTGGACGTAGTCGTATCGATCGTGATTACTTGATTGATATCAATATGCTCACCCCCTTCGGTGAAGACCGTGCAGTCTATCTCTATAGCCCCACCTGCGCACCTTTTGTGATCCTGCCACCTTTAACACCTTTGCAGCTACCCTACCCCCCGTCTCATCTGCCATGGGAGTTTTACCCCGATCCTTGGTATTCTCCATTAGTGCATCTGCCACCCTTGGATCCTCCCGATTAGCACCCAACTGTTGGCCCACCCGGTACAATCTTTATCCACCACAGCCCACCGGTACATATCGATCCACCCGTGCTCCAGCCTATCGCCCCTCCTTCCCCTGTAGGCACGCCCTCCTCATCCTTAGAGGATTCTTTCATTCTCTATTCCCCACCCTCCTCTCCCTCCCCCTACCATTCTAGTACCAGCGAATCTGATTGACTCCCCCCTTGCATATTTCTGCATTTCACGATCACATTTTATTTGCTAGCACTGTCATGTCTAGCTTGGGGGACGTCTGTTTTGCTGTGTTGTCGTGTTTTATTTTCTTCTTGTGTGTGTGCTTGTCTTTACTTTTTATTTTGTCGTGTCGTGTGGTTTTATTTCGTTTTTCGTGTCGTGTGGTTTGATTTTGATTTTTCTTTATTTTTCCGTTTCGTATCTGTGTTTTCCTCGTTTTTCATTTCTTTTTGTGTCGGTGCATACCCCCCCCCATTTTCATTACCCCCCTACTCACTCTTATTGCATTGAGGGCAATGCAAGATTCAGCTTGGGGGAGTCGCACTTTGTGCGTCATTTGAGTCTTTTCTTTTTCGTTTTTGTGTCGTTTTCATCGTGTTTTTATTTTTTCTTCTCTTCTTTTTGTCTCTTTCTCCTAGAGATGAACCCTATGATGAATCGCCAAAAAAATCACACACACCTAGCACCTAGCATCACATTCACTAACCCTAGGATTTCGAGTCCTCTTGCATTTCACGCATCGTGTGTCCACTTAGCCTTTTTTTTGAGTCGTGTGTCGTGCCTAACCGTGTGGTGTGCTTCTACTTTGTGATTTTACTTTATATACCTGTCCAGGAATGACCCCTAGATTATCATGCTTCGATTTGAATATGCGGTATTTATTTCCCCTGTCTGCTTCTGCATGCTATATATATATATCGTGTACTTCATTTCGCATGTGTCGGGATTCCACAATTAAGGACTAGGATAACCCATTTAGCCCATGCTCTATTTAGCGAGAATAGTTTCCTTTGCCCGAGTGTTTAGATTCCGACTTCTTTTTTGTTTTACTTGGTGCAAATCCCCTCGTCGTGTACCGTTCTCCCACTTGGGAGAGTACACATGTGTATGGCCAAAAACCCAAAAATCCAAAAAAAAAGAGAAAATAAAATAAAAACCCAAAAAAGAAAAGAAAAGAAAATTTTTGTATATCCAAAAAATCAAAAAAATATACAAATGCCAAATACCCAAAAAAATTCCCGTGTGAATATTTTCCTACTTGCCGAGAATAAAGGGAAGGCGAGAATTTGCACCGAGTGTTCTTCTCCACATCATCTCATCCCTCATCGGTTTCGAAAACACTTGGCTTAGGAACTTTTTAGCTAGTATCTTGGCTGTAGTGGTGTGATTTCCTTAACCCTAGTTGTGGAGTCCCCTACGCATGATACGCTTCTATTCGTATACTCTTCTCATGCATGCTTGAACTAATATTCACCGCAATTTCAAATTCGATTCAGTATTTGGGTCGTTTCCTGGGTCTGTGTATATCGAGCTTTATTGCACATCGTAGATAGCAACACCGACTGTTAGCGCACGGCCACACTCACTCGCGCTTCACCGCGTGGGCACACGGCACTTATTTGGACTCGTATTCCTAGGTTTAGTGATGTGATTTGGCGTTTGCTTGTTTGGTGTGTCGTTTTTGATTTTGTTGGCCCTGACGGGGGATCTAGGATATAGAGTTTTCTTTCTCTCTCTCTCTCTCTCTATTTTTCCCTCCGAGCTCCTACTCTCACTCGTCTTCCTCGAGGACGAGGAAGAGTTCAGCTTGGGGGATTTTGACGTGCGTTTATATTTCATATATTTACGCGTGTTTTCTTCCGTGTTTTTCCGCATTTACCGCCGTCTTTTATTTGTTTTCTCGTGTTTTCTTGTATTTTCTTGTATTCTTTCACTTTTCCGTATTTTCCGTGTTTTGCAGGAGTTTGCTGGCATTTGGGACGTAAAACGATGATATCATGTGTCCCCGGAGCAACGGGAGGAGTCACGCGTGATTCAGGGGGTCAAACGACGAAGATTGCATCTTTCAACCCCTCACCCGGTCGGTTGGTCATCTCCAACCGATCGGATGATGCACGCGTGCATCACCCGGACGCAGCTTGGAGCTCACGAGAAGTCGCCCGGTCGGTTCAGTGACCGGGTCAAAAGCTCAAAGTCTCTGGAAATTCGAAGCTGATTTCCAACCGATCGGGTGACCTTCACCCGATCGGTTCACCTGTAGCTGAATTTCAACAGCCAAGACTCGAATCTCCAACCGATCTCCTCACCCGGTCCGCTCCAAGATCCAACCGGTCGGCACCAAGATCCAACCGACCGCACCAAGTTCCAACCGACCGGTTCATACTGACCGGGTGAAACCCCCGCATTGTGCTGTGATTTTGTGAAGCAGCTCACCCGACCGGTTGACTTGTCAACCGATCGGGTGATGTCGTTTTCTATAAATAGAACCCTAAGTTTCCCAGATTCGGGAGTTGGTTATTTTTTACTGTTTTCTTCATTTTGTGACGGCTGTAATTTCCCAGTTTTTGTAAGTTTTCGGATCTTTGTAAAACTTTAGTATTATCTTAATTGCTTTACTACCTTCGCATTCCTATTGTCTGATTATGATTTTACCGGTTCATTTTTGTTTAGATCGCTTTTTAATGAATATTTGTGAGTAGTTCCCAAATCTGGGATTTTGGCGGAAACCCCTTCGGGGGCTCTTCCCGATGCATCCATAGGGTTAGGGAATCGATAGGGATTAGGAATCTAACGGTTACGCGGGGTGTTTTATTGTCATCGGCGGGAAAAAGACCGCCTTTGACCGTTGGGCCAAGGGAGAATAAACTTGGTGGTTGACTCCCTAGCCATAGCTCACGCCCTTAGCGTAGACGCCGAATCCTAGCGCGCGGGGAGCGGTAGGATGAGACGTTGGGAGTTATCGTTGCGAGCTTAGTGCTCCCGAAGTCGATCAGTGTCAATGGACACGGGAGTGCCCACTGATCAAACCCGGGAAGTCCGGCGTATCATCCTGGGCACCGACCGGAATATCGGGCCCATGGGATGCCGGGTACCACTTTTAGAGGCAACGTCTCACCATGAGACCCTAATTCCGATCGCCCTCCTACCCGTAGGCCGTATCGGTGAGAGTCGCTCGTTGGGGTGGAAACCAAAGTCCCGGGTTTTATTTTCTTATTGTCTATACCCTGCATTCCTTTACCATGACAACCCATCATTCGATCTGGGCTAGCTCGCCCACGGGGTGATTTCGGTCCTCTTTGACACAAGCACATCCTAGCCTCCCTGTGTTCGACCCCCAAGCCACACTACAACACCGTGCGCTTGCGGTTACAAATATCTAAACCCTCACGTGGGTCCCGGCCATTTGCGGCTCGCAAACCGGGGGCACGTCAGTTGCCACCGCAGTCGTCGCCGTAGCTGGGATTCAATAGGTATACTTTTTTTCCTTTTTCTGAGATGGTTTCCTCAGCCTCAACTCCGTCGTCGAGGTCAACGGATGATGGAGAGGGTCTGTGGTGGGGGGGACAACGGATAGATCTGCAATGGATTCAGTGGAGGTGGTGGGTCAGGGACGCGCTAGGAGTGGGTCGGGGGTTGAGACTGCAGTCCGATCGTCCGCGTCGGGTAGTAGGGATCCGAGGAAGAGGAAGGGACCCATGGAACCGAAGGTGAGACCGTCTGCGAGAGCCTGTGTGACCATGGTCTAGGCCGGGGACGTTCCAGCCGAGATAACGATTCAGATTTCGGTAGCAGGGACGAACGTCATTCCCACCGTGCGCGCGAAGTACCTCAGGCTGCCCTACGCAGTCCACCTGCTGACTGCTTCGGAGCGGGTATGCTTCGCGAAGGATTGCGAGATCGGGGTCTATGTGACGTGCTTCCAACAAGGATTGCGATTCCCTCTTCACCCCCATACCCCGAGATCCTGAACTTCCTCGGGCTGCCACTCTTCCAGCTGATGCCGAACTCCGTCAGCGCGATCGTGGGGTTTCTCGTTCTCTGCGCGAGGAATAACGTTAGTCCGACCCTCTCCATGTTCCGTTATTTCTTCGCGGTCAAGAGGTTGAGGTCGTACTACTATTTATCAGCGAGAAAGAGCCATCCTGTCATCCTAGACCTGACGGGGAAGATTAAGGGTTGGAGGGAGTTGTTCGTGTTCGTCTCCACACCCGCCGACCTGGTGCTGAAGTCGGACTGGGGCACGCTCAACCCCGAGGCGAGGAAAGGAGTCTGTCTGACCGAGGTTGAAGTGGAGCGGGTGAGGTTATTAGAGGTGATATCCACCGAAGGCAGGCAGTACGTCGGCCTCGCCAAGCCGAAGATGATAGCTTGATACATATGGCCCGAAGGTAACCTCAGCATAGTGGCTTCTATACCTAATTTGATCACCCTAAACTCCCTCCCTTTTGCAAATCCGACGATGAGTCTGTCCTTCGAGGAGCTGGAGAGGATGGCCAACGAACAGATGGCCGATGAACAGGGGGCCCCTCAGCCTGCCAGGAGTGACAAGAAGACGTCGCGGGAGGGGAGGTCGTCCAAAAAGGCCGAGAAGCTCAATAGGCCGAAGAAGAAAAAGGCGGGAGAAAATCCGGCCGTCCTTGGGGCTAGCGCTGGCGGGCCTACTGAGGACGCCGAGCCCATTGACATCCCCCAGACTATTGACCTCGAAGCAAGGGTAGGTGAGCACGGCGGTCCGATAGGCCGGGTGTCTCAAAGAGGCGAGAGGCATCAAAGGCAAGCCTTACCTGCGTCGGATCCTGACCAGGCCTCGGTCCTTCAGGAAGGCTCCGCCAGGTCGAGCTCGGGTGTCGGGTCAAACGCTGAGGATTCATGGCCCTACAGCTGTCCATGGTTCGCGCTGGAGAAGCCGGCTCACCCGAGCTACGAGTCGATACTGGCCGTGTTCCGGTCAACGAAGGCCGAGGTCGAGGGGCTGCCGGCAGAAGCTAGGCAAAGGACGACCTACCAAATTGGGATGAACGAGTCGGTCTTCGATGCGGTCGGGGGTGGCGGTGAGACTGGCCGAGAACTGTCAACTGCCCCGCAACCGAGAGTCTCTCTCGCACATCGAGGCAGAGCGGCTAGGCGACACTGTGACGTGGCACATCATGCAGGTTGGTTGACGGGCTATTTTATGGGCGTTTTTATGTTTACCATTATCGAATCTAAATTTTCCTTGTTCGGTCGTACAGGCTAACACCTCGATGGTGGCTCTGCAACGCCACACCCTGGCCATCACCAAGGCCGAGGCCACGGTTGCGAGGAAGGGGGGGTGGAGCTTGCCCGAGAGAAATCTCTGCATGCCAAGCTGAAGAAGTCGTACGCCGCTCAGCGGATATCGCTACGAGAGTACACAGCGCACGTGGCAGAGCTCCAGGAGAAGATCGCAGCCAGACTTACTCGCCAGGCCGAGCTGGAGAGCGAAGTAGAGGAAGGGAAAAAGAGGATACCTGGAGGCGCAGGCGAGGTCTGCAAAGGAAGAGCTGGTGATGAGGATGTAGGAATTCCAGGAATTCCAAACGAATACCTTCGTTCCCCAGCTGGCTCGGGTGAAGAGGGGCCTGGGACCAAGCGTTGGGCAGCGCTCCGGAGGGCGGTCAAGGGGACGGTGGGCAGGCTACCTCGTAGACACCCTTTTAGGAATTTTGGGTCCTCTCTTTTTTGCTATGTATAGGGGGTGGGGCGAACTAGGGGGGTCAATTTTGTAAGTTCGCCCCCTCGGTATTTGTAACTAGTTTTGCTACTGCTTTTGAATAAAATGCGAACTTTTGCTATATGGTGCCTGGGTTTTCTTTGCATAATTTAAGTAAAACTAAACAGTGAGAGATATCAAGTCGCACTTGGGGGGGCGAGCATATAGCTCGGCCCGTGCTCCTCTCCGGTTTGGGTGGCAGAGCTCCGTGAGCTCGCATCGGAGTTCGACGAAGATTGTAGACAAGTTAGTTTTCACATAGATGGAATTTGGCAATTTGCTTGGAAGGAAATTTTCTTAGTTTCTACAATACGACGACAATGGTTAAGTAAGTGTGACGTGATCCGTGGACAGGCTAGCGTGCCGTTCTACTTTGCTGTAAGCTTCTCAGGATGAGCGAACTCCGGTTTTAGGCGCAGCCTTCCTTCTCTACCGGTACTCGCTGCGTCCTCTTTTGCCTCCCCGATGATGGTGGGTTGCTTGATCTCTTCTGGGAGTTCCCCCGACTCGATGGGAAACCCTGGAAGAGGAGGAGCAGGAGGAGTCACAGTGGCGTAGCCCCCACGGGAGGTCGAGGAGTGGAAGGCGGGCCGTTGGGGTGTAGGGGGACCCGTTGTTAACGGGGGTGCCTAGTGGGGTGATTTGGGGCGGCGACGCCTCCCCAGAAGTGGAGGCCGTCGCAGAGCAGGCGCTGGAAGGGAGGAGCGATCCATCGTCGATTCCCTGTCGCAAGTTGTCCAAGGTAAGTTGAGGAGTGGAAGGCGGGACATTCCATGTGTAAGAGGAATAACTCGTCGACGATCCGCCTGTAAGATGAATAACTCGTCGGAGTGGCTTGGTTGATTGTGGACCGAAGGCCTGTCCATCGATTGGAGGGGTGGACGCTTAGAGGGATCCAAGGGAGGACTGGCATTAATACCGCGAATTTGTGGGAGGCCGAATATGGAGGTGTTACGCCCCTTTCGTTATTCATGTGGGCGGACTTAACGCTTCTTCCTCTCCTTTCCTCTGGTAAGAGCATTTATAGGGGTTGGGGGGTTGGTGACCTCTGACGCTATGAGCTGGCATAGTGAGCTGGCTTGTCATGGTCGGGTCAATCGAGCCAGCTTTTTTCAGGCGCGTGAGGCGTCAGGCTCACTTTTGTCAGGTCTGTCATCGTTAGGCCTGCTTTTGTCAGTCTAGCCGCTGTCAGACTAGCTGTTGTCAGGCGGCGTGTTGTCTGTGATGGCGCGACTCCTGAGGGCGTATTTGTGCCATTGGGTCACGTTATGGACGTTCTTCCCGGGGGCCGTGGGGGCGCGCCCCGGGGAAGCCGTTGTGGGGGCGCAGAAACCGTAGCTCAGCCCGTGCCCTTCTCCGGTTTGGGTGGCGAAGCTCCGTGTGCTTGCCCCAGAGTCTTTGAGAGGGCGGGTATTGGGCCGTCGCCTCCCCGCGGGCTCTATAATCGGACGGGTATCGGGCCGTCGCCTACCCCGCATATGGCACTCTGGTTTGGTTAGCGAACTCCGTAAGCTTGCCCCGGAGTCTTTGAGAGGTTGGGTATTGGGATGTCGCCTCCCCGCAGCCTCTATAGTCGTACGGGTATTGGGTCGTCGCCTACCCCGCATATGGCACTCTGGTTTGGGTGGCGAAGCTCTGTAAGCTTGCCCCGGAGTCTTCACTGGAGGGAGGAGCGAACGCGTAGCTCGGCCCGTGCCCTTCTCCGGTTTGGGTGGCGAAGCTCCGTAAGCTTGCCCCGGAGTCTTTGAGAGGGCATGTATTGGGCCGGCGCCTCCCTGCAGCCTCTATAGTCGGATGGGTATTGGGCCGTCGCCTACCCCGCATATGGCACTCTGGTTTGGGTGGCGAAGCTCCGTAAGCTTGCCCCCGAGTCTTCACTAGAGCGGGGAGCGAGCGCGTAGCTCGGCCCGTGCCCGTCGCTTACCCCGCATATGGCACTCTGGTTTGGGTGGCGAAGCTCTGTAAGCTTGCGGAGTCTTCACTGGAGGGGAGAGCGAACGCGTAGCTCGGCCATGCCCTTCTCCGGTTTGGGTGGCGAAGCTACGTAAGCTTTCCCCGGAGTCTTTGAGATTGCAGGTATTGGGCCGTCGCCTCCCCGCAGCCTCTATAATCGGACGGGTATTGGGCAGTCGCCTACCCCGCATATGGCACTCCAGTTTGGGTGGCGAAGCTCCGTAAGCTTGCCCCGGAGTCTTCACTGGAAGGGGAAGCGAGCGCGTAGCCCGGCCAGTGCCCTTCTTCGGTTTGGGTGGCGAAGCTCCGTAAGCTTGCCCCAGAGTCTTCACTGGAGGGGGAAGCGAGCGCGTAGCTTGGACCGTGCCCTTCTCCGGTTTGGGTGGCGAAGCTCTGTAAGCTTGCCTCGGAGTCTTTGAGAGGGTGGGTATTGGATCGTCGCCTCCCTACAGCCTCTATAGTCAGACAGGTATTGGGCCGTCGCCTACCCCGCATATGGCACTCCGGTTTGGGTGGCGAAGCTCCGTAAGCTTGCCCCGGAGTCTTCACTGGAGGGTGAAGCGAGCGCGTAGCTCGGCCCGTGCCCTTCTCCGGTTTGGGTGGTGAAACTCCGTAAGCTTCTCCCGGTGTCTTTGAGAGGGTGGGTATTGGGCTGTCGCCTCCCTACAGCCTCTATAGTCGGAAGGGTATTGGGCCGTCGCATACCCCGCATATGGCACTCCGGTTTGGGTGGCGAAGCTCCGTAAGCTTACCACGGAGTCTTGTGTATTAAACTGAAATTTTCAAGTGGAGACACCAAAATTTGAAAAATATGCTTGGAAAGGGAATTTTATTAAAAACTCACGGAGTCATTGGTAATATTTTAGCAAATGTTCCGCGTTTTACGGGTGTGCTAGCTCGTCACCGTCCAAGGTTGCCAGGATGTAAGTGGCGGGCCCGACAATGTCGACAATTTCATAGGGCCCTTTCCATTTTGCCGCAATCTTCCATCGGCGGACGCTCTCCGGCTTGAAGTTCGCGTCCCTGAGGACTAGGTCGCCGATCTTGAAGCTCCGTTTAGAGTTGTAGTGCCGGGCCATCCTCTGGCTGTGCCGGACGAGATTCGTTAGAGCTCGATCCCTTACTTCGTCGATGAGCTCGAGGTTGAGGCCGAGGCCCTCCGCATTGATATCTTCATCGAAGTATCGAAGCCGAAGAGTTTCCTCTCCTACCTCCACGGGGACGACCGCTTCCACCCCAAACGCGAGCATGAATGGGCTCTCTCCGGTCGATGCTTTGTGGGTCGTGCGGTATGACCAGAGAATACCCGGTAGTTCATCCACCAAAGATCCGAGAGCGTCGCCGACCTTCTTCTTCAGGGGACCCAGTATGCATTTGTTTGATGCCTCCGCCATCCCGTTGCACTGCGGGTGTGCCATGAAAGCGAAGTGAAGATTGATCCCCCATTCCGAGCAGAAGTCCCGGAAGCCCTCGCAGTCGAACTTTCTTCTGTTATCTGTCACGATGGAGCGAGGCACTCCGAAGTGGCAGATGACGGACTTCCAGATAAAGTTCTTCAATATTGCCATGGGAGACGACTTCCACGGCATTCTTGCGCCCGGGAGGCGACTATCATGTCGTCATTTCCCCCCGTTAACTGACTGTCCTCCTCGGTTTTGCACCCGGGAGACGACCTTCACCGTGCCCTACGGACACGGGTTATGACTAGTTACACTATTGAAAGTTCAGTACTTAAGCACGACAAATAAAACACAAAGATAAACATAAACACCAAGGTGACACAAGAGACTTGGTAACGCAGTTCGGTGCGCACACCTACATCTGCGGGCCCCGCCCAGAAAATCAGAATGCTCCACTAAAATAATCAATGAGTACAATCACTAATTATCGTGATTCTATTAGGAGGAACAACCTCCCCCTCAATACAAACCGTGATGGGTGGTCTCTACCAACCCATGGAGTATTCTCGGCAAGCTCCCCTTGCCTGCAAGCTCCCCTTGCCTGCAAGCTCCCCTTGCACAACTGACTAGATCAACTCCCTTGATCCTACGTGCGTAGCCGTCGGCCTCCTCCCGGAGTTCTTCAAAACTATCGTCAAAAGTCACCACCTTGCCGCAAAACCGTACCCACGTTATATATCTCCCCCCCCCCCCCCCCCCTCAATTGCCGAATTGATAGAGAAGAAAGCCTTCAACCAACGGTGCAGATGCGGCAACTATATAAAAATCCAAACCAATTGGGCAATTGGTTCCGCAAAATCCTCTAGCATTAAACTGATTTGTGGGCGAGATTCTCTCCAACCGAATCAACAATAAAACCGATAGAATAATAGCTTCCAAATATATTTCCAATAGAATATACCAGAATAGGTTGAAGATACCAGAATAGATTTGCAGCAATCAACAGCAATCAATCTTCCCAACTAACAAATCTGCGAGATATTCACTTTCTATTTCAACCCAACAACCCTTCAATTTAGCAACCGATTTAGGAAGGGCTTTCCAAATATCTCTCATGCAGGTATACCACAACCATATACAGGAATCCCCGATATTCTAGGTAACAAATCAGATCTGAATCCGCAAGATAGTTCTGCAGACCAAACCAGCGTTTCTGCATACAACCAGAAATCCAGATCCCGAATGTTGAACATTTTGTTGAACGACATTATGTTCAACAATACAGCTCAATCTGCTCAAAAACACTTCTGATTCCTCAAGCAGAACTCTCCATCTATTGTGCCACTAATGCCAACAAATATTAGTAGAATTCAACCCTAACAATCTCCCCCTTTGGCATTATGTGGCACAACCCAAAGCAAGCACCAACCAAACACACATTCTCCCCCTTTGAGCCACAATAATCCAAAATACATTCTCCCCCTTACTAGAACAACCCGAGCAGTGATCACCTCAGAAAATACAGCCACATTCTCCCCCTTTCAGCTAGCCTCACAACTCCAAAAGAAAATTCAGGAAAAAAAAACTCAACCGAGGCACATCTAGAGGCTCGTCTGTCTCTCTTAATAGCAAATAAATTCTCAGGCACAGCAGAATAAGAGAAAGAGCATTATACCTCACATCTGAGTCGAGCTCTGAGGGGCCAAAAAGAAGTTGGAGAATAGAAAAACATCGGCGGTGTTGACAGAGGATCTTCGGTGGTCTGTATGTTAAAATTTGGAGACGTGGATGCGTTGGAACCGGCTAAGAAGTGAACAAACTTTAGGGAAGTCAACCGGTCTAGATGATGAGGCCCCAGAAGATGAAGCAGAGGTGGATTGCTGTGCAGGAGAGGGTACAGGCGAAGATTCAATGGCACCGGTGGAGGAAGAGCAGTGAGCAAAGCGACGAGATAGCACTCTGATAATTCTGGATGAAGATTCATGAGACTTTGGCGCAGGTTGCTCACAATGATTGTCGAGTGGAGATGTCGAGTCTGGTGTCATAACATCTGCAGCAACTTTGTTCTGTGTTGTATCTAATGTTACAACATTAGTCACAACATGAAGTGTTCTCTCTGAAGCTGTAGTGTTCTTGCTGTATAATTCAGACTTCTTGACCCATTGCTTCTTCATCTTCACATCAGGATGTCTAACATTTCTTCCTTTTGACCAATGTCGCATGCGACTGTAGCAGTTTCTCTCAGTATGGCCTATGAACTTGCAGTAACTGCATACAAAACGAGCACCTTTATACCTCTAATCTGCCTCTTCTTCTGATCATAGCCCTTGCGCTGACCCATTCTTTCAAGTTCTTTGCTAACTTGTCTTCTTCTTTCAGCAGACACATCATCAAAAGCTCCTCTATTGTATCCCACTCCGGTGCGATCTCCTGAAGTCTTACCCATATTCAAGATATCATCCAGCTTTGTTTTTCCAGAATTCCACTTCTCCAATGTGCATTCAGCTTTCTCTGCCCTGAGAAGAACATTTCTGAAGTTTCTTTCTAATTCTCTACAGTTTCCCTCAGCTTTCAGACATTCGGTTTTGACCTCCTCCTTTTCTTTCTTCAGTCTATTATTCTCCTCCTTCAGGACTTTGTTGATATTGCATATTTGCATCCATTTCTCAAACATCATCTGGTATGCTGTACGGATATCATTGTCACTAACTTCCCCATCGCTGTCAGCTTCAAAATCTGATTCGATTGTAGATGTTGTACATGATGTTGAACATAATGTTGCAACATTCTGTCTGACATTTGCAGTTTTGTTCTCCAATGTTGTACTGGCTGTCGCAACATTAAGTCCAACACAGCTAGGGGTGTACCCATCAGATTGATCATCAAGAATAGCCGGAAAAGCCACATAGTTGCTGGTGTTGTCTTCATTTCCAGAACTTCCTTCAGAATCTTCATCACTCCAGGTACTAGCTAATGATTTCCCCTTTTTCTTCTTGATGGTATTAGCACATTCGGCCTGTATGTGACCGAAACCTTCGCACTCCCTGCACTGTATTCCTTTACCCTTACTCTTTGGCTCATACTTCTGTGCGGAATGACTGATTGCCTTTCCAGCAGTAGGAAGATACGGTCTTGATTCCTTGTTGGCAGATCTGTAATTCTGTCCCTTGTTACTTATCTTCCGCATCATTCTGTTGAAATTCTTAGTCAGCAGATCAATGTCATCATCAATATCCGAGTCATTTTCAAGCTTAGATGTTTTACTGACTTCAACCTTTAGAGCCACCCCTGTATCCCTGTGGTTCGGCTTCAGATTCATTTCATATGTTTGAAGAGATCCCATGAGTTCATCCAATCTCAAGGTGGATGTGTTTCTCACTTCTTCAATGGCCGCAATCTTCGCAGAGAACTTATCGGGTAGGGATCTCAAAGTTTTTTTCAACCAACTTCTTTTGAGAGTACTTCTTCCCCAATTGAAATGCCTGATTAGATATATCACGCAGTCTCCCATTGAACTCGGCCACAGTCTCATCATTATTCATCCTGAGATTTTCAAATTGAGATGCGAGCATTTGAAGTTTAGATGCTCTTACCGTACTGGTTCCTTCATGAATATTCTGTAGTATATCCCACGCTTCCTTTGCATACTCACACGTAGAGATTAATTTGAATTGCTCTTCGTCGACAGCGGAAAAAATAGCATTAATTGCTTTAGAATTGCACAAGGCCGCATGTTCTTCAATCTGACTCCAGTCTCTTGCCGACTTGAGGTGTTCTTCGCCATCTTCGTCGATTTCAGTTGGCGGTGTCCATCCTTCACTGACAGCGATCCAGGCCTTCTCATCAATGGACTTAATGAATACACGCATCCGAGACTTCCAGTAAGTGTAATTTGCACCAATGAGCAATGGAGGACGAACAACGGAGGCACCTTCACGTGTAGCCATGATTCAAGTACTGAAATCCAATATCACACCTTCTTTGTTAACAAAGAAACACGGGTGACCTGCTCTGATACCAATTGAAAGTTCAGTACTTAAGCACGACAAATAAAACACAAAGATAAACATAAACACCAAGGTGACACAAGAGACTTGGTAACGCAGTTCGGTGCGCACACCTACATCTGCGGGGCCCCGCCCAGAAAATCAGAATACTCCACTAAAATAATCAATGAGTACAATCACTAATTATCGCGATTCTATTATGAGGAACAACCTCCCCCTCAATACAAACCGTGATGGGTGGTCTCTACCAACCCATGGAGTATTCTCGGCAAGCTCCCCTTGCCCGCAAGCTCCCCTTGCACAACCGACTAGATCAACTCCCTTGATCCTACGTGTGTAGCCGTCGGCCTCCTCCCGGAGTTCTTCAAAACTATCGTCAAAAGTCCCCACCTTGCCGCAAAACCGTACCCACGTTATATATCTTCCCCCCCCCCCCTCAATTGCCGAATTGATAGAGAAGAAAGCCTTCAACCAACGGTGCAGATGCGGCAACTATATAAAAATCCAAACCAATTGGGCAATTGGTTCCGCAAAATCATCTAGCATTAAACTGATTTGTGGGCGAGATTCTCTCCAACTGAATCAACAATAAAACCGATAGAATAATAGCTTCCAAATATATTTCCAATAGAATATACCAGAATAGGTTGAAGATACCAGAATAGATTTGCAGCAATCAACAGCAATCAATCTTCCCAACTAACAAATCTGCGAGATATTCACTTTCTATTTCAACCCAACAACCCTTCAATTTAGCAACCGATTTAGGAAGGGCTTTCCAAATATCTCTCATGCAGGTATACCACAACCATATACAGGAATCCCCGATATTCTAGGTAACAAATCAGATCTGAATCTGCAAGATAGTTCTGCAGACCAAATCAGCGTTTCTACATACAACCAGAAATCCAGATCCCGAATGTTGAACATTTTGTAGAACGACATTATGTTCAACAATACAGCTCAATCTGCTCAAAAACACTTCTGATTCCTCAAGCAGAACTCTCCATCTATTGTGCCACTAATACCAACAAATATTAGTAGAATTCAACCCTAACAACTATAAAATAAAAGAGACTTATATTTGGTTCCAGAGAGATAAAGTACCAAGGAGTTAGTTAGAGAAAATACGGTACAATGAGAGATCCGTGAGTGGATGTTACTGAGAATAGCAGAGCAGCGAACTAAACTCCCGTAAGGGATGAAAATATAATCAAACGGCCAAGGGCGTGCCCTCCGCCTCCTCACGTATTGGCGGACGGGTCCGATTTTTTCACGCGCTCAATTTGCGTGATTTTCTGTTAAAAGGACAATATTACCCTCGTTGGACTTTACTGCGGAGGGTAATATTGTCCCAATATGTATCATCACAATGTAAGGATATGCTTCATTGTACCATATAGTCTGTGTTGTTGGGACAATTGTTGGGGAAACCAAATGTGTTTTGATAGTTTGTGCGCGAACGCCAAATGAAACAAGTTACTACTCATGCATGCCAACAATCATGATAATGGTCATGATCACCTACCATTCATATATACATTCTTACATGGTTAGAATTCAATGATCTCTCTTTCCAGCCTAATAGAAGATCAACCATGACTCTATCTAGAGTTTACGCCGATGATTTTCCAATAAAATTCTAACTTTTCCTTTGGAAACCCCTTAGTTATCATATCTGCATCATTCTTGCAAGTATGAATTTCCTCAAGTTGTAATAACGTTTTATCAAATATATCTCTAGTCCAGTGATATATTTTGTCTATATTCTTGGATTTATAATGAAAACTCAGATCCTTACAATGTTGTATGTCACTTTGAGTATCGCAATGGACAGTATTCATGTTCGGCTTTATCCCCAGTTCTTTTAGTAAATGCTTCATCCGTAATACTTCTTTGCAATCGAAGTGAAGATTGATCCCCCATTCCGAGCAGAAGTCCCGAAAGCCCTCGCAGTCGAACTGTCTTCCGTTATCTGTCACGATGGAGCGAGGCACTCCGAAGTGGCAGATGACGGACTTCCAGATAAAGTTCTTCATGTCTGTCCATGTGATGTGATCAATATGAGAGGTTGGCTAAAAAAAAGGATCATGTTGGTGATATGTGTACCGGGCCAACAAGTACAGAATCAAACTCTTCTTTCAGTTTGAACAAAAGAAAATCAGACATGGATCTTGCAATTTTTTGGTCCCAAAATGCTATGAAAAGAGCTAAAAGGAGCGAGGTTGATAGCTATTTGGAGGAAAATTTACTACCTCCTATGTCAGATTTGGATTTTAATATTTTAGATTGGCGGAAGAATAATGCAGCCCCTTATCCAGTTCTTTCGAAAATGGCTCGAGATATCTTAGCTATACCAGTATCTACCTTTCCATCAGAGTCGGCTTTTAGTAGTGGAAGCAGAGTTGTGGATCAATATCGTAGCCGATTGAGTTCAACCACTGTAAAAGCTTTGGTATGCACGCAGGATTGGCTTCGAAATGAGTATTATATAGGTAACAATCAATATATTTATTTGCCTTGTTTTCTATTAGTATTTGATTAAATGTTAATATAAACATAATTTTATTGACTTTGATGTTATGCAGATGAAAGTGAAGTTTTGTTATCATCTTCTAGCTCCTCCTTTTTGGATGAAGGATTAATATACGAGTGCTTAGCAGAATAAATTCAAAGGACCTTGTAGGTAAAATCCAGGTTCTCTTTGGTTGCTTTAAAGGATTGCATAGAGGAGGGTTCATTGATAACATCTGAAACAAAAATCAATATGCAAGATCATGCTGCGTGGGGGAGTGCCCATTCAGCACGCTAAAGTGGGACATCAAGAACTGGAAAGGGGCTCTTCTTATGTATTGGAACCCCCAAAATAAGACAAAAGTAGGCGTAAAAACATTCATCCGCGATGGATGAATTTCCAAAGAACAAAAGTCGATTGCTTGTTTCATTTGAAAACCATACAGAAACAAGGTCACCAATCCACCGTTTCTTCGTAGAATCTGTGCAGGCGTACCGGGTAGAGTAGAAAGAATGTGAATGGAAGAATGGGTTTACGGCGATTGTAGATATCTCATCTCTGATGCCACTTTGTCAGCCACGGTTGCTCAAGAATGAATGTCAGAGGAGCAAGGCAAAGAAGGCACGCAAGATCGTCCCAGGGCTCGCCCATCTCCCAATCCTTTCTAGGAAAGCATTTTGGAAACCATCCGATTTGTTACTAAACGTTCTCTGATGCGAGGAAAAAGAAAGAAAAAATCGTTAACATAAGAATGTGATGATACACAAATAATTTTCAAAATGAAGGGAAAATATGGATGTTCACCTGGGATGCATCTTTAAGAGGACCCCAACATTCAATTCTGTTGTATTTGCGTGACTTGGAATGGAAATACACCCATACGACAGCCTCCATAAGCTCAGGGTGCTCTCTGAAGAGGTCAGAGTCTCCATAAACCACGGCTTTAAGAACCTGGTGGTGATCAAAGCTACATCTATTATCATGGTGTCTACAGTGTCCTTAAAGGAATATCATGATCATACAATTTCTTTGAAGCAATTGAAATTCTTTCAAGCTAAGCCATGCGATTCTATGTTTAAGGAAAAGGACTCACCAAAGGGAGCTCTTTGCAGAAGACATAATATCTAAACTCAGCAGCAAGCTCCTGGAAGGGATTGGCACCGCTGACATAGCAGTGGACATGCAAAGACATCTCATCCTTCGCCTTTTTCCACTCGGCCACCACGTCGTCCCTCTGCAATGTTGTTTGCCACTCCCTTACCTGCCATCAACATGAAAAACCATTTTAACCGCCCGTTAGTCTACGTAACTCCACAAAGTACTCTTCCTAGTAGGAATGTCCATCAGTTTAAGACAGTCTGTGATCCACTTGTATTTATTTTTAGGTCAGAGAAATCTTTGATCGCATTGAAACCTTTGTGATTTCCCCTGTCAAGTAGAAGAGGAAATTCAAAATTTGAGAGAGCATGCATCCAAAATGACATTATTAAATGGAAGTAGATACAAGCAGCATGCCCTACCAAGTTCTCCAATGTTGTGCTCTTTTGGAATAAGAGATACGGCCAGCATATAATTAAAATGTCTTTATTTAAAAATAACGGAAGAGAAAAAAGTACGTAGAAGATACACTGATGTTTTGAACCAGTCGAATAAGAGTAAATGTTTTTTTTATTTACAGCATCATGGAGATTGTTTACGGGAGTTTTCTCACCACTGATATAGTTTGATGATGATACAGTTGCAGGAGCTAGTGTAGGTCGACGTTGGTAACTGACGGGGTACTGGATGAGCTAACCCCAAACTGAATCACAGCTAATGGAGGTAGGTTCGAGCTATCTCCGGGCTGAACAGACCTCAGTCCGGGCTGTTGGAGCCAAGTCCGAGTTATTTCTGGCCTACCTTCAGCTTCATGTAATGCGAGGAGCTCGTTAGGAAGGGTCGAATCTGGGGGTCAAACATAATCTCATCCGATACTTAAGTCAGATATTGACTCAATGAGGCTCGTGGTAACTATGGTCGATCTGTCCGGTAATAACCGATAGTTATCGTGCCGAGCTATGGAGAAAAGTAAGAGTTTAGATTGAGCAAATCCCGGTGTAGGAGTCCCTGGTTGTCAGAAGATTGTCCAAGAGTCCACATCGCACTGTCTGAGAGACTACTTGCAGGTGAGGGCTCTTGGGGGATGTTTAGGGGGTAACGTCCGTACTTTTAATCTGTTAAGCTTTCGCATTGATGACAAGTTTAACGGTCGGTCATTGAATACCTTCATCATGATCTAATGCTTTAAATGAAGGAGCCCAACGATCAGCTAAGCTGTCGTCTTAAATAAATAAATGGTCAACCGCACGTGAGGGCTTCCAGGCCTCTAGCCTGAAGCTGTGAACTTTTCTGGACTGTTGGGCATATCCGCTCAAGTGACCAGTGGGTCGACCTAGTGATGTGTCAATTCTTCCATCTTCTAAGCTTAATCACGACGATGATTGAGGTGGGTGATGTGGAAGTTCTGAGGTCGACAGGTCGGTTGAGTGTATTTCCCGATCATATAGCTAGATCGGCCCGCGAGGGCATCGGCTCCTGATCGTATAGCCATATCAGCCCACGAGATCTTTTGAGAGTTATCTCCGATTGTATAGACATATCAGCACACGAGGGCGTCAGCCCCCGATCGTAATCGGCCCACAAGGTCTTTTCTGATAGATCCTCAATCGTATAGCTAGATCGGCCCGCGAGGGCGTCAACCCCCAAATCATAATCAGCACGCATGGTCTTTGAAAGTAACCCCTGATCGTAGAGCCAGATCGACCAGCAAGGACGTTATCCCTCGATCGTATAGCTAGATCGACCCGCAAGGAGCCTCCGATCGTATATATAGATCAACCCACAAGGTCTTCTGATAGTAATTCCCAATCGTATGGCTAGATCGACCCGCGATGAGCCTCCGATCGTATAGCCAGATCAACCCGCAAGGTCTTCTTATAGTAATCCCTTATCGTATAGCTAGATCGGCCTATGAGGACGTCGGCCCCTGATCGTATAGCCAGATCAGCTCGTGAGGTAACTGTCGAGTTATCCACACTGATCTGTAGACATGCACACTTTAGAGGAAAAAAGTGGGAACGGCCAGTCAAATGCTCTCTTGGAGAACATTTGTCGAAGGTATATTAGCTCGGTAAGATGTTATCTTCTTTGAAGTGAAAAACAAAGAAACCAAAATAGAAAATAGCACATGGGTTTGCCTAGTTTACTTGTTTTTTACCGATAGTACCTCCGCAGATGCTCTGCATTCCAAAGTTGGACGAGCTATCTATCGTCCATCCTTAGGCCGAGCTTCTTTCTTTGCATCAGTCGGGGCATTGGAAGTGCTCCTATCGCAGGCGGCCAGCGCCTCCTCTGTCACCATATACTGCTTTGTTCTGCTAAGGAGCTGATCCAAGCTGCATAACTGTTTATGAAGCATAGATTTCATCAAGTCTTCACATCGAACCTCATTTTGAGTGCAGCAATGGTCACCTCGTCAATGCAGCTCTCGACATTCAGCCTCTCTAAATTGAAGAGCTTCGGGAAGCTCTTAACGTCTCTCACATCTTTTGTACCAAGGTGAATAGGTCAGAGCTCTGCTTCATCCTTCTTCCTACCATGAATTGTTGACAGAATGCTTGGTCCAAGCTCTTGAACGACCCAATAGACCAATTGAAAAATTCATTGTACCACTCCTTCACGGCCTTCTGTAGAGTTGTTTGAAAAGCCATACAGAGGAGGGAGTCTTCGGCCCACTGTGTCTCCATCATTCATTTATAGTCTTGGACATGTTCATGCAGATCGCTCGAGCCATTATATTTGTCTAGGTCGGGCATCTTGAACCTGGGCAGCAACGGGGCCGAGGTGATTTTCTTCTTCGAAAGAGTTTGCTCATCATCCGAGCTATTGGAAGAGCTCGGATAGCGAAGGCTGTCTCTCTGAGTCTTCTCTTGATGCCTACGTAAGGCCTACGATGAAGGCAATGACTTTGCACATGATGGATCTCTCTACCGATCATCAGTCAAACTAGGGCGACGGTCTTCAACTCCACCGAGTGAGGGTCGCGAGCCCCTGAGATCGGCTATAGTTGAGATGTGACCCCCAGTCTCGCCATCCTTAGCTCCTTCAGGACGAGAGGAAATGGGACACAGTTGATGTTAATGTGGGAAAGAAGGCAAGATGAATCGTCGCTTCGGGTTAGGAGATACAGTTTCTTGGCCTACTGGCGTGGCGGGTGGCACTTCTGGGTACTACTGAGAAGGGGTTAGGATGACTAGTGGGCTCACAGTTGGCTGGGGCTGCAAACCCTCCAATCGTTCTATCATGAAAGCCAGCGCTTGAATATTGACGCTCACCTCACATGAGAACGCATAGAATTACTTCAAAGTCACTAATTGCGGCTCGAACATTTCATGAGGGGAAGAACTTGGATCGGTGCAGCATAACATCTGTTGTCCCTATGTTAGTTGGCCTTTCAGACTCTTGATTAGTGAGTCGAGTCATCGTCAGTGTGGTTGAAGACGTGATGTCAACTCTATTCTCACAGACGGTGCTAATTGTTTACGGGTGTTTTCTCAACACTGGTATTGTTTAAAGATGGTACAGTTGCAGAAGTTGGCATACGATAATATTGGCAGCTGACTGGGTACTGGGCGAGCTAACCCCGAACTGAATCCGATCTAATAGAGGTAGGTTTAAGCTATCTCTGGATTCAACAGACCACAGTCCGAGCTGTTGGAGTCAAGTCCGAGCTATTTCTAGGTTACCTTCAGTTTCTTGAAACACGGGAAGCTCGTTAGGGAGGGCCGGATCTCGAGGCCGACCTAATCACATCCGATGTTTAAGTCAAATAGTGTCGCGATGAGGCTCGTGAGAACTATGATCGATCTGTCGGGGATCAACCGATAGTTATCGTGTCGAGCTATGGAGGAAATGTATGAGTTCAGGTGGAGCAGATACCGGTGTAGGAGTACCTAGTTGTAAGAAGATTGTCCGAGAGTCTCATTTCATTGTCTGATAGACTACTTATAGGCGGTCGCTCTGGGGGAGTTTAGGGTGTAACATCCGTGCTTTTAATCTGCTGAGCTGTCGCATTGATAACGAGCGTAACGTTTGAATTCATTCATCTTGAGCTAACGTTTTAAATGGAGTCCAATGGTCAGCTAAGCTGTTGTCTTGAATGAAGATATGGTCGGTCGCGCGTGAGGGCTTCCGGGCCGAAGCAGTGGGCTTTTCTGAGCTTTTGGGCCTATCCGCTCAAGTGACCAATGGGCCGGCCTAGTGATGTATCAAAGATGATACACTCTGTTATTTAGAACCATGGAATGATAAAGGCACCAGCAACCAAATAAATGGTGTACTTCTATCAAGCTAGTTCAGCCTGAAGATTAATTTCAATAAGAGTTTGAAACAGACTCTTTGAATCCATCATCGTGTGACTCATGTAGATTCCATATTAGACGTGAGAAACTTAAACAAAGTGATAGTGCATACACTCAGAGGACCTAACATTTAATGGTAACTGAGAGGGGCATACACTCAGAGGAGACAATAACTCAAAATTCTGTTTGAGAGATGAATCCAGTTTAAACTATTGGTTCCATGCAGGATAGGCTTAAACTAAAATATCAAACCTGCATTGTATTTTGTTTGTTTTGATCTTCATCACTTTAGGAAGCAATTGATAAGAAAAATATAATTTTGTGTAAATAACTCAAGAAAGATATCATGCTTCATACCATGTCATTGGTGATGGTGTTGGAGACGGCTAACGTTAAGTTGGCCGTAAAGTCGCAATGTGTGAGTGTGTAGGCTCTTGGAATGGTGCACAAAGGCTGCTTTTCGATTTCTTCTCCCATAAAGACCACTTTTAGCTTCGACGCTTCGAATCTAGTCGGAGGACCCAAAAGACTTACGGCCTGATCATACAAGCACGTTCATTAGCATCAGGCTCATCAACATAGAACTAAATTTGATTTGTGCTAAAAAGGTAACCATCAGGAAAACTAGAAGACAAAATTTAACAGTGTATGATGTATAAACATGCATCGATAAATTCAATAATACAGGACAATGGCATTTCCAAAAGACAGAAGGAGGGAAGAGGAGGGTACCTTTAGAACAAGGGAGCCATAAGAATCGCTTCTGTCACAAGATAACACCAAGAGAGGCTTGCCCGAGACCAAGCCGGGCATTGGTGTTCTTCCTGTGGAGTGAGAGGTGGAGGCTATGGCTGACTTGTTAATGAACGCATTCCCTGCTAAGAAGCAAGCCATGGAAGTATCAACGAGCAACGAGAAGAGGGGCTCCGAAGAAACAAGTGTTGATTTTCCTTCATCTCTCTTGCCCTTCTACACCTCCATACTCTTTAGCCCAACCCTCCATTGGTTGCATCAAAGGGTCAGATATGGCTATTTTTCTGAATCCTTTTGTGAGGTTCCTCTCTCTTCTTTCAAGCTTCGTGTGGACTGGCTTCTCTCAGGCACAATGTAGATTGCTTGTTCACCACATTATACTTTTCCTGCCAATCTCACTGAGAAAAGAGGGCCACATGGTTCACTTGTTGCTTCATGGGGTGAGATGCCCACATTGCGCCACGTGGCCTCGTCTCATTGGTGGTACTGGCAAATGGATGGATAATGAGATGGCCATGTGGATTGATAGAATGGCTCTTAAAGATAAAGCTGGCTTGGAAAGTGCTAACAAGTGCATTGAGAATAAACGAGTTACTGAAAAGCCGATGGTAAGAAACATCGTTTAAATACACATGCTTGCTCTCTATTATTCATTCGCGATGTCATAACATTACACCCAATAAATATTCAAGAAGGCGGAACAAATGTTACAACAAATGGAAGAATAAGAATTTCGCAACTCTTCGCAGGATGCCAGGAACCAAGCTTCCCAATCATTATTGAGTGTTAGTTGCATATAAGTTATAGGCTCATCTGGGCTAACTGATGCTCAGACCTTGAAGAGACGGCAGCAGGATCCCTCGTTGCGCATACCCACTGTCTAGGTGTCTCTATGTCATCGCCCGAAATTGTTGGTATATGCCAGCTACCTCTTTCGGATTCCTGCATAAAGTGAGAATGAAGATAAGTAAACCTCGTGAGCGGAATTCAAATGAGCAATTTGCACGGAAAAAACGAGGAGCTCGTATGAGAAATCAACAGGGGAAAATAAGCTAGGCTATAAAACAGTGTCTACCGTGAGATTGGTGCAATTAAAAGATATTGAGCCAGATGCATAACAAAGGAATCCCCCCAAACTAGGGTATCAGAACATCCACAAATCAACAAACTCCTGATATTAAGGCATGGATCCATGGTAAAGGGATACATGGGGTTATGGGAGGTCCTGGTTTCAAGACAAGGCTATGGCCTAACCAATAGAAATAGGAAACTACAAGACTGAGAAAATAAAAGAACACAATAAAATTAAATAAAATGGAAGTTTCCACTTAAACAGATAGCTGCAAACACTGCTGCAAAGCGGTATTGTGTAGTCAATTTTTTGCATTCAAAAGAAATTGTAGTCTTTTTCTCCATTGAAACAGGACCTACAGTCTGCATTAGCAGAGTGTGCGGGCAACAGCAAATTAGTCAAATCGTGCTTCGAGAGAAAGATTGCGCACCTGTATAACAATTGAATAAGGAGGTGGCATGTGGAAATTTGGGCCTTGTTTCGAAAATGTTAATCGCACCTGCCAACATAGATGTGCAAATTAGAGCTGAAAAGCAGAAAGCAAAATGTAATCAAAGTTGGACAGGCACGTGCTCATCTGTTGACAATGTGAGAAAGGATATGTTGCATGTTTCTTGGATAATTAGTTCTCTGTGCCAAATATAAGGATGTGTCCATAGAATCTAGAATAACAAATACTTTAGTAGCCTGAAACAAATCTAGCACCTGGTTAAAGTCTGCAAGGGAGAATGTAACAATCACGTCAAAATAGAACTCTATATATATTATATAATGCTACCCTAACTATTTAAGTAGTCAGCCGCCAATCTTCACAAGGGTGAAAGGCAAGGTTAGCTATCCAAGGCTAACTATAGAAATCAACCTTCAGAATGAACTGTTGATAACTGCGTAAATTCATGTTCATATGCCAGTATTGTTACTAAGCCGATTTAAAGCTTGTAATGCAGCATTTAATAACACGCATAGTATTCATAATAGCCTATCGTCATTTATTCATGGGAATGAGCAGTAAGACAACAATGGGACTGCAAGACACAAGAAACCCGAAGGCGGAGAATAACGAGAACTCCGTAGTCCGTATAACTCAGATACGAATACAAAAAACTAAAACCAGGTACTTTCCGAAAAGACAATAAGATATTCTAAGACGTGTGGAACGTGTGGAACAACAGGATACCTTTCCTAACTATTTGTTAATTAGGCCCTGCAAGCACAAGTGAAATTAGAAAATTCCTTGGATGTGATCACAACCAATTAGACATCATAAGAGCATTAGCGAAGCACAAACTGTTCTCAACTTTATCAGCAAACACTTGGATCGAAACCGGAATAACGGAAACCGTGACTATATACATATTCATTGCTAGTTGCATGCGAGTTCTGGAACTGATGTCCAAAAAAACATAGAGGTTTTGCACAAGATTTGCATAGTTCCTCGTGCAATAATGTTTAACAAATGAAGAGGATGAAAGCATAATGAAACTTGTTCAGCGCATAAAGCACGTTGATTATGATAGAAGACACATGATTATGATGGAGAGGTCACATGTTCAGGCCAGGTAAAAAACTTGTTTAGAGGAAAACAAAGGAAGATGAAATTGCACTCTATAGATATAATGCTGATTATTTGCAATTGAATATGAAACACTTGTCTAAAAGGACCAACAAGAACAAACCTGATGCTTCTCTTTCCATCTTGGAAAGAAACTAGTTCCTAGCAGTTCAAACAAATGATCCCTCATCTCATCATTTGTAACAAGCAAAGATCTGAAATTGACAGCTGCGTACAACCAGTACCTGTGAATGAAACCAAGTTACAAATAAAAGATCTTCATAAAAAATGTTGGCTTGAAGAAAACCAATAAAAATGGACTTTTCTTTATGAAGGAACCATGAACAATAATTACGTGCAGAAAATATATGAAAATTGTGTTCTTCCGGCATATGTTAAGGATGACTAGGTTTTACATCTCAGAATTTATGGTATGTATGGGCTTGATAAGACAGTGGATGACATTTTCCTAATGGCCTCATTGATTAAATGACTTAATACGGCATTAGTACATGCTTTAAATGTTAAGGTACATTGTGCCCCAAACTTGAAGTGTGTGACCTACCAGCCATGTCAATCCTAAAAGTTTCATAACTACGAAGTCCCTAACAGATGATAGTAGCAAAAGCACTATCAATGAACCAACCAATATGCATGGAAACATTTGTAGGGAGAACCAACAACAGTAAGAAAAATTTTCTAGCATATCATGTTAGAAGATCAGCAAAGACTTGTATGGAAAGAAAAAGGAAAAACAGGTGGACATCTTCAGATCTTTAATAGCTGCAAAAATGTAGCATGAACATGTTTATCATAAAGCCATGCCGAGTCCAATATGTGTTGGACACATGTGTCAAACACACATACCCTATGTAGTTTTTCAAATTTGCCAGGTGTCGCATCTACGTTGACTTGGCCTTGCCCGTACAACATAGCTTGCAATCCCATGGAAGATAATACTAGAAACAACACCCCCCCCCCCCCCCCCCCCCCCCGGGGGCCGCCGCCAACACACACACACACAGAGAGAGAGAGGGGGGGGAGAGAACCCCCCCCCCCCCCCCCCCCCCCCAGAGGGAAAATGAAGAAAGAGAATAACCTATCCCCCAAACCAATCCATATTAACATAGCACCCCTTCAAAAGAAAAAAAAAATATGTAAATGAAAGATGACATTATCCCTATTCTCGCACACAACCCCCAGATGTGCACATGCATGCACGCACCTTCACCTCCCCCTTGCAATTACACACACGCACATAGAGAGAGAGAGAGAGGAAGAAGAATATGTATCATGTCACATGAAAAAAAATATCCACGTATAGCAGCTATATGGCTGCCCACTTTCTCCGTCTTTTTCAGACAATCGGTCTGTCATCAGTGTTCTGAAATACGATTTACACAGCTGCATATACTTACGTGTTATTGGACAGCATCTAAATCACATTATGCAGCCAAAATATGTGGTCATCCACATATCTAGGCACCTAACCATTATGCAGACCCATTATCACATAAGCATGTGCATATTTAGATGCATAATTGAATAACAATTAAAGTTTCTAAAAGAAAAATGAAAAGTGATCTATTTTTCTAATTAATTGGTTATTTATTTATGTTGATTTATGATTTAGTTATTAATAATAACATATTTGTTGAAAATTTAATGTTGTCTAGAAATTCTACTTATTACTTTTATGATATCAATACATCAGCTTATAATATTTACTGTTTTTATATGCGCATGATGCATTTAGTAACTCTGTAGAGAGTATATGATATCATTTCCTAGTATCTATTCTATAAAACACGCTTGTCCCAGTCAGCGGGCTTTGTCCCAGTCACAAGCTGATTGGGACAAAGTAGCCCGTTTTGCAAAAACCCCCTCCCTTTGCACCTCTTTTCAAAATAACTCTCGCTTTGGCTGTTTTGCACTTTTGGCCTCCCAACAATACCCACACACCTACCCACCCTTTTCCGCTTTCTCCCCTTGGCTTCCGATCAGATCTTTTTTGTTCCTCCGTCTTGATTTTTGCCGTGCACGTGTGCACGGGGTTTTTCCTAGTATTTTTTCATGTTATGATATCATTTTCTAATTTTTTCATTCGTGCATGCATACATTCATAAATACATGCATGCATCCATTCATACATACATATTATTTATTTGCATATATAGTTTATTTTATTTTTGTGTAATCTTGCATAGTCCGTATAATCGACACATAAAACCGATTATGCACCATGCGCTATTAAACCGCACGCATAATAGAACAGCAGTTTAAACTATTGTCCACTAATGTTGATTTCCTCATCTAAGAATATATATACACAACATCTCATGATTTACATGGTTTTTTTCACAAACTGATTAAGGAGTGATCTGTTCAAAATGTTTTATTATAAGAAACCATTAAATTTGCAACCACTTGATGCAAGGGCAAATAACATTAACATCTTTAGCTTTTCTCTTTCTTATGCAATAGAAAGAATCATATAAACAACAAGAAATAGAAATAACCATTAAAACTAGCAACTTAAAATTATCCATGAAATTAAGTTGCAACAATGTTTTCAATAATCATCTCATAATTATTTCATGTTTCTAATAAACATCATATGCATATCATATCATTTGCAGAGTTAATTCATAATAGATTTGGCTTTGATACAATGATTGGTTTTAACGGACCCTCAGGGCATAAAATCTATGCACGTCCTACGTCGGTCGGACGATACAAGCAGAAAGCATGCAGTGGATCATAAACAGTTTTTTTTAGCGTTTTGCATGTTAGCCAAAATTTTCTCAATGTTAGGACTAATAACCAGAACTCATCCCTAGTATTTAATATGCAATATATGCCTAGTTTTGTTGTGGGTGTTGGAGTTGGAGCATTGGTTGTTTTTACGGAGGTGTGACAGAGTGTGTACTGGGCTTTTGGGTTTTGGGCCAACACAGCTCAAACCCAAGTTTGGAGTATAGTCCTTCGCCCCCAAAAGCGGTGCAGTGGGTAATTATTGTTTAAAAATATGATAAGATCCGGGTTTACATCAGGCAGAGGCGGCGCGCGGCACGAGGCGCGGGTCAAGTCGTGAGCTCGGACCCTACTTGACCCGATGGTTGACTTATTTCTCATGGCTCATTTCTTTAGTAGTGTGTTTAGTAATTAGAAGGGCATATTAGTCTTTCATTATCTATTTGATTAGGAGGCGGGTTTAAGCCTACGAGCCGGCCCTAGTTTATTTTATCAAATATTTTGCAATTGAAGAGGATTAATGTTAGGGTTCTTGGGGGATTAAACGTGTTCCATCAACACAAGTTAGGGAGAGATCCACTCCAGAAAAGTATCACTTATCTTCAATTCAAGCATTAGTTCTATTTTCACAATCAAATTTCTTCTCTTTCTTCCACAAATATCAATTTATTCTTTTAATTTGAGCGGATCGCATCAATTTGGTATCAGAGCACTCGATTCCATGACGAACACGCGAGCAGCTGCGATAAAAAATCTGGAGAAACGACTCAATGCAGAGATCCTAGGGCTAAGGAAGGAGATGACCGATCTGAAGGATGAGTTGAAAGCATATCTGAACGCATCCTTGGAGGCGAGTGTGAAGAGGATCTCGGAGCAAAGCTCCAAGGAAATGAAAGAGGGGTTCGCGGAGGTGGCGAAGATGCTCCAACAACTTTTTCACCGAGATCCAGATCCGAAAACGTCGGAATCTACAGATCTAGTCTAACAGACGAACCAGGGCAACGGCGAAGGCGAGCGAACCCCACCAAGGGTCGCGGGAGGGTTTCCACCCCCTGGGGGTGCGGCGCAGGCTGGCGGCCCCAATAGGGGGGCTGCAGGAGGTTTTCCGCCCCTGTGGGGGGCGGCGAGGGCTACCGGGTGGTTTACAGGCGGCCCCATGTGGGTGCCGCAGGGACAGATCCGCCCCTGGGGCGACGAGAGTAGGCGGCCCCACGTGGGGGACGTGGGTGGTTTACTGCCCCTTAGGGGGCGTCGACGACTGGTGGCCCCACCTGGGGGCCGCAGGGGGTGATCCGCCTCCTTGGGGGGAAAAAGGAGGACGGCTACAAGGGGAGCCTCGGTGTGAGCAGAAAGAAGAGTGGAAAGATATATGAGGTCTCGGCAACGAGAGGGCCAGTGGAGGAGATCGAGGTTACAGAATGCAGCGACATGAAGCACAGTTGAGGATCGAGAAGCCTCCATATCAGAGATGCCAAGTGGAGAACCGAGAGGGGCCACCACGAGGAGACGTCAACCTAGAGAATAAGATGACAAAGTGGAAGGCACCCCTCTTTGATGGGAAGGACCCCGATGGGTGGTTGTACAAGATAGAGAGATATGTTGACGTCGTGGGCTTCACCGAGGCAGAGAGAGACTGAGGGCAAAAGTGCTGAGTTTCGAAGGCAAAGCTCTATCTTGGTACAGATGGACCCAGAAGCAGAGGCATGTTCGAACTTAGAGGGAGTTAACCGAGTGCCTCATGGAGAAATTTTAGGATATCCATGGGGGAGAGCTGTTTGAGCTGTTATATTCCTTATATTCCTTAAGGCAGGATGGGTCGGTGCAGGAGTATATAAAGAAGTTTGAGAGACTCGAGACAAGTGTAGTATGTATCTAATGAATCGATGGAGGAAAACTTTTTTAAGAGGCTGAAGCCTGTGGTTAGGGCTGAGCTGAGAGTCCAGAACCCTCAAGGGTTAATGGCCATGATGCGGGTGGCCCTGAGAGTGGATGACAGATTGACTGAAGAGAGGAGGTTTAGGGGAACTTGGGGCTGAGCATCTGTACGCAGTCTAGCGCCTACTGCGGCACCCAAGACTACTGCAGGGATTCCAGCGACGGAGATGAGGCCAGGAGGGCAGACTCGCCGCATGACGGAGGCATAGATGAGGGAGCAAAGGGCTAAAGGCCTTTGCTTCAAGTGTGACGAGAGGTTCACACCTAAGCACCGATGTGCCGGGATGGCTATGCATTTGGAGGTTGCACCGGAGGAGGAAGAGGGCGTGGTGTTGCTCGACGAAGGCGAGGACGAGACAGAGCAACCTTCACATTTAGATACCGTGAAGATTTCTCTCAACTTCGTGATGGGATTCACTCCATATCACACCATGAAATTGGCAGAAAGGGTGGCAGCTCCGGAGGTTACAGTGATGGTAGACAGTGGGGCGACACACAACTTTATTTAACAAATGGTGGTGGAGCAGCAGGATCTACAGCTTAGTGATATAGCGACCTTTGGGATGATTTTAGGCACGGGTCGAAGAGAGGGGAGCATATGGTCTGCCGAGGAGTGATATTGACCGTGCAGGGGGCTCAGATAGTGGATGATTTTTACCCCTAGAGTTGGAGAAGGTCGATGTAGTGTTGGGTGTGCCGTAGTTACAGAAGCTGTGCAACACCAAGTTCAACTGGAAGTTACTCAGGATGGAGTACCAGGAGGCGGGCAGGACAATGGTGATGTTAGGCGACCCTAGCCTATGTTAATGCGCAGTGTCCCTCAGATCCATAGCGCGGACGGTGCTCGAGGGAGGTTATGGTGCAGTACCAGGAGTTGGGAGCAGTAACAGAGGAGCAGAGGGTGCCTACAGAGATGGGGGAGTTGTTGGACAGTTTTGAGCACGTGTTCCAGATGCCACAGGGGCTGCCTTCCCAGCGGGATCATACACACGCTATTGTCTTACGCAAGGGAGCGTCACCAGTCAGTGTGCACCCATACAAGTATCCTCACATACAGAAGGATGAGATTGAGAGGCACATACGGGAGATGCTACAGGCGGAGGTGATACAGCCTAATGTGAGTCACTTTTCTAGCCCAGTACTACTGGTAAAGAAGGACGGCAGTTGGAAGTTTCGTATGGACTATCGCGCTCTCAACAAGGAAACTGTGCCTGACAAGTTTCCAATACCTGTGATAGATGAGTTACTAGATGAGTTACATGGGGCGGCAGTCTTTTCGAAGATAGACCTGAAGTCGGTGTACCACCAAATTAGGATGAGGCTGAGGACGTTCCGAAGACAGCTTTCCGGACTCACGAGAGACTACGAGTTCCTAGTCATGCCCTTCGAGCTGACAAATGATCCCGCTACTTTTCAGGCCCTCATGAACAAGATTTTCATGCCATATTTGAGAAAGTTTGTGCTGGTATTTTTCGACGACATCCTGGTGTATAGCCGGATAGTGGAGGAGCATTTGCAAGATTTGAAGACAGTTCTGCAGGAGTTGCAGGCCCACCAGTTGTATGCCAATAAGAAGTGTGCGTTTACACAGACGAAGGTGGAGTATTTGGAACATGTCGTTTCAACAGAAGGGATAGTAGCGGACAGAGCAAAAGTGGAGGCGATGCTAGATTGGCCACAGCCGGACGGTGTGAGCGCTGTAGTGGTTTTTTGGGCCTGACTGGGTACTACCGTAGATTTGTAGAGGGGTACAGTACTATCGTCTGGACATTGACTGAGTAGTTGAAGAAAGACAGTTTTTAATGGAATGAGGAAGGCGTTCGAGGCGTTAAAGCGAGCGATGACCACTGTTCCCGCCCTGGCCTTACCAGATTCGGCAAGGCCTTTGTAGTGGAGACTGACGCCTCGGGGTATGGCTTGGGGACAGTACTGATGCAGGAGCAGAGGCCGATAGCCTATTTCAGCCAGGTACTGTGTACCTGGTTGTGCGGGCTAGACTGAAGTCTGTGTATAAGCAAGAATTAATGGCGATTGTGTTAGCAACCCAGAAGTTGCGGGCCTACTTATTGGGACACCAATTCATAGTGCGTACGGATCAGCAGAGCTTAGAGTACCTACTGGAGCAGAGGTTGGTAACGGATGAGCACCAGAGATGGATCTCTAAACTTGTAGACTATAAGTTTGAGATTCAGTACTGACCTGGATTGGAGAACAAGGCGACAGACGCTCTTTCACGCAGGGGAGAGGTCGCTGGCGTCACAGCATTGTCGGTACCTTTGTTGACAGATTGGGAACCATTGTGGAGGGAGATTGAGGCAGATGTGGAGCTAGCCAAATTACGAAAGGATCTTACCCAAGGGACCGCTAACCACCCAGGTTATTCGCTTGACAGTGAGAGGTTACTATTTCAGGGCGATTGGTGATACCACGAACTTCGGTGCATATTCCTTTGATCTTTCAGGAGTTCCATGGAAGCACAGTCGGGGGGTCATTCAGGTGTTCCGCAGACATATATGCGGATGTCTATGGAGCTGTTCTGGCGGGGCATGAAGAAAGACATTGCGAGACTGGTGGCCAGTTGTGACATATGCCAGCGCCACAAGTACCTGGCCATGGCCCCGACAAGGCTACTGCGGCCGTTGGCCCTTCCAGATCAGGTGTGAGAGGGCATCAGTATGAACTTCATCGACGGACTACCGAAGTCTAATGGGTACCCAATAATTCTGGTAGTGGTTGACCGTCTGAGCAAGTATGGGCATTTTATCGCATTACGGCATCCTTATACGACAGTGATGATGGCAACGGCGTTCATACAGGAGGTGGTTCGCTTACATGGGTTTCCCACGTCGATAGTGTCAGACCGGGACACAGTATTTATGAGCCAGTTCTGGAAGAAACTTTTCCGACTGCAGGTGACCGCCTTGAGAAGTACGGCCTACCACTCCCAGACTGATGGCTAGACGGAGGTCGTCAACAAGAGCGTCGAGACGTACCTCCGTTGTTTTACCTCCGAGTGCCCGAGGAGTTGGCATAGATGGCTTGCCTGGCAGAGTATTGATACACCACTTCCTAGCATTCGTCTGTCCAGACTACGCCATTTTGGATCTTATATGAGAGAGACCCCCCTCATTGGTCCACTACAGCAAGGGAGCAACTCCAGTTTTGCAGTTAGAGCAGTACTTAAGCGAGAGGGATGGCATCCTAGAAGAGTTGAAGAAGCACCTTACGAGAGCACACGGATTATGAAGACAAAGGTTGATGGGCACCGCTGGGAGGTTCACTTCGAGGATAGGGATCGTTTTTATTTGAAACCGAGGCCGTACAGACAGAAATCACTGGCTAGACTGAGAAATGAAAAGCTTGCGGCCCGTTTTTATATGCCTTACGAAATCTTAGCGAGGATAGGCCCAGTCGCTTACAGGTTGGCTCTGTCCACAGGATCGACATTGCACCCAATGTTTCATGTATCACAGTTAAGGCGGTCTATAGGAGATCATTTGGCTACATCCACCCTACCACCTACTCTAACGGTGGATTTAGAAGTGTCGCTAGAGCCTCAGGATGTCGTGGAGGTGCGGCGTGAGGGCAGACGGGGTATCGAGGTGCTGATACGATGGCGGGGACTGCCGGACCATGAGACGACCTGGGAGGGCTATGATATCATCCTTTCGCAGTTTCCTGATTTCAACCTTGAAGACAAGTTTCGTCTTTTGGGGGGGAGTGATGATGTGATCCGGGTTTACACCAGGCGAAGGCGGTGCGGGCTCGGACCCTACTTGACCCGATGGGTGACTTATTTCTCATGGCTCATTTCTTTAGTAGTGTGTTTAGTAATTAGAAGGGCATATTAGTCTTTCATTATCTATTTGATTAGGAGGTGAGTTTAAGCCTACGAGCCGGTCCTAGTTTATTTTATCGAATATTTTACAATTGAATAGGATTAATGTTAGGGTTCTTAGGGGATTAAACTTGTTCCATCAACACAAGTTGGAGAGAGATCCACTCTAGAAAAGGATCACTGATCTTCAATTCAAGCATTAGTTCTATTTCCACAATCAAATTTCTTCTCTTTCTTCCACAAATATCAATTTATTCTTTTTATTTGAGTGGATCGCATCAAAATACCAAGTCTGCCCTACTACCATTTTTCTCTACTCCGGCCACTTTGGATTTTTTTGCTAGGGTTGGCTTAGGTTGAAGGCTAACCCCAGCCAAACTCCCACGGCCAAACGAGTCCAAAATCATTAAGGCAGTGTGAACCCTTATTGACTGACAATAAAGAGAAACGATGAGTACCTCTATTGACAAAAGCTAGCATGTGTTAAAATGGGAATGAAGTCCATTTATTCAATTTCACTCCACCGCACTTTGCATCATTTTCTTATTTGTAAATAATTCAATTGCTTATGATATAGTTTCGAGACTAACAAAGAATACACGAACTTACCAGTCATCATTTGATCCGGGAGGAGTAGCATAAAGTGCACCCGCTTTCCGCCAACTGTCTAGCAGCTTCTTGTTGTTTGGATTATCAGCAAGTCCTCCTTTCACCCGCCGACTATGCAAAACAATAAGTGGTAACTTTTTCGATGGACTCATTTGCCGTAATCCATTTACAACAGAATTTAGCTGCCATGTATGTAAGCAATATCACGTCTTTACTTCAACCAGATTTTCTATAACATCGCATGTACCACAAAAACCAGGGCAAAGTTCATAGCATCTAAAATATGTTTACCTGGAAAAAACTGAAGTTGTGTTGATTATACAGTCCCACATTTGCACCATCAACAATAGCATCAAATGGCCCGTGACACTCAAGCCACTCCTGCAATTAGCATGCAAACGTCACAACAGATCTTTGTTGTATCTTTAAGAAATAAAAATAATAACAAAACACACACATATATATAGCACTTCTACCTACAAATTATTCATGGTTGATAGTCTATAGGCCTAAGGAACCGTACATCCAGGACTTGGGACCATCAAATATGTGCACGAGCTAGCCAAGGAGCTAGCCAAGGAAAAAATTCGTCCTTAGTTGTTAAAAAAGTCAACTCTCCACTATTTTTATGAGCGATCAAAACCATTCACTTTAATCTTCATATTCTAAAACCTTAAAAACGCAATAACTAGTAAATCTAAGCAGGTTTGCTCGTTCATTTAGCTATTGTAAGTTACATTACTACATAGTTGTTAACTTTAAATTTAAGATGATTGGATAAACGAGTAAAACTCATTGAGTCCCCTAGATATTTGGTGTTTGAGATTTTTAGAATAAGATCAAAATCAAGGCTTTAGGTCTTGGTTTCGGTCTTGGTTTCGGTCTCCTGAAAATTTAGGTTTCGGTTTCGGTATCGTCCGTTTCGGTTGTTTCGAAAGTACGTTTCGTCTGTATCGGTAGTTTCGGTAGTTTCGGTAGTTTCGTTTCGGATTTCAGTTTCGGTTTTGGAGATACTTTAAACATATATATAGACACAGTGACGTATTATATAACAGTTATATGATATTGTATACATATAAATGCACCGATAATTTATAGTAGGTATATATGTGTACAAAATTTTTAACTGAAACTCGTCTAGTAATCCAGTCAGCCCTTCATTATTTTATTAATATAAAAGAAGAACAATAAAAATTATGAGGCATAAATATGACCTCATATTACAAAAATGAATAAAATAAAGATCAAGACAAATAAAACCATGCAAAGTCAAAGTAAGTCTGAATTTGATAAAAGATAACACATTTAAATACTGAGTCTTGAAATATTTCTCATATATTATAATCTCTCCTCCATTTAATTCAAAAGAAGAATTTTCATTGCATGCATCCAGAATAATAGTAATACAGTAAAAATGACCAATACAAAGCGTATAGTCAACAGAATTCTGAAGCATGCAATCTGTAGCTTGAATCAAGCGTGCACCTGGACTGATGTTGTGCTCAGTCTTTAATCTGATTAATGTAGATATCAATCGAGTTGATTTCTCCATTAATTAGGTTAAAGACAGTATCATAAGGCATCAATCCATGTGCACACTTGATTCAAACTACAAATTGCATGCTTTAGAATTCTGTTGACTATACACCTCGTATTGGCCATATTTATTGTATTACTAATATTCGGGAGACCTGTCATGGAAATTCTTCTTTTGAATTGAATGGATGGGCGATTATCATATAAGAAATATTTCAAGACTCGGTATTAAAATTTACCATCTTTCTCATCAGGCATTGCCTTGACTTGAAAAGAGAACACGAACCCTTTATTGTTGGAAGACACGTTTTCACTTTAAAAAATCTCTACACTCCCATCTTTCGGTGCTTCGAAAAATGTCATCACATCCATGTTTAACTTGTAAACTTGTACGCGTGTAACGAGTGTAAAAGTTGTAAGCATTTATAAAATACATATAACATGTATGAATACGTCCAACATTTAGGAAATACCTCTAAATATCTGCCTACTTTTTTTGTATTTTTATGTATTTTTCTGCATTTTATATTTTTATATTTTTCTGTATCTTTAAACTGTACAAGCTTCTTCCAAAGCATACATGTATTTTTCATGTATTTTATTGTATTTTTCATGCATTTTCATGTATTTCTCTGTTCACATTACACATGTGTAACAAAAATTAACTAATTAATTAATATTAAAGAATAACATTAAAAATGATGAGGCATAATCTGCCAGCATAATACAAAAACGGAATAAAATAGATCAAAAGATACAAAAATGAAGAAATAAATCAAAATATACAAAAATCTCATTCTAAGTTAGCATCATCTAGATGTGGTACTGATTAGTACGATGGATAGAAATATTACATTGTTCCGTCCCTAAAAATGATATCATCATGTTATCATATGCAGATGGCCGGCTCGGCTCGATAAAAGGCGTGTCATGACTGTCTTGACTGTTGGACTATCCAATCACATTCGAACTGCATATGTATTAACTATAATAATCTGCATAGACATCAAATGTATGTACGGTGCGAAATATTCGTCATAACTACCTGAGTATCCACCGGAATACGATTCAGGAATGGCATGATTATTATAACATCCATGATAATTAGGAGAACGTTGATACATGTGATATTCAGACTGTCCACCGTATGTATCGTCCCCCCTCCTCTGATCTTCAAGTTAATGTTGTCTATCATGATCTCTATACACATACAAATGTGTTGTATCATAAGAATGGTCCACACTTCTCTTAGTATAGCGATCGTATTCCGAAGCACCAGAACATCCATCAGTAAGACCTTGGTCATCGGGAGATGAATCATCATCGCTTTCTTACCAAGTAACTGCGTCAGATTCACTAAGTTGTGAATTGGCCGCAACTGATTGCTTCTTGTACGTTCAGCTTCCGCAAGCGCTTCATCCAACCAAGAATTGTCTTTGTTATCGAGCTCTCTGACTTTTGTCTCCCTGATCCAACAATGGATCATCCTCATGAAAAATCTGATCCAAGTCAATCAGTTGGTGGTATACGTTCGCACTACTCCGTGCATACCTTTGTCTCAGTCTCATATTATAATGCACATAAATCATCTTTTTAAGATGATCCATTGTTAGCCTGTTCCCGATCTTTGTGTGATGAGTGAGACGGTGGTCCATTATCATTCACAGTTAGAAGAAAAGACAGTTTGACTTAAAACACGCACAGCTAAGCGCGTATGAGTTGGAGCGTGCTCTCTCCCAGTGCTTAATCACCATTGAGCTACAAAAGTTATCTTGGTTAGAAATCATAAAGCAGTTTTGGGAAACAAGTATGTATCTAAAATTCTTATAGTTACCTAGAGTGACCTGTTGTATCGTCATATCTGCCTTTGGGTTATCCTACATGACTCCACCCATAATTACCATGCATAATTTCAAAATGTGAACGACTTCGTCGAATCATAAATCAAAATAAACATATATGAAATCTATTTACATCTCTTTCTATCTCAATTTGCTTCGAGATGTCTGGTTCCAACCTCTCGATCACAAGTATAAGTCCAACCAGCACCTCATTGTCATTTGTTGCAGTGGATGAGTACTGGAAACGAGGATTCAGAAAATAACACACAACATGAATATCTTGATGCAGCTGCTTTTTCCATCTTTTATCAATCATGTCCCACCATTCTTTGTATCCTCTTACAATATTCCTTCGAATTTCTTCTTCCACCCGGTCCATGGGCCTCGTACAGATAACTCATCTCGACCTTATCATCAATGTCGACTATTCGTAGAACTTTCACCAACGGCTCAAATATGGCGATAACATTAGAAATTTCTTCACAGAAGTCATCGCCGTAAATCAGATTATACATGTTTCCAATGGACCTATCTTTTGGTTTGAGCTTAGGAAAGTTCTCGGACCATTCTCATAAGATGATCATCTCGATGCACGTACAGAGAGTCCAAAGTAATAAAATAGGTTGCAAATCTTATGATCATAGGCCTGATCAAATCTTTTCCACATTTCTCTCTTCTCATCAAGCTAAGCACACATCTTTTGTTATAGATAAAGCATGTTACCATCTGACTTTGTGTGATGATATTTTTGACTTCCTCTTCTTTTTACCATATCAGACAATATCAAGTCAATACAATGCACTGCATACGAAGTCCAATACAGATGTTGTCTCTTTCGCATCAGCAACTGTCCAGATGATTTGTAATTTACTCTATTGTCGTTAACTAATTACTACTTTATGATCTCCAATTATTTCTACATATATGTCCATAAGTTCGAATATGTATAAAACGTTTTAGATGTGGTCGGTTGCATCCATCGAGTTCAGAAACACTGCCCCATAGGTTGAATACACAAGAAAATTAATTATCTTTTTTCTGTTTTATGTTGTCCAACCATCACACATCAGTGTGCAACCATACTCATCCTAATGACGATGAAAAGTTTCAACATATGTTTTGCTCTCTTCAAGCTTCATGTCCAAATTTGTATATGACAGCTCACATGCAGTGGGTGGAGCAACGCCACGACCCGCTTCTGCAATAGCATCTACAATGGTCTTGTAATATGGACTATTTGCTATATGTCATGAAATGTGGTTGAAGTAAAAAAAATTGACAACAGTTCTACCGACAAAAGACTTGGTATTTTTCATGAATGAATTCTTTATGTTGACTGGGAATTACCCTTCTTCGTTAAAGAAAAAGGGTCGACACCGGGTTTGAGAACACCAGCCGGCCTATCGGTAGGTTCAACATCGCGAGCAGAACCACACGCAAACATACCGACAATTCTGCCAGCACGACTAACCGATCTAACTAGCCCAAAGACCCCAGAAGATCATGCTCACATCCTTCTGCTCTCACGCCTAATCTCTTCTTCGGCAAGTTCTTGCCTACTTGCTTTAAGAGCTTTTCTAAGGTATCTCGCTTCCTTGGTATCATCATCATCATCCTTATCTGAGTCATCTGAGATTGCCTCAATAGGCGTTGCCATTAACTCCTGATCCTCTTCTTCTCAAATCTGGCATTTATCCTTTCTTTTCTCTTCTCAAATACATGTGCATTAATCTCTTCATGCACTTCTTTTGATGCTTCGGAGCATGTCATCACATCCCTGAAAAAATTCGCAAAATGTTCAGTAAGACGAGTCACGCATCCATGCATTTCTTTAAGGCAATAGTTGCAGCTTATATGTCTATGCTTGTTTCTGATCATTTTACAATGAGGCCACGCAATATCCAGCACCTTCTCCTTTGGAATTCTTCGAGACATTTTAATTACTTTTTATAATTGAAGTCAACATATAACGTGGTAAATTGTAGTGAAAAATCCAAACAGTTATAGTGCAAAATATTAAAAATTATAGAAAAGAACTTGTCCGAATAGTATGGCAAACTTTACAAAACTTGAAAGCATGTAAGAAATTTGTACAAATAGTATGACAAACTTATACGAATAGTATAACAACCTTGTAAACTTGTCCAAATCATATGGCAAACTTGCATAAATAGCATCGCAAACTTCTAAATATTTTCTTTTTTTAAATACCTCTAATAGAGAATGATAGAAAATTATTTTACTTTTTTATTTAAATGTGTTCATATTTGATGCAATATAGAATTTTTATTACCGGAAATTTTAGTAGAAAGTACTTATATAATTTCTAAAATGTTAGTTTCTAAATTTCTGACCTTTTTTGTTCCAACTTAACATTAATAGATAATTTTTTTAGAAATTTTTACGAGTTATTAACTATATTTTTTGTAATCATGCATTAATTTCTAAACTTTTTATATGTTTTTAAAAATTTATAATTAACTTTTTTACATAAATGAGTTAATACTTGGTATAATGGATAGCATGTAATATTAACATGTAATGTAAGACAATAATATCATTTAATGTAAGATCAATATTATTTTTATATATGATAAATTGTTTAAATGTTATGTAAGATGATATTATTTAAATTTAATTATTTGACTTTAAATTATCTTAATGTCAAACTTTTAAATAACTTAATGGCAAACTTGTAGATAAAATGTGCATTGTGGTGGTTGGAACTCGGAGCGCCCGCTACCAATCTTTTTACTCATATAGCCATACACATTACAAGTATTTACAAGTTTGCCAACTATCTTCGCTAACGGTCTAACAAATAGAATGGCAATCTTGTAAATACTTGTAATGCGTTGAGCTAATATGTAATTTGACTCACCCTAAATTACGCATTTAACTAATAAGTTACTTCTATTTACAAGTATGCCATTCCATTTGTTAAGCTGTTAACAAATGGACTGGCATACTTGTAAATAAAGCTAAAAGCATGGGCATTTTATTATGCTAAGTCTAGCTCAAAAAATTTCTAACCTCTTGAGATTGCCGATTCCTTCGATGAGTTTTGATGGCTATTTCACTTCACCCTTAAAAATTAAAACCCTGGGGCCCCTCGCCGCTTCTCTTTTCCGCTAAAAAGCCCCAGCTCTTGGCAGCATCGACGCTTCTCTTTCCAAAAACGGCAATGATCTCATGTGCTTCTTTTAGCCTGAGTCATGGATGTAGATGATCTCGAATGATCTGTTAGACGGAGGTGATTGACGTAGCTATTCGAATGAGGTGATCAAAGGATCGAAGCAACTCGACAGCTCGATTCTCTTCTTCGATCGATTCTGTAACCTGAGCCGACGATAGTAGTATCCCCCTCTCAAGATAAGCTTTCTTTCTTTGTTCCTACTCTCTTGAACTATTGAATGATTCAATCAAATTTTTTTGCTGAAGAATGCTCTCCTCTTCTCCTTTTATAGATGTTTTTGACTTTTTCTCACCGTGCATTCACAGATTTCTCTGTGCACTCACGAATGTGCACTCACGAATTTTCTCTGTATACTCACAGATTGTATAATCCCTCTTTCGTCTTCTTCTTCTATTGTTTCCCATCAAAACCATATGGTTTCGGAGGATACCAATTTTACAGAGTTGCTTCGGCACCGTTGCCGTCAAAACTGAGACGATACGGCCGATACCCACTGGTATCGGCCGATACCTCAAAAGTTTGATCAAAATGAATGGTTCCATTTGTCGAAAAAAAAGGGCTAACTGATGCTTATATTCGTCTTTGTGTGTGTGAGCAATGTGTATGAGCAATATAAGGATGAAATTTTCTTCTTGGGTCGCTCATGACCCCCAACCTCTGCTCATTTTTTCGACGATCGGATCCGTTCAGTTTGTTCTTCAGTTTCTAAAAACCTAACCTATCAATTTGAGGTTAACCATAGGGGTTTAAATCCTTCATCTAACAATTGTAAAAAGTTCTATTGCGGTGAAACCGTTAAAATACGATAGATGGATGTATGAGCAAAACTCTTTGAATTCACTTGAAAATTGATGGTTTGGGATTTTAAAATATGAAGATCAAAATAAATGGCGCGGATTGATGGGAACAATAAGGGTTGGGGATTTGACGCCACCTAACATGGAAATTTCCTCCTTAGATAACTGATACACATTATTCACTATACACACACACACTAACATAACCCATGACCATATGTCACAATGCATTTAAACTATTCACTTGAAAATTTTCAAACCATTCAAAATCTCTCCCCACAAAAAATTTACAGCCACCTTCAAAATATCCCACACCTTAAATAATTTTAGTCACATTCAAACGAAAATTTAGATCCTCAGAGAATTTAGTTCACCCAAGCAATTTTAGTTCATCCTAAAATTTAGTTCTCTCCGGATTTAGTTCTTCCAAAATTTAAAATTTTAATTCCTTCCAAATTTATACATATTTAGTTCCCCAAGAAAATTGATATCTTCCCAAAAATTTTAGTTTCTCTAATAATAGTTCCCTCTTGATTTAGTTTCCCCAAAAAAAATTCCACCAAAATTTTCATAAACTGTCTTTCTATTCATTAATTTCTCAAGATTCAATCTCAGCCATCCTTCTACCCATCCTTTTGTCTTAGTCAGCAACCATATTCAAAAATATCCATCAATTGTATAATAGATATATGGGAGTAATGGGTATCATACGACATGAAGCTAAGCCTCATATGTGATCTCTAAAACTCCACTATCCGCCTTTTTAATGATCGAAACTGTTCATGTTGATCTACTTATTCTAAAACCCTAAAAACTAAATATCGAGTGAACACGAGGGGTTTTAAAAACAAAGATACTCTGATACAAGGATGATAAGCACGACAACACTTAAACTAATTCTGAAAAGTATACTTAAAACAAAAGCAACATGTCTAATACATGAGTCCAACATGCGTGTTGTGTGTTTAACAACTGTCCGTCACAACAGGACCTGATGATTGAAATGTCCATGTGTCATTTTATGTCATCCTGGAAAAATGCCATAAATTGGTGGTACTAATAGTATGGTAATGAGGGGATCCTTCCACTTTATCATTCATGAGATGTGTCTTATTAAAAATGCAAGACACATTGATACAAGATAAGAAAGGATCATGCAGCACAGGAATTTAGATTTGTAATGGTTTTTCAGTCCACCTTATGGCCAAAAAAACTGATGAAAATACAAATCAAATTCGTTCGGCTATACTTTGTTAACAAACTGACATCATTTCAGAGTGAATTCTAGCAATGCAAATCTTCCCAGGTATGTGCTTATTCACTAGCAATGCAAATCTTCCCAGGTATGTGTTTGACAAGCACACTCCAACACCCCCCCCCCCCCCCCCCACCCGCTCTTCCCGAAAAGAATTTTTACCAGAAGCCAGCCCATACCAAACCACAATGATCCATGCTAGTACAAAATATGCTTTAACATAAACAAAATTGTGTGTTGGAAATTATGTCCTCCCAGTTATATTGAATTCCATGGAAACCAAAGAAGAAAGTATACGTTGTAGCTTTTAATGTTTATAGTAAAAATATAAACCATCACTCTTAAAGTGTAAAACAAGCATATGAGCCATTGATCGACAAATATATCTACCAAAAGACCTCCCTTGATAAGGACTTCTAGGCTCAACCTGTGTTTTTTTACAATAAAAATGACTAAATTATGTAGGATTGCTGCTTGTAATTTATGGATAACTTAAATAAGATTCTTTCATTGGCATTGTTTAATACTTAATCCTTGAGAAACCAGGAACAAAATGAACAGACTATATTTAAGCAGTCCAATGTTTAACCAAACAAATGCAGATTTAAAGCATCAAAGCAAGGGGAAAGCTCGTAGAAACAAACCTGAAACCCCATGAAATCTGACTTCACCTCCCTGTCAAAAGCCAACTTCGCAAGCTTCCTGGCAAACTGCTCGGTCTCCAATGGATCAATATCTATACAAACCAACCTCTCCCCGCACCTCGGGCAAACCCCGTCCCCCGCCATCTCACTCCGTCCCACGCTCCACCTCCCCTTCCCCAACCATCCCATCCCGTGCCACCCTCCCCCTCCTTTCACCACCCCCTCAGTCACCTCCCCTTCATCCCACACCTCCTTCCCCACGCCTTCAGCCGCTTTCGACCCGAACCAATCCTCAACAGCCTCCGCAGTCTCCTCGTTCACTTTCCGAACCAAACTCCGAATCCGATGCAAGATTCTATAAACCTCCCCCCCTTTCTGGACCTTAGCACAAACCCTCAACAAAGCTCTAAGCTCGGGCTCCTCAGGCACGACCCCATTGGCATACATATGGGCTTCGACCTCCCGGGCCTTGTCGAAGTCCCCACTGTCACAGAATCCAAAAAGCGCGGGACCATAAGACCGGAGCTTCGGGGGGATGGAGGCGGCCGCCATCTGGCCGACGAACTCAAAGGCCAAGTCAGGATTGTTATCGTTGGAAGCGAGCCGGGCGAGGGAGGTGAAGGTGGCCTCGTTGGGCAAAACCTTATCGGCGAGCATTTGCCTGTAGATCTCGAATCCGCGAGAGGATTGCTGAGGGGAGAGGGAGCAGAGGTACAGGAGAGAGTTGTAGTGGCTGAGGGAGAGAGGGATTGAGTCTTTGAGGGCGGCGTCGAAGAGGCGGAGGGCCTCGGGGAGGTCCTGATTGCGGGAGCAGATGCCGATCTTGTGGCGGAGGACGTTCTCGGGGGCATCGCGGCGAGCCTTCTTTGCAGATCGGCTGGTGTTATGGTTTGGGGGGCTAGGGTTAGGGTTTTGAGGGGGGACGGAGGTCATGGGGCGACGATGAGGTTTGTGTCCGGTTTTGGGGTTAGGGTGTTTGAGGTCATGCCTGATAGAAGAGGAAGAGAAAGAAGTAGGAGATAATAATGTGAGAGAGAAGGAGCGTCGGCGAGCATGATGACGATGATGACGGAAGGAGGAGAGAGGTTTAGAGAGGAGAGAAGAATGGCGGCGGATAAGAATAGATGAGCATGGGAGGAGAGAGCCCGCCAAAGGCATCTATGGGAGCGATTGGAATGGACGAAAATTGGGCGCAGAGCCGGTTCCGGGCTTCGACCCCGTACCATATAAAATAACAGTGTCGTTGTTTCTGGGCGATGGCAACCGGGTCGATTCGGGTCTGATACCCGTTTAAAGGTCAACCTGAATCCAGCCTTGGTATACAGTGTGGGCAGGAGAAACTGAAACCCATACCCGACTCAGATGAAATTCAGTCACACCAGCCCACCCCACTTTTCTGATGGGTTGGGTTCGTGCCATGTATGTGCAATGTTTTGTTTTGGGCTCGTGTTTGAGTTTGGGCATTGCAGTTGTAACGCCCGTCTGACATGCTCGAGCTCTGACAACCTGTCTACGAGCGCCTCATTGGGATCAATTTGTCCATCCGATATGACCGATCGACAGCTGTAGCGCCCATGGGCAGAGATCAATGCATGGCAATCCAAATCGAAGACCGAGAACGTATCCCTCGGATCATCAAGGGCCTCGGTTGGGATCGACCTTGACGGCGTTGAGATCGATGAACTCGTCGATGCTGATGCAATCGTTGGTATCGGAGTTTGGCCTCTGCATCATGCATGCAATGTTGATTGCAGAGGCCGGGTGGCCGACGGATTCAACGATGGTAGCAAGCTCCGGCATCACGATCTGTCCGTCGCTTTTGGAGCCAAACTTACCAAAGACGTACTTGAGCTCAGATGTGGCAGTGGCGGTGGTAGACGATGGTGACGAGGTGGTGGATCCTGATGAAGAAAGGAAACAGATTATTTATATATATTTATATCAATGTGAGAGATAGTGAGAGAGACATATGACATAAGCCACACGTCATCCTCAAAAACCCCATCCTCCCTTGTTTTGGTGTGTTTTCTCACCACATATATTGCTGAAGGATGATCTGAAGGATGCCGCTGACGTGGAGGATGCGGACAGCCTTCGGGGCGCTAGACGAGCTAACTTTGAGCTGAAGGGACTCTTTGGGCCGAGCAATGGATGTCGGACCGAGCCGTGGACGAGCCATCTCACTAGCTATCTACATCACATGATTTGGTTTCTGATCAAATCCCCTCCGATACTTAAGTTAGTAGGTGATTAAGTAAGGCTCGGTGGAACTATTGGGAGATCGTCCGCTAGTTCTGGGCCGAGCTATAAAGAGGAATACAGTGTTTGGTGGAGCAGATTGTGTATAGGAATACCTGAGTGTCAGATCTTAAAGATTCGTACATTCCTCATTGTTCGTGGGATTATTCATAGGCGATGGTTTTGTCAACGCCATCTGTCTATAATGCTCATGCATTTACCGTGTGTTAAGGCCAAAAATGACCGAGACAGTTGTCAAGCTGACGTGGGCCCTTCGGGCTGAGTTGGAGCCTCGTCAGCGAATGAAGTAGGACCCTAGGGTGGAAGACCTTGGGTCGGATGATGGATGTAGATGATGATGCGGTGCTCGATCGACCCTTGGATAGCCGAGGCGTCGATCTCGAGGCTAGGAAGCTTGGAAACGACCCTTGCGAAAGATGGCGGTTCGTCGATCTACACCACAGAGACACGTTAGGGGGTCGGATCTGGGTCCCGACCCGAATCCCCTCTGATGCTTAAGTTAGTATGGGAACTTAAGAATGAGAGGGAGCTTGGAGCAGCTGAGATCGACCCACGGAGATTCGTCTCAGGTCTTGCAAGCTCTATAATGTAAGAAGTATCAGCTGAGAAAGTAGAGTTTTATGTCTTAGACCTCGTACCTTGGAATTGGAATCCCTTTACCTTTTTTCCTTTCGTCTATTTATAGGCAGTTCCCTTTTGATTGTATGTGACCGTCCCCCATTGATTCGGGCACGATCTCCTCTGGGATTCGAGATAACGGCTACCCATTTAATCGGCCCTATTAATCTCCCCTTGAATATCGGCGAGGGTCTAACGATCGGGTGGGCCGTTCGCTTGACTCGGCAATACCTCGCTCTGGGCGACGGGTATCGGGCTGTTGGCACCATTTGGGTCGGTACGCGGATTTTTCACCCGGAACCGTACCTGCCACTAACAATGGCCCCCATCATTCGTTCCTTAGAAACTGAGCTGATTGAGACCAAGTGATGTGTAATCTCCTTAAATACGCACGGTTTTCGAAGCATTTGATTTGATTTATGCCGCCGAAACTTTTTCATCTTTGAATTGATCTCCGCCGCTTCTTATGACTGGCTTCGGACACGTGTCGTCCATCGACCATCAGTCGGTTGAATTCCTTCGTATAAAAAAGAAAAGCGAGGAATAAGAAGAGATCTTTCTGTTTCGCCTTCTTCCTTGTTTCGAAAGCTTGAATCTGCCGCTGCCTACTCCGGAGATTGCTTGTTCTTCCTAAGGTACTCTTTCCGATTGACCTTGAATCTTTTTTAGATCCCTTAGGTATGTTCGCTCCTGTCATAATGAAGGAGCCGTCCTACGAGGAGCTCATGACGTGCCTTCGGCCCCCTCGATGTGAGGAGGTTCCTGGAAAGGGGAAAGGGGTTTGGATCGAACCAAACCTTTCCATTCGTCGAAGGGATCTGAGCTTGAAGGTTCCTGGAGTTGTCTTAGAGATGGCCCCTAGGTTCTCCCTCGATCTAACCGCAGAGGTCTGGCGAGGTTGTCTCTGCCGTCCTTTCAGGGTTAGGGTACCTAATTCGGATGAGAGAGTGTGTTTTCCACGGAAGAATGAGGTTGGGGTGTATCTTAAATCTTTTCGCGTAGGACTTTGGTTCCCTCTTCATCCCTTCATTGTAGAGGTTCTGTGCTCTTCGGAGCTTTCCATTTGTCGATTCGCTCCCCAAGCTTTTCCCCCCTTAGTTGGCTTCATCTTGCTTTGTGAGCTCTGTGGGGTTCGACCATCCCCTGGACTATTCAAGTATTTCTTCCATATAATACCCGACCCTCGCCAAGTGTGGTACCATATCGTTGCTCGCCCGGTAGTGAGGCTTATAAACGACCTTCCGATTTCCGACCCTGGGTGGAAAGACACCTTTGTGTTTGTCGTCCTTCCCGACCTGGGACCAATGCTCAATAGTTGGAGTTCTCCGCATCCTGAGCTAGCTGAAGAGTCCCGATTATCATTAGATGAGGTCAAATCCAGGTTGTTGCCGAGCGAGGCTGAGGCGGCAAGGCTTCTTCTGGGTCGACCAAGGCGAGAGAGGTCGACTCAGTATCTGCTGGATGGGCATAAGTTGAAGACCCCTTTGTGGAGCCCCGGGTAATGTATTTCGACTATATGTCTTCATCTTCGCCACTCACGATAATTATATCTGTTGTCTACAGATATGACTAACGGAAACCGCCGGAGTGGTGATTCTGGAATGGACCGAGTTTGGAGGGAGCAACGGAAGTAAAAGAGGAGCGTCGAAAGGTCAAGCATTTGTGCTGAAAGGTCGAGCGCTCGTGTTGAGGGGTCGAGCTCTTGATATCCCCTTCCAATCAACCAAAGCTCTTCTTCTGAGGGGGTGAGGTTAGGCAGACCTCGAGGCCTTCTTCTCGTGCCCCCTCAAGAGAGGCCTCGAGTCATGCCCCCGTGCGGACTGCTGTGCACCGTGCCTCTGTTGTTGTCTCAGAACTGCTGGTGGTGGACGTCGTCGATGCTGTCGACGTTGCTGAGCCGACCGAAGCCGTCGAACAGAAGAGGGGGATGCCCTCCCATGGGGAGGAGGAGCCAGGAAAAAGGAGGCGAGTAGAGGAGGAGGATCCTCTCCCTTCGCCCATGGAAAAGGGTATGGGGGTCGCCCCTCTCGAGTCTCAAGGGGTGATCGAGACTTCTTCGGCGTCCCAGGCTCCCGTGATGCCCCTTCTGTATGTGTGGCCTGCGGGCGGTATTGTGTCGCCCGTTCCTTTGGTCGGCCGATCCTTACGGAGTTTGATCGAGCTCTACTGCTCAATCAAATTTCGTCTCACTCCTCAGGGCCTGTTCAGGGTGACTTTTACCAACCTTCCTTCGCCGTTGGGAGTGAGGAGTCGGCCCTGTTGGACTTTGGGACGAAGGCTCGATTGGTGAAGAACTCGATTCTCCCTAGGGATCTGGAGCTTCTTCAGAGGTTGGATCTTGAAAGGGTGGCCAACTTCTTTGTGGGAAGCGGATACCAAGTACGTCGTCTACCTCCTGTCTATTGACGACCGAGTTAGCCATCCCTGACTAGTCTTTTTTGCAGACGTCCGTTCTCGACGCCGTGCTACGTCGTTAAGCTGTCGACTTGATCGAAGGAGTTTGACGGGTGGCAGACGCAGAGTGCAAGGCATTCAAGCTCGAGGCTCGGACGAAAAAGGCAAAGGAGGACCTGGAGAAAGCCCTTGTGGCTAAGGCGGCAGCTGAGTGGGCGGCTGTAGAGGCTAAGAACAGTCTCTCGTCCATGTTGGACCTCCGCAAGTCTGTCGAGCTCCAGTGGAGGACGGAGAAGGCTTGGCTCGAGGCAGAGCTCGACGCTTTTAAGAAGGAAGCAATCGAGCTTCGAGCCAAAGCTTCTGACTCCGAGAGGTGGGCGGAGGCTTGCAAGGCAGAGGCCGCTGAGTTTCAGGCCAAAATCGTGGAGCTCGAGGAGGCCGCTGCGATGGAGAAGGCGAAGCTCACGGCAAGGTTTACAAAGGCAATGGAAGCTTTCTCCAACGTATTTGCACCCGGAGGCGCTCCTCCTCCCTCTTAGGACGGCAGGCCTCAGTTTAGTCTTCTTGCAATTTTTCTGTTTTCATTACTTTTCCATTTGAAATGAAAATAAATGAAAACTTTTTGCAACTTTCACGTACGTCCTTTACTTGAATATATGCATGTGTATGGCTCCTCAACGACTCAACTTCCAGTTATCTTAGAGATCGATGATAAGTCAGGTCATTGACAAGTTAAGCGCATTCACTAGATTGAATACAACCCTTTAGACCATAAATCGCGCTTCGATTAGTAGCAAGGGGCAATGCCCCTTAGAGTCAACGAAAGTCAGGGATCGTTCGGTGGCGAGAGGCGAAGCCCCTTCGACTACAGACGACGATCGTCGTGGGTCGTTCAGTGGCGAGGGGCGATCCCTCGACTTACGGCTAACGACTAGGGTCGTTTGGTGGCGAGGGGCGAGGCCCCTTCGACTTACGACCGACGACCATCGTGGGTCGTTCGGTGGCGAGGGGCGAGGCCCCTTCGACTTACTACCGACGACCGTCGTGGGTCGTTCAGTGGCGAAAGGCGATCCATCGGCTTACGGTTGACGACTAAGTTCGTTCGGTGGCGAGGGGCGAGACCCCTTCTGTTGGGGGATATGCCCTCAGATCATTTGTATTTGATGCAAATGATAATTTAAGCTTAGATAAGGACTAATTTGCATATGATGCAAAAAGAGATTAAATGTGTCTTAAATTGTTTAAGACTATATTTAATTAAATAAACGCAAGAAAAATATTACATGCATGACGGGATCGTCCCGCTCTAGACACAGGTTCAAACCGTGTCGAAAACGGAGTCTAAACGAGCCCAAAAAGACTATTTAAAAGTGTTTTAACTAGAAGCCCAAACCAGGCCCAAAGCTGTTTTGTTGTTTGAGAAACAAACAAAAAAAAGTTTTTTTTTAAACGCTGTTAGCTCGGCCCATAGGGCCGGGAGTTGTCTGGCACCCTTTTTTAGGGGCGCCAGTGTAAACGCTGGCACGTGCCAGCAAGGCGCCTGCAAGGCTGGCGTGCGCCAGGATGTTAGGGCACACTCCGTGTGCCCCATAGCAGGGTTCAGAACCCTAGGTGCCTTTTTCTCTTTGACGGCTGCCTGTATTTGCGAAATACAATGTTTGGGCTGATCTTTGGACGATCAATTGGAGGGTCAAACGGACTTGGATTGACAAGCCGTTTTTTTCCTATGCGTTCACCGTTGAACGCCATTCGAATTGATAGGTTGTATCAATCATGAAGCTCAACGGCGAGGGAGTTAAAATTCACGAAAGTTTGGCCTTTGTGAAAGGCAAACTAAATTGAATTGATTAACTCCAAATTTAGTCACACATCAGATTTTGAGTAAAGGGGAGCGGTCAGCCTATATAAATTAGGGCCTGCTCCCCTCCTCAAAATTTGTCCCAAGCTCAAGATCTGAGTGGCTCCTGTAAATGTTGGAGCACGCTCGGATTGAAGCTTAAATTAATTCTTCTTCTCCATATATTTCTGCCTTACTCCTGAAGGGCTCTAGCAAAGCCACGAAGGAGTTCGGATTCGGATCCGAAATCTTGGCGAAAGCTTTCACTCGCGTGAAACTTTCTTCGGCGCGTGGTTGGCTCGGCGACACGAGAATTGCTCGCCTCGGGACGCGGAGCGGTTCGAGGAGCGATTTGAGGAGCAGCTCGGCATGGGACGGGAAGCGGCTCGGAAAACGGTGCGGAACATCTTGCCTGCCCCAGGGCAAGATTCCGAGTATGTGTTTTATAAGCATTAGTTTAATTTAATCGCAGTAGGTTAGTTCCTTCTTGGGATGGTCAGATCCATCCCGAGTCGGCATAGATCTTGGCTAAGGGTCTTGTACCTTATGGCTAAGTTAAAAATTTTAACTGCATGTTAATTAGATTAACTTGTTTATTCCTCCGCTGCATTTTTTTGCTTTCGTGTTCCGTCCAACTTAGGACAGGCACGGATTTTAGCCCTTAGGGTCCGCCAAAACCCTTCAGTGGTATCAGAGCCATGTCTGTATGCTGATTTAGGACTGGGATTAATTAATTGAAATTTTTTTAAAATAAATTTACAATGTTTTAAGTTATGAGATAATGTTTAAAATATTTTTAGATGCTTTTTAAAATGTTTTTAAAATTTATGTGATATTTTTAAAAAAGGATGATTTTAAAAGCCCAAAAATTTATGCGATAAGTTTAAAGTGATTTTAGATGATTAAAAATTTTATATGATAAATTTTTAAGCATGAAATTTTTTTAATGCTGTTTTAAATTTATGTGATAATTTTAAAAACTGATTTTAAAGACTTTGAAACTTTATGCGATAAATTTTTTAGTAGCATGTATATCATATGATCCTTTTAAAACTATTGTATTTTTATGAGATAAAAATTAAAATGTTTTAAATTCATTATTTTAAATTTAAATGTTAAATTTAAGAAATGCATACAAAAATGTTTATTAGATAAATGATTTTATATTTAATTGTTAAATGGTAGGACACTCTTTTTATGTGTTAAAATTAGTGTAACTTTATGTTAATGGCTATGTCATCTTGTCCCTTATTTGATAACACAAGACAACCCTTTAGGTTAGCCATTAAGAAATCATTAAAATTTATTAATTGAATTTTAATAACATGTTATGTTTTAATAAAACATTTAACAACCCTTTAAGACCTAATTCCTGATTAGGGTGGTCCCTTTAATGAAAATTTTAATTCTAATTGTTATGTAATTAATTCTCATTAAAGGATTTCGCTTTTAGCGTTGTTAATAAATTTATTAAAATCCTAATATCGATTAGGATAGCACGTGAATCTTATAGTTGATAAGGATTTAATAAAAGTTATTAAACAAATCCTAAAATTTTGAATTTAAGGATTCAACTAGTTGATAGGATTAATTAGTTGTTAATAAAAGCCTTTTAGTCTATGGCACGCATATAAAAATGACAAGCTTCATTCAATGGACCATGATCCAGTCAATGTGCTTGGCTAAGTTTGTTGGATCACCCTAGCTAGTCTAATTAATAAGTGATCCTGTCTTAGTCAATTCACTGACTGTGTTCCGCTGGACCGTAATGACGTGAATCATGATTATATGACACCCTAGACTATATCTAAGTCAAATACGTTAATAATCTTCTTCAAGATTAGTTTTATCCCTCCTTGTTTTAGGGGTTGGCAACTACAAGACTCGTGTTACAGTGTTGAGCTACACTCAAGCTGTGACATGGCAATCTTATAGAAACCAATTTCTTAAACACATATGACGTAGTCTAAGACCTGAACCAAACCGACGGGTCGTGAATACACTGTGCGCTGGGGCAAGTCAAGCTAGATGCGAAAACAAAGGTCCGACTAGACTGGTCATTGTGATTTGGATGAGGACACTCATGATCACAAATGGCTATGGGTAAAACCAATAAGATGGTCATATCTAATATGATCGATGAAGAGTCATCTTCCGATCGCAGAGTCAAGCAACTTGTTGAGCTACACTCAAGGTTGTTAGGCTCAGGTGAGTGGACCTCTTACCCATTAATTTAATTTGATTAAATCATTCATTATTAAAGCTTAAAATGATCGTAAAAATAGTGGGAGGATATAGATAGATAAAAGCCATTCTACCTATATTTAATATTGAACATATGCTAAACTAGGGCAAGACTATGTTTTACCGATGGAATAAAAATATAATATTTTAATGGAATAAGTTAACTGGTCAAATAGGTTGATTAATTGAATATCAAGTTAAATTCCAATTGATAGAATTAAACTATATTCTCGTTGACATTAAAATGACCTTCTAAAGAACAGACTTAAGAAATATGATTTCATTAAGTTCTGGGTCCAATAAATAAATTCACGCTACATGTCACTCGCCTCTATAGGGGCAGCTTGAACATATAGGATATTCGAAGTATGTTTCTCCCTACAACTCCCTACAACTTGTTGAGCTACACTCAAGTTTGTATGGAAAAACAATTTTGATCCGCAAAGTTCGAGAAAAATATTTGAGTCGAATACGAGTGCATGAGCAGTGCAAGACTATGCATCCCGATCGGATCTTGAGACGAGCAACTTGTTGAGCTACACTCAAGGTTGCAAAGCTCAAGCGTTTGGATACATGAGATGCTTACATAGCTATTCATTTATGTTGGGCTACTTAATATCTAAATGTGATCTAGAAAAGGAAGAAGGCACTCCGGAAAGTCAACCGAGTTAAATAGTTTAATTTATCATTAGTAAAGGCATAAGTAGGAGGGAATGATTTAATAGTTATTGTTATACAAAGGTTAACACATTTTGACGAATGTCGTCACATTGCTTCTAAAGCAATGAGTAATATGTATAACGATAATATATATATATACTAGTCATACCCCGTGCCCGCGGGCACGGTTCAGTTAAGATTTTCCCCCGCAAAATTTTTATTCCCCAAAAAAATTATTTCTGCAGCCAAATTTAAAAGAACAACAAATTAGCGTAAAAATACAAAAGAATGTAGTGGCACAAAAACTTTCATTGAAATTGGCAATACTGCATTTCTTTGAAATTTTAACTTATCAAACTGTGAAATTAACAGCCAAATGTACACCAAAATCCAATTGGCAACTGTGAAAATCCAATTGGCAACTGTGAAAATCCAATTGGCAAACAAAATATTTCATTCAAATTTTGTTTTCATTTTTGACATATCAAACTGTGAAAATCATATTTTGGTGTTCATTTGGTTTCATTCAAATTTAAACTGTGAAAATCCTTCATTGTTTCATTCATATCTGTGAAATCCCATTCAAATTGGTGGTTTCATTCATATCTGTGAAATCCCATTTAAACTGTGAAATCCTTCATTTGGTTTCATTGTGTTTCAGTTTATTCACATATGTTTCATTTGGTTTCATTTCAGTTTATTCCAAATTCCATTGTACACCAAATTCAATTAACAGGTTGATTTGGTTTGATATTATTCTGGAATGGCATTTGGTTTGTTATTATCCAGATTGGTTTGATACAAAACCAAATGGCCAGAGCTCTAATAATATTTTCAACTGTTAATTGTATGAAATGTGATATGGTTTGATATAAAATTTGCTTTTCTAATGAATGGCAATTGGTTTGATATGGAAAGGCCTAAAATATCAAACTGTGAAAATCCATATCATACTGGTTTTGATGAGTATATGGTTTTGATGAAAAATCCATACTAACTGTGGTATATGTTAAGCATATCAAACTGGTTTTGATCAAATCTCTACATCATTGAAAATCCATACTGCTTGATGTACTTACTGTCATATCAAACTCTTAAATTTCATAATTTCATAATATCAATCCATCTCAAACTGGTTTTGATGAAAATCCATACTGCCTAGGGTATATGGTTTTGATGAGCTTTGGACATTTACTTCCAGAATTGCCAGTTTCATTCAAAATGTATATTACATTCAAACAGTGAATATCAAACCATATAAAACTTGAATGAAATATGATTTTCACAGTTTTTTTGTAGCATATCAATACTGGAAATGAAATATGGTTTGATATTTCATTCAAGTTTGAAATAAAATTGATAGGATTTTCACAATTTGAATAAAATATACAGTTTTTTCCAGTATTGATATGCATTCAAAATTGTGAATATCAAACCAACATATGAAATCATTCAAACTGTGAATATCAAACCATATCAAACCAAAAAACACAACCTAACAAATGCAATTTCAACATTAGAATTTTTTTGCAGCAACTTCAAGTCAATTGCCTTCATATTGTACATAAATATTTCCTCAACATTTGGACACCCTGACAAAAAATTCTGTGAATCAACATTAAAGTTCAAAATTTTACATATTTCAAACAACCATTACAATCTCCATAGTCTCCTACAACAACACAAAATCAACAATCTCCTCATACTACTGTCTCGGTGATAAACACAATCAGCAACTTTAATGATAAACCACAATTACCTGTATCAATTGACATTGAAGGTATCAATTACATGAAGAAGTACATGTACGCAATGCAGTTTAACAGAGAAATCATACAAATCAAACAGTCCTTTGCCATATGTTTTTTAAGCACATAAATTGGTTTGTAGAGTAAAATATTTGCTCCAAAACATTCAGGCAAAATTGTCCCATTGATGCACATTCATCTAGTAACTTGCACTTCCCAGAAACGTCTTCTTTACCTTCTTGCCCTTTAGTTAAGATGGATGCAACAATAGGCTTTGATGCAATGAACGTAAGGGCTCATATAAGCTGTAAGCTTCAGCTCCTCCTGCAAGCTCAGTTGGGAACCCCAAGTTATTCCGCAAACTGCAAGCTTTAGCTCCTCAGGCTCAGTCTGGAATCCTTGAACCCATTTTAACATGATGATTGTGTTGTTCTCATATGTTTCAAGATTAATTTTGTATGATGCAACGTTTCCCAATTCAGTATTCCCCATGATATGACTCCCATGTTGTAATCGGCAAGCATTCCCAATGTTCTCAGCAGATCCAACGATGCAAAAAGGACCACTAACAACACCCTGCAAAAATAACAACACAAACAATGCATCAGCTACTACTTCAAAACAAATAGAGGATTGCCAAAAAGAGTACTGTTACAGGCTCATCTACTACTTCAAAACATCCGGTACTACTACAACACAAACAATGCAGTAATGTCAATTTTTTTGAGTTCAATTTCATCCAGTTCTCAAAAATTTTGAGTGCAATTTCATCAAGCTCTTAAAAATTGGTACTGTTACATGCTCAGAAGTTCACCTGTCAAAAGTTCTCAAAAATTGTTGAGAATTAAAAAGTTCACCTGTCAGAAGTTCAACTGTCAAAAGTTCTCAAAAAAAATTGAGAGCTCAAAAGTATATCCAGTACCAATTTTTGAGTTCAATTTCACCAAGCTCTCAATTTTTGACCCACATTTTTGAACTCAAAATTTGTTCACATTACTGAAATTTGATATTTTGATCACATTACTGAAAACAAAATTAATGGCATTTTGGTTATTTTTGCAGATATATCCAGATATCAAACTTAATGCAGGCATTACTGAAAACAAATTAATACCAACAGGAACAAAAAATTAATGGCAACAAATATCAAAATTAAACCAACAGATATCAAAATTAATGGCATTACTTAAAACAAATTTCACCAAGTATATCCAGATATCAAACTGGCATTTTGGTTACATGGTTACAGGTCCACTTATCAAACTTAGTTAACATGCCTACATGAACAAATTAATACCAACAAGAACAAAAAATTATGGTTACATGGTTACAGGTCCTACTTGGATATACTTGGATATACTTGGATAAGTGCCTACAGGTCCTACAATTTATATCTACAGGAACAAAATGCCAGGTTGATAACAGGACCTGTAGGCATGTTAAATTACCTACATGGTTAATGCAGGCATGTTATATCCAAGCATTTTTACAGTCCATATCCAAGTTTGAACAAAATGAGAGAGGAAAAAGGTATTAGACAAAATTAATGCATGCATTTTGTTCAAACTTGGATATACTTGCAGCATTAAGTTCAAAATTGGATATACTTGCAAATTTTTCCAGTATAATTGATTACAGGATAATGTTTGAAATCCATTCAAGTTTCAAAATTCCATATACAGGATAATGGGTGTCTTATAACCCATTCACATTCAAGTTGAGCATAGTATAGTCCATAATTCAATATCCTGTACATTCAAGTTTGAGAATACTATAGTCCATAATTCAAGTTTGAGCATATACAGGATATGGAATTATAACCCATTATCCTGGATGTTCAAACATGTAGTCCATAATTCCATTACACATTCACAGTCACATTCCGCATCCTGTACATTCAAGTTTCAAAATTCCATATACTACATAAGTTGAGCATAGTACAGTCCATATTCAAAAAAATGTTTGAAATCCAGGATAATGTGAAAATTTTGAAACTGTTAGAATTATTCCAGCATGGAATCAAAATCCAGGTTAATCCAGGCTACATGTTTGAATCCAGGCTATATGTTTCAATCCAGGCTAATCCATTCAAAAAATCGAGGCTACAAAATTTTGAATCCAGCCTACATCAAAATTTTGAATGGCTAATGAAATTTTTTGAATGGCTAATGTTTGAATACAATGAATGGCTAATCATAATTACGTTCACCCAAACATCCCCAAAAAGGAAAAAAGCAGTCTCTTCTATGGTGAAACAGTAAAAGAGCTAGAGGAGGAGAGCATCATTCATGGGAAACCATCAAGATTTCCTCAAAAAGTTGAATTTGTTGAATGGCAAACCTACAAAATTTTGAATGGCAAACCATAAGATGTTGATCATCACATACCGGCTCACAATTCTCTTCTTAGGATTTACATCAAACACCTTCCAGTCACTCCATGGAACTGTAGGAAAGATTACAAATGACCTATAAGATTTTGAATTATTCATCCAACTCATCATAATGTTTTTGAATACGAAGTCAGATGCAATGCTAGTCGGAGATCCTAGCCATTGTGAGCGTGCAGTTCTTCACATTCAAGCCTAAGAAGTCCCCTTCGTCGGTGCTGCCCCGAGACTCCCAATGCTGATGCTTCTTATATTGGAGATGCACTCATCTCCAGTTTTTGATCGTCGGTCTGATGAAGATGCATGCATGTGCTTGCAGTGAGGGTAGTGATGTGTATGTCGCTAAGGGTCTACTGCGGCATCATATCAGGCTTCTAGATGTCTCGCGATGCTGTAGAAGGGAACGGTGAAGATGTGAATTCACAGATCCTGCAACCGAGTAGATCATATCCTTCAACATGTAATAACCAATGGAAATTGTAACATACCTGAAGCATCCCATTCCAGCTGCAAGAAGATTATTCAATTCCTCAAGAAGATTAGTCTTCCAATTTTTTTTGGGGGGGAGGTAGAGAGAGTGCTCAAGACATGTATATTGCATACAAATCAAGAAAACTAAATGTGAGCCTAGGAAGCATGGCATGACACTATGTACATGACAGAATACAACAATCCCACAAATGAATTCTAAAGTTATAGGAATTCACATGTCAACCCAAGGAAATATGCACAGTTTCAAATTTCAATGTAAAGCTTATAGAACTAACGTTGTCTTGCTTCATTTTCTTCTTTTAAAGTAAGAACCAATCTCTTAATGCAGGACAGATACACTAACCCTCAAGGTCAGTGTACATAACTTCGTTCCTAAGAGTGATAATGTCTTTTAAGTCATCTGTCCAGTATTAGCATAGTTTCTACCTTTGTCTTCACATTAGCTGGGAAGTATAGTAATTAAAATTTTGAAAAAAATTTCCAAAGAAAAGATCATCGACTATGAAAATGGTTCACAAATAACCCAAGTTTGTAATGGCACATATTTGGGGAAATTATTACATCTTCTATAAGTGTCATTATTGAACAAACCTGAATTCATAAACATAATATTTTTAAAAAGCAACATAATATCATAAGCAATCATGTAAAAAATAACGGGAGGATGATACTCATGAATTTATAATTTTCTCCATAGTCAGCATTGCCTCCATAAAACACCAGCCTCAAAAAATGATATAGATACAACGGTGTTAGTTTCAAGCATCTAAGAAATTAATGTGTTGAAGCGCCAAAGGGTTAGTTTCAATCTGCTCTTGCCATTATCAGCCTAAAGGGTTGAAGCGCCAAAGGGTGGACAGAAGTCTTGTTCAAATAAGGAGATTATTCCTACATCAATATGATGCTAAGATATCATTGTTAGGTGAAGTTGCATGAGCCAGATGCCTGCAACATCCACACTGTTATCTGATAAGAGACATGCATATTAGCAAGCTATCACCATATTTCCTTCTTCAAATAACAGATGATTGACATCTTCATATTTACCTTGCTTAAACGGAAAGTTCTCTAACTGCATATGCCCATTTAAGTAAAGGCCAGCAATTCACAATCCTTAATTTCACTCTCTCAAAGACACGTTCAAGCAAGGGATAGTGTTATGACAGTTTTGCTACAAAGTAGTACTGTTTCATCTTTTAGTCTGTAGGATATGCGCAAGAATAATACTTCAAATAATGGCATCAGTTTCCCAGAATTTCAGCTCACACATAATTCATGTCTGATATGATGGCATGCTGCCATGCTCAATGTTTAGCATGAAAATATTATTGATATTAATAATCACAATATAAGGACTCATAACATGTCTCAGCCAAAAGGAACACTTCAAATCATTCAATTACCCCATCTCATAATGAAATCTGTAACATGCTCTATACTGTGAATGATATTACAATATGCTTCATCTCTCAATCCTGGGCTCTACAGATACCCGCAGCACTTATGCCCGTATCTTCTAAATATCTTGTTAGTTTATGAGTAATGATGTCGGTATGCACTTCTTTACAAAACAATTTACATGGAATTTACTCACAATATCCTCATATCAACTCTTTGCCCATAAGACAAACAAATCATTCATATTTCCACATTTCCATTATGATATGCTACTGATAACTGTCAGTTTAATAAATTCACACATGTAATTAAAAATAGCAAAAGAAGTAAATTAAAACATAATAAAGAATTCATAACAAAACTTAATAACAGTAATTTGAATTTTAAAAATAAAAAAGAATAGCACAATAACATACTACCTTTGCCTTTTTCATAACAAAATTTATTATGCACTTGGATGTGTATATATTCAGTTAACTTCAAAATCAAAATTTTCATTTAGATGAATACATATATAAACTATATCAACAACAAACACCAAACAAACAAACAAAACTAAACCAAGATCCGGTTTTTACACAACACTACCAAATTCCAACTTTGTGTAGTCATCACAACTAAACAGCAACACAAATTACCCCATTATTGGCTTCCACATGATGCTCCTCGTCAATATGACAACACATCCCAACAATATCAGAAGCCTTGGCACAGAACGGGAAGGTGAACTCCACGCGTGAATAGTCTTCCCCTACTCCTTTGACATCCTTAAACCCTAGATACATGTCTACCAACCAAAAATGCAAAGCCATAATCAAACACCCCAACCAATCGATATTAAAACTTTTGGAAAACATTGAAACTTTATTGGAGATTATGTTACCGAATTAGGATATAGTAGCATGGATTGGTGACAATTCGACGCGGCGCAGAATTGGCTCCATGAATCGCCATGCCTAAAGCACAAACTTTTTCCGTAAAAATAAGCATACAACATCTCAGAAAACAGCGAACAAAATGCTTAAAACCCCAAATGTTTGGAAAAAGAAGATATGGAGCTATTGATAATCAATGATGCATCAAATCAAGATCCTATATTTATACAACACAACCAAATTCCAACTTTAAATAGTCATCACAAACTAAAAATTAAAAAAAATACACTATTTTTTGGCTTCGCCCACCAATCCCATACAAACTCAATTCATAGGATTCTTACAGACATTATGATAACTTAGCCTTAATTGACTCAAATCAATATGAAATAACAATCAGAAAGAAACAGAATCAATTCTGCCAAACTTCAAATTCAATCTAATTCTGTACAAAATCAAATAAAATATTGAAATATAAATGATAATTATAAGGCAACTGATCAAAATTGACCTTGGCCAGCTGCTTCACTGGATTCAGATTGGGGAAGCCCTATTTCAGCTCTGTTTAACTCAAGAACAGTCCATAATGGTTCTTTGTTTCTTGCTCCATCCCTTTTTGCATCTCAATCCTGGAACATCCTCTCTGTCACCTTATAAAAAAGGTTCTCATCGGTCAGCTGCAAAAGATAACATTTTTAGTGCAAAGTTATAATTCAAAAACATTATAAACTAAGAAACTGGAGAATATACACAGATGGTACATGCATGTCATAAAATATTAGAAATAAGAAATTCATTTTAACAAATCTATACAAACTTCGTCTCCACTACATTCAATCGGATCGGTCTAATACATATCAATAGTGGCCATGCTCGTAAACTTCAGGCTAGTGGATTTGTATTATTGTCACTAATCTTGGATGGCATCATACTCGTCAAAGACCTATTCAAGAAACCAATGATTTTGCATTAACTCATTTAAATTTCAATCTCACACATTGTTTACTTATGGATAATATACATGTAACTGCAGCTAAATTTGTATTTAAATCATATGAATCTTAGTCATACATTTTCAGCATATGAACAATTAAGCTTAGCTTCACTGAATATATTACCATGATCCTACTCAGGATTTATTTGAAAACTGAACCATTTTTGTTATTTCAAATAATTAGCAAATGGGTTAGAGAGTTTCTTACATAGATTGGCCCATAATTTTCTCCATGTTAGCCTTGGGGTTCAGAGGGGCTTCCGTCAGGAGCACAGGGTGTTCCTTTGGTGCAACACGGAGCTCGCTGTAAAATGTACGATGCGAGGTCTACTCCATGTCATCCTAGTTGCTAACAATTCCATGCTCAATCGGGTACTTCAATGTGATGACACCTCTTTTGGACTGAGCTTCATCGCCACACATGCATCCTTTTGGCCCATTCCGGCCATCACACCGGTGTGGCGAGGTTGGCCAATGATGCTAGGAAATACCGCTGTAGGTACATCATCACCTGCAAACCCAGCGTTTACGATGAAAATAAAACAAAAGTTATCGGGAGGTTAGCCAACGTATGTTATTAGGTACTAAAGAATATCTGCATCCAGAGAATAATAGAGTTTACCAACCTTGACCATTCCAGTTCCATTGTGGCAGACAATAGGTTGGATATCCTCGCCATCGGCCATTTTCTACAAATCTGCAACATGAATACCATGAGATTACAAAGCTTTCTGTGAAGTACATGTTATGTATCATGAACATATACTGGGAAATTCCTCATCTCATCTTGATTTATTGCAGCCTTCTTATCTCCTCTCTTTCTCGATCCTATAATAAGAAATATGATAAGATAAGAAAAATATTTGGATTAAATCAATATTTTCAACTAAATATTATTGCTGAGGCCTTTATTAACAAAAGAAAGTAGAAATGTTTAATGAAGTTAATTCCTTGATTTTTCAAATAAATCTGAGCTGCGGTACTTATAATATGCAAGCCAGGAACTCAAATCCTAACAGTTGGATAGAAATATTATTTATTTACCTCGTCTTCCTCATCAATCACCACCAACTTAGACTTGTCAGAGTCATCTCCCCCCATTTCAGCACCATTAGCCCCACCATTCTACTTCCAATCAAACAAAAAACATATCATGATATTTTCTAGACAAATATAAAGAGCTGGGTGATGAAATATGTCTATACATTCAGGCTTCAGATATCCCAAAAACTCCTAAATGGTAGCTGAAATTTTGATTATGCATATTCCAATGATGAAGATGTAGGAAGATACCCATTCCTAAGATAGATTGTAGGAATATGCACCTGATGAATATGCACCTGTATCAAAATACATATTCCAATGATGATACAGGTGCATATTCCAATGATGAATATGCACCTGTATCAAAATTGAAATATCAGCTATCACTTGAAGATACATATCCCAATGATGAATATGCACATGGAACAACATTGAGTTCATGCATATTCCTACATCTTCATCAATTAACCAAAAGTTTGAATCCCCGATCAGTGGTTAATTGATGAAGATACAGGTGCATATTCCAACAGTTTATCGTAACCAAAATTTTGATTTTGCATCTTCATCAATTAAAAAATTTATCTTAACCAAAAATTTGAATCCCGGATCATTGGTTAATTGATGAAGATACAGGTGCATATTCCTACAGTAGATGGAGTTTTAAACTTTTGGTTAAGATGAAATCCCAAATGATACCTCATATTTCAACATGGCATTCCTACAGGTGCATAAAGTCATTGGTTAATGGAGTTCATCTTCATCAAATCTACTGATGTCATCTGAAATATCTACAGTACCTTATGTAAATAATAATCTCAATGGTCTAGGCCATTAACAACTGATCAAATGATATAACACAAACATATTTCAGATGACAAAAATTCTACTATAGATACAAAGAATTAAAGTTCTTAGACCAGTTCTACAGAATACATGACATCTTCTATTGATAATGCAATTATGACATTCCAATCACACTATGAATTAAAAAGCTTACTCAACTCTAAAATAAATAATTGGGGATCTAAACCTTTAAAAACAACATTACCAAAAGTTATCAATCAAATCCAAAGAAACCCAAGAAGCTAAACCTGAGCAACTTACGTGAAATCTATGCCCGATTCAACGATAACCGGATTCATTTTCCCCTAGATCTTCCAAATTTAATTCTTTTCATAGAAAATTCCCTTTTTTTGCAAAGGCCTGCATAGAATTAGAAAGTTTTATGTTCTAAAAATCACAATTAAAAAGTTGTAAGCACCTCAGGTACCCACTCCATCTTAATTTTATAAACCTAAGCACATCAGAAATATCAGTACAGTTTTAGTCCAAATTTCCAAATATTGCAATTAATTTTCAAATGTACAACATGATATATCAGCTCAAAAGCCTCAACAATTTCTTCTCTGATTTAAAAACACAATAAGAAAATTACCTTATAAGTAAGATCTTTAGCCATTTGCAAAATCATCAACATTCAACCATTCGGCAATATGATAGTTAATATAATAAAAATCCCACCATAAAAAATATTTTAAAACAAAATATTTTTTTAATGACTAACCATGGACATCATGATCAGGATCAGCATTAAGCTCGAGAACTGTGGCAATGACATCAGCCTCCGAGATGCCTTCGGGCAAATCGAGAACAAAAGACTTGATGCAGATCTGAGCACATGCCTTCCTTTTCATGCTCGCATAGCTCTGGGCACCTTTCAAGTTACCACAATCACCATAGTCAGTCCTAACACCTGATAAAAAAATTGAACTTAACAAAAAAACAATTTACGTGCAAAAAAGAAGCATACTTTCTACAAATCATCTTCTCTTGATTGTACTTTTTTGCAAGAGACATAAGCGATGGCTCAATAATCCCACCCCTCAGCCTCAAACCAAATCAAGCGTAGATTATAATGAAACAGAGAACATCGTAATCCTATTTTATGTAGTCGATGGTGACAATATTTATGATATTTTATTTCAGACTAAGTTAAATGATTCATATATAATATGAGATTTCTAAATGTAGTTCACCAACTATCATATTTAGGAAAAGAGAAGTGAGCAACATGATAAATCTTCAGATTCTTGGGCACTCAATTATTTTAATTCATATGTTACTGAGAAATGCATCTCTTTGCATGCCGTGAACTCTAATGAAAAGTGCATCTCTTTGCATACCTTGAATTCTTTTAGATGTTAAAAAAACTACATGGTACACATATCCATGCACGTAGCCTAATCCCTACAGTCTTGGATACCACTTTTGACCTGTGAATATGTAGCAATAATATGTCATTAACACATCATCCTGAGTTAAAAATATGCTTATGCCAATTTTTTTAATTTTCTTTGTCTTTTTCTGGTTTCGTGCGGGTGTTGGGGGTGGTCTTACATCAACAATTTGTACAACTTCATTAAAAGTGGCTCTTGAACTTGGTTGTACCTTTGTGACTATTATTAAATGTGTAACTGATGCCTGATTTGCTTTTTATAAAACAATCAATAGAACTCTAAGGTTTTATTTGTCCGATACAAATATGCACATCCCACTTAGTGCAACTTTCAGATGGAATAGCTTGAAAGTGGACATTGGATTTAGTTGATACTTATAGAGAAAGATTGAAAAAAATGCTAGAAACAATACATAAGTCATATCCCAAACCAAATGATGACACTGATAAATGGAACAAAGCTATAGGGTTACACAATGATATTTATAATCTATTGTTAACCATAAAAATTACATAATGCTAACTGTATGTGTGCATGAGAGGAAAAGGATAACCTAATGTTAAATCATGGATAGACGGGAAAGGGATGGTGAGAGAGGGAGTGCTGCCTGGTTTAATCCCATTGCCATCCTTCAACAATGGTTTATTTATCCTTCCTTGCACAACTGACTGCATTAGTGAGATTTTGGAACTTGGTTTCATAATCAAAACAAAGCCTTCAATTACTTTGATTGACTTCCATGCTAGTTGAGTTTGTGTAAGTCAAATGTAAGATTGATATTTCTGATTCTGTTTAAATATTTGGACTTCCATATTAAACGGGATGTGATGGTAGTTAATAGAGGTAGGGAGCATTGTGTTAGACATGTGTGTGTGTGTGTGTGTGTGAGATTTTAGAAGGTGTTTTCATTGAGATCAGAATTTTATTAGCGTTGCGAGTAGAAAGGAAAAAACCGAGTTTGACAAAATGAGAACCATGAAAGTAAATTTGAAGATGATTCATGTCTCCAAACATTGCTACCATAAGAAATCTTCAGTGGAGCGATTAAATCAATGTCCGTAATCACAACCACCAAATCAAAACCCAAAAATTGGAATCAAAATTATAGGCAAAGATAAGACCTTTCTGGATATTATAGTTAGCAAGGGTCTGCCCATCCTCTAGTTGCTTACTGATGAAGATCAAATACTGCTGGTCCAGATTAATCCCTACAAATTCCCAAAAAAATGCAAGGCAAATCAGAACTGAATAATAAATTGTGAACCTCATACATCAAAACTAATGATATCAAATTAAAAATCAAAAATCAAAGTCAAAGAGGCCATTGTAACTACCCAAGAACATCATAGCCTCCATCATAAACTTTTTTTAGAGATCAAACCCATCAACCCAATGGTCTCCCTACCATATTTTATTGATTAAACATAGAATTTGCACTTATTTTATTCTTCTCTCTATAGATGGATCATTTTTTATTCTTCATTCTTTATATGGTATCAATTTATCTTGCAATAAAGTGCAGATTCAAAGAGGCTATGCATGTAACCCCTCCAAAATTCATTTTCAAAATCAAACAAAATCAATACATTCAAACCCAAATGGTTTCAAGAGATAGAGAACTGACCAAGGGTTCTTCTTTCTGAAAGAGTTTGGAGATGAGATATGAAGGCTCCGATGGAGGTTTGTTGGGGGAGCACTGCCATCCTTAACTGTCTGAACCCACCTTGCTGCAATTTTGAGTTTATATTGAAATGTGATATATGAATAATGCAAGTAAAGCAAACTCAATAACTGAAAGAATCAGCGAATCAACGCACAATATCTAATTTGTTCCCAAACTAACAATATTAACAAATGGGCACTAAACAAAATCAGATCTTGCATTCTAATTTCATAACACAATAATCAATGTGCATTCAGATAAATAAAATTAAAACTTTAGCCCCTGCTCAATCAACACCAAACCAAACGACAACATCAAAAAAGTTGAAATTAAAATTCTGGAAAATGGATGTTAGTCCCCTCTTCCTCTTTCCTGTTAGACCCTCCATTATCGTTCACCAACTTTATCTCTTCCTCTTCGATCACAACAACCTTCATTTTTTCTTCTGTCATGTGCTCTTTCTCCTCTAGTTCCCATAACAATGCTTAACAGTTATAACATTTTCAACAGAAATAAAGAAAAGAAATCAGAAGAAGCAAGTGATTACTTAAAATTCAATTTTTCCTCAAAAAAGCTAAAGATTCAATTTTTCCTTAACAAAAGCCCTAAAAGTTAAAGAATCAATAAGATACTCAACATCGGACTGAAATGATCCCCCGAAGCTCTGCACCTAGATCTGTACCTAGATCTGTACATAGATCTGTACCAACAAAAATGAATCAATTACTTCTATACCTAGATCTGAAGCTCTGCAGAGGCTTCTTCCCGTGAGATCCCCCGAAGCGAGCTCTGTGATCCATCGGCGCAAACTCCTCCTTTCCAGCAGCCCAGCTATCGTCCTCATCAGCCCAGCTATCGTCCTCATGCTTCACATTTTTTGGGGGCAGGGAGGCAGAGAAGAGAAGGGGGGGAGAGAGGGAGAGATTTCTCTCTTCCCAAAGTTTGGGAGGCCCAATGTGTGGGGGCGGCCCGAGGAGTGAAATACAAATTTCAAATTTTGAAGCTTTAAAACCAAATTTCAATTTTCAAACCATCCAAGTTTCCCTCCAAACTTATCCAATTTCTCATATCCAATATCTCTTATCCAATAACTCATATATCATCCCTCATTTATATACCCCAAATACAATTCAAACCCTTATCCAATTTCTCTTATCCAATATCTCTTATCCAAAAACTCATCATAACATCCCTCATTTATATACCCCAAATACAATTCAAACCATTATCCAATGTCTCTTATCCAATTTCTCTTATCCAAAAACCCATGATAACATCCCTGTTTTATTATATATATATATATATATATATATATATATATATATATATATATATTAAATGTTAATATATAAATATACAAGACAGTAGCAAACTTATATGGCAAAATAGACTAGGCCGTATCGAGAGACTAAGCTTCATAAGTCACATAAAGAGGGGTCTAACTTCTTGTATTATGAAGTCTATGGACACTTGTGAATCTTATCCTCTTATATATAATGGCCGAAACCCATCTGTAAGACAGTGGGAGAATGAGTTGTCGAACTCAGTCTCGTACATACTGATGTACCCGAGTCTAGATTAACCAAAATAAGTTATTCTTATATTTTATTAAGACACGTGTTCTTGATGAAACACAAGTCTGATAAAATAAAGAACGGAATGACAAAAGTATTTAAACTGATTCGATTGGATCGAATGGTCAAATACTTAGCTATATAAAATCTTGCGAAATTAAAAGAAAATATGATTTTCTCTTAGGTCAAGTCTGTTAACACATCGGTGTGTTAAAAGGTATGAATCACACTTAGTTATACTTGGTGTGATCCATAGCAAGTGACTCTGAGTTAAGTCTTCCCTCTGGGTTAAGTTCCAGATAGTAATGCCTAGGTTTTGATAATGTTCTGTGAGGACATTATCAATAAGATATTTAGGAAGTTGTATAATTACTCGAATCTCATGAGACAAAGAGTTGAGTTAGACATCATAATTGATGATGACCTAGTCGACTTCTAGGATGAAATTCGAAGTAGTAACTCCGATTTATAACTTGATGCAATCAGAATAGGTCCGTGTGCGTAAACAAATTTTGGAATTTAGTTTACGTGTCCAAGAAAAATGTTTCCTCACTTTCTGCAAGAAAATCTTTAAGTTAAAAGATTGGTGCAGAAAGAAAATAGTGAAGTACAATCATGTAGGTCGAGAACATTTTTCATCCTAATTCCTATAAACGGATTACGATGAAACCGTTTTCGTCAGCAAATGTGTACAGATCTACTCGGACCAAACTCGATGTAAACGCTCATGTTGACCATAAAAACTGGAGCATTCACTTATAAGTTCGTTTTTCTAAATTTGATTTAGAAGAACCAACTTACATGAATTAGCCAGAAAGTTTTCAAGGTCAGTGGGAGCGTATAAATTACATACGAGGCATCAAAGGGATGGAACATATATTTTGATAAAGTAATCAAAAAGGTTGATACTTTATCAGAAATAGATATGAGCTATTTGAAATGACTAGTAACAAATTTAAATGATTATCATAAGGTACGATGAGCTGGATAAGATCCAAGAAAATAAAATATTATGGATTTCGAAAGACCAAGTGAATTATTTGAATAAGATTCAAATGGTTAGTCCAACATGAACATAGAAACCCATTAAGTCTATAGAGTAGACGGTTTAGCAGATCCACTCACGAAGGATCTATCACATGAAGTCTAGAAAGACTTATGTGTAAAAACGGTATAAGATACCAGGATAAATGGGCCTGAGTGTAGGTGGGAGATGTAGAGAGATGTATGCCCTCGAGTCAATTTATCTCTGTGTAAACAATACAAACATCTTGTTCGAAATAACAGTAAGCTGTTTGGTATTGTTTTCTCTAAGTTAATCAATAATGTAGTAAACATTAGATATTAAAAATCCTGAGACTTTATGCAAGGTCAAACATGTATCGAGATGAGTATCTCGATCATGGAGAAATGTTTGACCATTTGTAGCATAAGTCTAAAAGGGTTTGTGGTCGTAGATGTTTCGAGACAAGGATATCGTAATATCGGATAGACCATTGTGTCTTAGTCTTCACTGTTTAGCGGTGGCGATGATCTCATGATCGTTTGACTTGGCGAAGTTGAAGACGAGACACATGTGCTCATTAGAGAATGAGTTCACTTAACGATCCACAAGAGTTATCATATGGTTACATTGACCAATCTGTCAATGATAACTCTTAGTGATGATAGGCTAGTTGGTCTTTTGACTTGAGGTCATTTTACGAACCTGTGCATGAACAGTGCCACTTAGATCACTGACCTAGCCTCGAGGCTAGGCCTGTCGAAAGGTCTTTGATTGGTGTCACTTGAAGCATACGAGGAGAGTAATGATTAAGAGAGGATTCGTCTCTCCTGGTCAATGGGTGTTAATGTCGTAGAGTTAGTTTGGTCTTTGGTAAAATCTCCGATCAGAGTATGTTGGAAGAAGTCCAACATTAGTTGACTAAAGATCGATGGAAAGTAACCGGAGTAAAGTTATTAGGGTTGACAGTTTGACCGTCCCCTAGACTTGATCTACACGACATAGTTTAGACGAGAGACTAAAACTACAGAATTCATCACGGACAAAGTCGGGGTGGTCCCGACAATACTCATGTCGATGAGTCAACCACATAATTATGATTCTAAAGCAGGGACGGCAACCACTGCTCATGGTCACTGCCGTATATGGCTTCGAGCCCAACCTGTTGTAAGGGTCAGGCTTTAGGGTCTCACACAGAGTGCGACCTTCGTCCAGTAATAGGTAGAAACGATTAGGAAGAATATGCATTTGATGCAAAGGATAAAATATTGCAAAAGATGTTTGCAATTATCTCCTGCATTCAGGATAAATGATCCTGAGTGTGATGTGTCCTTATATTCCACATTTTATCTATATGATTACACGTCAAAATGATTGCTCAATTACACATTTCATACGCTTTTACGCTCGTAATTGGAAATATCATAGTTTAAGAGCGTTTGGTTGCATTTCAGGAAATACTGAGCGATTTGGAGTATATTAGAGGAGAGAGTGCGTGATTCGACATCGGGCTCCGGAGGCGTCGCGTTCGATGACTTAAAGCTGTCGGAGAGCAAGGAAGGGGCAAGAGAGAAGGAGCGAAGAAGAGGAGAATGAAGAAAGTATGGTTCTATGATACCATGACTCATGAATTTCAGGCGCTCGATCGAACAATGATGCGGCGAAGGAATCGAGCGACCCGAAGTGCTGGAAACAGGACAGTCGTGCACTCATTTAAAATATTCTATCACCTGAGATTTTTTAGTATTTTTATGATATTGTTTTCAGATATTAGACTTCAATACGATTCTAACGCCACCAAGAATACGCCAATCAGAGGTCGGATGAGCCCTAGGAAATTTCTGCAAGATGATGCTGTAGTGCTGAAATTCTGTTGAAATCTGTTTGACACCTACTCGACCGAGCAGAGGACTCTACTCGACCGAGTAGGGTGAAAAATCTACTGAAATCTGTCAAATGTCGTTGTTCAACCACTACTCGACCGAGCAGTTGATTGCTCGTCCGAGCAGTTGATTGCTCGACCAAGCAGAGTGCTGAAATATGTCAAATGACGCTGTTCGACCACTGCTCGGTCCACTTCTCGATCGAGCAGTTGACTGCTCGACCGAGAAGCTACGTACTTGGCCTGTGCAGATAGAGTAAAGATTTTGGAGGAGGGCGATTTCCTGTCGGGGTCGGTCGAGCAGTACATCTACTCGGACCGAGTGGACGACCGAGCAACAAACTGCTCGACCGAGTCATCCACTCGATCGATGATGCTAAAGGCCATTTTTGGAAGGATTTTTAGGAGCGGCTGTTGCGAGATTTTGGGGAGTAAGGTCTGGGAGCTGCGACGACGTTTGGGGGGAGTTCAATTTCTTAGTTTTTAGATTAGTTTCTTGGAGAGGAGATGAGGGAAAAATACTTGTTAGATCTGGAATAATTTCGTGAAGATTATTGGATTATTTTTGGCGTTCGATTGCTACTATTACATATTGAGATTTTGATTCTTCTTTGGATCTATTGCTCGTTATTTTTCTCCATCTTTCGCTGTAAGTTTTTAAATCTTTATTCTATCAATTGCCATGATGTTTTCTCTCGTAAAAGTCGTATTTTTATCCATCAATAACGTCATGAGTGAGTAGACTTTTCTAGGGTTGATGGGTTAGCCCTAAGATCCCAGGGGAAAGACGTAGATCTGGATCCCTATGTTGAATTAGGGATTTAGGGGAGTATTTTGGTCGATCCTACCGAATCCCTAGGATAACCCGTATTGAGATCATGCCCACGGTCTGTGGAATTGATGTGCTTAAGGGGTGTAATGGCCCAGAGTGCCATATACGAAGGGTCTATGCTTTTATGTGAATATAGAGTGTATATCTGTGTACTATGTACCTTGTATATGCTTGTATACAAGTTAGTACATATTTGTGTGTGATTTATGTGGTTGATCGTGCATGTAGTATACATGCAGGAATAGTGAGGTCATGCATGTGTATGTGATGCATGAAGGAAGTTAGGTGATGGTATGTGTATGTGTGTGAATGAGTGTGTAGGATTGGTGTAGAGAGGCTAGTGTGAAAGGGGTTAAGGTTAGTGGCATTCCTGTAATTAATATGAGAGTGTGAGAAGTAATGACACACTTATAATTAAGGTTGGGTGGCAATTCTGGATTTTGTATGGTTTTGTGCATTGAGCAATTCTGGGTTTTGTATGGTTTTGTGCATTGAGCAATTCTAGATTTTGTATGGTTTTGTGCATTGAGTAATTCTGAGAGTGGAAGAGATATTTGTGGAGGATGGTAAACTTGTAAATATAGATTTTTGACTCTTCTACGTAATTCTTAGCTCTTCTACTCTTTTCTCCTAAGTTTCTAAACTCTTCTAAAAATATCTCACTCTCTCCCCAAGATCAGGCCGAATTCGTCCCTTCCCATCGCTCCCTCTTAGACTTTAGGGAGGCTGAGCACCCATAGGGCTATGCCACCCTCACTCTGCACACACCCGTAGCATCGATGTCGTCGTTTGGGTGCTGTTGCTCATTCTGGGAGCTTGTGGAGAAGAAGAGAGGAAAGAACGAGAAGGACTTGAAGAAGGAGGAGCCATAGGGATTTGGGCTACCCCCCTTATCTCTCATCATCCCTAAGGTAGGATTCCATCTCCAACTAGTATTAGTTGCATGCTTAGTTTCATGGTTGTTGTTGTTGTGGCTATACCTTTTCTTATGCCAATCCTCAGTTTGTATGGTTGTGTGCAATGAGCAATCCTGAGATTTGTATGGTTGTGCGCGATGAGCAATCCTGAGATTTGTATGGTTGTGCGCGGTGAGCAATACTCAGTTTGTATGGTTGTGCGCGGTGAGCAATCTTGAGTTTTGGGTGGTTTTGTGCGGTGAGCAAATCTGGACAGATTTACATGCTGATTGTTCTGCTTATTCCTTCCAATCTAGAATTGAGTTTGCTCTGAATTTTTATGGCTTATAGATTGGACTGTTATCTATAACTTTTATGTTGTAAACTTTTACCAATTCAAACTGGAAATAGTGTTAAAAATTCTCTTTACAACATGTCTGGATTTCATCCAATCTGGACACAGTTTGGAAAAACGTAGATCAGTCCCTGCACACTCCATAGAAATTGATGATCTTAGTCTCGTTGGAAAGATAACAACTTTTTCTATAACTTTTCCTGCATATGCATTTTTGAGATTCTAACTGTAACTTGTCCGAAACTGGCAATCTTTACAGCCCTTAGAATCTGTCAGGAAAACAGATTCGACAGTTCTCACCGAATAATTCACCATAAATTACACATTGGGAATTTCCTCTTGAAATTTTAACTGTGAGTCCACAACACATATAGCTACAACTTTCATTTGTATTGTATGGGCATGTTTGATACAAATATTTGGAGCATTATGCCTCTGTTTGGGACTGTTCTGTTATTTCCAGAAACTGGGTTGCATGAATATGTTGTTGTTAATTGGCCATCTTAAAGTTGTTCATTTTCATTTATAGTCAATGACGGATGAATTTGCTCTCATCTTGCCTTCATTAACCTTGTTGGAAGCTATATTTGCCCACTCTTATGAAATTGCTCTCATTTTGGGGTGTTGGAATCTATTTATTCAATTTAATGTGTATGAAACGAGAAACATGTGATAATGAAATGATTTGGAAAATTGGAAAGGAATGTTGGAAACTTGCGGAATATGGAATGGGTGACCTGGTGACATGGTCACGTTAGGACACGAGGTGGAGTGCACGGGCATGGACAAAGTGCCGCGGTAGGATGCGGGTGAATACGCCGTTGGCCACCTCTTGATCCATTAGGTGGCTCCACGTGATAACGGAGTAGAATCATTTGCACATGCACGCCGGCTCATTCATGGGATCCCCATTGCATTGCATTGCATCTCATAGCAATTGCTTTGTGTTTCATATGCATCATGGCATCATTGAGTATTATGTGTGACTTGTGGTTATAGATATGAATGTTTCCTTGAATGTATGATTGTTGCCATGAATGCATGAACTGCTTGAGATGGGTGCATACTGGAAAATGAGGCGGATTGCTTTCATTTGTGAAGCTTAAGTAAGTGGAAGTGAGACGGGTTCCATGTTACCAGTTTCCTTGGTTTACTATTATCACTTGGTTGCTCATTATAAATGTTGTACCCGTTACTTGTTGTCTCTTGTACATTATGCAAGTGTGTACACCTTGCCTGTTGCACGTGCACACCCCCACATGCTCATAATTATATTTGTTACTTCCTTTACTACAGTAGATGTTTATGCCATGTCATACACTCTGCCTGCTCACGTGCACTTTTTCCATGCTTCATGTAAGGGCTAGTTTGGGTATGGTATTCTTAATGGGTCACGCTTTGACGTGCCCCACTGTTGACTATTCAGGTTGAGAGGTTGGAGTTGGTTGGTGATCATGAGGTGCGGCAGTGGAGTTCTGTGGGTGAGTTAGGTTGGGATGGCGAGGGGAAAGGAGAGAGTGTTGTACTTTTGGGGTTTTGTTTGGGTTGTGGAGAGTTGTTCATGATGGATGTATATACAGATGGCTGATGTATATAAATCAGACCTTTCTTTGAGTTTAGTTGTTGTGCAGCTTTCCTCTGTGTTACTTTCTGTGTTATGTCAATGGTTGTTTGGTTGTGCTTGGAAACATTGCAGGTACTATCCCAGCAGTGCGCAGTGGACCTGCTTGTGTTGAAATTTTATATTTTTCTTCGTAGCACCCGCCTCTTCAGGAATACCTGATACAGATTCGTACTTATCGGGTATCCTGGAGAACGGGACGTTGCAAGGGGTATCCTTGGGATTCGAATAGGGAAATCGGTAGATCCAACCAAGGCTCGTGACCATGCCCGGCTCGTGCCTTGAGGGGATCCCCCGACGAACTATATCGCTACGTTGACGGCTACCGATATTGTGTCAACGAGAGCCACTGAAATACCTCGTAATTCTAGCACACGAGAGTGGTACGAATTGGGAGATTAATCCCCCAACCCTAATGCAATGTAAGGATTCTATTCCAACGTCGACGTCCGACGGTCCTAGCGGCGAGTCCTAAAGCCCTAGTCTTTTATATTTTATTTCTTTCTTTCTTTGTGTGGAATCCCCTATTTGCGACGTTGAGTGACACAACCTTTGCATCCATCACCATTATGACCCTTCATACTCCACATCCACCAATAAACCCGCAATTCTAACTCAACCTAGGAGTAGATAGGTAGTATAGCACAACTTCCCCGTGTTCGATACCCGCTTGCCACTATACTGTGCGCTTGCGGTAAATGACATCGTTTCGGAGTTAGTTCCAGGACGATCAAGTTTATGACGCAGTTGCTGGGGAGGCGTTCCGTCATATTATCTATTTACCATAATTAGGTTGATTAGATTGCGTAAAAAAACAAAAAAAATAATAGAGAGAGAGATATTTTTCCTGCCACCTGCTTTATTATTATCTCTTTTTCTTGTACCACTGATGTCTTTTCCAGGTTGTTGTTTTTGACTATTCAGGTATAATGGAGCAATCTTGGGATTATCCAGGCAATGATTTTTCAGAGCAGTATGAGATTCCTATGGAAGACTACGAATATCATCCACATGACCCGTACTATCGGATGGAAGGATATGACCACTACCCAGAGTTCTATGCTTACTGCGAATCTTGTGACATAGAGGGACACATGCCCTACGAAAGCTGCGTCTGTCTCTTGAGTCCTGACCATCCTCTCAATTTGACACTCAATGCATTCATGGCATCGATAGAGGAGAGCACGGCTGTCAGCGCTATGCTAAATGAGTCACATGATCGTTGGCAGAAAGATATGGCCGAAATCAACAAGTGCCCTTCACATTATGAGCTCGAGGGAGAAGCTGAGGACATTGATACTTCCACATCCGAGGAGACAGTAGCTGACATGCACGATGCATCCAAGGGCGACACATTCACTTCCATACCCACGGAGCCAGAGCCTGTCACCGAGGAGGTCGTGCATTGGGATGAGGACACAGATATTCATTAGGACCCCGAGTGTTGCCCACCTTCAGTTGAGCCTCCACCGCCACCTCATCCTTCCATCGACAATGAAAAGGATTCGCCTGATGAGACCCATACTTATATACCAGAGCTTCCTCAAAAGCCTGAGACGAACGACAAGGAACTGCCCGTCGCGGTACATGAGAGCGGAGATGTATTTTCAGGGAAGAATCGTCTACCTATTTTTACTTTACATATTTCTTTTGACGATCTTCTTTGGGAAAATTTTATTTCGGGGAAAGATATTTCACATCAGATTAATGCAGCTTATCTCTGCAGGATATAGGTGGAGTCCTTGAGAGATGCTGGGAGCCGCATTGCTGGAATCTGATGGAGCCCGTGGAGATACGCACCCGGCGGAGCCACGGAAAGTGCAGATAGAGCAGCCGCCTGCACCGACAAAGATATTGGACCCGCCTTTTGCTACAGGTGGTACCAATCTAGTAGTGTAGTATTTTATGCTTTAAATAATCACGAATCCTCTCGACAGCGAGAGGACCGTATATGATTTTATATGTTTTTTTAGTTTAATAAATTCACCACATATGATGGCTCAGTTATATTTTACACCCAACCCATTATTTATCACCATGCCCACCCGTGTATTTGGCGTTTATTTGGCATCTCTCCCCAATTTTTAATGTGATGTTTGGTGCTTAATGTGATGTTTAAGCTTGGGGGAGAGAAACTATTTTGTTGAGTGCCCACCATCTTCTCGTTGTCCTCTATTTATAGCATACACACATTGATGACAATGTCATGTTTAAGCTTGGGGGAGTGCATAGTGCACGCACTTTGCTTCATTGTGAAACACACTTCGAAATCTCCATGTGAACATGTCTACTTCTATATTTGTCTCATATGCTTCCTTGTCTATGAAATATCGTGGATTTTTTATGAACTCTGACATCTGTTAGATCAGAGTTCAATTCCTTGATTAGTGTATCTTTGTTAATATGTTTTTTCATAGTAGAATCCATAGTTTCACAACGATATTCTCGAAACAGTTAAGCTAAAAATGAATGAATCAAATCTGAAAATTATTTGACTCCTGCGTGCTTTGCTTGATAATTCTCTTGCATCATGGATATTTAGTGATTCAAAAGAGATAGGATAACCCAACGACAACCAAAGTAGTGATGATTAGGATTCTTGAAACCGAGCCATGTCTAAATTCTATGCTTTTTCTTTTTCTCTTGTGAATAGCCAATAAATGATCTTTGATCATATTTTACATTCCATCGCGTTTACGTGAGTTTGCAAAAATCCCAAAAATGCAAAAATCAAACAAATATCCTGAATAAAAGGCCCTAGGAGTTCTTCGTAACCCAATGCCCTAAGACCGTCTGGTCTGGGATGCATATGATGCTTTATATATATATTGAGTTATCTCGTGTATATAAAGAAGGAAAAATGCATATGAAATATTCATATAGCCAAAAACAATATAAAACTACCAAAACAATCCCATATCCTTATCTCCATTTCTATATAGAACTAAGACATGACAAAATTGATGGGTTCTAGGAGTCTTAAAATGGTCGTAGTGTGGTGATGCCTTACCTTGATTGGATTTGCTAAATTCCTTCCATGAAGTATAACAAAATACCACGCATGCTTGAAAACGTTTGATCATGACATATTATACTGCTTAGAGAATGAGTTGTGAACATTGGTTTCATTTCTGTGAACTTAGTATATTGCATGATAAACTATGATATGATATAACTCGACTCTCATTTTATTGCTTATGAAGTTCATTACATTTATTGAAATCCACGTTATTTTAATTTGAGCCAGACTTAATTATTTGTTGCGTATATGTGTTCTAATTTCATATTGACGTGTGTTCACGAGATCTTGCATATCTTGGGTTCTTGTATTTTCTGAATTTAAGATTGAACTCCTTGTCTCCAATACACGCCACCCGCCTTGCATCTCTATTATATACATCTCCCGTGTTCGCTTCTTACTAGTCTTTCGCGAGGACGAGTAAGAGGTAAGCTTGGGGGGATTTTGATGTGTCCTTATATTCCACATTTTATCTATATGATTACACGTCAAAATGATTGCTCAATCACACATTTCATACGCTTTTACGCTTGTAATTGAACTATCATACTTTAAGAGCGTTTGGTTGCATTTCAGGGAATACTGAGCGATTTGGCATATATTGGAGGAGAGAGTGTGTGATTCGACACCGGAGCTCCTGAGGCGCCGCGTTCGGTGACTTAAAGCCGCCGAAGAGTAAGAAGGGGGCAAGAGAGAAGGAGAGAAGAAGAGGAGAATGAAGAAAGCATGGTTCTATGATACCATGACTCATGGATTTCAGGTCGCTCGATCGAACTATGATGCGACGAAGAAATCAGACAACCCGAAGTGCTGGAAACAGGACAGTCGTGCACTCTTTTAAAATCTTCTATCACCTAAGATTTTTCAATATTTTCTGATATTTTTTCCAGATAGTAGACTTCAAGACAGTTCTAACGCCACCAAGAACGCACCAATCGGAGGTCGGATGAGCCCTGGAGAATTTCTGCAAGCTGATGCTGCACTGCTGAAATTCTGCTGAAATCTGTTTGACACCTACTCGACCGAGCAGAGGACTCTACTCGAACGAGTAGGGTGAAAATTCTGCTTAAATATATCAAATGTCGTTGTTCGACCACTACTCGATCGAGCAGTTGACTGCTCGACCGAGCAGAGTACTGAAATATGTCAAATGCCGCTGTTCGACCACTGCTCGGTCTCGACCGAGCAGCTGACTGCTCGACCGAGCAGCTATGTACTCGGCCCGTGCAGACAGAGTAAAGATTTTGGAGGAGGGCGATTTCCTGTCGGGCTTGGTCGAGCAGTACATTTGCTCGGACCGAGTGGACGACCGAGCAACAAACTGCTCGACCGAGTCATCCACTCGGTCGATGATGCTGAAGGCCATTTTTGGAAGGATTTTCAGGAGCGGCTGTTGCGAGATTTTGGGGAGTAAGGTCTGGGAGCTGCGACGGCGTTTGTGGGGAGTTCATTTTCCTAGTTTTTAGATTAAATTCTTGGAGAGGAGATGAGGGAAAAATACTTGTTAGATCTGGAATAATTTCGTGAAGATTATTGGATAATTTTTGGCGTTCGATTGCTACTATTACGTATTAAGATTTTGATTCTTCTTTGGATCTATTGCTCGTTATTTTTCTCCATCTTTCGCTGCAAGTTTCTAAATCTTTATTCTATCAATTGCCATGATGTTTTCTCTCGTAAAAGTCATATTTTTATCCATCAATAACGTCATGAGTGAGTAGACTTTTCTAGGGTTGATGGGTTAGCCCTAAGATTTTAGGGAAAAGATGTAGATCTGGATCCCTATGTTGAATTAGGGATTTAGGGGAGTATTTCGGTCGATCCTACCGAATCACTAGGATAACCCGTACTGAGATCATGCCCACGGTATGTGGAATTGATGTGCTTAAGGGGTATCCTTGGGATTCGAATAGGGAAATCGGTAGATCCAACCAAAGCTCGTGACCATGCCCGGCTCGTTACTTGAGGGGATCCCCCGACGAACTATATCGCTACGTTGACGGCTACCGCTATTGCGTCAACGAGAGCCACCGAAATACCTTGCAATTCTAGCCCACGAGAGTGGTACGAATTGGGAGATTAATCCCCTAACCCTAATGCAATGTAAGGATTCTATTCCAACGTCGACAACCGACGGTCCTAGCGGCGAGTCCTAAAGCCCTAGTCTTTTATATTTTATTTATTTATTTCTTTGTGTGGAATCCCCTATTTGCAACGTGACGTGCGTCTATATTTCATATATTCACGCACGTTTTCCTTTGTTTTTCTCCGTGTTTTTCCGCCGTCTCTTATTCGTTTTCGTATGTTTTCCCGTTTTCTTTCACTTTTCTTTGTTTGTCCATGATTGCAGGGGATTGACCACGTAGGGGACGTTTAATGATGATATCCCAAGTCCCCGGAGCAACGGGAGAAGTCACGCGTGATCCAGGGGGTCAAACGGCGAAGTATTCATCTTTCAGCCCCTCACCCGGTCGGTTGGTCATCTCCAACCGATCGGGTGATGCACGCGTGCACCAACCGGTCGCTGCCGCAGCTCACGAAGAAGTCACCCGACCGGTTCACAGACCGGTTCTGCGGGCAGCTGTTCTCTGTTTTCTCGAGCGGAATTCCAACCGATCGGGTGATTCTCACCCGATCGGTTCATCTGTAGCTGAAGAAGATAAGCTGAAGACACGGGCGTTCAACCGATCGGTTCACCCGACTGCTTCAAGATCCAACCGGTCACTCAAGAACTCACCCGATCGGTTCATGTGATCGGGTGAAAACTCGCCGTTTTCTGATATCTATTTGTAACGGATCAACCGATCGGTTGACTTTTCAACCGATCGGTTGATGCGACGGCCTATATATAGAGCCCCTAGGGTTCCAGAAACGGGGGTTGCTGTTTTTCTACTGTTTTATTTCCTTGTGACGGCTGTAATTGTTACTCTTCTGTAAGTTTTCAGATCTTTCTAATATTTTAGTATTGTCTTTATTACTCTATTACTTCTGCATTGCAATCGTCCGATTATGATTCCAACGGTTAAATTTCATTTAGATTGCTTTTTCATGAATTTTTGTGAGTAGTTCCCAAATCTGGGATTTTGGTGGAAACCCCTTCGGGGGCTCTTCCCGATGCGTCCGTAGGGTTAGGAAATCGATAGGGAGTAGGAATCTAACGGTTACGCGGGGTGTTTCATTGTCATCGGCGGGAAAAAGACCGCCTTTGACCGTCGGGCCAAGGGGGAATAAACTTGGCGGTTGACTCCCTAGCCATAGCTCACACCCTTAGCGTTGACGTCGAATCCTAGCACGCGGGAGCGGCAGGACGAGATGTTGGGAGTTATCGTTGCGGGCTTAGTGCTCCCGGGATCGATCAGTGTTTATGGACACGGGAGTGCCCACTGATCGAATCCGGGAAGTCCGGTGTATCATCCTGGGCACCGACCGGAATATCGGGCCCATGGGACGCCGGTACCACTTTCAGAGGCAACGTCCCACCATTAGACCCTAATCCCGATCGCTATCCATACCCGTAGGCCGCGTCGGCGAGAGTCTCTCGTCGGGTTGGAAACCAAAGTCCCGGGTTTACTTTCTTTTCGTTCTTACGCTTTTATTTCCTTTCGTGACAACCATCCACCGATTCGGGCTAGCTCGCCCCTCGGGGTGATTTAGGTCCTACCTGACTCAAGCACAACCTCGCCTCCCTGAGTTCGATATTCCCGCACCCTACACTAACCGTGAAACTTGCGGTAAACGACACCGCGCCGCCGCATATCGCGCGGGGCGCCGGTCAAGTTTATGGCGCCGTTGCCGGGGAGGCAACGTGCTTGATATTTTAGGATCTCTTGAACCCTCGTGTCTAGCTCACATCCCTACCTCGCGATAATTTTCGCATTCTTTTTTTTTCCTCTTTTTCTTTTTGTTTTTCTTATTTTTACTTCTTATTTTATCTGTTTCTTTCCCACTTGTCGCTTCACGGGTGTTTGTTGTTTTTCATGCGCAGGAGTTCAAGGAGTCTTGACGACTTGATTCCCCTCGATCCAGAGATTAACGCCACCCTTAGGCGTTTGGCCGCCGAGAAGCGAAGAAGAGAAGATCCCGAATCCATGGAGGAGAACACCCCACCTCACAAGTCTCTGCTGGAGTACTCGATGCCATCCATCGAGTCGACTTCTGCCATCCGATCTCCAGCTATTGCGGCCCAAAGCTTTGAGCTGAAGCCGTCTCTAGTGACATGGATCCAGCAGGACCAGTTTGCGGGTGCGCCCATGGAGAGCCCGATAGAGCACCTGGACTCCTTCTTGGAGAAGTGTGACACCTTCCGAATTAATGGTGTCACTACAGAGGCTATCCGTCTGAAGCTGTTCCCTTTCTCTTTGCGGGACAAGGCCAAGCAGTGGTTAAGGGGGAAGGACCCCAATACTTTCAACACCTGGGAGAAGCTCTCCAATGCTTTTCTGACGAAGTTCTTTCCTCCGGGGAAGACCATGAAGTTGAGGAGTGAGATCTCCTCCTTCTCCCAGGCCAGCCACGAGTCCTTGCATGAAGCTTGGACGAGATATAAAGAGATGCAAAGAAGATGCCCTCACCATGAGCTTCCGAAGTGGCAGATTATCAATCTGTTCTACAATGGGTTGAGGGATGACCTTAAATCTTCTATGGACGCCGCGGCTGGGGGTTCCTTCATGTCTAGAAGCGAGGAAGATGCCGGGAATATTCTGGAGAACATGGCATCCAACAATGAGCGGTGGTGTGACGAGAGAGCCACACCAAGAACTGGGGGTATACACAGAGTCGAGGACGTCGACAAACTTTCAAGCAAGTTTGACTTGCTTTCGACCCAGATCTCCGCACTGATGGTAGGAGCCGGTGGAGCCGGTACACAGCAAGTTTCTGCAGTAGAGTCCGAATTCCTTGGGGAATTCGACGGTGGTGACATCTCACCACCGTTGGATCAGGCGAGCGCACTATTTTACAACCCCACGGGGAATGCGCCATATCCGCCAAGGACAAATTCCAACCCGGCCTACTCTCCCAACAACCGGAACCACCCGAATTTCAGTTACCGGCCACCATTTCAGCCCTCGCCGCCTCAGCAGCCGCAGCAACAAATTTATCAGCCGGCTAGACCACCGCAGAATCAGGGTCAGCTGCAACCGTTTCAGCAGCAACCTCAGCAACAAACGTACGCTCCCAGGAATCAGCAGCCGTTCCAGCAGCAGCAGTATGGCCAACAGAGGGCCGTCTCTCCGGTTGAGTCTCTCTTGACTCAATATATTACCAACCAGGAGAGGATCAACCAAAAGCTGGAAATGGGCCAGCGGACCCTCACGGACCAAGTAACCCAGCTGGGGTTACAGGTGGCGAACCTTGCAAGGTCACAAAACCAATTGCCGCCACAACCGGAGGTGAACCCGAGGGGAGCAACACAAACATCGGCACTCGTGCACGAGCACGCGAATGTGTCCGCTATCGTTCTGAGAAGCGGGACACAAATTCCTACTAGAGTGCCCCCTAGCAACCCGGAAACACCATTGGTCGTTGAGAGACCGACCGAAAAATTAAGTGACACCGGTGGTTCGTCATCAAATCCCATGACTCCGGAGGGAGTGTCAGAAGAAGAGAAGAAGAAGGAGGAAGAGAGCCCAAGAGTGTATAAACCCGTTGTGCCATTTCCACAACGGTTGGCTCAGGCGAAAATTGATGAGAAATATGGGAAGTTCTTCGCCATGGTCAAGGACCTAAGCCTGCAAATCCCCTTCTTGGAAGCAATCGAGACAATCCCCTCCTATGCAAAATTCTTGAAAGATTTGGTGACCAAAGGGTCAAGAAAAGAGAAAGTGGTGCTGACGGCGGAATGTAGCGCTCTTATCCAGAGGGATAACCCGCCGAAGCTCAAGGACCCGGGGAGCTTCTCTATTCCTTGCACGATCGGGGCTGTGAAGATTAATCGTGCACTCGTCGATCTAGGAGCGAGTGTTAGCTTGATGCCCTTGTCGATGTACAGGAGAATAGGAATGGGTGATTTGGAGCCCACCGGGATGACCCTACAACTAGCTGACCGGTCGGTCAAATATCCAGTGGGAATTGTTGATGATCTCCCCGTGAATGTGAGAGGGGTGCATGTGCCTGTGGACTTTGTAGTCATGGACATGCCCGAAGACGCACACACCCCCATTATCCTGGGACGGCCTTTCATGGCCACTGCTGGCGTTCTTATAGATGTGAAGAACGGAAAACTCTCCTTGAACGTCAGCGGAGAGAAAGTTGAGTTTGACCTGGGACTATCTATGAAGCACCCCGACCCTCCTGATGACCTCCGGTGTAATTTGCTTGAGATAGAAGAAGAAAAGGCTGTAGAGGAGAGCTCCTGGGAGATTCTCCTGAGAAACCCCCCCGATGACTTGGGGAATTCTGAAGATGAAGAAGGCCCCGAAGACAAAGAAGCTGCTGGAAGACCGAGTGCAGCGAGAACGACCCCTCCCGGGTTCCCCAAGGTTCCTCCTGTGAGGAGAACGGGGAAAGAGCTCACGGACCTCACTAAAGACGAGGTCCGAATCCTGAAGAAGATGGCGGGGAGCGCCAACACCAAGGAAAAGCCCCCGGATCTCAAGAACAAAGGGAGGGTGGTCGAGCAAGTATTTTTCCAGCCGCTGACTACCCCGAGCGCCTTCAGCTCCAACAAGGAAGAGATGCCTAAGTTTGGGCATCACCCGTATCGGCCACCATGAGCATCTCTTGCGGGCGTCGAGCCAACGACGTTAAACAAGTGCGCTTCATGGGAGGCAACCCATGTTCTAAACTTTTTCTCAAATTTTTAGCGTTATTTTTTTTACTTTATTTTATCTATTTCTGTAAATAAAATCAGCCGCGAGAACATCCGTTCAGGGACTTAATCAAATCTCTTGGTTTTTGCAGGAAACAAGCCCCAACCGATCGGGTGATAACTCACCCGATCGGTTGGGATGTATCAGATACATGCCGAGATCTGCCCCCGAATGAACCGGTCGGTTGAATAATGAAGAGACCGGGTGGAAGACCGGGTGAGCTGGGGAGAGCTCTCGGAAATTTTTGGGGAAGTATCAACCGATCGGTTGAGTTCATGCGCGATCGGTTGACGAGACCGGGCGAGTAGCCCTAAGTTCTCGGGAAAATGTGCGGAGCGGCCAACCGATCGGTTGACAACTCAACCGATCGGTTCGCCTGTAGCATTTCTTCGGCAAAAATTTTCGACCTAACCGTCAACCGATCGGGTGACATGTCACCCGATCGGTTCGACTTAAAACCCTATATAAACCCCCCCGACACCCGCTCGTTTCCAACTCGCCCGATCGCAAAAACCCCCAAAATCCGCCGTCGTTTCGCCTTCCCCTCTTCGCCAACAACCGATCTTCACTCCCCCACACCCTCTACTCCTCCATTACTCCCACTCTCCACCTCCTTCATCAACCCCTCCATCATCTACACCCTCTCTCTCCTCCCATTCCGAGATTTTGACCTAATTTTCCCCCAAACCACCCCCATTTCGAAAATTATTGCCGAAGGAGTTCGCCGCGGCTCCAAGCTTCTCTCGCTGAACAGTGAGGGGACATCAACGAGCAAGCTCCACCACTGCAATTGGGTAAACTCGCTCCTAAGCCTATTTTATACATTTGCCCTACTTATTGTGCTTGCTCGTTTGTTTGTGTTAGTGTGTATCCACGATTTTTGCACTAATTCCTGCCCACACTCACACACATGGCTAAAGATAAGGATAAGGGAAAGGGTATCATGCGGGAAGAGGAGCCGTCTCGAAAAAGACGAAAACAAACACGCCCCCCTTCCCATACACGAGCACTTACACTTGGCCCTCCTCCGCCTGTTGTCCCCCCTGTGGACCCAATGTTGGGCCCGCACGGGTATATTTTTCGGAACCAGGAGCACAAAGATTTTTACCGTAGGCTTGATGCTCGAGGGCATCTATCCACTAAGTTCCCGCACGCACGTACACTTGTCGATCTCGGTGTCTTCACCGAGGTCGAATCTCTTTTCGCTAACTTAGGATGGTTGGCCTTTCTTAATGCTCATGCAGTATCCTACCCAGCGCTCACACTCGAATTCCTCTCCACACTTACTTGGGAGTCCGGGTCGATCATTAAATTCAGGGTGCGTAACCGTAGTGTCACCACGGATCTGAACACGATCAACGCTATATTTGGTTTCCCCAATCTCGGTGATGATTCCATCTGACACTACGGGTACACGCCCGAGTTTGATGTCGATCAATTCTGGTTCCGTCTCACTTTGATCCGTGATTACCCTCGAGGAAGGGCCAAGGCCTCCTCCATCATTCATCCCGTGTTTCGTTTAGCCCACAGGATCATTTCATCTGCATTCTTTCCTAGGGACGAGTCTGGTACTGTGACTATCCCTGACCTCTTTATCCTTTGGGCCATGACTTTTCCTTATGTCCGGGATGATGATGGAGTCAGCTTCAGAGCCCCTACCGTCCCCATCCATAGTAGCGATTGGCTTGTTTACAAGCTACTCGAGATCAGCCGGGCCGGGAAGGGGAAGTTCTGTTGTGGGGGCATCATCACGATCATATGCTCTCACGCCCAATTCAATATCACCATCCCCAATAATCTTTCAGCTGCCGCAGGACCCTCACATCTCGATATTGATGTCCTGCGGCACATCCACATGATCAAGCCCCGCTCGGATGGCCGCTTCATATTTCATTATGGCCACCCCCAGCCCCTTACACCATTCTGCCCAACCCCGCTCGCATGACCATTGCTCTCGTGGGAGATTGGACTTTCCCTCCTGATCCCGACTTCCTTGCGGGGTTGAATCTTCCTTTCCTTCCCGCAGGCGCCCGCAGATCACCGTCCCCTGCCGCCCACTTAGGCGAGCAGGATATCCCTGCGTCTGGGGGAGACTTAGGGGCTGGCCCGAGTCGTCCTGTTTCTGCTCCGGGACCGATCACGTCTGAGCACCTCCTTGCAGCCATTTCTGGCCTTGTCTCCTGTGCCGGCATGACCACTGCCGCCGGCACCTCTTCGACCTAACCTGGCGGCACCACCTCTGCCTCGCGTCAGTCTACATCTTTTGGTCGCCGTCAGGTATCTGCTCGTCTGGGGCTTGAGAGGGAGGTCGCTGCCCTTCGTGAGCTCGCCATGTCCTCTGTTTCCTCGGACCCATCACCATCCTCCTTTCTTACTCACCCACGTTTCCTCGCACTTGAGAGGAACGTGGCCGCCATTCTCCGACTTCTTACTCATATCCACGGACCACCCCCACCTTCACCACCCCGGCGATCTTCTCCTCCACCCACCCACACTTCCCCACATCCATCACCCCCCTCTCCACACTCATCTTCTCCACCTCCACGTCCCATCCCGACATCCACTTCACCCCTCCCGACCACTTCCACCGCACTTACGCTACCTCCCTCTTCCTCCATCACTCCATACGTGCGTCGGAGGAAATTACAGGTACGCTCCAGATCCCTCCCACCACCTCCCACTACCGTCACCACCACATCTACTTCCTCCATTTCCATTCCTCTCACCACCGCCTTGATCGCCCTCCTACCACCACCACCCACCACCACCGACACTCCTCCCATCATTCACACCACCACTGCCCCTATTCCTTCACCTCATTCCCCACTTCTCAGCACACCCCCAGCCTCCCCGACCACCCATCCCCACCCTCTTCCGAGGAGGACGAGGACTCACCTTCTGCTGCTTTCTGATTTTCCCTCTTTTGTTTTTCACTCCCCCTTGCATATCTCTGCACTTCCTTGATCACATCATTTCGCTAGCACTTTCTGGTCTAGCTTGGGGGACGTCTGTTTTGTGTGCTGTCGTGTTTTGTTTGTTTTTCTCATTTTTGTGTGTGTGCTTGTTTTTCACTTTTTGAGTGTCGTGTCGTGTGATTTTATTTTTTACTTTTCTTTTCGTATTGTTTGATTTTGATCTTGATCTTTCTTTCTTTTTCATTTTCATCTATGTGTTTTCCTCGTTTTCCTTTCTTTTTGTGTCAGTGCGTATTCCCCCCCCATTTTCATTGCCCTCCCGTACTCACTCATATTGCATTGAGGGCAATGCAAACTTCAGCTTGGGGGAGTCGCACTGTGTGCGTCGTTTGAGTCCTTCTTTTCGTTTATTTGAGTCGTTTTCCATCGTGTTTTTCTTTTTTTTCTTTTTCCTCCTTTCTTTAGCTCTTTCTCCTAGAAATGAATCCTATGATGAATCTCCACAAAGTCACACACACACCTAGCACTGCACCGACAATCGCACCCACTAACCCTAGGATTTCGAGTCCTCTTGCATTTCACGCATCGTGGGTCCACTTAGCTTTTTGTGAGTCGTGTGTCGTGACTAGCATTTGGTGTGCTTCTGCTTGGTGATTTTACTTTATATACCAGTCCAGGAATGACCCCTAGATTATCATGCTTCGATATTGAATATGCGGTATTTGCTTCTAATGTCTGTTTCTATATGCATGCTATATTTATATCGTATACTTCAATTCGCATGCGTCGGGATTCCACAACTAAGGACTAGGATAACCCATTTAGCCTAAGCTCTATTTAGCGAGAATAATCTCCTTTGCCCGAGTGTTTAGATTTCGACTTCTTTTTTGTTTTACTTGGTGCAAATCCCCTCGTCGTGTACCGTTCTCCCACTTGGGAGAGTACACAAGTGTATAGCCAAAAACCCAAAAATCCAAAAAAAATGGGAGAAAAGAAATGAAAAACCCAAAAAGAAAAGAAAAAGATTGTATAGCCAAAAAGCCAAAAAAAAATATGCAAATACCCAAAACCCAAAAAAAAAAATTCCCGTGTGAATATTTTCCTACTTGCCGAGAATAAAGGGAAGGCGAGAATTTGCACCGAGTGTTCTTCTCCACATCATCTCAACCCCCGTCGTTATCAAAAACACTTGGCTTAGGAGCTATTTAGCTAGTATCTAGGCTATAGTGGCGTGATTTCCTTAACCCTAGTTGTGGAGTCCCCGATGCATGATACGCTTCTATTCCCACTCCTCTCATGCATGCTTGAGCTTATATTCGCCGCTTAATTCAATTCGGATCGATATTTTGGGTCATATCCTGGATTTGTGTATATCGAGCCTCATTGCACATCGTAGAAAGCTTCACCATTTGCTAGCACACGACCACGCTCACTCGCGCTTCACTGCGTGGACCCACGACACTTATTTGGACTCGCTTTCCTAGGTTTAGTGGTGTGATTTGGCGTTTGCTTGCTTGGTGTGTCGTTTTTGATTTTGATGGCTCTGATGGACGATCTAGGGCTTAGAGTTTTCTTTTTCTTTCTTCCTCTCTATTTTTCCCTTCCGAGCTCCTACTCTCACTCGTCTTCCTCGAGGACGAGGAAGAGTTCAGCTTGGGGGATTTTGACGTGCGTCTATATTTCATATATTCACGCACGTTTTCCTTTGTATTTCTCCGTGTTTTTCCGCCGTCTCTTATTCGTTTTCGTATGTTTTCCCGTTTTCTTTCACTTTTCTTTGTTTGTCCATGATTGCAGGGGATTGACCACGTAGGGGACGTTTAATGATGATATCCCAAGTCCCCGGAGCAACGGGAGAAGTCACGCGTGATCCAGGGGGTCAAACGGCGAAGTATTCATCTTTCAGCCCCTCACCCGGTCGGTTGGTCATCTCCAACCGATCGGGTGATGCACGCGTGCACCAACCGGTCGCTGCCGCAGCTCACGAAGAAGTCACCCGACCGGTTCACAGACCGGTTCTGCGGGCAGCTGTTCTCTGTTTTCTCGAGCGGAATTCCAACCGATCGGGTGATTCTCACCCGATCGGTTCATCTGTAGCTGAAGAAGATAAGCTGAAGACACGGGCGTTCAACCGATCGGTTCACCCGACTGCTTCAAGATCCAACCGGTCACTCAAGAACTCACCCGACCGGTTCATGTGATCGGGTGAAAACTCGCCGTTTTCTGATATTTATTTGTAACGGATCAACCGATCGGTTGACTTGTCAACCGATCGGTTGATGCGACGGCCTATATATAGAACCCCTAGGGTTCCAGAAACGGGGGGTTGCTGTTTTTCTACTGTTTTATTTCCTTGTGACGGCTGTAATTGTTACTCTTCTGTAAGTTTTCAGATCTTTCTAATATTTTAGTATTGTCTTTATTACTCTATTACTTCTGCATTGCAATCGTCCGATTATGATTCCAACGGTTAAATTTCATTTAGATTGCTTTTTCATGAATTTTTGTGAGTAGTTCCCAAATCTGGGATTTTGGTGGAAACCCCTTCGGGGGCTCTTCCCGATGCGTCCGTAGGGTTAGGAAATCGATAGGGAGTAGGAATCTAACGGTTACGCGGGGTGTTTCATTGTCATCGGCGGGAAAAAGACCGCCTTTGACCGTCGGGCCAAGGGGGAATAAACTTGGCGGTTGACTCCCTAGCCATAGCTCACACCCTTAGCGTTGACGTCGAATCCTAGCACGCGGGAGCGGCAGGATGAGATGTTGGGAGTTATCGTTGCGGGCTTAGTGCTCCCGGGATCGATCAGTGTTTATGGACACGGGAGTGCCCACTGATCGAATCCGGGAAGTCCGGTGTATCATCCTGGGCACCGACCGGAATATCGGGCCCATGGGACGCCGGTACCACTTTCAGAGGCAACGTCCCACCATTAGACCCTAATCCCGATCGCTATCCATACCCGTAGGCCGCGTCGGCGAGAGTCTCTCGTCGGGTTGGAAACCAAAGTCCCGGGTTTACTTTCTTTTCGTTCTTACGCTCTTATTTCCTTTCGTGACAACCATCCACCGATTCGGGCTAGCTCGCCCCTCGGGGTGATTTAGGTCCTACCTGACTCAAGCACAACCTCGCCTCCCTGAGTTCGATATTCCCGCACCCTACACTAACCGTGAAACTTGCGGTAAACGACACCGCGCCGTCGCATATCGCGCGGGGCGCCGGTCACGACGTTGAGTGACAGAACCTTCGCATCCATCACCATTACGACCCTTCATACTCCACATCCACCAATAAACCCGCAATTCTAACTCAACCTTGGAGTATATAGGTAGTATAGCACAGCTTCCCCGTGTTCGATACCTGCTTGCCACTATACCGTGCGCTTGCGGTAAACGACATCGTTTCGGAGTTAGTTCCGGCTCGATCAGAGTGCAAATGGGAGATGTTGGGGGATATGCCCTCAGATCATTTGTATTTGATGCAAATGATAATTTAAGTTTAGATAGGGACTAATTTGCATATGATGCAAAAAGAGATTAAATGTGTCTTAAATTGTTTAAGACTATATTTAATTACATAAACGCAAGGAAAAGGTCACCTGCATGATGGGATCGTCCTGTTCTAGACACAGGTTCAAACCGGGTCGAAAACGGAGTCCAAACGAGCCCAATAAGACTATTTAAAAGTGTTTTAAATAGAAGCACAAACCAGGCCCAAAGCTGTTTTGTTGTTTGAGAAACAAACAAACAAAAGTTTTTTTTTAAAAACGCTGTTAGCCCGGCCCATAGGGCTGAGAGTTGTCTGGCGCCCCTTTTTAGGGGCGCCAGTGTAAACGCTGGCATGCGCCAGCCTGGTGCGTGCAAGGCACGCGCCTTGTAGGCTGGTGCATGCCAGGCTGTTGGAACCCACTCCGTGGGCCCCACAGCAGGGTTCAGAACCAGAGATGCCTTTTTCTATTTGACGGCTGCCTGTATTTGCGAAATACAATGTTTGGGCTGATCTTTGGACGATCAATTGGAGGGTCAAACGGACTCGGATTGACGAGCCGTTTTTTTCCTATGCGTTCACCGTTGAACGCCCTTCGAATTGATAGGTTGTATCAATCATGAAGCTCAAAGTTGAGAGAGTTAAAATTCACGTAAGTTTGGACTTTGTTAAAGGCAAACTAAATTGAATTGATTAACTCCAAATTTAGTCCCACATCAGATTTTGAGTATCGGGGAGTGGACGGTCGCCTATATAAATAGGGGCTGTTCCCCTCCTCAAAATTTGTCCCAAGCTCAAGATCTAAGCGGCTCCTGTAAATGTTGAAGCACGCTCGGATCGAAGCTTAAATTAATTCTTCTTCTCCCTATATTTCTGCCTTACTCCTGAAGGGCTCTAGCAAAGCCACGAAGGAGTTCGGATTCGGATCCGAAATCAGCAAAGGCTTTCACTCGTGTGAAACTTTCTTCGACGCGTGGTTGGCTCGACGACAAGAGAATCGCTCGCCTCGGGAGGCGGAGCGGTTCGAGGATTGGTTCGAGGATCGGTTCGAGGATCGGCTCAGCGTGAGACGGGGAGCGGCTTGGAAGACGATGCGGAACATCTTGCCTACCCCAGGGCAAGATTCCGGGTATGTGTTTTATAAGCATTAGTTTAATTTAATCGCAGTAGGTTAGTTCCTTCTTGGGATGGTCAGATCCATCCCGAGTCGGCATAGATCTTGGCTAAGGGTCTTGTACCTTAGGGCTAAGTTAAAATGTTTAACTGCATGTTAATTAGATTAACTTGTTTATTCATCCACTGCATTTTTTGCTTTCGTGTTCCGTCCGACTTAGGACGGGCACTAACCGGCGCCCCGTTTACGGTTTGGGCGCGGTGTCGTTTTACTGCAAGTATTAGTGTAAGGTGCGGGTTTATCGAACACAGGGAGGTGGAAGGCTTGAATGCTAATAGCCTCGCCTAGGTTGTGTGAGAGCTACGCGGATGATATGAGTGGAAGTGTAGAAATAAAGGGAAGAAATGAAAAGGACAAGAAATGAATCCCCGCTAACATGGGCTAGAGCACTCATGACACTTGGCATTCGACTTGACCCAGGGTGAGACATTGCCCTAAAAGGTGGTACCTAGTGCCCCATAGGCCCGATATTCCTGTCGATGCCCAGGATGATACGCTAGGTCTACCCGGTTTCGGACGGTGGGCATTCCCATGTCCAGCACCCTCCGCAACCAGGAGCATTAAGGTCACAATGATAACTACCAACATTTCAGCCAAGCCGTTCCTACGCGCAAGGACTCGATGTCAATACTAGGGGTGTGAGCTGTGGCTAGGGGATCAAACTCCCGTTTTATTTTCCTTTGGCCCGACGGTCAAAGGCGGTCTTTCTCCCGCCAGAGACAATAAAACGTCCCTGCGTAACCCTAATGCCTAAATAGGTCGAATGTGATTTTTAGCAATATATCAAAGCGGATCTTGACGGGACAAGCATCCGGAGCCCAATCCCCAACACATCTAGTGTGTTACCGAACGGATTGGTATCAGATTGCTAGACATCCCCATTAACACATTCCATCAAACACTTGCCATGCAATCAAGTCAAATGAAATATCCCAAGCATCAATCCTACTCTAACCCATATTAGGGTTCATCAAGAACTACTCAATGATGAAGAACATGATAGCAAGAAATAGTAAATGCAAACAAACATTCATCATCAAGCAAAATGAAAATAACACAAAACAATGGAAATAAGAGAAAGAATACTTATCTTGCATTTGAATCCATCAATCCATTACAAGACTTATTCAAATAGAAACCTAATCTAACCTAATCTAAAGCTCCAATGGAAGGGGCAAAGCTGCTGAAAAAATAGGGAAGAACCCTTTACAAGTCATGCACAATCCCATATTTATAGACCCCACAAAACCTTAACAGTTCGGGTCCAAAACCCCACTAAAACTGCTGTAAAAGGGGCCACCTGATCGGTTGGAAGTTCAACCAATCGGATGGAAACAAACAGAAACTCAGAAATTCTAAAATTGAGCAGAACCGATCGGTTGGACTCCCAACCAATCGGTGGAAGTTCAAGTCCAGACAGCTCCCAATTTCAGCACCAAGCTGCGCTCAGAAAATTCCAGAAAAATGTAGAAAAATCGGATTTGGGCATGCGACCTATCGTTGAAAATCTAACGACGATGCCGAAAAATGACCCGAGGGAATGAACCGATCGGTTGGGAGGATCTCTCAAAGACAGAGAGCACTGTCACACCCAACCGATCACTGAACCGATCGGTTGGGGTTCGCTTCTTTGCTTGCTCCTCGTCGGGTCAGATACGTGTGCACGAACCGATCGGTTAGGTCTGTCCACCCGATCGGTTGAAGCTCCAAAACTTCAAATCCTCATCTTTGGCCATCGGATCTTTGCCGTATAAGCGCGCTTTAGTCCCGACATGCAAGGTCGACTCCAGAAGACTCCGAAACGCCGACATTTACCTGAAATACAAACAATACACCCAATATTCAATATGAACCAAAATGCGATATATACAACATGAACTGAGATGAAACACATATGTATACACGATGAAGAGCGTGTGCAAAAGGTGAAATATGAACACGCGTCAAGCCCCCAAGCTAAAGTCTTCCTCGTCTCGAGGAAGACGAGTTGGAATGAAGATCGGGTGCGAGAGCAAGAAAGGAAAACGAAGAATCCTTGATCACCCTCTCCAAACTACATGTAATCACCAACACAATTAAGCACAAGGGAAAAGCATATCACAATCTAAATCAAGAATTCAATCTCATAATATAGCATCATGGGTTCATATCAATAGAGCACAAAAGAGTTAGAAGCGTGACATTGGCAAAGGCATAGCTATCATAGCATGTTATAGTAAATAATATGCCTAAATATGAGGAAGCTCAAAATTCATATCAAATCTTCCAAACGGTGAATACGAGATACCCATACATGCATGAAGAAGTAAGAAAGAGTAGATATGAATCATGGGAATAGCTATCGATCTCTAGGACGTAAGGAATCACCACACACTTGTCGTTTTTTATTTTTGAAACACTTTCTTGCCTTGCTTGTATTTTCAAAAGGAGATGGAGAAGATGTAGAAAGATCACTTTGTACAAACTCTCGCCTTCCCTATATACATTGGTGCCCTCAAATATAGGAAATGTGGAGAGCGAAGGAAAAGGGGAGAATGTGGCGTTTTTGTTGTTTTTGATTTGAATATTTTTGTCTTGCAAACTCGCGGAATCGCAATGGAATGCAAGGGCGGCCTACACATCCCAAGCCAGATAGATTTAGGGCGTCGGGTTACGAAGAACCCCGAAAGACCATTATACAAAAATATGTACAAAAGTGTGCACTCCCCCAAATGGGAGAACGATGCACGATGAGGGGGAATGTACAAAGTAAAACAAAAGAGAGTTTTTGAGAAATCCAAGCGTGGCAAGAAAATCCTCCATGAATTAAAGCACGGAACAAATGTGTGGTTATCCTAATCCCGTTGAAAAGTAGCTAACACATGCGATAAGAGTACACATATAGTATTTCATGCAAGAGTTAGAAGCACGTGGTAGGATGGTAAAATAACAGTTTTTTTGGAAATGAAGCGTGAAAATCTAGGAACTTCAAATAGAGGGGCATATTAAAATATAAAGCTAGAAGCATGCCTTAAACACAATCACAACCAACAATCTCGAAATATAGCAAATAAACCCAAATGATGGCAAAACGCATATATGAGCATTGAATAATCAAAGAAATAGCGTGATGAAGAAAGGTGCTCAAATGCGATAAGTGAAGCATGAGTGGCAAAATATCATTGAGGGTTCATCTCTAGAAAGAGGAAAGAATGAAATGTAGAAAGAAAAATGCATGATGGGAATGATGCATATAAATAAAAAGAAAAATTTTTGATGAATGAAAAAGGTGAAAAATGGAAGAAAATAAAGGAAACATGCATGAAATGCAACTCCCCAAGCTAAATCTTGCATTGTCCTTAATGCAATAAGGTCACACATGAGAGGGAAAAGATAAAATGGGAGGGGAAATGCATCAAAAATAACAAAAATGACTGTGGGTGATACTTTCCCCCAAGCTAATATAAGCTATGCCCAAAAGATATGAAAATCCGATACAGGGCATAAACGATAAAGGGGAGAGTGAACAATAGGCAAAACAGGCATCACCACCCTTTGGAGGTGGTATGGGTCTCATGTAGAAAAATGATAACGGGGCCAAGAAAAGTGCCAAAAGAATAAGGATATGGTGATGGGGATGAAATGATAGAAGGGCACAACATGATGGGTTATTATGATGTAAAAGCAAACCTTAGATATGCTCCACTCGCTAATGAGAGGAGACGAGATTATTCTAATCTAAACTAGAAAGCGGTAAATATTTACACTACTAGATTAGGATACACCTGAGCATTGGCGGATCCAAAATCTGGAGTGGGGCAGGTAGCTGCTCTAACTGCTCCTGATGTGGCTCCGCCAGAAGCGCTGTGTCACGTGTGCCAATGGACCCAAGCAATGCACCTCTAAGCATCCTAAATAGGTGTCCACCTGTGACCTGCAAAGGATGAGGTGCATTAGTCCATGGCAAGACATCATTTTCCAAAATAGATGTATCCCAGAGATAATCGTCAACATAAGATGGAAAAATAATAAAAGGTTGACGAATACTCCCTTAGAATGGGTCGCTATCCTCTGTGCTAGTGACGACCAAATCCTCGCTCTCCATGAGAAGTGGCTCTCCAGGTGGTGACACACTGCAGCATACCTCAAGGGAAATAGATCCTGTGTCCTGCGAGAGATAAGGTGTGTCAAAAATATACGAGTCTAAAGAAATAGGAAGTGAAAAGCGAGACTCAAAAGTGGAATGAGAGTGAGCATGAAAATCTCCCTGAATTGGGGCAATATGCTCAAGTAGATGCTCAGCTGCAGAAGAAGTGGAGAGTGACGATAGAGGTAGATGTGACTCGGGCTCCATGAAGTGGACCATCGTATCCGAGCCCTTATGCACATTCTCCTTGACGATATGCTCATGCTCCACCATCTGCCCAATGTCCTGAATGACATCATCGTGGTTGACCACAGACCAAGGAAGAAGCAGCAACAGAGATGACAGTGGAGGTCGATGTGGAGCGGACCACTCGTATGTGGTCGTGGTGTCTGCGTCCTCACACACATCCTCCTCGTCGGTATGCATAAGCTCTGTAGTCTCCTCAGTGCTCTCGTAGGACTCAAGTGGGGTATCCAAATCAAGATGAGAAGTCTCTCCCATAGATCCTAGAGAAATCACCCCATCCTCACTATCATCATCAAAAAATGCATCGTCATCCAAGTGGTAGTGTGGGAAAACTGGGACATCGGCATGAGATGTGTCTATGGTGGCCGATGGCATGGTGGTCTCAACCATGAAAGTGGGTATATCCTCTCCTCCTCCCCTCTCCTCGGTGTAGGCTCGATGATTGGTACCATAAAGTTTTGTAATATTTGACCTTGGTTCAACATGGCACTTTCAAGGAGAGACACGAGGCTTGATTTTTCTTGTGTTGGCGGAGGGATATAAGGTTGAGGAGATGGATGGGAGGTGTTTGGGCTAAGGTTGTGTGAAAATGTTTGGCCTTGGTTTAGGGGGAGGCTCTCAAGCGTAAATGGACAATCATAATGCACGTGCTCTGCCATCCCACAAGTCTCACAAACCACAAAAGAATAAGGATCGTAGCCTCCCATCTGAACATCGAAATTTGATCTCCGCATGGTTATAGCAAAGACGCCTGGACAATAAAAATAAGAAAACTAGAGAGGAGCGTCAATAGTACAAGAGAATAACAAAAGGATAATATAATGGCGGGGAAAAATTCCTTGGTTATTGTATTTGTTTTTTTTGTTTTTTAATGTTTTTATGTGTAGTCTAACGAACCCAAGCTAAGCTAATATCAAACCGAACGCCTCCCTGGCAATGGCGCCAAAAACTTGACCAGAACCCCGTTTACGGTTTGGGCGCGGTGTCGCTTTACCGCAAGTGCACGGTTAGTGTAGGGTGCGGGTTTATCGAACACAGGGAGGTGGATGGCTTGAATGCTACTAGCCTTGCCTAGGTTGTGTGAGAGCTACGCGGATGATATGAGTGGAAGTGTAGAAATAAAGGGAAGAAATGAAAAAGACTAGAAATGAATCTCCACTAACATGGGCTAGAGCACTCATGACACTTGGCATTCGACTTGACCCAGGGTGAGACATTGCCCCAAAAGGTGGTACCTAGTATCACATGGGCCCGATATTCCGGTCGATGCCCAGGATGATACGCTAGGTATACCCTGTTTCGGACGGTGGGCATTCCTATGTCCAGCACCCTCCGTAACCGGGAGCATTAAGGTCATAATGATAACTACCAACATTTCGTCCAAGCCGTTCCCACGTGCCAGGACTCGATGTCAACGCTAGGGGTGTAAGCTGTGGCTAGGGGATCAAACTCCCGTTTTATTTCCCCTTGGCCCGATGGTTAAAGGCGGTCTTTCTCCCGCCAGAGACAATAAAATGCCCCCGCGTAACCCTAATGACCAAATAGGTCGAATATGATTTCTAGCAATACATCAATACGGATCTTGACGGGATAAGCATCCTGAGCCCAACCCCCAACACATCTAGTGTGTTGCCGCATGGATTGGTCTAAGATTTCTAGACATCCCCATTGACACATTCCATCAAACACTTGCCATGCAATCAAGTCAAATGAAATATCCCAAGTATCAATCCTACTCTAACCCATATTAGGGTTCATCAAGAACTACTCAATGATGAAGAACATGATAGCAAGCAATAATAAATGCAAACAAACATTCATCGTCAAGCAAAATAAAAATAACACAAAACAATGAAAATAAGAGAAAGAATACTTATCTTGCATTTGAATCCATCAATTCATTACAAGACTTATTCAAATAGAAACCTAATCTAACCTAATCTAAAGCTCCAATGAAAGGGGCAAAAGCTGCTGAAAAAATAGGGAAGAACCTTTTAGAAGTCATGCACAATCCCATATTTATAGGCCCCCACAAAAGCTTAACAGTTCGGGTCCAAAAACCTACTAAAACTGCTACAAAAGGGGCCACCCGATCGGTTGGAAGTTCAACCGATCGGGTGGAAACAAACAGAAACTCAAAAATTCTGAAATTGAGCACAACCGATCGGTTGGACTCCCAACCGATCGGTCGAAGTTCAATTCCAGACAGCTCCCAAATTCAGTACCCAGCTGCGCTTAGAAAATTCTAGAAAAATATAGAAAAATCGGATTTGGGCATGCGACCTATCGTTGGAAAGCTAACGACAAGGCCGAAAAATGACCCGAGGAGATGAACTGATCAGTTGGGAGGCTCTCTTAAAGACAGAGAGCACTGTCACACCCAACCGATCACTGAACCGATCGGTTGGGGCTCGCTTCTTTGCTTGCTCCTCGTCGAGTCAGATACGTGTGCACGAACCGATCGGTTGGGTCTGTCCACCCGATCGGTTGAAGCTCCAAAACTCCAAATCCTCATCTTTGGCCATCGGATCTTTGCCGTATAAGCGCGCTTTGGTCCCGACATGCAAGGTCGACTCCAGAAGACTCTGAAACACCGACATTTACCTGAAATACAAACAATACACCCAATAGTCAATATGAACCAAAATGCAATATAAACAACATGAAATGAGATGAAACACATATGAATACATGATGAAGAGCATGTGCAAAAGGTGAAATATGAACACTCGTCAGCATGGATTTTAACCCAGAGGGTCCGCCAAAACCCTTCACCTTCGGCTTACGACCGACGATCGTCGTGGGTCGTTTAGTGGCGAGGGGCGATCCCTCGGCTTATGACTAACGACTAGGTTCTTTCGGTGGGGAGGGGCGAGGCCCCTTCGACTTATGGCCGACGACTGTCGGGGTCGTTCAGTGGCGAGGGGCGATCGGCTTACGGCTGACGACTAGGGTCGTTCAGTGGCAAGGGGCGAGGCCCCTTCGGCTTACGGCCGATGACCATCGTGAGTCGTTTAGTGGCGAGGGGCGATCACTTGGCTTACGGCTGATGACTAGGGTTAGATATCAACGAAACAATTAACTTTGCACTTATCATGAATCGACATAAGATAAAAGACAAAGATAGATTTCAATCATTTACTCTGCTGGTTCAATCATTGATAATACTTCCACAAGTGCTCAACGTTCCAAGGATGCGGTAGTTCTCTCTCATTCAATGTAGCGAGCCAGTAGGTGGCAGGACCGAGTACATCGATCACTGTATAAGGTCCTTCCCACATTGCGGCAAGCTTTTGTTGCTTGAGAATCTCGGGAGTGAAAGCAACTTTATGTAGGGCCAGGTCGCCCACACAGAAGCTACGTCCGTGAACCTTTGAGTTGAAATATCGAGCCACGTGCCCTTTCTGTTCGATGAGGGTCGCCAAAGCCCGTTTGCAGACCTCGTCAACCAGTTGTAGGTTGAGTTCGAGTCCTTCCGAGTTTCTTTCCTTGTCGTAGTATTGGAGATAACGTGGTCATTCATTAACTTACACTAGGACAACTAATTCACATCTGTAAGCCAGCATGAATGGTGTTTCTCCCGTCGAGGTTTTGTGGGTCGTTCTGTACAACCATAGTATGCCGGGGATTTATTCTGGCCAAGTTCCCTCGAGCCATGTTATTCTCTTTCGAATAGGTTCAAGAATGTTTGTTAGCTGGCCAATCCATTAGATTGGGGATGGGTGACAGAGGCAAAATGCAGCTTGGTCTTTAGCTCAGAGCAGAAGTCTCTGAAGTCGGTATTGTCGAACAGTGTCCCATTGTCCGTCACAATGGATTGTGGGATGCCAAAACGATAGACAATGGATTTCCAAACGAAGCTTCGAGCCTCCTTCCAGGTGATTCAGGACAGGGGCTCTGCATCGGTCTACTTCGTGAAGTAGTTGATCGCTACTATTAGGAATTTTTGTTGCCCGCTCGCTTGTTTAAACAGACCGAGGAGGTCCAATCCCCACTTGGCGAAAGGCACTGGACTGACGATGGGGATCAGATCAGTTGGTGGGGCCGAGCTGATCCTTAAGAATTTTTGGCAAGTCGAACACCTTTGTACATACTCGATGGCATCTGTGAACATAATTGGCCAAAAATAACCTTGTCTCACGGCCTTCAAAACTATGGCTTTCCCCCGTAATGGTTCCCGCAATCGCCCTCGTGGATTTTTTGGATCACCTAATGCGCTTCCTGCGGGGCTAAACGTTCGAGGTATGGAAAAACGTCATAACTGGTCGATCACCTTTTGTACAATGAACCATCTAGCAGAACAAATTGGTATGCCTTCCATTCTAACCTTCGTGCCTCCACTGGGTCGGCTGGCTTCTCCCTTGTGTTCAGGTAACAGATTATGGGATCCATCCAAGTGATTCCTCGGTCGAGGCTTAGCAACTCCTGCTCCAGCCTGCTGGGGTGTAGTAGACATTATACATACACTGTCCAACTAAGCCCTATGAGGGAGGATGACGTGAGCTTCGACAGGGCATCGGCTCGGTGATTCTTCGACCTTGGTACATGATGGATTTCCATGCATCTGAACTTGGCGAGCTCCGCTTTAGCAACTTGTGTGTAACTCTGCATTGAGCCCTCGTGGGCCTCGAAGGTTCTGTCTAGTTGGTGGACTACGAGGCTGGAATCGCTGAGTAGTTGGACTACTTTTGCTCCTAGTGCTCGAGCCAATCGGAGTCCGTTGATGGCCGCTTCGTACTCAACTCCATTATTTGTGGTCTGAAAATCAATGCGGAGAGCATACTCGAATATATTACCCGCTGATGTTTGGACAATTATTCCAACCCCGCTCCTGGCTTGAGTGGCCGAACCATCAACTTGAACGATCCAGGTTCCCTCGTCTTCAATTGTGTCGGTTGGCAAATTGATACCTGTCGAGGGTGAAGGTGCAGCTTCGGGTAATGTGTTAGTGACACATACCTATTCCTTTAGGCCGTCGTCATAGGTGAGTTCGACAATGAAGTCAGCGAAAGCCTGTCATTTGATGGTGGTCCTTGGCTTGAACTGGATGTCGAATTCGCTCAGCTCAACTTCTCATTTCGTCATTTTTCCTAAACGATCCAGCCTCTTTAGGGTTTGTTCGAAGGGTGCTTTAATATATATAAAGTGCATTGATGTGTGCATTGTTGTGCATTGTTGTGTGATTTAATAAATGTCCACAAGCACGCGGTGTCGTGTGTAGCGGGTGTCGAACTCAAGGATGCAAGGGTTGAAATCTAGGATTGGTGTCAAGTTTTATATAGCCGTGGGAGTAAAGTAACAAGGGCGAAGAGCAATTAATCGGGAAGGAATTCAATTAAGGAAGGAGCTAGGGCTAGCGTATCACCGCCATTATAAGGGTTGAGTTAAATGGATCTAACTTCTCAACACAAGGATTATAGTCATCGATGAGGGTGAAGCCTCAATCCTCGTCCCCTCGGTGTCTAATCACAAGAGAGTGGACTCGGAGGGTAGGATGGATCCCTATCGTAGCCTTGATGTTTAGTCGGTCGCTACGATATATGTAGTTCTAATGAGTGTGCCCGACTGGTCATCGGTGCCCGTCACTAGAAAATCAACCCTCCGTTAGGGGCGTCAAATCAAAACCCAATGATTAGTTGATGGTTAGGATTGTGTATCACCCTAAGGGGATGGGTTGAGTTTGGCTCGTCATCCGGTCCTACCCCTAGACTACAATCTTAGTTGTGACAATATTTTGGGTGATCCATCACGATCAACCCCCACAATGGGGCTCTACATTGCCCTAGCTATGTGATTTACTCATTATTAATGGCAATAATAGATGGAATCAATGTAGGAATATTCATCATGAGCAAGATAAAAAATAAGCTTTGGAATGACAATCAATAAAATGCAATAATAATGCAAGGAGATTTAAGAACAAATAACTAATTAGAACGGGGAGATTTTGGGCGATCCATCACGATCAACCCCCACAATGGGGCTCTACATGGCCCTAGCTATGGGATTTACTCATTATTCATGGCAATATAAGATGGAATCAATATAGGAATATTCATCATGAGCAAGATAGAAAATAAGCTACGAAATGACATTCAATAAAATGCAATAATAATGCAAGGATATTTAAGAACAAATAACTAATTAGAACTAAGATTAGAGAGTCTTATAATCAAGCACAGAAGATTACAACAAGAAAAACCCAGAAAAACTGCTCCAAAATCCCAACAAAAGTTTTTGATAATAAAAAGCATAATAAGTTCGTTACATTGATTTCTTTAAATAGAAAGCCTTGCACACGGCCGTGCCGAAAAGCATCACGATTGTATCAAGGCCAAAACCCTAGGGTAGGCATACGCTGCCATCAGCTTGCACGGATGTGTTGCTAATCGGCACTACCATGTCATCCAACACTTTCGTCCAGCTGCCCCAATTCGAAACGGCCATGCGAGACGTCCTTGCAATTCGCCAGCGTACTTGAATAATTTTGACACGGCCGTGCCGACCTTCTGTGGCTCTCCTTGGCAGCTAGTGCCATGACACGGACGTGCAAGTGCACACACGACTGTGTCAAGTCTTCTCGTCCTCCTCATTGCCATCGAGCTCAACCACGAAAACTCTCTCTCCTCAGCTTCCATCCTTAGCCTCAACAACGTCTAGAATGCATCGTTTGGAGTCCAAACACCTACAACATGGAAAGAAACAACCCTAGGCGTAAAAGTGGTAAAAGATAACAATGAGACGAAAATAAAAGCGGCGGTGTAAAATAAAGAGGGGAAAACATTGGAAAAAAGGGTGTAAAGGGTGTAAAATACGCCTAACATGCATCGTTCTTCGAAGTCATATCAAGTAGCCAGATCTCCGTGCCTCAGGAAGCATTGGAGCCTCGCGTCGAAAAATAGGACCATAGAAGAGTGCACAAGAGAAACAAAAGTTTATTTAGGCGATTTGAGTTAGTAGATCCGTTGGGGTTTCTCAAAACCCAATGTCCAAAGATCATTTGATCAAGGATCCATTGACCTAAAGCTTGATACATGGATAATGCTAAATTGCAAAAAAATGATGATGAATAAATGAAAACAAACAGGTGGCAAGCTCAAATTCATGAGTTCTTGAAAATCTTTGGTATATCGGTGTCGAATTATTTTGACGTGTGTGAATTATGATATGAGATTACATTATACGATGAAGGACAGATAATTTTTGCCTTGAATTTTGCTAACTTGTGAGTCTTGGTGTGTGTTGGGGTGATTTTGAACTTTCCAAGTTCCTTTCTTGATTGAATGTACGTCTGGTGGAGATATCGACCCTAATTGACTATGCCGTAACTCATTTATGAGACTCCCATACTTCTAATTATTTAGACTTTGTTTCACTTCTTTTGCCAATGGTCTGGCAAAAAGCTAGTTGGTGGGTGTGATTAGGGTTGAATATTGTATATACAGCCCCCTTACTATTTTGTTTTGTGAATTAATACCATACAATTTGGGTTCCAACACGTATGTTTTCATGATATCTTATTATTCTGGAACACGCCAATTATTCATGCACAAATCATGTCCCCCATGACATAAGTGTACTTTATGTATTTTTCAGAGTTTTATTGGAATTTTTCTGGAGCTTAAACGATGAAAATGGAAGCAACAGAGGGCATCGGCTGTTTGTTACACTCTACAAGGCCGCGTGGAGTGTTGGCACCAGCAGAAGGAATAGCGGGGTCCAAAAGGCCGTGTGCTTCGTTCCACGCGACAGTGTGGAAGTCATACGCCCAATGGGGTTTTAGGGCTCAAACTTCATAGCGATGCAGTAGTTTCGTCACGGCCAAAAGGTCGCATCAGTTGGCGCTAATTGAGGGAAAGGAGAGGAAAAATTATAGAGAACTGGGGGGTTTAAACATTCGCGTCAAATTGTCGACACGACCGCGTCAATTTCATACGATATGAGGTGAAACAACCACGTCAACATTTGACGCAGCCTTGTCGACTCGAATTTGGAGCCAAGTGACAAGGCAGCGATGCGACCGCTTCACCCTTTGGACACAGTCGTTTAATCCCAAATTCCTGGGTGCGTTAAGTTATGGGTTCAACTGAGTTTTTACCCGATTTTTGGATTCAATAATCTGCTCAAATCTCAGCCGATGATCAAGATATTGTGTGGTGGAGAGTCATCAGCCTATGGGGGTTGCCCTAACTTAAGGAGAGAAGAGCTAAGTGGCCCAATCACTTCGCTGCCCTCAATTTTAAAACACTTGGAGAAAACCATTGGAGAAGAAGAGGGAGTTCTTGAAGATAGCCTGGGAATCATCTACAAAGGGGGATCTTTTTCTTTAAAGTTTTAGTTTTTATTTGTCTCTTTGGCTTGTGCCATTTGTATGAACCTTTGGATCATATCTTTGTTATCAAAAAATGTTGGTTTCTTTTGCTACGAGTAGCTAAATATCCTCTTGTGTTGTGTTTGTGAAATTGGTGGTGCTTTAGACTATAGATCACTCATCTCTGGCTTATTCTTCATGATAATGAGTGATGGGTTGTTGTTGCATCTTGATGTATGTTGTATGTTAGGTATTAGTGTTTCATACCAATATTATTTTGATGATGATCACAACATTATGTTGTTGCTAATGCCTCTCATGTTTTAGTCTCATAGTTAACAAATGAAGAATATCATTTTTGGAGACTAAATGCTTGGTGTAAGGATGTACATCAAGAGAAGTAATGCCAAAGCTCGGACTCAAGGGGTACCAAAGCTTGGAGATGATGGGGGAGCAGCAAGGTTGAAGCCATAGACTCTAAGGGAAGCAATGTAATCCATGTAATATCTTTTATTACTTGTATTTCTCTTTTTGAGTCTAAGTTTAATGTAATGCCTTGATAGATGATTTACTCATTCATGCATATGCATATAACCATCTTAGTGAGCCTTAGGATTATCATAGAATCCAACCCAATAGGTTCTTCATGCCAAATGACTCAATTTGAGTCTCTGGCTCTCCAACATGAGACTGTTGAAGGAAGGACAGGCGACTGAGTGATTCCAGGCACTGGCCAGCCTTCTACAGTCGACTGTTGTGCACCAGCTCAAGTCAACTTTTATTGACTCTATCATGAGCTATTGGAGACAGATGACCGTCGTTCACTTTACAGGCACCTGTCTTCCAACAGGCGCTTGGGATTTGTTCTCCAGTTGTTTATGTGCCAAATTGCGTAACTTGCAGTTTCTGGGTTTCATCCCACTTTGCAAATCAGTCGACTAATGACGAGATTTTAGTCGCCTGTCAAATTACATGTGCCCGTGTTTTGTTCATCTATCGGCTGAATGTGCTAGTGCGAAAGTTGCGTTTTTCTCAGCTCCTTTCCAACCAAAGTGACAGTCGCCTCCTGAAGGATATATAGGCACCTGATCATTTACAGGTGCCTGTGTAGTCTTCTACAGTTGCCTGTCCTGGCTCAGATTAAAGCCGTTGGAATTTTTATAGCCGTTGACCAGTCGACTGTTAGTTGATCGTCAGTCGGCTCTCTGTGCCGTAAATTGCCAGAATCTAGCTGTTGCAGCTTTATTCATTGTGGCTTTTTGCTTGAGTTTGGGGGTTTTTTAGGCTTTCTATTTATAGGAGAGGGCTGAGTTCATTAGAACTCCTTGGAACTATTGCAAATCATTAGAGTTTGATTAAGCCGCTCTCAAGCTCTCTCATTTTCCTTTTAGAACTCATATTCCTTTTTATGCATTGAAGTCAAGCTCAAGGGAAATCATCCAAGTGCATTCAAGCAAATCTCAAGCACTTGGCCTTCCTCTTCAATGCCTTCATCTTCATATGTGTATGTTCATCTCAAGGCATATGTAAGAGTCGTTTGTTTCCTTCGTTTTTCTTGAAACCCTAATTCTCGTGTGGGAATTAGATACTCTCTTTGTGGGAGTTGGTTACTTTCTTTGCGGGAGTTACTCTCTTTGTAGGAGTTTGGTGTACTAGTGTAGGACTAACCCTAATTCTATGTGTGGGAGTTAGTAATTCTATGTGTGGGAATTTGACCATTGTGTAGGGTTGGTTGGGTTCTTGTGTAGGACAAAATCCTCTGTGTGAGGAATCTCTGTGTGAGATTGTATTCACTACTTTCTGTAGGATTATAGTAAATATTTGGTGTGGCTGGACGTACCCAAGTTTGGGGAACTAGGGTAAAATCTTGTGTTTGCGTTTGGATTGATTGTGTTGATTAATTCCTTTTGCATTTATTATTCCGCACTTGCAAGTTAAATTTTAATTGCACAATTTATTGACATTACTCTATTCACCCCCCTCTAGAGTGTTTGTTGTTAGTATTGCAAGATAGACGATCCTTATATTGTATACCGAGAGGGGTGATAACCCCCGAGAGGGAGGGAAAACCGAGAGGAACCCTTTTATGCTTATCGTTGTACAACCCATCGTTTCACTTATTGCAAGAGAACTATTTCATATATGCCTTAAGTCTCGATTTAATTGTGCCCTAGCGGGGTGATGAAATCGAGATTATTTATGAGTGGGTGTCTTTAGTATAACCACATCAATGGATCATGCAAGTTTTTCACTTTGTGAACACTTTCACTCTCTTCCGCTCACTTTAATTAGTTTTCAATATATATATATATATATATATATATATATATATATATATATATATATATATATATATATATATATATATATATATATATATATATATATATATATATATATATATATATATATATATATTTCGTGACATTTCTGAATCAACATTTGTTCACCTCAAACGGTGGTTTCGCTACTTTGATCAGTTCTTTAGATCAGCCATCATTTCAGTTCGCCTAACGACTTGTCCCTGCCCTGAGTTCGATCTTCGGCTGAACATGAATTTACTACTTGGTGACCTCATATACTTGGGAGTTTAGCACGCAATATTATAGTCGAGCAATCAGCCAACACGATTCTTGGCATTTCCCATAACCTTTATACATATCGGTGTATAAGAGTATGTCCATTCCATGCATCAACAACCTGAAGATGTTGCTAATGGGTAATCTCATTTGCAAGACCTACCAAAATATATGCAGTTATATGGATATCACATAGATATATTTATTAACATAATGTACTAATGTAAATGACCAACCAGAATGCAATTCTATCTAGGTACACAAACTACAATTTAACAAGAAAAGTACAAGTCCATATAATGCATAAGGCCCAACTACTTATATAGAATTTCTTACACGAACATCTCTCTGAAGAAAAAACCCTTGCATCCAAAGCCTTGACTCTAATTTATACAGCCTAGTTATTTCCTCATTTACCTTGGACCGGCAAATTTGCAATCGCTGGAATGACGAGATAATGTGCCCAATAAGTAAAGAAAAACCTGTTATGAGCAGGCTTTTGTAGGCCCATTAGTGTATTGGGTATCCACCCATTATGTAATCATACATCTATAAATACAGGGCTACGGGGTTTCGTAGCCGCCAAACTTACAACACGTTATCAGCACGCTCAAAGCTGAGCCGAACCTTTGCCGATGGACGATCACGACGCGAACGGGCTTCCTTCACCGAACGTCGCTAGATCCGGCGGGTAGGATCTAGAGGTAATTTTTATTCCCTAGATCTAAACTTTTATGCGCATACGATTAGATCTACATGTTTGGATCGATGTTTGGTTAGTATAGATCGGACTTTTATCTCAGATCTGCATGCTAAACCAACCTTTTAATGATAACTCAACATTTTTATCAATACAAATCAATTTTTTTCGATGAAAAACGCTATTTTGAAGACTAAAAATAGATTTTTTAAAAAATAAAAATCATGTTTTTACCATCTTCTTTCCCAAAAAATTTCAAACCATAGAGGGGTTTCTTCGTCTCCACGCGGCCAACAGCCACGCGCGTGCAAAAAAACCCCACCCCATGCGATCTACCCACTGCCTGAAGCGGCGGCGTGTAGCTGTCGCCTCCGACGGTAGCAAGGGCAGCCGCCCGAAGTGGCAGCCGTCGCTGCCGCGCCCAGGTGACAGCCGTCGCTGCCCCCTGAATCAGCAGCCGTCGCTGCAGGCCCTGGCGGCAGCAGCCGCCTTGCCGTCTGAAGCGACAGCGGTAAACCCCCCATCCCCGCATCTGCGAGGCGAAACCCTAGCCGCCCGAAGCAGCGGCACGCGCAGCGAAACCCTAGCTGCCTGAAGCGGCGACACGCGCGGAAAAATCCTAGCTGCTAGAAGCGGCAGCCCACGCGACGCAAACCCTAGCCATTTGCACGGGATCGCACGACAGATTGCCTCCAAAAACCCAAACTAGGGGTTTTCCCACAAAAATTTCATTTTTACAAATTCTTTTACAGATTTAATTAAGATTTTTTTCGTTAAATCCCAATTGATTACATGCTTTATAAATCATCACATTTTGGATTATCTGATTATTACACGTTTAATAATTAGGAAGATCCTGTGACAGCTCTGCCGTTAGTTAACTAACCTAACGGTGTATGACGTTGCCCAGTGGTCCAATAATTATTAAACGAAATTTTTTCATTTCCATTATTAAATGCATGTGATGATTAATTACCTGTGATAATTAATTGCATGTGATGATTAATTGTCTGCGATAAAATAAAATGCCTGCTGCATTTTCTCTGCGACGTATGTTTATATTTGTTGTGCTTTTGGATCGGCTAGCTATCACCATTATTCTCCTCACATTTTTTTTTCATTTTGAGAGAACTTGTAGTGAGTATATAATTTTATAAACTCCAAGACTGGCGTACGTCCCACGAAGATGAAGATCTATTTCCAGAAGAATAGGGGCACCACGAGGGTTCCTGAGTTGTATCTTCATTGTTTTGGGACTGTATGGACTTTATTTCCTTTAGATGGTGATTAGCCGATCCACGCAATAAATATCTGTGTCTGAAATGCATAATTACTTGTTTTATTTTAAAATATCTAATTATTGCTCATTTTTAACATGCTTAGATAAATGGCAAAAATCGTGAGCGTCGACTTTGACGTATTGGATGCTACAGGCAAAAACTATCTGAGCTGACAGTTGGATATCAAATTCCACCTGCACTCACAGGGACTGAGTCATGCCATTGCTGTAGGCGATACGGTTTCTGACATAGATAAAGCGAAAGCAATTATCTATATCAGACGCCATATCGATCGGACCCTGAAGGCCGAGTACCTCACTATGGAAGACTCTTACGAGTTATGGACTGCTCTCGAGGATAGATACAAACATCAAAAAGATGTTATCCTTCCTCGAGCGCGACATGATAGGAGAACCTCCGTCTTCAGGACTTTAAGTCCATCGTCGAGTACAACTCGGTACTTTTCAGTATCACCTCGCGCCTGAAGTTGTGTAGTGAGAAAGTGACGGAGGAGCACATGTTAGAGAAGACATATACATCCTTCCACGAGAAGGATGTCATACTCATGCAACAGTATCGTGAACGAAAGTTCACGAAATACTCGGAGCTTCTCTCATGCCTTCTGATGGCAGAACAGAGTAGAGACCTCCTACTGGCCACCCATAACTTGCGCCCGGCTGGTACTGCACCTGCGCCTGAAGCGCACTACATCTCCTCCCAGAAGAAGAGGACCAACTTCAGAGGCAAACCCCAGAAGGGAAAGGCAATGAAGAAGCAGGCTAGAGGACCCCCTCCAAAGTCCAACAATGAGGGAAAGTGGAAAAATGTGTGGAAGAGGAAAGACAACGGCCAGACATCTACCCCCAGAAAAGACTGGGAAGACAAATGCCACATGTGTGGCGTGACTGGTCACTGGTCCAGAAATTGTCAGACTCCACGCCACCTCTAAGACTTGTACAAAGCTAGGCAGAAGCCAACCGAAACAAACTTGGTGGAACATGAAGACCTGGCACCAATCAGGTTCATCGCTGAGGACTTCTCAAACGATGACATGCTCGACTGAAGCCTTATCTATTTTTGTGCACTGCATTGTAGTTGAAACAATTTACTCTCCAGTCATTTGTTTTTCAGCATGTTGGTTAATTTTCACACGTTGAATAAAATTTAGTGATCTTTGTGCCTTATACTGCGATGCTTTTCTCTCTGACTTTAGATGGATTATAAATGCCTAGTGGACAGTGCTTCTATGCACACGATCCTCCAAGATATTTGCTTTTTTCAAAGCATACACAAATATGATGGAACCGTGATACCATTTTCGGTCCGTCAGGAATAATAAAAGGATCAGGGGAAGCACTTTTTCTGTTATCCAATAAAACACAACTATTAATAAAAGACACTCTTTTCTCTCCAAGCTCACATAGAAACTTGTTAAGTTTCAAAGATATCTGTCTAAACGGAAACCACCTAGAAATGGTGAACAAACAAAACAAAGAATTCTTGTATGTAACGACTCTTAAAAACGGTGCTAAACATCGTTAAGCGTTTCGAGGGACTCCCGTCGAGTCTCTACCATACAAAGATACGAGCAACTGAAGCTAACACAATTGAGCACTAGAAGTGCACGAATCAACCAGAATTCCAACTCTGGCACAATAGACTCGGACACCCTCGATCGGCAATGATGCACCACATCATATCCCAATCCCATGGAATTAACTCGAAAAGCCTGAAGCTACTTCGAAAGGGTGCATTTCCTTGTCCCCCTTGTCACAAAGGGAAATTGATTACGAGACCATCTCCAGTTAAGGTGGACTCAGAGTCCCTCAGCTTCCTAGAGAGAATACATGGAGACATTTGCGGGCCTATTCACCTCGAAAGTGGTCCATTTCGGTACTATATGGTACTGATAGAAGCATCTTCCAAATGGTCGTATGTGTGCCTCCTGTCCACCCGCAACGTAGCCTTTGCAAAGCTACTAGCACAAATCATTAAGTTACAGGCACATTTTCCAGACAACCAGATCAAGAAACTGTGTCTAGATAACGCTAGAGAGTTCACATCACAAGTCTTCTTAGACTACTGCCAAGCAACTGGCATTGAAGTTGAACACCTGAAGCTCATATTCACACCCAGAACGGGTTATCCGAATCTCTTATAAAGAGACTACAATGGATTGCCCGTCCATTGTTGATGCAATCCCAGTTGAATGTGACTGCATGTGGACATGCCTGTAAGGACCCTGTCTATGGGGAAACACTAGAAGGGGGTTGAATAGTGTTTATGCAAATTTAAAAGGAATTTACGCCAAATAAAATGCAATCCAACAAATAGTGCGGAATAGAAAAACAACCCAAGATGAAACACACGCAAACGCAGAGATGTTTCAAGGGTTCGGATTACCCAAGTCAACTCCCGACTTGTTCTCGGTAATCCTACGTCCCTACCACCGGATACTCAAGTTAGAACCCTAACTTGAGGTTTCCTTAAAGCCCATTTGTAGCAACCCTACAAGTTCAATCGAATACAATCGATGTCCTTGACTACCACAACCAGGGAGCAAGCAAAACCACTCTCACAACCGAGAGCACAACTCAAATAACAAATGTTATGTAATAATGAAAACAACACTTACAATCACCTATGCCTTGAAGTAGAACTTGAAGGAGGAGTGTGATGTGTGTTGAAGAACTCTCTTGGAAGAGAGGAAAAGCACTTTCTCTTGACTGCACCAATTGCCTAGATGATCACTCTTCGGTTCTAGGTTGGAGAGCAACAGAACAAGATATGGAAATACTTAGGGCTTTGGATTTGAGAGCTATGATCTTTGGAAATGAAAGCTTGAGAGATTTTGCAATGAATGAGTAACCTTCCAATGGAACAGTAGAAGCTCTATTTATAGCTTTCTCAAATCCACAAAACAGTTTAGGCAAAAACCCAATTGGAATCCGAGAGAAAAATCTCAACGGATAGAAACTGCACCCAAACTAGTCGACTGATGAAGACACCTTAGTCGACTAATGCACAGTCAGCATGCGTAGGTAATGTAGGAGAATATGTGCCCATAAGGCAATTTATCCTAGATATACGACTTGTTCATACTGTATCTGGTACATATTATTCTAAGTATAATAAAAATCGTTCGTATTAATATACTTAGATAATATCCATAGACTTATTGTGAGGTCCTTACGTATCTAGATGAGATCTCGATTATGAGTAAGCGACCGAATATAAACATAAGTCTTAAACGGTTCGTGGTCATAGATGTGTCGAGAACTGGATATCGACACATCGGATAGACCATTGTGTCTTAGTCTTACCTTAGGGTAATGATGATCTCATAGTCATTCGACTTGGTGAAGTCGGAGACGAGACACAGGTGCTCATTAGAGAATGAGTTCACTGAACGACCAAATTAGAGTTATTAAATGGTTGAATTTAACTGAACTGTCTTTAATAACTCTAGGGTGATGATAGGTTAGCTGGTCCTTAAAACCTGAAGTCATTTGTACAAACCTGTGAGTGAACGGTGTAGCTTAGACCAATGATCTAGCTTCGAGGCTAGGCCTGCTGAAAGATCTTAGGTTGAGCTGCACCCGAAGCTCTCGAGGCAAGTACATGACTAAGATGGGATTCGTCACTTCCGTTAAAGGGAAGTTAGTGTTATAGGCTCAGTACGGTCTTTATGTTAATCCTCGGCCGGTGTGCGTTGTAAGAAGTACAACATGTATACAATAAAGACCGCCGTATACTGACCAATGTTGTTTGATAGGGTTGACAGTAAACCATACCCTAGGCCAACATAAACACAGTCTTGACGAAGGGACTACGGCTAACGAAGTTCATCACTGACACAGCCAATGTAAACCCAATGATACTTTTTTCAAAGGGTCGATCACGTTAAGATGATTCTGAAACAGGGACGACAACTACTGCTCGTAGTGATCGTCGTATAGGGGTTCCGAGCCCCAACCTGTAGTAAGGTCAGGCTGTAGGGTCTCAAACCGAGTAGTGTTTGTGTCTTAGTAATAGGATGATAGAATAGAGAGAAATATCATTTGATGATATTAAATATTCACAAGTCAAGTTGTGAAAGTTAGTCGCAATAGCAATAGGGACAAACGTTGCATTTGATGCAAACCAAAGATTAAACGTTTCGTAAATTGGTTACGAAAAATTTAGTAGGAACAAATATATTGGAAAGGGTTACCTGGATGACAGGATCGTCCCAGTCTAAACACAGGTTCAAACCGTGTTCAAATCAGAGCTCTAACGAGCCCGAAAACGTGAAAACGGTCCAAGGCGAAGTGGGTTAGACCCACTGGGCTAATAAGCCCATAAGCAAGGCAAACGGACGCAGCCCGCTGGTTGCAGCGGGCAGGCGCCCGCTGGCGGCAGCGGGCGCACGCCCACTGCCCAGCGGGCGTGTGGCCCGCCTGTGCCTCCCCTTGGGCGGGCGCGCCCGTAACTTAAGTCAATTTAGGGTTTTTTAGAAACCCCAAATGACGGCTACGAATTTTGATAATTTGCTAAACTTTGAGCAATTGTTTGAGGGGCCAAACGAAGTCGAAATTCGTCGTCGTCGGTTCCTACGCGTTCACCATTCGAAGCTCTTCGGATTGATAGCTTGTTTGGTGTCTAAGGTTTAATGTGCAATGAGAATTAATTAGTTAAAGTTTGCTTTTATAAAAAGCTCACTTTAACTTGAAATTAAGCCAAATTGGCTTAATTGTTTTTTCTCCCATTTGCGGAATGTCCCACATTGCTCGCAACGAGAGAGTGAGTGCCAACTCCCTATATAAATATGGGTGCACTCTCCTCGTTGAAAAAAGACACCAAGCCATCGATCGAGTAGCTCCAGATTTTTAGAGCAAGCTCGATCGGCAACTAAATTCTCTCTCTCTCTCTCTTCCTATTCTCTGGAGTAGTCCTAGCAAGACTACGAATAGGGATGGCAGTAATGGCCTGACCCGCCCGGCCCGACCTGGCCTGACCCGCCCGGCCCGACCCGGTTTTAACTCGGCCCGACCCGGCCCGCAGCCGGGTCGGGGCAAGCTTGGGCTTTGTATGCGCCCCGGCCCGCCCCGACCCGCCCCGGTAAACTATAGAGGTTTACTATTTTGATGCGGACCATGCACTCAGCAAATAACCCATAAGTTATACTTTATTCCACAGTTCTCCTAATTAGGCCAATTCCCAATTCCAAATTACCAAATAAATCAAAATTCTCCCAATTCACAAAATAAAATTTTTATTTGGGATTCATATGGATGGCATTAATGACTTGACCCGACCGGCCCGACCCGGCCCGACCCGGTTTTGGTAAGAAAGAACCCGCCCCGCCCCGGCCCGTGAGTGTGACCCGCCCCGCCCCGGCCTGTAGATGGGTCGGGGCAAGCTTGGGTAGTTAAATACCCGCCCCGCCCCGCAATATTGCCATTCCTAACTACGAAGGGGGTTTGGATTCTTGATCCGGACGTCTAAGACGCGGGTTCTTCTCAAGTGAAACTTTCTACCGCGTGTGATCGGCTCGGAGGCGAAAGTCGACTCGGGCAGATCGGTGCGAGGGTGCGAGGCGGCTCAGGCGGATCGAGTCAAAGCAGCTCGGCTACGAGGAGCTTCTGAAGATGGTGCGGTACATCTTGCCTGCTCCAGGGCCAAGATTCCGGGTATGTGGTTAAGTAATTTGTAGTGTAGATTTAATTAGTCGCTTTAGAGTAGATCCCTCTTGGGGTGGTCAGATCCACCCCAAGTTGGCATAGATCGGGCTAGGTTCTGGCTCCCCAGAGCCTAGCTAAATAGTTTAGCTAGTCTGGAAATTTTGAATTTCCGTTTTCCGCTGCACATTCGTGCTTCTGTGGTCCGTCCGACTTAGGACGGATACAGATCCGAGCTCTGGGGGTCCGCCAAAACCCCAACAGTGGTATCAGAGCCACGGTTATGCAAGTTGATCTTTTAAGCGTTTTTAAATCTTTAAAATTGCTTAAGTTTTAACATACAAACTATTTTTAATAGTTTTTTTAAAAAATTGTTTTGTGTTTAAAAATTGTTTTTGCAACACGAAGATTTTGGGACTATTTATTTTACGCGATAAATTTTAAATAGGTCACCAATGTTTAAATACTTTATAAATTTTTTTAATGAGATATGAAATTTTTTTGGGGTATTTAATGTTTATGTAACTTTATAGAAAAATTTTATCTTTGAAACTTAAATTTTCTTTAGTTACATAAAGGTTAGAAATCTTTAAAAACTTTGTTTGAAAGCCTCTAAAATGATTTCTGAAAGACTTTAAAAGAGTTTTAAAATTATTTTAAAAATATGAAAATAATAGAAATACTTTATTTTCATGAGATGAAACATAAACTAGTTTCTTTTTTTACATAGAAGTTTCTAAAATTATTTATGTGTTTAATTTTAGAAATATGGTTTTTCATAAAAAAAATTTAAAGCCTAGGTTTAAAATTATTTGATAATTTTATATGACCTATTTTTATGCGATGAAATTTTTTAGGCTTTAAATTTTTATCTTTAATTTTTATTGTTAAAATTTAGATTTGCATGTTTTTATTATGTCGATAATTTAAACTTGCAAATACTCATGTATGTCACAAAATGAAATTTTATTTATGTTGATAAATTAGTTGTTTCTTTTTAATGGACATGTGAACCTTATTAGGTTAGCCATTAAATGTTTAAAATTTTATGAGATGAAATTTTAATAAGTTAGTGACATGCTATGTTTGATAAAACAAAACAAAACCTAATACCGGACTAGGTTAGTCCCTTTTGTTTGTAAATCATTTCATTAAAACGTTTAATTGCTGATTTTCGTAATAGACAAATGTTGAATTGTTTTATAAAATCCTAATTAGATTGGGGTAGCACGTTGAACAAATGAACCTTATAGTTGATAAGGACTTAATAAAAATTGTTCAACCAATCCATAAAATTTTGAATTTTAGGATCCACTAGTTGATAAGGATTAACTAGTTTTTCTTAATTAAAAGCCATTTAGTTGTTTGAAAAACATAGAATTGATGAAAACTCCTTCAATGGATCATGATGTCGGTCAATGTGCTTGGCTAAGTTTGCTGGACCAACCTAGCTAGACTGGGTAACAAGTGGTCCTGGCTTAGTCAATTCCCTGGCCGCGTCCGCTGGACCGCAAGGCGTCGATTCATGACTATGTAAGTCCATCGACTATACCTAAGTCAATACGATAATAATCTTGTTCAAGATAAATCGTAGCCCTCCTTGTTTTAGGAGTTGGCAACTGTAAGAAACATGTTACGGTTGTTGAGCTACACTCAAGCCGTGATTTGTCAATCTTATAGAAACTGATTTCTTGATTGACATCTTGACCTGACTGAAACCGTTGTCTCATCCTTCGAGCATCGGCATAAGTCTAACCAAGAATGTAGTCTAAGTCCTGACCCAAACCGACGTGTCGTGCAAACACCGAGCGGCGGGGCAAGTCAGGCTAGACACGAAAACAAGGGACCGACTAGGCTAGCCATTGTGATCCGGTTGAGCACACTCATGATCACAAATGACTAGGGGTAAAAATCGATAGGGAATCATAGTTAATATGATTGACGACGAGTTCGTCTACCGACTACAGAGTCGGACAACTTGTTGAGATACACTCAAGGTTGTCAGACTCAGGGTAGTAGGATCCCTCTCTCACAAATGTTATTTTATAATAAATTGTTTATTATTATGGCTTTAATAAATTTAGTGGAGAATATAGTTTTATAAAAACCATTAAAACTATATTACGAACATATGCTGACTAAAGTATCTATAAAATGCAGAATGGATTCGGGACTTAGATATATGGTTGAGAAGAACGTGCTGGATGGAAGGAACTACAAAGACTGGCTTAGGAACATCAAGTTGGTCCTTTCCCTAGCCAGAATAGGATACGTACTGTTCGAGGACGCTCCGAATAAGCCCGAAGAAGATTCGACCTTCGAGGAAAAGGAAGCCTACAAATTATACCAGAGGGATGCAGAGAAGGCCAGGTGCCTTACTCTGGCTTTGATGACCAACGAGTTGCAGAGGAAGCATAAACATATGGCTGTTCAAAGCATGCTCCTCAATGCACAAGAGTTGTACGGCAAGTGATCTCGAGCTGCCAAGTTCGAAGCCACCAGCAACCTCTGGGGCACCAAGATGGGGGCAGAGCCCGTACAGGATCATGTTATCAAGATGATCGGTTACGTAGAGGATGCCGCCCAGTTAGGATTTGTCTTGGACAATGAGATGTCCACAGACATTATCCTAAAGTCTTTGACTCCTGAGTTTAATCCTTTCATCACTGGTTTTATAATGAACAGTCTTGAAATGGATCTTCCTGGTCTCCTCAATATGCTTAGGCAGTTTGAGGAGATTGAGAAGAAGCCGACTGCATTGGTTGTTGGCACTGCTTCTTCCGACCAGCCGAAAGGCAAGGGTAAGAAGAGGCAGGTCCCGCAACCTGCGAAGGCAAAGAAAGCGAAGAAAAAGACTAAAGGGGCCCCGTCGAAATCTGAGTGCTTCCATTGCCACAAGATTGGCCACTAGAAGAGGAACTGTAGATCTATCTTGCAGAGAAAAAGAAGGGGCATACGGATGCCTCTACCTCAGGTACAAATTCAATTCATTAAAACGTAATTAATTCCAATTATATAGTATGAGATACTAAAACACATCTGTGTAATGTATACAGGTGGCTGATATGAAACTGAGATTGGGAGAAGTGCGAAGGACGGTCGGCAATCTGAGCAATCGTTGCTGCTAGGGCCGTTCAACGACTTCAAGCGACAAGATCAAGAAGGATATGATACTATTTTAGTTAAAATAAATTGTAACATTTCTTGAAAGTTGAAAACAATGATTGAGTGTTCTGCACTCAAAGTTTATGGGATAAACAAATTACGGTTCATCTTAATGAATCCGTTGTTTTATGAATGCCTCAGAAATTACGTTTGATGTTGAGTTGAAATTTGATTGGCTTAAATTTTCTGTGATTGTGGCTTTCTGAGATGGTTGCGAAATTCTCGAATGATGATGCGAAGCTTCGGAAAATGTTGATTTTCGAGCTGACTTGATGTTATAGTCAATTGGTAGTTAAGTATAGGTTCCAGGGGCATATAAATTGTGTGCGGTCACAATTATACGCAGATTAAGATTAATTCTTAATAAACCACATTTAGTTATTAAAGAGTTAATATTACAATGTGGTTAAGCGAAAAAGTACAGTGTAGGACGTTTTGATTGAGCGAGTCAATGTCAAGATTCCTTAAATCGATCTTGACTTGACTCATTCGTCAAACCGAACCTGACACTAGTACATTCCATCAAAAGCACTTATAAAATGGTTATAACTTCGTATATATAATCTAAATATGATTTAGATATAATATTGAAGTATTTAACCAGGTAATTCTCAAAGTCAGTGGGAGCCAGCTCGTATACTTGGTTCCGATCTTTCGGACTAAGTAAAAAGGATTTCCACCTTAAACAAATCATCTATATAGAACATTGAATCAAAATTGTTTTGATTTAATCGAATATATAGAGACTCAGGGTGTCATGTATGTACTTGACATATTAACACAAAGAAAGTGGAATGAGCTGAGACTGACTTATAGATTATAATGTTAGACCCTACATCTAGGTTGTATTAGCAAATTGTTAGCTATACAAAGATGGGAAAAATTGATCCAGATCATTTTTCCAAAGGATCAACCCTGTGTGATCAAGAGATGTATTATTTAGTCCATTAAAATTAGTTGTAGATACTCGTTAGTAAAACCACTCTTAGGTTTGTCATATAAATGTCAATGTGACTGATATGCTATAACGGTATGCGATACCGAGATAAATAGCCTAAGTGCAAGTGGGAGATGTAGGAGAATATGTGCCCATAAGGCAATTTATCCTAGATATACGTCTTGTTCATACTGTATCTGGTACGTATTATTCTAAGTATAATAAAAATCGTTTGTATTAATATACTTAGATAATATCCATAGACTTATTGTGAGGTCCTTACGTATCTAGATGAGATCTCGATTATGAGTAAGTAAGCGACCGAATATAAACATAAGTCTTAAACGGTTCGTGGTCATAGATGTGTCGAGAACTGGATATCGACACATCGGATAGACCATTGTGTCTTAGTCTTACCTTAGGGTAATGATGATCTCATAGTCATTCGACTTGGTGAAGTCGGAGACGAGACACAGGTGCTCATTAGAGAATGAGTTCACTGAACGACCAAATTAGAGTTATTAAATGGTTGAATTTAACTGAACTGTCTTTAATAACTCTAGGGTGATGATAGGTTAGCTGGTCCTTAAAACCTGAAGTCATTTTGTACATACCTGTGAGTGAACGGTGTAGCTTAGACCAATGATCTAGCTTCGAGGCTAGACCTACTGAAAGATCTTAGGTTGAGCTGCACCCGAAGCTCTCGAGGCAAGTAAATGACTAAGATGAGATTCGTCACTTCCGTTAAAGGGAAGTTAGTGTTATAGGCTCAGTACGGTCTTTATGTTAATCCTCGGCCGGTGTGCGTTGTAAGAAGTACAACGTGTATACAATAAAGACCGCCGTATACTGACCAATGTTTTCTGATAGGATTGACAGTAAACCATACCCTAGGCCAACATTAACACAGTCTTGACGAAGGGACTACTGCTAATGAAGTTCATCACTGACACAGCCAATGTAAACCCAATGATACTTTTGTCAAAGGGTCGATCACGTTATGATGATTCTGAAACAGGAACGACAGCTACTGCTCGTAGTGATCGTCGTCTAGGGGTTCCGAGCCCCAACCTGTAGTAAGGTCAGGCTGTAGGGTCTCACACCGAGTAGTGTTCGTGTCTTAGTAATAGGAAGATAGAATAGAGAGAAATATCATTTGATGATATTAAATATTCACAAGTCAAGTTGTGAAAGTTAGTCGTAATAGCAATAGGGACAAACGTTGCATTTGATGCAAACCAAAGTTTAAACGTGTCGTAAATTGGTTACGAAAAATTTAGTAGGAACAAATATATTGGAAAGGGTTACCTGGAAGACAGGATCGTCCCGGTCTAAACACAGGTTCAAACCGTGTTCAAATCAGAGCTCTAATGAGCCCGGAAACGCGAAAACGGCCTAATGCGAAGTGGGTTAGACCCACTGGGCTAATAAGCCCATAGGCAAGGCAAACGGGCGCAGCCCGCTGGCTGCAGCGGGCGCAACCCGCTGCACACTGGGCGAAACCCGCTGGCTGCAGCGGGTAGGCGCCCGCTGGCTGCAGCGGGCGTGGCCCGTTGCGGCAGCGGGCCAGCGCCCGTGGCTTGCAGCGGGCACGGCCCGCTGCGACAGCGGGCGCACGCCCGCTACCCAGCGGGCGTGTGGCCCGCATGTGCCTCGCCTTGGGCGGGCACGCCCATAACTTAAGTCAATTTAGGGTTTTTAGAAACCCCAAATGACGGCTGCGAATTTTGATAATTTGCTAAACTTTGAGCAATTGTTTAAGGGGTCAAACGAAGTCGAAATTCGTCGCCATCGGTTCCTACGCGTTCACCATTCGAAGCTTTTCGGATTGATAGCTTGTTTGGTGTCTAAGGTTTAATGTGCAATGAGAATTAATTAGTTAAAGTTTGCTTTTATGAAAAGCTCACTTTAACTTGAAATTAAGCCAAATTGGCTTAATTGTTTTTTCTCCCATTTGCGGAATGTCCCACATTGCTCGCAACGAGAGAGTGAGTGCCAATTCCCTATATAAATAGGGGTGCACTCTCCTCGTTGAAAAAAGACACCAAGCCATCGATCGAGTAGCTCCAGATTTTTAGAGCAAGCTCGATCGACGACTAAATTCTCTCTCTCTCTTCCTGTTCTCCGGAGTAGTCCTAGCAAGACTACGAAGGGGGTTTGGATTCTTGATCCGGACGTCTAAGACGCGGGTTCTTCTCAAGTGAAACTTTCTGTCGCGTGTGATCGGCTCGGAGGCGAAAGTCTGCTCGGGCAGATCGGTGCGAGGGTGCGAGGTGGCTCAGGCGGATCGAGTCAAAGCGGCTCGGCTACGAGGAGCTTCTGAAGATGGTGCGATACATCTTGCCTGCTCCAGGGCCAAGATTCCGGGTATGTGGTTAAGTAATTTGTAGTGTAGATTTAATTAGTCGCTTTAGAGTAGATCCCTCTTGGGGTGGTCAGATCCACCCCAAGTTGGCATAGATCGGGCTAGGTTCTGGCTCCCCAGAGCCTAGCTAAATAGTTTAGCTAGTCTAGAAATTTTGAATTTCCGTTTTCCGCTGCGCATTCGTGCCTCTATGGTCCGTCCGACTTAGGACGGACACAGATCCGAGCTCTGGGGTCCGCCAAAACCCCAACAGTGGTATCAGAGCCACGGTTATGCATGTTGATCTTTTAAGTGTTTTTAAATCTTTAAAATTGCTTAAGTTTTAACATACAAACTATTTTATTAATAGTTTTTTTTAAAAAAATTGTTTTGTGTTTAAAAATTGTTTTTGCAACACGAAGATTTTGGGACTATTTATTTTATGCGATAAATTTTAAATAGGTCACTAATGTTTAAATACTTTATAAATTTTTTTTAATGAGATATGAAATTTTTTTTAGTGTATTTAATGTTTATGTAACTTTATAGAAAAATTTTATCTTTGAAACTTAAATTTTCTTTAGTTACATAAAGGTTAGAAATCTTTAAAAACTTTGTTTGAAAGCCTCTAAAATGATTTCTGAAAGACTTTAAAAGAGTTTTAAAATTATTTTAAAAATATGTAAATAATAGAAATACTTTATTTTCATGAGATGAAACATAAACTAGTTTCTTTTTTTACATAGAAGTTTCTAAAATTATTTATGTGATATTTTAATTTTAGAAATATGGTTTTTTAATAAAAAATTTTAAAGCCTAGGTTTAAAATTATTTGATAATTTTATACGACCTAGTTTTATGCGATGAAATTTTTTTAGGCTTTAAATTTTTATCTTTAATTTTTATTGTTAAAATTTAGATTTGCATGTTTTTATTATGTAGATAATTTAAACTTGCAAATACTCATGTATGTCACAAAATGAAATTTTATTTATGTTGATAAATTAGTTGTTTCTTTTTAATGGACATGTGAACCTTATTAGGTTAGCCATTAAATGTTTAAAATTTTATGAGATGAAATTTTAATAAGTTAGTGACATGCTATGTTTGATAAAACAAAACAAAACCTAATACCGGACTAGGTTAGTCCCTTTTGTTTGTAAATCATTTCATTAAAACGTTTAATTGATGATTTTCATAAAAGACAAATGTTGAATTGTTTTATAAAATCCTAATTAGATTGGGGTAGCACGTTGAACAAATGAACCTTATAGTTGATAAGGACTTAATAAAAATTGTTCAACCAATCCATAAAATTTTGAATTTTAGGATCCACTAGTTGATAAGGATTAACTAGTTTTTCTTAATTAAAAGCCATTTAAGTGTTTGAAAAACATAGAATTGATGAAAACTCCTTCAATGGATCATGATGTCGGTCAATGTGCTTGGCTAAGTTTGCTGGACAAACCTAGCTAGACTGGGTAACAAGTGGTCCTGGCTTAGTCAATTTCCTGGCCGCGTCCGCTGGACCGCAAGGCATCGATTCATGACTATGTAAGTCCATTGACTATACCTAAGTCAATACGATAATAATCTTGTTCAAGATAAATCGTAGCCCTCCTTGTTTTAGGAGTTGGCAACTGTAAGAAACATGTTACGGTTGTTGAGCTACACTCAAGCCGTGATTTGTCAATCTTATAGAAACCGATTTCTTGATTGACATCTTGACCTGACTGAAACCGTTGTCTCATCCTTCGAGCATCGACATAAGTCTAACCAAGAATGTAGTCTAAGTCCTGACCCAAACTGACGTGTCGTGCAAACACCGAGCGGCGGGGCAAGTCAGGCTAGACACGAAAACAAGGGACCGACTAGGCTAGCCATTGTGATCCGGTTGAGCACACTCATGATCATAAATGACTAGGGGTAAAAATCGATAGGGAATCATAGTTAATGATTGACGACGAGTTCGTCTACCGACTGCAGAGTCAGACAACTTGTTGAGATACACTCAAGGTTGTTAGACTCAGGGTAGTCGGATCCCTCTCTCACAAATGTTTTTTAATAATAAATTGTTTATTATTATGGCTTTAATAAATTTAGTGGGAGAATATAGTTTTATAAAAACCATTAAAACTATACTACGATCATATGCTGACTAAAGTATCTATAAAATGCAGAATGGATTCGGGACTTAGATATATGGTTGAGAAGAACGTGCTGGATGGAACGAACTACAAAGACTGGCTTAGGAACATCAAGTTGGTCCTTTCCCTAGCCGGAATAGGATACGTACTGTTCGAGGACGCTCCGTATAATCCCGAAGAAGATTCGACCTTCGAGGAAAAGGAAGCCTACAAATTGTACCAGAGGGATGCAGAGAAGGCCAGGTGCCTTACTCTGGCTTCGATGACCAACGAGTTGCAGAGGAAGCATGAACATATGGATGTTCAAAGCATGCTCCTCAATGCACAAGAGTTGTACGACAAGTGATCTCGAGCTGCCAAGTTCGAAGCCACCAGCAACCTCTGGGGCACCAAGATGGGGGCAGAGCCCGTACATGATCATGTTATCAAGATGATCGGTTACGTAGAGGATGCCGCCCAGTTAGGATTTGTCTTGGACAATGAGATGTCCACAGACATTATCCTAAAGTCTTTGACTCCTGAGTTTAAGCCTTTCATCACTGGTTTTATAATGAACAGTCTTGAAATGGATCTTCCTGGTCTCCTCAATATGCTTAGGCAGTTTGAGGAGATTGAGAAGAAGCCGACTGCATTGGTTGTTGGCACTGCTTCTTCCGACCAGACGAAAGGCAAGGGTAAGAAGAGGCAGGTCCCACAACCTACGAAGGCAAAGAAAGGGAAGAAAAAGACTAAAGGGGCACCGTCAAAATCTGAGTGCTTCCATTGCCACAAGATTGGCCACTGGAAGAGGAACTGTAAGATCTATCTTGCAAAGAAAAAGAAGGGGCATACGGATGCCTCTACCTCAGGTACAAATTCAATTCATTAAAACGTAATTAATTCCAATCATATAGTATGAGATACTAAAACACATCTGTGTAATGTATACAGGTGGCTGATATGAAACGGGGATTGGGAGAAGTGCGAAGGACGGTCGGCAATCTGAGCAATCGTTGCTGCTAGGGCCGTTCAACGACTTCAAGCGACAAGATCAAGAAGGATATGATACTATTTTAGTTAAAATAAATTGTAACATTTCTTGAAAGTTGAAAACAATGATTGAGTGTTCTGCACTCAAAGTTTATGGGATAAACAAATTACGGTTCATCTTAATGAATCCGTTGTTTTATGAATGTCTCAGAAATTACGTTTGATGTTGAGTTGAAATTTGATTGGCTTAAATTTTCTGTGATTGTGGCTTTCTGAGATGGTTGCGAAATTCTCGAATGATGATGCGAAGCTTCGGAAAATGTTGATTTTCGAGCTGACTTGATGTTATAGTCAATTGGTAGTTAAGTATAGGTTCCAGGGGCATATAAATTGTGTGCGATCATAATTATACGCAGATTAAGATTAATTCTTAATAAACCACATTTAGTTATTAAAGAGTTAATATTACAATGTGGTTAAGCGAAAAAGTACAGTGTAGGACGTTTTGATTGAGCGAGTCAATGTCAAGATTCCTTAAATCGATCTTGACTTGACTCATTCGTCAAACCGAACCTGACACTAGTACATTCCATCAAAAGCACTTATAAAATGGTTATAACTTCGTATATATAATCTAAATATGATTTAGATATAATATTGAAGTATTTAACCAGGTAATTCTCAAAGTCAGTGGGAGCCAGCTCGTATACTTGGTTCCGATCTTTCGGACTAAGTAAAAAGGATTTCCACCTTAAACAAATCATCTATATAGAACATTGAATCAAAATTGTTTTGATTTAATCGAATATATAGAGACTCAGGGTGTCATGTATGTACTTGACATATTGACACAAAGAAAGTGGAATGAGCTGAGACTGACTTATAGATTATAATGTTAGACCCTACATCTAGGTTGTATTAGCAAATTGTTAGCTATACAAAGATGGGAAAAATTGATCCAGATCATTTTTCCAAAGGATCAACCCTGTGTGATCAAGAGATGTATTATTTAGTCCATTAAAATTAGTTGTAGATACTCGTTAGTAAAACCACTCTTAGGTTTGTCATATAAATGTCAATGTGACTGATATGCTATAACGGTATGAGATACCGAGATAAATAGCCTAAGTGCAAGTGGGAGATGTAGGAGAATATGTGCCTATAAGGCAATTTATCCTAGATATACGTCTTGTTCATACTGTATCTGGTACGTATTATTCTAAGTATAATAAAAATCGTTCGTATTAATATACTTAGATAATATCCATAGACTTATTGTGAGGTCCTTACGTATCTAGATGAGATCTCGATTATGAGTAAGTAAGCGACCGAATATAAACATAAGTCTTAAACGGTTCGTGGTCATAGATGTGTCGAGAACTGGATATCGACACATCGGATAGACCATTGTGTCTTAGTCTTACCTTAGGGTAATGATGATCTCATAGTCATTCGACTTGGTGAAGTCGGAGACGAGACACAGGTGCTCATTAGAGAATGAGTTCACTGAACGACCAAATTAGAGTTATTAAATGTTTGAATTTAACTGAACTATCTTTAATAACTCTAGGGTGATGATAGGTTAGCTGGTCCTTAAAACCTGAAGTCATTTGTACAAACCTGTGAGTGAACGGTGTAGCTTAGACCAATGATCTAGCTTCGAGGCTAGGCCTGCTGAAAGATCTTAGGTTGAGCTGCACCCGAAGCTCTCGAGGCAAGTAAATGACTAAGATGGAATTCGTCACTTCCGTTAAAGGGAAGTTAGTGTTATAGGCTCAGTACGGTCATTATGTTAATCCTTGGCCGGTGTGCGTTGTAAGAAGTACAACGTGTATACAATAAAGACCACCGTATACTGACCAATGTTGTCTGATAGGGTTGACAGTAAACCATACCCTAGGCCAACATAAACACAGTCTTGACGAAGGGACTACGGCTAACGAAGTTCATCACTGACACAGCCAATGTAAACCCGATGATACTTTTGTCAAAGGGTCGATCACGTTATGATGATTCTGAAACAGGGACGACAGCTACTGCTCGTAGTGACCGTCGTCTAGGGGTTCCGAGCCCCAACCTATAATAAGGTCAGGATGTTGGGTCTCACACCGAGTAGTGTTCGTGTCTTAGTAATAGGAAGATAGAATAGTGAGAAATATCATTTGATGATATTAAATATTCACAAGTCAAGTTGTGAAAGTTAGTCGCAATAGCAATAGGGACAAACGTTGCATTTGATGCAAACCAAAGGTTAAACGTGTCGTAAATTGGTTACGAAAAATTTAGTAGGAACAAATATATTGAAAAGGGTTACCTGGATGACAGGATCATCCTGGTCTAAACACAGGTTCAAACCGTGTCCAAATCAGAGCTCTAACGAGCCTGAAAACACGAAAACGGTCCAAGGTGAAGTGGGTTAGACCCACTGGGCTAATAAGCCCATTGGCAAAGCAAACGGGCGCAGCCCGCTGGCTGCAGCGGGCGCAGCCCACTGCACAGCAGGCGGAACCCGCGGGCGGCAGCTGGCGCGACCCGCTCCGGCAGCGGGCGGAACCCGCGGGCGGCAGCGGGCGCGGCCCGCTGCGGCAGCGGGCCAGCGCCGGTGGCTTGCAGCGGGCGCACGCCCGCTGCCCAGCGGGCATGTGGCCCGCCTGTGCCTCTCCTTGGACGGGCGCGCCCGCAGCTTAAGTCCATTTAGGGTTTTTAGAAACCCCAAATGACGGCTACGAATTTTGATAATTTGCTAAACTTTGAGCAATTGTTTGAGGGGTCAAATGAAGTCGAAATTCGTCACCGTCGGTTCCTACGCGTTCACCATTCGAAGCTCTTCGGATTGATAGCTTGTTTGGTGTCTAAGGTTTAATGTGCAATGAGAATTAATTAGTTAAAGTTTGCTTTTATGAAAAGCTCACTTTAACTTGAAATTAAGCCAAATTGGCTTAATTGTTTTTTCTCCCATTTGCGGAATGTCCCACATTGCTCGCAACGAGAGAGTGAGTGCCAACTCCCTATATAAATAGGGGTGCACTCTCCTCGTTGAAAAAAGACACCAAGCCATCGATCGAGTAGCTCCAGATTTTTAGAGCAAGCTCGATCGGCGACTAAATTCTCTCTGTCTCTCTCTCTTCCTGTTCTCCGGAGTAGTCCTAGCAAGACTATGAAGGGGGTTTGGATTCTTGATCCGGACGTCTAAGACGCGGGTTCTTCTCAAGTGAAACTTTCTACCGCGTGTGATCGGCTTGGAGGCGAAAGTCGACTCGGGCAGATCGGTGCGAGGGTGCGAGGCGGCTCAGGCGGATCGAGTCAAAGCGGCTCGGCTACGAGGAGCTTCTGAAGATGGTGCGGTACATCTTGTCTACTCCAGGGCCAAGATTCCGGGTATGTGGTTAAGTAATTTGTAGTGTAGATTTAATTAGTCGCTTTAGAGTAGATCCCTCTTGGGGTGGTCAGATCCACCCCAAGTTGGCATAGATCGGGCTAGGTTCTGGCTCCCCAGAGCCTAGCTAAATAGTTTAGCTAGTCTGGAAATTTTGAATTTCCGTTTTCCGCTGCGCATTCATGCCTCTGTGGTCCGTCCGACTTAGGACGGACACAGATCCGTGCTCTGGGGGTCCGCCAAAACCCCAACAGGTAAGAATTCATAACGGTAACTTACCACGTGGACAGTTGACTGATGAATCAAAGACAGTCGTCTGTTAAACCAACAGGCGACTGTAATATCTTCGACAAGCGATTGGCCGAGAGATGGGTAAGTTAGACACATACTGGAAATCTCATAAGAAACAGGACAGACGACTGAATCAATTAATACAGGCGACTGTTAATCAGAACAGGCGACTGTAAATCCTTAAACAGACGACTGTCAAAAGCAAGAGATATTTCCAGAGAGCAGAGTCAAAGAAATGGCTTACAGACAGGCGACTGTTGCAGCATAGACAGTCGACTGTGTATACAACATTAGTCGACTGACCGTAAAAGTTAGATAAAACAAAGTTTGGGCAAGGATAGACAGGCAACTGATTTAGAAAACACAGTCGACTGTCATTTGGATAGGATCCTGTGAATCGTTCATCAGTAGCCTGTGCGAAATAATCAGAGAAGGCCCAAAACTATATTGTAATAGTCTGTGCATAGCAGGCGACTGTAGAACAAAACACAGTCGACTGTTTTTGAGACAAGCGACTGTAAACTGTTCAGCAGTCGGCTGTTATAAACAATCCTAGCACAAACAAAAGAGAATTGAATTGGGATCAAAGGACAATTGATCTAATGAAGTCCTATGACTGAATATAGATGTGTGTGAGTGCTCCATCAAAGTTCTACTTCTAAGCTACATACTAGAAGAGATAAAAGAAAAATTACATTGACGAATAATCTCTTCTTTCCATCGTATGAGCTTGAAGTCTTTACGGAGCTTCAATCATCAATCTACGATCATACAATTCATGTCATTTGCCTTCAATGAAGTTTGTGAGTCATCCATTGCTAGTAGATCTTCATAATTAGCTTATGCAATGGAGTAACTACAAAATAGGGGATTAGTCACAAGTATTTATGTTTGCTCATCATTAACACCAAGTAGGGAGAAGTCCAATACTCAACATTCTCCACCTTTTTGATGATGACAAACAAACATAAACAAAAAGATAAATAATTGTGCGCAAAGAAAACTTACTCTCCCTACATAGATGCCAATCAAGTTATTCAACAAATATTAGAGTATCTACATAACAATTGAAGCAAATGAGTGAGATAGGGAAGAATTCAACTCAAGAAATCTAGGAAATAAAATCCCTATTCATTGTAATCTTACTCCTCCTGAATCTAAGGCAACGTAAAACTTAGATTCAAGCGTTAGAACATACTTAGCACATCCATTATGAATCTTGTATGTTTATTTCTCTCCCCTATGGCATTATCCAAAAAGGTGGGAGCAAATAACAACAACAAGAATAGTGCTAAATACGAACTAACAACAATCAAGGAGTATAAAGATATATCAAACCAAAACTCATAAAATCACATCATATACACATGTGTGTAATGGAATTGAAGTCTAATATCAACATTAGATGTATACACAAAATTAGTTTCAAAAGTGATTTCATTAATGCATCATACCAGAGATAGCAAGGAAATTCGAATACCAAATTCATATATTGTCTCAAAAGCACATCAAAGAGAGTATAGCATACATGGAGACAACATATCATACATCACACAGATAAGATAAACATTATAATATAGTGTGACACAAGATAAACAACAACATCATATATAGATATATAGAAAATGAGTACATCAACGGATGGGCATCTACATGGCCATCACAAAAAGATACATTATGATCAAGACAAAAAATACATCATCATGACAACATCGAAGTACATCACCATACATATATAGAGTCACTGACACCAACATCCATCATACAAAAAAAACATAATCATCACCAAACTAACACCACTCATACACCTATCTAAGAGTGAGTGTCTCCAGGGGCTGCAGAAGAAGCAGGCTCTGTGACAGCAGGTGTATCCTCTGGAGGAGGGTCAGAAGGAGCAGCAGCAGTAGCAGCAGCAACATCAGCAACATCCTGAGTAGAAGCTACACCAGGAGGCTCAACATCATCAGTGGGCTGAGGAGGCACATGAAGCTGGGGAACAAACTGTCTCAGATCCTCAGGGAAGGGTATTCCCTGATGGAGGAAAGAGAGGGACAACAATCTGTAAATACCAGAGACCATCTCCAAAAGAATATCATGAGATGGTGGAGCAGAGGTGGATGTCAGATCAGCTGGAGGAACAGTGGATAAGGACAGAGCTGAAGTAGATTTCCTCTTCTTCGAGGCAGTCTGCAGAGCCGAAGAAGATTTCGACTTTGTAGATGCATCAAGGAGAGGACCAAAGGGCATGGGCTCGTAACGAGTCAAATCAACACCAAAATGACGGAAGACACGAGTCAGAAGACCACCGTAAGGAATGTGAGACGAGGAGGTCGTGAACTCAACCCTGTCCATCCTATCAAGGAGGACACCGGCCCAGTTCACGGGCATGCCAGAGAAAATAGCATACATACACTTTAGTATATCCTGAGACGGCTGATCAGATGATCCATACATCGGTAGGATGTTGGACTTCACCACTAGGTGAACAGCCCAACCTCTCGCAGAGAACATAGATGACCTGACACCCGAATCAAGAGCTAAAGGTACCTCTCGAAACATATCCCGGAGGACAGACTGGTCAAGGTCGTCAATATCGGAGATGCTGATATCAGTGGAAAGGGAACCAACAGAGGGAATCCTAAGAATAGTCCCTAAGAGAGAGGGAGTGATTTGAATGTGGGTTCCCTGAACGACAGTATCTATGATGCCAGTAGATGTATACTCACCGCGAACGCGGTTCGCATAGAAGAGCTTCACCAGAAATGGATATGCTCTGGGGGACTCGCTCTGAGAGAAGCGAAAAAGGTCGGCCAGGTGAGTAGCAGAAAGAATGTCAGAACGTCTCTCAGCAGTGAAAGATGGGAAATGTATGTACCGCTCCCTGAGAATCTTGATCCCTAGAAGAGAGTGATATTTTGCCAAACAGAGATCGTCTCGACAAATAGGAACTAGGGGACCAGCAGGGGGTGCAGCAGGAGATTTTTCTGAAGAACTCGAATCAAAAGGGAACAGTAGAGGGTTCTCAGCAGCAGGCTCACTGATGTGAACACCAGTGGGCTTGCGCTGACGATGGATCAAAGGCTGAGCATCGGAAGAAGCAGCAGAAGAAGAATCGGCATGTTTGGTTCGGGCTTTGTGAGGTTCTTTCTTCTTGGCTATTGGTTTCTTGGGTGCCCTAGGTCGCTTAGGAGCATTGACTTTCTCTTTTCCCTTACCCTTAGGTGCCATGGAAATGAGAGAGAGAGAGAGAGAGACGATGCAGCGAAATCGAAAGAAAGGGCTGGAGAGAAGAAAACCAAGTAGAGAAGCAACGACGAAGTAGCGACGAAGCAGGGAGGAGGAGATCGATGGCAGCGACAATATGAAATCAACTCGCGAAAGGAAGAAGGTCGACGGTTTTGGAGAAGAAATCGAGCGGGAAGACGAGCAGTCGATTCGGATGAGAGAGAGTCGACGTGGGGAACTGATCGGGTTTTCTCGAATATAAAAGTCGGGGAATGAATCTGAGCTGTTGGATCACAGAATCGACGGCTCGGATCAAATCACTTGAACCGTCACAACAGAAGACAGTCGACTGATGAACAAAAGTCAGTCGACTGGATTAAGTGATAATCGATAAAGCTCAGAAAGATAGAACAGTCGCCTGATGACTAAATTGCAGTCGCCTGTTAAACTAACAGTCGACTGTAAATCAGTCATCAGTCGGCTGTGCGAAAGATATCAATTCTCAGACTAAGGAGATAGAGTAGGGCAGTCGACTGTCGAAGGAAAGACAGTCGTCTGTCCTGGTCCAAAAGTGCACAGTGAGATAGAATTCCTGAGAATAAGAACACTCACCCTAGGACCTATACTCTAATCACAAATACATCGAAAACAATGTAAAAACAATAAATCCATTGAAACACGAATCACTCCAATCAGTCTCGAAAACTCATGAAATCAATTAAGTCACAATTGCCTTTCTTAATCACAAAATATAATAAAGCACATGAAGATAGGCAACATAATGATATGAGCTCAAAAAGGAGTTATAACATGAAAGATTGAGCTTCTAGATTTCAGATTCACCCATAATTCCCAATTCTCCACGCAACCTCACAAATGAATCTTCTTTAAGAGGTTTAGTGAAGATATCAGCAATTTGTTTTTAGGTTTCAATGTACTCTAAGATGATGTCCTTCTTAGCTACATGATCATTTATAAAATGGTGTCTCACGTCTATATGTTTGGTACAGGAGTGGTGTACCGGATTCTTGAAAAGACAAATATCACTTTGATTATCAACCATGATAGGGCAAGTATCACAAATGACACCATAGTCACTAAGAGTGTGTCTCATCCAAAGAACTTGTGCACATGCAAGACCCGCGGCAATATATTCCGCTTCAGTCGTGGACAATGACACCGAATTCTGTTTCTTAGAAAACTAAGAAACTAAGGAATTTCCTAAGAAATGGCAAGTGCCACTAGTACTTTTCCTGTCGGACTTGCATCCGGCAAAGTCGGCATCACTATATGAGATTAACTCATATGTGCTAGACTTAGGGTAAAGTAACCCATAATCTAGAGATTGATTGAGATAACGAAATATTCGTTTAACAGCAATCAAGTGTGACTCCTTAGGTCTTGCTTGATATCTAGCACAAAGACATACGGAAAACATGATATTGGGCCTACTAGCGGTTAAGTAAAGTAAGCTACCAATCATACCTCGATATAGAAGAACGTCTACATCTTTTCCGCTTTCATCCTTGTGTAGATGAGTAGTAGTACTCATGGGAGTCCTTTTGCTCAAAGACGATTCCATCCCGAATCGCTTAATAAGCTCCCTTGTGCACTTTGTCTGATGTATGAATGTGCCATTCTCCATTTGTCAAATTTGCAATCCAAGGAAGTAGGTGAGCTCTCCCATGTGGCTCATCTCAAACTCATCCTTCATAGACTTGGAAAATTCTTGACAAAGATTAAAGTTAGTAGAACCGAAAATAATATCGTCTACATAAACTTGAATCAAAAGAATGTCATTTTCATAATCTTTAATGAAGAGTGTAGAATCAACTTCTCCCATTTTAAAACCTAAATTCAAAAGAAAGGTCTTAAGTCGATCATACCAAGCTCTAGGAGCTTGTCTCAACCCATACAACGCTTTCTTAAGTTTGAAAACATGGTTTGGAAATTTTTCATGAATAAAACCGGGAGGTTGAGAAACATAAACTTCTTCATTAACAAACCCATTTAAAAATGCACTTTTGACATCCATTTGAAATAGTTTAAAATTCTTATGGGATGCAAAAGATAAAAGCAACCTAATAGCTTCTAATCTAGCTACGAGGGCAAAAGATTCTTCGAAATCAATACCTTCCTCTTGTCGGTAGCCTTGAGCTACTAACCTTTCTTTGTTCCGTGTGATTACCTCGTTTTCATCCGTCTTGTTCTTGAAGATCCATTTGGTCCTAATGACTTGGTGACCACTTGGAAGAGGTACGAGTTCCCAAACTTCGTTTCTCTCGAATTGCATTAGTTCTTCTTTCATTGCCACTATCCAAGAGCTATCATCACAAGCTTCTTGGATGTTCTTTGGCTCAATGGTAGAGACAAATGCACAATGAGAGAATTCTTCAATTCTCGATCTCGTTCGAACACCCACACCAATATCTCCAATTATTTGGTTATGGGGATGTTTACGAACGGTCGGATAAGCTTTGGGTATACCTGTATCACTAGGAACAACTTCAACAACTTCGTTAGAAGTGTTAGTCTCAACAATAGAATCATTAAGCTTAACATTATTAAGAGAATCACAAAGAATATCTACATTATCATCATCAACATGAGGAAAATCAAAATCTTCATAAAAAGATACGTGAAGTGATTCCTCAATCGTTGAAGAAGTTTTGTAGTATATCCGGTAGGCTTTACTACGAGTGGAATATCCAACAAAAATTCCTTCATCGGATCTTGGCTCAAATTTGTCTAAATTACCAAAGGTGTTCTTTATAAAACATTTTGAACCAAAAACACGAAAATATTTTACTTGAGGCTTTTTATCATAAAACTACTCAAAACAAGTTTTGTTCGTTCGGGGTCTCACTAGGATCATATTGAGCACATAACATGCCGTGTGCACCGCTTCTGCCCAAAATTGTAGTCCTAAATGACTATCATGGAGCATAGTGCGAGCACACTCAATAAGAGTCCTATTCTTTCTTTCTACAACACCATTTTGTGGTGGTGCATGAGGAAAGGAAAAGTTATGAGTTATCCCGGAGTCATCACAAAACTTAGTAAAAGACTCATTCTCAAATTCTCCTCCATGATCACTACGGATAGTGATAATGGTGGATTCTAAAAGATTCTGAATCTTATTTGCAAATTTGGTAAACTCTTCATAAGCTTCATTCTTATTAGTTAAGAATAAAACCCAAGTAAATCTAGAAAAGTCGTCAACGACAACTAATCTATAATGAGCATTACCTAAAGAAGCGGTTCTAGTTGGCCCAAATAAATCTAGATGAAGAAGTTCTAGGGGCCTCATAGAAGTAATCCCTTCTTTAAGCTAAAATGAAGATTTACTTAGTTTACCTCTTTGACATGAATCACAAAAGTTTTTCTTATTAAAAACAATCTTAGGAAAACCTTTGACTAGATCATGCTTAGCTAACTTATATAAGTGCTTGAAGTGAACATGACCAAAACGGCGATGCCATAATAGTTGTTCACTTGTGTTAGCAACTAAGCAATGTTGTACGGTTTTAGGCAAGCTCAAATAATAAATATTTTTACACCTAATACCGGAAAATAAAACATTTGAATCACAATCAACAATAGTACACAATCCTTCTCCAAAGTTAACCTTGTAACCTTTGTCACAAAGTTGACTAATGGAAATGAGATTGTGACACAACCCACTAACAAGATAAACATTAGTAATTAAGGGTTTTGAAGGATTACCAACGACACCTACTCCAATGATGGTTTCATTTTGATTACCTCCAAAAGTGACCGTTGCACCATCCAGGATGCTAATCACTTCGGAGAGCAATGAGTGATCTCCCGTCATATGTTTGGAGCAACCTCTATTAAGAATCCATCCTTTCCCTTTAGAGCTAATAAGACATTTATTGCTCTTCTTCTTTCTCCTGGGTATCTATATAATATACCATAAGCTTATGGTACCCAATATTTGTTGGGTCCAAGGGGATTAGCCCTTTGGAAGCCAAGTCCAAGTGGACTTCCGCTTCCCAACATAGTTACTATTTCTAATCACATCATGAAAATAGGAATCAACATAAGCATTCCTATCATTAAGACTAGTATTCTTAGGACCCCAAATAGTGTACATCTTGGGAGTCCTATTCCTAGTTGCATGCATATGTGTTGGATTTCTATGTGGTGCATGCTTCTTAGGAACATGATTTCTAGCATAGAGATGTGGTGGAGGATATGCATTGTACACTCTAGGATGATATGTATGCTTGGGAACATGCATATTATATGAAGCATATGGATCATGCATGACATGAGGAGGATGAGCATACATGAAAGAATGATGCGTATGAGCATACGGGTGAATAGGATCACGTACATGAGTATTTCTCATGTGTGGTTGTGTACGTGTCCGTGGGTGCTGAGCATAGAATGTGTCATGATTATCCACTTGTGAAGTAGGATGTTTCCTACGTGGATGAGTGTTAGTGTACAAATAAGCATGGCCTTGCTTTTGGTTTCCATCCTTAGTGGGTTTCTTGCCAAAAGGAAGAGAAGGTGATGTGGTGACATTCTTGGTAGGAATGCTACCTATAGTTTCTTTGACACCACTTGTGGATGCACCGGAGGAAGGCCTCACAAAATCTATAGTGACACCACTATAGGAGGTGCGAGCATTGGATGCATTTGCTTTTACAAATCCAAGGCCAACACGATGTGTGGCTGGAAATTGGTTTGCAAGTAAATCATCCAATTGTCCTTTTCCCTTATTGAATCTCACAATACGGGAGGACATGAGCTCATATTTCTCCTTTAAAGAAGAAATGTTGGTATCCAAGGTGGACACCCGTGCTTTGAGCTCGTGCACTTGGGTTTTAAGAGAATCATTCTCTAAACCTAATTGTGTGTGACATGTAATTAGATCACTATTATCCTTAGGATGTGTTTGATCTAGTTGAGATTTAAGGGAATTCACCTCATCTCTCAATGTGACATTTTGAGACGCTAAGTTCGCTTTCTCAAGAGTTAAAGTATCAACAATGGTGTCATTGTTGATAATGCATGGAATGAATGACTTGCTAATATTTGATTTCTTTAAGCTAGTGTATCTAAGCATTAAAGATTGGTATTTAGCAAATAGTTCTTCATTAGCAATTCGAAGTTCATCCATTATTACCTCGGTGTCATCCGTGTTGGAATCACTCTCATTCGAGAGTGGGTCTTCTAGTGCCATGAAACACATGTGGGCGCTCTCACCCTTCTCATCATCGGAATCGCTTGATAAGTCATCACTTGAGTCATCGAAGGTACCTAAGAGTCCTTTCTTCTTGTCTCTCTTGTTCTTGTCGGACTTGTGGTACTTTGGTGCCTTCCACTTTTCTTTGTTGTTTAGCATTGGGCAATCCCTCTTGATGTGCCCTGGCTTATTACACTTATAACAAAGAGAGGAAGTAACATTAGTAGATTCAAAACGTTTGTTTGAGGGAAATTTACCTTTGCGAAAGAAGCGTTGAAACTTCTTCGTCATTTGGGCCATTTCACCCAAATCCATCTCGTTCTCGGATTCCTCACTATCGGAGGATGATGAATTGGCGTTGAATGCCAAAGCTTTCTTCTTGGCCTCCGAGGGATTCATCATGGCTCGAATATTCAATCGGTTATCCCGTCTTACTTCGTAAGACATAAGAGTCCCGATGAGATTCACCACGGTGTAGTTCTTCAAGTCATTGACCTCCTCGATGGCGATTGCTCTTCTTTACCATTTGGAGGTCATTCCCATGATGAGCTTCCTTACCTTTTCAGGTTCGGTGTAGATTTGGCCAAGGGCTTCCAATTCATTCGTGATGTCGGTAAAGCGTCCGTACATCGATGCAATGCTCTCATTATCCTGCATATGAAACAAATCGAAGTTTTGCACGGCAACATATAACTTTGAAAGCTTTACCTTGTTCGTTCCCTCGTGGGTAACGATGAGATGGTTCCAAATTTGATATGCACTCTTACATGTGCATATCTTGTTGAACTCATTCGGGTCCAACGCACAATGAAGAGAGTTCATTACCTTAGCATTGTTGACTTCGGCGGACTTCTCGGAAGTCGTCCATTTCTCGAAATCCTCTTCGGCGGGCTCGACGTACTCCTTGTGAAGAGTTCTCCAAAGTGAAGCACTCCTAAGAATGTCTCCATCCTACACTTCCAATAGCCAAAATTAGTAACATTGAAACGTGGAGGACGTACCGTAGATTGACCTTCGAAAAGTGTGGACGCTCCATCACGGTCGTGATTGTTATACGTAGGCGGAGGAGGAACGTTGTTGTTGTTGGATGCCATAGATAAAACCTTGCGCTCTGATACCAATTGTAAGGACCCTGTCTATGGGGAAAACACTAGAAGGGGGTTGAATAGTGTTTGTGCAAATTTAAAAGGAATTTACGCCAAATAAAATGCAATCCAACAAATAGTGCGGAATAGAAAAACAACCCAAGATGAAACACACGCAAACGCAGGGATGTTTCAAGGGTTCGGATTACCCAAGTCAACTCCCGACTTGTTCCCGGTAATCCTACGTCCCTACCACCCGGATACCACCGGATACCACCAGATACTCAAGTTAGAACCCTAACTTGAGGTTTCCTTAAAGCCCACTTGTAACAACCCTACAAGTGCAATCGAATACAATTGATGTCCTTGACTCCCACAACCAGGGAGCAAGCAAAACCACTCTCACAACCGAGAGCACAACTCAAATAACAAATGTTATGTAATAATGAAAACAACACTTACAATCACCTATGCCTTGAAGTAGAACTTGAAGGAGGAGTGTGATGTGTGTTGAAGAACTCTCTTGGAAGAGAGGAAAAGCCCTTTCTCTTGACTGCACCAATTGCCTAGATGATCACTCTTTGGTTCTAGGTTGGAGAGCAATAGAACAAGATATGGAAATACTTAGGGCTTTGAATTTGAGAGCTATGATCTTTGGAAATGAAAGCTTGAGAGATTTTGCAATGAATGAGTAACCTTCCAATGGAATAGTAGAAGCTCTATTTATAGCTTTCTCAAATCCACAAAATAGTTTAGGCAAAAACCCAATTGGAATCCGTGAGAAAAATCTCAACGGATAGAAACTGCACCCAAACTAGTCGACTGATGAAGACACCTCAGTCAACTAATGCACAGTCAGCATGGGTAGGTAAGAATTCATAACGGTAACTTACCACGTGGACAGTCGACTGATGAATCAAAGACAGTCGTCTGTTAAACCAATAGGCGACTGTAATGTCTTCGACAGGCGACTGGCCGAGAGATGGGTAAGTTAGACACATACTGGAAATCTCATAAGAAACAGGACAGACGACTGAATCAATTAATACAGGTGACTGTTAATCAGAACAGGCGACTGTAAATCCTTAAACAGACGACTGTCAAAAGAAAGAGATATTTCCAGAGAGCAGAGTCAAAGAAATGACTTACAGACATGCGACTGTTGCAGCATAGACAGTCGACTGTGTATACAGTATTAGTCGACTGACCGTAAAAGTCAGATCAAACAAACTTTGGGCAAGGATAGACATGCGACTGATTTACAAAACACAGTCGACTGTCATTTGGACAGGCGCATGTGAATCGTTCATCAGTAGCCTGTGCGAAATAATCAGAGAAGGCCCAAAACTATATTGTAATAGTCTGTGCATAGCAGGCGACTGTAGAACAAAATACAGTCGACTGTTTTGAGACAAGCGACTGTAAACTGTTCAGCAGTTAGTTGTTATAAACAATCCTAGCACAAACAAAAGAGAATTGAATTGGGATCAAAGGACAATTGATCTAATGAAGTCCTATGACTGAATATAGATGTGTGTGAGTGCTCCATCAAAGTTCTACTTCTAAGCTACATACTAGAAGAGATAAAAGAAAAATTACATTGACGAATAATCTCTTATTTCCATCGTATGAGCTTGATGTCTTTACAGAGCTTCAATCATCAATCTACGATCATCCAATTCATGTCATTTGCCTTCAATGACGTTTGTGAGTCATCCATTGCTAGTAGATCTTCATAATTAGCTTAGGCAATGGATTAACTGCAAAATAGGGGATTAGTCACAAGTATTTATGTTTGCTCATCATTAACACCAAGTAGGGAGACGTCCAATACTCAACAATGCCATATTGCATGATGCATCGCTAATAAGATTACGATCGTCCTGTAGTCAATCTTATTCTCCGATGCAACTTGCATATGAAACTCCACCGGATATCTCTCACTTGAGGACATTCAGATGCGCTGTTTATGTCCCATAGCACCACCGCAGAGGACCAAGATGGGTCCTCAACGTCGCCTGGGTATCTACATAGGATTCGACTCACCATCGATCATTAGATACCTGGAACCCCTAACGGGAGACGCTTTTAAGGCACGTCTAGCAGACCGTGAGTTTGACGAAAGTACTTTTCCCAAACTAGGCATAAACACAGAGAAGCTGGAAGCTTCAAATGCCATTACATGGGATACCAAAAATTTATCCCACTTTGATCCGCGTACAAACCAATGTGAAGATGAGATCCTGAAGATCCTCCAAATACAGAATACAGCTCACATTTTACCGGACAAATTTACTGACAACCAGAAGATTGTCTGATCACACGTCCCTGCTGCAAACACGCCAGCTAGGATTGACATACCCAAAGATGGATGCAATCCACCTGTAGCAGAAGTGGCTGTACCTCAACAAATGAGAGGACGACCCCCAGTCTCCAAGGATAAATTCCATCGAAAGAGGAAAACTCCTGGAGTAATGATAACGATACCACCACAGGATGTTGAGCTCAGCCCAGATATCTCTCCCCTCCTAAAAACCCCAGAAGAGAAAAATATAGGAGAAATATCATTAAACTATGTACGTACTGGGGAGGTACTGTACAGGAAAAGCACAATCATCGATGATAACTTCGCGCTCAGTATTTTCAATCACGTCATTGAATACGACGATGAGATCGATACACACTCTCTAGTAGAATGTAAACACAGAGAGGATTGGCCAAAGTGGAACGAGGCAATATGAGTAGAGCTAGACTCACTCTCGAAGCGCAAAGTTTTTGGACCAGTAGTCCTAACACCGAAGGGTGTTAAACCTGTGGGATATAAATGGGTATTCGTAAGAAAAAGGAATGAAAGTAACGAGATCGTACGCTACAAAGCGTGCCTTGTTGCACAAGGCTTTTCCCATAGACCAAGAATAGACTATGATATACATATTCTTCGATCATAGATGCGATTACTTTCCGTTTCATTATTAGCCTAACTACTACAGAGGGCCTGGATATACAGCTCATGGACGTTGTGACTGCATACCTATATGGCAATATAGATAAGGATACCTATATGAGACTTTAGGATGGCTATAAACTACAGACAAAAATGACAGAAAGACCTCGTGACGTCTACTCTGTCAAACTCCAAAGATCACTGTATGGTCTAAAACAGTCGGGGAGAATGTGGTATAACAGAATCAATGAATTCTTAGTGCAACAAGGATTCACAACTAATGAAGTCTGCCCTTGCATCTTTATAAGAGCAAAAGGAACATGATTCGTAATAATTGTCGTCTACGTAGACGACTTAAAACTCATCGGATCTCCTGAAGAGATAGCCGAGATTTCCAGAAGACTCACACAGAGTTTTGAGATGAAAGACCTTGGCAAAACGAAGTTCTGCCTAGGCTTACAAATCAAACACCTAAGCGGAGGAATCCTGTTACATTAATCCACATACATAAGGAAGTTGCTGAAAAACTTCCTCATTGACAAATGTCATCCGCTTAGTACACCAATGGTCGTCAGATCATTGTATGTCAGTACGGACCCCTTTCAGATGCTGGAAGAGGGGGAGGAAGCACTGGGTCCCAAAGTACCATACCTAAGTGCAATTGGAGCACTCCTCTATCTGGCAAACTGTACGCATCCCGAAATAGCGCTCGCAGTTAACTTACTAGCCAGATACAGTTCAGTGCCCTCAAAGCGCCACTGGAACGGAGTGAAGCACTTTCTGCGCTCACTCCAAAGGTCAGTTGACCTAGGACTATACTTCAAGAAAGGCGTATCCTCCAACTTAGTTGGTTATGCAGATGCATGATACATGTCTGACCCTCACACCGCAAAGTCCCATACTGGCTTCGTATTCACATACGGTGGAACATCCATCTCATGGAGATCTGTGAAGCAGACTTCAACAGCAACTTCATCCAACCACTCCGTACTCATTGCGATCCATGAAGCTAGCAGAGAATGCTTCTGGCTTCGTTCAGTCATCCACCACATCCTTATGACAACCGGCCTGAAGACGGGAGATCTTGGACCGACCACCATGTACGAAGACAATGCTGTCTGCATAGCTCAACTATGAGGTGGCTACATCAAAGGTGACAGGACGAAGCACATTTCTCCCAAACTCTTCTGGACGCATGAACAACAAGTAGACAACCAGATCGACATCCAGCAAATCCAGTCTTGCAACAACCTGGCAGATCTATTTCGTAAAGCTTTACCTCGCTGTACCTTTAGAAAACTTGTAATAGGAATTGGGATGAGACAGTTGAAAGATCTACAAGTCTGAAACTTGTACGCAACAGGGGGAGTTAATGTTTGGTTGTACTCTTTTTCTCTTAGCTACTGGTTTTTTCCACTGGGGTTTCCATAGCCAAAGGTTTTAACGAGGCAGCCACATCAACTCCGGATCCAGAAGTATCCACCTCTGATGATATCCATCGATCATGGAAAGTTATAGAGACGTGTACTCTTTTCCCTTAGCCACTGGTTTTTTCCCACTGGGTTTTCCATGGCAAAGGTTTTAACGAGGCAAGGACTCTTAACCCAGGATCCAGAAGTATCTATACCCCCATGGTCAGATAAGCCATATGAACCCTGAAGCGCTCATATACCCGGCTTACAACAATGGATGGATAAGGGGAAGTGTTATGAGCGGGCTTTTGTAGGCCCATTAGTGTATTGAGTATCCACCAATTATGTAACCCTACTTCTATAAATACAAGGCTACGGGGTTCCGTAGCCGCCAAGCTTACAACAAAACCAACATTTTTTATAAATGTCAGAAATATAAAATCAACATAGAATAAATTAAATGCACCATGATTTATGTGAACTTTAATACCATGAAATACCATGAAAGTTCAATCAATAATAATACGGCATATCACACATGAGCCTCTTGTTAAAATAGCATGCAGTCATTCATGAAAAGAAGTATTTCGTCGCGAGCCAAGCATAGTGCAAATTGCACCGTGCAATCATATATAATTGTTCATGAAATATTGTATACATGTTCCTTTAAAAGAAACATTAGTCATTTCAAGAAACTTTCATGAAGATGTGATATAATTAGGTGTGATACGTCTATTTTGCGGAGGCCCAACAACATGGGCCCAAAGGCACAGCCTACTACGCGAAATCATGGGAGGTCCAAGCCCACCAAACGAAGCTCGAAAGACATGAACCCAGAAACCCAACTACCGATCAGGAGCCCGTCTGCGAGATCAGGCCCGCCCGACAAGGCCCCCTAGAGGACCCCCGAACGGCGATCCGACCCGACCCCGAAAATGCGCAAGTCACTCGCCCACTCCAGCGATAACCGTTCCCCCAGGCCCGCTACCACTTAATGGCCATTATGGGGAGGTGCTGGCATGGCGCGGGGAGCGATGATGGGGAGGCGGATTGAGGGGGCACGATCGGGGGCGGACGAGGGACGTGAGTCATGGGTAATCACGACGGGAGGCCTATAAAAGGGCTAGGAGGACGACTGGACAAAAGACCGCATCTCAGGTAACAAAACCTAAGGTACTCCATCAACAACCTAGTTCCCCCACTTCACATCCTTCCCCCCGCTCGCGCCGGAGGACGTCGTTCTGATCTCCTCTCGAGTCAAACCTTCCCCACCGAGCCTCCTCTTTCAGATCGTCATCTGACTTAGGCATCGGAGGGGATTTGGCCGGAACCAAGGTCCGGCCTCCCTGACGAGTGTTCTCGTCTGTTTAGGAGGACGTCAGATCCACGAGCCGAGGCTTCCCCTCCGCTCCACGCCGGCCGTGAATCAAGCGAGACGACCGAGGCTACCCCTCGTCGTCTGACCGACCGAGGCCGAGTGCATCCATCCGAGCCGAGGCTTCCCCTCCGCTTCGCAGCGGCCGTGCATCAAGACAAGGCGCCGAGGCTTCCCCTCGACGTCCGACCGTCCGAGGCCGAGCGTCTCACACCGGGCCGAGGCTTCCCCTCAGCCCCCTTGAGGCCGAGGATCCAGACCCGGCCCAGCTGACGTGCTCCACGTTGTCTGCAACTTCGATTCGCGTCGCGTCTGCACGTGCTCGACGCACCCAAGGGACCCAAATCGGCCCCTTGACCACATTGACCGGGCAGTCCACGGTCAACGCTTCTTTAGTGAGAAAACACTCTGAAACATCTGGCGCCGTCTGTGGGAAACGAACTATCCCATGAAAAAACAAACCACACTTGCGATGGCACGCGCCTGCAACGGGAAGAGACGCATGCCCCCCATCCCAGAGGAGGGAAATGGCACACCCAACAACAACCTTGAGGGTGCACCCAACGGCGATCACCACGCCCCCCTCAGCCGAAGAGACTGGCGAGACCGAGCCGGCCATGCAGGAGCAACTCCGTGCCCTAGCCCAGGAGACCAACGCGAACATTCAGACGTTGGTCATGACGGTACAGCAGCTCATCGGCATCGCGCCAGCCAACGGAGACGTGTTGGGTGACGGCCATCGCTGGGAGGGGGGCCCACCGCTCCTGCGGTCCGCTGTGGTCACCGACCACGGAAACCGAGGACCGAACCCGGAGCGTCGGTTCACACTGCCCAGCTTCCACCAGGCGAGATCGCGCGCCTCCTCCTCTCATCGCAAAAGGATCAGGAGGGGTACCGAATACACGGGGGACGAATCGGTGACCGCGCCATCTTGTCGGCCACGATCACCCCACCGCAGAAGGAATGATCGGCACCACTCGAGGGACCGATCACGGCGAAGCGGGAGCTCCTGCCGGAGGAGCCGGGAGTGCCAGATCAGCCCCGCCCCCCGTGTGGCGAGGGCCGTGGAGCCAGCCCAGCCAGCGCCTGTGCCACCTCCACAACCGAACGAGCCTGAGGTAGGCGGGTGTCGGACCCCCGGAGGCATCCACGGAGACCGGTGCCCCCTGTCGCGGAGAATAACCGACGCACGGGTCCCCTCTCGATTCAAGATCCCAACGCTGGGGAAGTACGACGGGATAGGAGATCCAGGGAACCGCGTGATAGACTACGAGGGGGACATGTCCTTCCAGGGATCTGATGATACCCTGCTCTGCAGGGGCTGTTATTCGACCCTCAGGGGAGCAGCGAGAACTTGGTACCGCAGCCTACCCAGTCGCTCCATTGACAGCTTCGAGGAACTCACCCAGCTGTTCTACAAACAGTTCATGGCAGGGCGACAGGTAATGCCTGATGCTGAACATTTGTTTAACATAGTGCAGGGCCCGACCGAGCCGCTCCGACAATTTATGCGCCGCTTCAACGCGGAACGGCTGAACGTAAACAGCCCTCCCGACCTCGTTGTCCAAACGGCCCTAAAGAAAGGGCTGCGTCATAGAGGCTTGAAGAAATCTCTGCATAATGACCCCCCGAAAGACCTCCCTGGAATCATGGCGAGGGCCGAGCGCTTCATGTTGACCGAGGAGACCTTGGCCATCGAGGCAGGAAAGGCCAGACGATGGACCAAACGCGACGATAGCGAGCGTCGCAGCCCCGAAGGGTACCAGACAAAGAAGAGGGCGAGAAACAGGCAGCGGAGAGAGGATACGAGGGACGTCACCCCAGACGCCGTCCTCGCTCAAGTGCAGAAGGAAGAGCGCGCTGATCGCCCCCCGTCGAAGACAAAAAGAGGGGGGAAAATGGGGAAAAGTATTGCAAATACCACAAGGACAACGTCCACGACACTGAAGACTGCTGGCACCTAAAGAAGGACATTGAGAAGTTGATGAGCCGAGGGCATGCAAGAAACTTAGCCGATGAGCCGAGGGCACGCAAGAAACTTAGCCGATGAGCCGGCCCACGGAGAAGGAATCTCCATGCAGCCGGACAAAGGGAAGAATGACAACACCGTCCAAGAACCCATCCGCATCATAGAGTGAGCGGGCGAGACCCCTCCCCCCAGTCGCAGCCTAGTCAGGAGGAGATTATCTAGGTTCACATCCCTCCGTCTGGCTTTATTTCTTTTTTCCTCCAAATGTACTAGTCCAATAGGACCTTTAAGAGTACAAATGCACTCCTTTTACCTTTTCTTCATCTCCGACGGAATCAACATTTCGCTAAGGGTGCATAAGAGTGAAGACCGCCACCTCACCGGACGGGAGGTCAATCAAAACCGGTCCTAAGCCGAGGAGCTTCACCCTCGCTGACCGACTCCATCGCTCGTAAGTCTGGGGGCAATTCCCCCAGCCAGCGCAGATGCCGACCGGTCCTAAGCCGAGGAGCTTCGCCCTCGCTGACCGACTCCACCGCTCGTAAGTCTGGGAGCAATTCCCCCAGCCAGCGGAGACGCCGATCGGTCCTAAGCCGAGGAGCTTCTCCCTCGCCGACCGACTCCACCGCTCATAAGTCTGGGGGCAATTCCCCCAGCCAGCGCAGACGCCGACCAGTCCTAAGCCGAGGAGCTTCGCCCTTGCTGACCGACTCCTTCGCTCGTAAGTCTGGGGGCAATCCCCCCAGCTAGCGCAGACGCCGACCGGTCCTAAGCCGAGGAACTTCACCCTCGCTGACCGACTACATCGCTCGTGAGTCTGGGGGCAATTCCCCCAGCCAGCGCAGACGCCGACCGGTCCTAAGTCGAGGAGCTTCGCCCTCGCTGACCGACTCCGTTGCTCATAAGACTGGGGGCAGCTTCCCCCCAGCCATTAAGGGCGTCAACTGACTTGTCCACTCGAGGGGCAAGGGGCGACCTCCCGGAGAAAAGAGGCGAGCGACCACCATCAGCGGAGGAACCGAGGTCGCAGCGACAAAGCAAAATGCGCGGGAAATTCAAGTAGGTCAATTTCATTTCCAACAATTAACCGAGGTACAAAAGTGTGTCTTTTTTACAGGAAATCGAAGTGGAGAAACCTCCTTACAAATAATCCGCTCTCGGCGAACAACAAAATTCGCCACCCACGAAAACTAGGGTAACGCCGGCAGAGCAAAACTTGTCGACCAAGAACACAAAGTTGCTGGCTTAAACGAACATCCTTGCAATCAGCAATTGTTTGCTACGAAGCAGAGAACCGGTAAAGAAGCCAATGGAGATTGCGAGGTCAGGGATCCATTTCAAGTAGACCGGGCCAAAGCGAAGCGGATGCTAAAAAATTTGAGGATAAAAACAAGGATGACAGGCCGGGAAGGATGACCTAGGGGGCCCGGGCTCGAGAGGACGCATCCTCGGGCATCTCGCCCTGCTCGGAGCGAGGGGGATCGACAGGCAGAGGGGCTTGCCGGACGCGCTCTGCACAATCCTGGAAGGAGGACTGGATGACTTCGACGATCCGGGGGCCGATAAGGTCTTCATATTTACCGAAGGCCTCCCTGAGGACCTCGAAGATCCTCTCCCCCAGAGTCCCGACGACGCCCCTCTCCACCTCATCCGCAAATCACGCCACCTGACGCCGATCCGACAGTTCCCTCTGAAACTCCTCCCTCTCCAGGTGGAACGACTCCGCCGCTTCCTCGGCCGACCGCCGAGCGTCCTCCAACTTTTCCTGGAGGTCGTCCACTGGTCCCTCTAGATCGGCCACCCGGAGCTTGAGTTGCCGAGACTCCATCTGGGCCGCCACCGCAGCTACCTCCGCAGCCCCTGCCCGCTCGTGGTCCCTCGCAGAGAACTCCTCCAGCTCCCTCAAACGGACAGCTCGATGCTGCGACTCGACAGTGAGTGTTGAACCCTGAACGACAAGACATGAGCCAAGAAGAGAGCGAAAGAAAGAAATGGACAGCAGGATAGCCAGACCTGTTGAAGGATCCAGACCAAGGTGTCTGACACCTTGTCGGCGGGGGCCCTCTCAAGGAGACTACGGTCCCAGGGGAGGACGGAGCCCTCGGCCAACTGTTGAGCCAAGGCTCGATCGACAAACACCGAATCCTCGGGGGTGACCTCGAGGGAGGCCGAGCTGCTCGCCAACAGGGCACCGATTCCCGATAATGGAGGCGGAGACGCTGCGACGGGGGTGGTCGTCAGGGTCACTGGAAGATCCTCGGCGGCCACCGCCGGGGGGCACGGAGCACACCAGACTAGAGGGATCCACGCCGTCCTTCCTCCTCTTTCCTCCATGAGGCTCAGCAGGCGCCGAAGGGGAGCGCTTTCGTCTCATGCCACCTCCACCCTCGGGGACAAGAGGGGGCATGCCAAGCGCAAGAGGAGCTGCACCGGACCCGTCGTTACCCCCCGCCACTTGGGCTGGTGGGACAGATCCGGCCCTTGCGACCCCCCCCGGGGAGGAGACTACCAGAAGAAGAGGCGGGAGGTGCGGCCACCACCTTGCCCACGGTGGGCTCGGCTCGGCGCACCGCCTCCTCAACGGTCCGCCGAGGTGCCCTTCCCGAGGTGCTACCTCGGCTCCGAGCGGCTCCGCGCCGAATCAGCTCATCAACGTTACGGGTGAACTCGTGACCAGCCATTCCTGCAAGCGAAACCGAAATCAGGGTAAGCCACGGGGCAATCCAGGACTAGAAAAGCGGCCTACCCGGAGACCACAAGACGGCCTTCAGGAGTAGGTCGTCCAGCAAAGGCCAGATAGACTTCGCCTCCAAAGGGAGGGCCGACAGCAGCGCGACGGCCGCCCGATCAGCCTCGGAGAGGGTTAGCGTTCGGCCAGGCCGACCTGACCCACCCCAGCCTGTCAAAATCTGAGCATCCTCAAGGAAGACTACGAAGACGTAATCCGAGCTCCAATCCCCTGCCCAGTGGGGTAGCCCGATCAGGCATTCCCTCCCCGCACGGGCTCGGAGGTGTAGCCATGACCCTAGACCGACCGTCTGGATCTGATAAAAATAGAAGAGAATGGAGAGAGATGGCTCCAGACCGCGAGTGCAGCAGAGCATCACGAAGCCCGTCAGAACCGCAACCGAACAGGGGGTAAACTGGCAGAGGGACACCATGAGGACACCATGACTTGGATAAAGAGGGGATGGAGCGGGAAACGAAGACCCAGACGGAACATCTCGACGTAAACGCCGACTTCGTTGCTCCTCGGCAGACAGATCCGCTCGTCAATGAAAGGGACTCGAACATCATACGGGTGACAGAGGTACCTTCCCCGAATCTTCGCAGCCGCCGGAAAAGAAGTCCTCGACGGCGTCCTGAGGACAACCGGAGGTACATTAAGCCGCACGGCAGCCGACGCCACATCATCGCCCGCATAGTATGTGAAGAGCTTCCCATTCCCTCTATCTCGGAGGGGACGGCTCCCCGAGGAGGAACCGGATCCCACGGATTGGGGCCCGCCACGCCTGGACTCAGGAGGATCCCTCGTCCCTTGGCCAGAGCCACCTATCCTAAGAGCAGCCATAAAATGAGGATGGGAAAGGAGTTACCTTTTTGTTTATTTGGAGAAGGCAAGGAAACGAAGGCGGCGGAAGACTCCGAGTTTGTGGAAATCCCGGAACAGAAAGAAGAACGAGGAAGAAGTTGGGATCAAAGCAGCCGGGGCACTTATATACAAGACCCAGGGGCGAATTCGAAACGCCTGACAGGAACGCGTGGCAAGCCTCAAAGATCCGGCGGCGTTTCGAAATCGGCGCCAAGGGAAGTCCTATCGATCCGCCTCATCATAACCTTCATTTATGACCGCGCCTCGACTGACGCGCCGCTCGAAACCCCAAGAGTCACATCGGTCGAACCGAGCCGGCCAAGGCCGATCGGCCCCACCGATGGGGGCAATTGATACGTCTATTTTGCGGAGGCCCAACAGCATGGGCCCAAAGGCACAGCCTACTACGCGAAATCATGGGAGGTCCAAGCCCACCAAACGAAGCCCGAAAGACATGAACCCAGAAACCAACTACCGATCAGGAGCCCCTCTGCGAGATCAGGCCCGCCCGACAAGGCCCCCTAGAGGACCCCCGAACGGTGATCCGACCCGACCCCGAAAATGCGCAAGTCACTCGCCCACTCCAGCAATAACCGTTCCCCCAGGCCCGCTACCACTTAATGGCCGTTATGGGGAGGTGCTGGCATGGCGCGGGGAGCGGTGATGGGGAGGCGGATTGAGGGGGCACGATCGGGGGCGGACGAGGGACGTGAGTCATGGGTAATCACGACGGGAGGCCTATAAAAGGGCTAGGAGGACGACTGGACAAAAGACCGCATCTCAGGTAACAAAACCTAAGGTACTCCATCAACGACCTAGTTCCCCCACTTCACCTCCTTCCCCCCGCTCGCGCCGGAGGACGTCGTTCCGATCTCCTCTCGAGTCGAACCGTCCCCGCCGAGCCTCCTCTTTCAGATCGTCATCTGACTTAGGCATCGGAGGGGATTTGGTCGGAACCAAGGTCCGGCCTCCCTGACGAGTGTTCTCGTCTGTTCAGGAGGACGTCAGATCCATGAGCCGAGGCTTCCCCTCCGCTCCACGTCAGTCGCGCATCAAGCGAGACGACCGAGGCTACCCCTCGTCGTCCGACCGACCGAGGCCGAGTGCATCCATCCGAGCCGAGGCTTCCCCTCCGCTCCGCATCGGCCGTGCATCAAGACAAGGCGCCGAGGCTTCCCCTCGACGTCCGACCGTCCGAGGCCGAGCGTCTCACACTGGGCCGAGGCTTCCCCTCAGCCCCCTTGAGGCCGAGGATCCAGACCCGGCCCAGCTGACGTGCTCCACGTCGTCTGCAACTTCGATTCGCGTCGCGTCTGCACGTGCTCGACGCACCCAAGGGACCCAAATCGGCCCCTTGACCACGTTGACCGGGCAGTCCACGGTCAACGCTTCTGTAGTGAGAAAACACTCTGAAACAAGGTGAATTACACTCAAACTTCCTATTTCATTAGTGGAAGTAGTCAAGTGCAACATTGGCCTCTCCTTATAATAGTGGTTGATTTTGTCCATAAAGGGGTTTGTTTATACCCCCCTGATGTAACACTCACTAGCATGGCTTTCTCTTCATGCAAATCTACTTTGCAAAAGGTTGTCATGCAAACCTTTTCATAATTAATCTTTGCTGCCTTCATTGATAATTAATCTTTTTGATTTCTAATAACTTTATTATGTGTCGATTCGCTAACGTTTTGATTTTGTTGCATATTTTATTTGATTTTATCATAATTTTCTTCATCATAACCTACCCTCAAAGATTTGTGTGCACATGACAAGTCGTAATTGTTTATTAATAAATTTGAATTTCATCAGCTCATGTGCATGCCTGATCTAAGGGGTTTCTCCGCCCATTCTTGCATACAAATAGAAATGCATATGAACTTGTTTTCTCACATCAAACTATCAATCAAATTTCAAGAGTGAGAGCTAGACTTCCATATATTTCTTAAGAGATTCTCGTGCTCAACTTTTTCTGTCTTTTAGGTGTTTTGTTTGAGTGCTTCCCTGTTCTTTTTAAGTCATGTCTTTCAGGGTTGTTAATCACGCATATTCCTATATGTGTCCAACTAGATTAAAGTTTGATTCTTTGATCTTTCCTTAATCTAGATGCCTTATATTCCAGCTTACCAAGCTTATTAGTTTGATCCAATTTTATCTTTCCTTAATCTAGTTGCCTTAAATTCTAGCTTACGAAGCTGTTGCAACTTTTGAATTTTTCAAAATGAATTTATGGACTCTCTCTTGGTTTTCCCACCATAATATTTAGTCCCACATTTCTTGGGAATAAAACCTTGGAGGAGTATAAAAGGCTATTGTTGAGGCTTGTGTACGTCCAAGGGGTACCACTCTTTTGTGAAGGGGAGATGACTTACTTGATTGTAAGTTCACACGCGCGCGCTGCCGCCCGCCGGCCGTGTCGTGTCGTGTGCGCGTATATTATTATTATTTTTGGATAAAATGATTATTATAAATAATCATTTTTATTATTATTCAGGATTCAAAATTTGAAACTGAATTTCAAATTCAAACGTTTTCTTCATTAACGTTTCAAATTCAAACGTTTTCTTCATTAACGTTAATTACTCTCAGATCCAGATTTTACTCCCCATTATTCACTCAGATCCAGATTTTGCTCCCCATTATCCACTATTTTAATTCTACGTTAATGCCTTTACAGCTTCTTCCCGTTTTACTTTCCTTATAAAATTGGAGCGTGGTTTCCTTCTGAGGATTGCAAAAATATCTTTCCTTCTGATCTAGAAAACCAAAAACAGAACCTCTTTGTTGTGAAAATTCCCCAGCAGTTCCTTTCTCTCTTCTCTGTACTTTCCATGCACTTTCCTCAAAAATTCTATTTCGTTCCCGGGCAGTTGATCTTTTGGTTGGTGTTGGTTCTCCAATCTTATTCCGTGCAGGGTAGATCGTTGATAGAGGCTATTCTGGGCTGTTTTATCATGGGGATGGCAAGGCTGTACACTGCGTGTACAATCTTCGGCAGAGCCGCGAAATGTCTTAAAGAGAGCGACCTAGTCAGTAACTCAACCCAAAGCATTTAGTAACTTCGTTCCAATTTTTTCGGTTTCTGCAACAACAATTTTAAGATATGCTGCCATGACTTCAGAAACCGATATCGTCCTGATATCCTCTGATCTTAACAAACCCTTCCGCTTTGAAGGATCTCACTTCAAATGTTGGAGGCAGAAAATGCTATTTTTCTTAACCATGAAAAATGTAGCCTCTGTTTGTACTTCTGAAAAACGCATTCTTGTATTACCCGAAAATCCAACAGAAGCCCACATCAAAGAATTCCAAAGCTGGGATGAAACTGATTTTATGTGTAAGAATTATATTCTTAAAGGCATGTCCGACGATCTGTATGACTACTACAGCTCTCACAAGATATCTAAGGACGTTTGCGAGGCACTTCAAAAGAAAAACGACACTGAGGAAGCTGGATCGAAGAAGTATGCAGTCAGTCGATATCTGAATTTTTAGATGACAGATGACAAATCTGTGGAGGTTCAATCTCACAAGCTACAGAAGATAGCTCATGAAATTGTTTCTGAAGGTATGTCTCTGGATGAACAATTCCAAGTTGTTGTTTTGATAGACAAACTGCCCCTAGTTGGAAAGATTTTAAGGATATCATTCGACACAAAACTAAGGAATTCTCATTGGAAAGTTTGATTACTCGTCTTCATATTGAGGAGGAGGCCCATAAATAGGATAAGGAAGATGAAATAAATATTGTTTCTAACAGTAAGAAAATTGCTTCTGTTATTCTGAAACCTAAAGGGAAAATATGAAGAATCAAAATCAGAATCAGAATCAGAATCAGAATCGTAATCGCTATAACCAGACTAAAAATGGTTCTCAAAATTAGAAAGGACATAAACTTCTTTCAAGAAATGATAAAGTATGGTTTGTATGCTACAACTATAACAAGCCTGGCCGTTTGGTTTGGAACTGTCGGAATAAGCATCATCATGCTCCGCAGGTAAATCTTACAGAAGAGGAACTTGTTGCAATGATTTTTGAAGTCAATGTAATTGGAGGATCCGAAGGGTGGTGGGTTGACACTGGTGCTTCACGCCATGTCTGCTACGATCGTGGCTTATTTAAATCATATTCTGAAACTAAGGACAAGAAAGTGTTGTTGGGAGATTTTCACTCCACTAAAGTAACTGGTGTTGGCGATGTAGAATTAAAGTTTACCTCTGGAAAGACTGTTACTCTCAAAGAAGTACTGCATACTCTAGAGATGAGGAAGAATCTTGTTTCGGGCTATCTTCTTATCAGGGCTGGGTTCACTCAAACAATTGGGGCTGATTTGTATACTATCTCTAAAAATAATGTATTTGTTGGAAAAGGGCATGCAACTGATGGAATGTTTAAGTTAAACATTGATGCTAATAAAATTTCATATTCTACTTATATGTTGTGTTCTTTTAATATTTGGCATGCTAGACTTTGTCATGTTAACAAACGCATTATTAACAATATGAGCAACTTATGACTTATCCCAAAAATGTCTTTACATGATTTTAATAAATGAGAATTCTGTAGTCAAGACAAAATCACCAAAACCCCACATAAATCAGTAATTAGAGAATCTGAACCTCTTGATTTAATTTATTCTGATATATGTGAGTTTGATGGTGTTTTGACTACGAATGGTACGCGTTACTTTATCACGATTATTGATGATTGCTCTGATTACACTTTTGTTTCTCTCATGAAAAATAAAAGTGATGCTTTTGAGATGATTAAGTTATTTGTGACTGAAATTGAGAATCAATGTAATAAGAAAATAAATAGATTACGAACTGATAGAGGAACTGAATATGACTCTGATATATTCATTGCTTTTTATAATTCACATGGCATAATTTATGAGAAAACTGCTCCATATTCTCCTGAAATGAATGGTAAAGCTGAAAGAAAAAATAGAACTTTTGTTGAATCTGTAGTTGCTAATTTACTTAATTATGTGGCTGCTTCTCATTGGTGGGGAGAAATTTTATTGACTTTTTATTATGTGCTTAATAGAGTTCCTAAGTATGGAAGTAAGATTTCTTCTTTTCGATGTATAAAAAAGCAAGATTTCTCCATATGAAGTTTATAAGAATGAAAAACCTAATCTGTCTTACTTTAAGCATTAAGGGTGTTTAGCCTATGTTCGGATTCCTGACCCCCAAGAGGAAGAAATTTGTTAGTAGGGCTTATGAATGTGTGTTTATTGGTTATGCTATTAATAGCTAAGCATTTAGATTCTATGATTTGAAAGATCATGTTGTTATTGAATCTAACAATGCTGATTTTTATGAAGATAGATAGCCTTTTAAATTGAAGAATAGTGGGGGCTCAAGTTCTAGTAATTTGCATATCCGCAGTATTCATGAGTCTGATAAGGAATTAGAAATTGAACCTAGGCGGAGTAAACGTGCTCGATTATCTAAAGATTTTGGTTCTGATTTCTATACATATACCTTAGAAGCAGATCCTAGCAATCTTAAAGAGGCTTTGTCCTCTGTAGATGCCAACTTGTGTCAAGTAGCTATAAATAATGAGATGGACTCTTTTGAGTCAAATAGGACTTGGCACCTAGTAGATTTACCTCCAGGTTGTAAGTCAATAGGGTGTAAGTGGATTCTTAAAAAGAAGTTGAAACCTGATGAAACTATTGATAAATATAAAGCTCGTGTGGTAGCCAAAGGATTTAGACAAAAAGAAAATGTAGATTTCTTTGATACTTTTTCACATGTATCTAGAACTACATCCATACATGTGCTTTTATCTCTTGCTGCTATACATGATTTAGTAGTGCACCAAATGGATGTTTAAACGGCTTTTTTAAATGGTGAATTAGAAGAAGAAATCTACATAGATCAACCTGAAGGTTTTGTTGTTCCTGGTCAAGAAGACAAAGTGTGCAAATTAGATAAGTCACTTTATGGTTTGAAATAAGCTCCTAAGCACTGGCATGAAAAATTTAATAACCTTGTTATCTCTAATGGTTTCAAAGTTTACGAACGTGACAAATACATATATTATAAATCTGAAAATGATATTTGCACCATTATATGTCTTTATGCTAATGATATGCTGATCTTTGGTTCTAACATTCATGTTGTGAACAAAGTGAAATCCATGTTAAGTGCAAACTTTGACATGAAAGATATTGGTGAAGCTAATATAATTCTTGGAATTAAAATAACTAGGTCTGAACATGGAATTTCTTTGAATCAATCTCATTAAATTGATAAGGTTCTAAAGAAATATAATTATTTTGATTGTAAACCAGCATGTTCTCCATATGATCCTAATGTTAAGTTGTTCAAGAACACCGGCAACAGTGTTAGACAATCTGAGTATGTGAGCATCAGTGGCAGTCTTTGATATGTTGTTGATTGCACTAGGCCTGATATAGCTTATGTTGTAGGGTTACTATGCAGGTTTACTAGCAGACCTAGTATTGAGCATTAGCTTGTTCTTGAGAGAGTCATGAGGTGCCTCAAGAGGGCCATGAATCTCGGATTACATTATCAGAAGTTTCCCGTTGTCCTTGAAGGATATAGCTATGCTGATTGGAACACCCTTTCAGATGACTCCAAGGCAGTTAGTGGCTATATATTTAGGTTATCTGGTGGAGCTGTTTCTTAGAAATCTAAGAAATAGACTATCTTAGCTCAATTCATTATGGAGTCAGAGTTGATTGCACTAGCTTCAGCTAGTGAAGAAGCAGATTGGCTAGGAACCTGTTATCAGAACATCCTTTATGGGAAAGACCGATTCCAGCCATCAAGAACCATTGTGATAGTACTGCAGCTATTGCAAAAATTCAGAACCATTATTATAACGGAAAAAGGCGACAAATACGTCGCAAGCACAGCACTATTAGAGAGTATATAAACTCTAGAGCCGTGAGAGTGGATCATGTACGCACTGATGATAATTTAGCTGATCCTTTGACGAAAGGATTAGCTCGAGAAAAGGTTTTTAAAACCTCGAAAGGAATGTGACACGTGTCCTTAGAATGATGCATCACTTATGAGGGAAACCCAACCTATAGACCGGAGATCCCAAGAAATAGGTTCAAAGTGTAATAACAAATCATGAATTGATATGAGAAGAATCATGCTATTATAGTTATAAGTCATATTCCATAAAAATAGAATCGAGCATGATATCCTGAAGCGATAGAAGGATGAGTTATTATTAATCTCTTAATGAGATCTATACTCTATGTGGAGTGGGTTACCTAGCTACATGAGTACCCTTGATAGACTCACGTATGTGAACATGGAAGTGTGGCCGCTTCCTATGGAATTTTGGGAAAATTCTTTAGAGCATTCACTATACTGGGATACACATGCATGGCAGTAAAGCACGGGCTTATGAAAAACACCTTGATAAGGTTGTGTGTGTGATGTTGTTAGAGATAGAGTTCAATAATACGAGTTCCTCTAGTAAAATCTAAATCATCGACACTATGTAAAGGTTCAAGTCAATATACACCTTTGTTTATTCACAAATCTTATATTAAAATATACTGCTCGATGAAAAATAGATTTTGTTTTATTTGTTTTAAAATTCAAGTGTGGGATTGTTAGAACTTTTCAATTTTTCAAAATGAATATGTGGACTCTCTTGGTTTTTCCCTCCATAAAATTTAGTCCCACATTGCTTGGGAATAAAACCTTGGAGGAGTATAAAAGGCTATTGTTGAAACTTGGGGATGTGCCCCAAGGGATACCACTCTTTTGTGAAGGGCAGATGACTTATATAATTGTAAGTTCACCCCACACACACGCCGCCTCCACCTCCTGCCCGCCAACCGGTTGTGACGTGTCATGCGCGTGTATATTATTTTTTGGATAAAATTATTATTATAAATAATCATTTTTATTATTATTCAATTTTTGAATGTTAATGCCTTTACAGCTTCTTCCCGTTTTACTTTCCTTATAAAACTGGAGTGTGGTTTCCTTTTGAGAAGTGCGAAAATATCTTTCCTTGTGATTTGCAAAACCAAAAACGAAACTCTTTGTTGCAAAAATTCCCCAGCAATTCCTTTCTCTCTTCCCTGTATTTTCCACGCAAAAATTCTTTCCTAAAAAAATTCTACTTCGTTCCCGAGCAATTGATCTTTTGGTTGGTGTTGGTTCTTCGATCTTCTTCCGTGCAGGGTAGATTGTTGACAGAGGATATTCTAGGCTGTTTTATCCTGAGGATGTCCGGGTTGTACACTGCTTGCAAAATCTTGGGCAGAGCCGTGAAACGTCTTAAAGAGAGCGGCCTAGTCCGCGACTCAACCCAAACCATTTGGTAACTTTGTTCCTTTTTTTTGGGTTTCTGCAACAACAGAAGCTTATTGGTTTGATCCAATTATATTACAATTAATATCTTCACAATCTTCATTGTGGAGCAAGATACTTTTTAGAGATTATTTCATGATCTAAAACTTGCATTTTATAAGAGTTACCTTGTGCAACCTTGAGTTGTATTACAAATCAGGTTAATTGAACCAAGTATAAAATCCATACACGATAAGTGTATTGGTGCAAAGTCAAAAGACAAGTGGTGTACCTCGGTGAAAACTGAAAAGTTTTTACCAATTAAGTTGGTAAAGAGTATACCTAAGAGGAATAAAGCTTGGTTGGAAATCCTGAATATGGAGCCTTGGGTCTTCGGGTATTGGATATAGACTTGTTATGTGGGTCCCAATGGCTTCTTTGGGCAAGCAGCATTAGGTGAAATCAAATGTCTTTGGCTTTTAAGGTGGTGTCTCGATGGTGAATACTCTATTTTTAGTCCCATACTGACGTATTAGTAAAGAATTCAAGGTTAGCTATGGGCATAAAGACACCCCTTTCGTTCCTTTTTAATATGTGAATCAAATAGCCATTAAGATTCATGCTTTAAGGGCAAATTTTTGATTCAATTAAGTAAATAATTATTTATCTTCTTCTTTTCTAGGTACTAGCAACACTTGGAATAGAGTTCAAGTTTAAGATGACGGGTTTGTAAATTGTGATAAGATCATAGGTGGAAACCTATAGCAAATTGGTTGATGGGAAGCTAATGTATCACTTCCATCAAATTAGGAGTTCAAACATTGCTAAATGTTTGGGTAACACTTACTTTGGTCCTTCAAAATTATATTTTATGTGGTTTGATTTGTATGGCTTTATTGTTAGGAATTTTTTATTTTTCATTGCTTTTATTCTCTAATTAGATTATTGTTATGAATGAGGGAGGCCAAATTACCCATTCATTAGGCCCCTCCATTACTTAGAGTAATGGGGACCCTTGGTCTCCTAGAGGCTTTTGGCCTCCCCACTATGAGATAAATAAATAGAGCACCATGGCTCTTAGCCATGGTTACTCATTCTTAGCAATGAAATTATCTCTCTCTATCTCTTGAGTTCATTTTCATCCAACACGTTATCAGCACGTGTTCTACATTTTTGAGCAAAAATCTTCATCTAAATTCATCCCTACGCGCAAGAAATCTAACGTTGCTACGGCGGTTCGTTGGAGCGTTGCAGCATCCTCAAAGCGTTCGAGAGCTTGGATTATTATTTCTATGGATCATCATCGCGTTCTTCCCTAGATCATTGATCTAGAGGTAAAACCCTATAATCCTGTAGATAAAATTAGACTAAATAATTTTTTACATTGTTTTAATATACAAGTAAAAAAAATTTAGTCTAATAAAAGAAAAAAAATAAAATTTTTTTATCCCTATTACAAAGTTTTTTCTCTGAAAATTTTTTCCTTTTGCCATTAAAATTCTTCGGTGGGAAGAAGAACCGGAATGAAATCCTCCCTTCCCCCCTGACGGAGGAGGGGGCCTTCCCACAACGCCGACCATGCACCCGCCCCTTGCAGCAGAGAGGGGGGCCTTCCGTGCCCCCCCCCCCCCCCCCCCCCCCGTGCAGCGGGGGGGGGGCTTTCCGCGCCGCCGCCCCCCGCTGTAGGGGGCGGCCCGAGGCCGCAACCCCCCCCCCCCCCCCCCCCCCCGCAGCGGGGGGGGGGGCCTTTCCGCGCCGCCGCCCCCCCGCTGCAGGGGGGGCGGCCCGAGGCTGCTCCCCCCGTAAAGGGGGGGCCTTCCGTGGCTTTCCGCGCCGCCCCCCCCCCCCCCCCCCCACCCCCCCCCCCCCCCGCTGCAGGGGGGCGGCCCGAGGCCGCTACCCCCCCTGCAGAGGGGGGCCTTCTGCGGCTTTCCGCGCCGTCGCCCCCCGCTGTAGGGGGCGGCCTGAGACCGATCCCCCCTGCAGCGGGGGGGGGGGGTGTGTCTTCCGCGCAGCACCCCCCCGCAACTGCAAGGAAAGGGGGGGTCCTCCAAGCCGCCGCCGCCACCACCCCCCCAAGGGGGGTCCCTCCATGCCGCCGCCCCCCTGGCTGCAAGGGGGCGGCCCGTCATTCTCTCCTCCAATTTTTTTGGTTTGGGGGGGAGGGATTTTTGCTCCGGCAATGTCCTCCCCCTCACCCTCCACCATTGGGGAGAAGATGAAGGGGCTGGACGGCTGATCTCTAACCATTTGGTTAGAGATTAGGGTTTTAACCTATAATAAAACCTTTTGAGCCACTGGAGTTAAGTTTAAGCGATTTGGGTTTCAGGCCCATCAAAATAATAAAATTATAAGCTAATAGCTTATTTTTGGCCCGAAGCCATAATATTGCGGCAAACAACTTTGCAGAACTGCGAAACGGGCCACAAGCGCTTATACTAAAAACAATTTTTTGGCCCGAAGCCACAAAATTCTACACAAATTCGGCTTCTTCATAATTTTAAAGAAGAATGAAATTTGCAAATTGAAATTTATGAGAAAAACTTTGTAAAATCAATAATTACATTTATATGTTCCGCTATTTATTTAAACATCTCCCTTGCAAATTATTATGTATGGTTTACTAGAATTTTTAAAAAATATAATCATCTCAAAGATCCTGATACCGCTCTGCCGTTAGTTAACTAACCTAATGGTCTATGACGTTTCAACGTGGTCTACGAGATAATTATATTTTCTAGTTTACTTTTTCCATATTTTTGTGCTTGAGATATATGCGTGGTTGTTTAATTTATGCCTGTAGCATATTTATATAAACTCAGTGGATGTTTAAAATAAGTAAAAATGTGTCTTTCGGGATCGGCCATTGCATACCTATTTACATTTCCAGCACTTTTTCTTTTTTTTGAGAGAATTTATAAGTGAGGAAATTGTATAAATAGCCAAGGCTCGGTGCAACAGCATAAGAAGACGGATGCAGAAATAGGGACCCACCCGGGGTTTCCAAAGTTGTATTTTTCATTCTCTTTTCTTTGGAATGTAATCGGACTTTGGACTGTGTATTATTTTGGGTATCTGGCCGATCCCCGCATTTTTACTTATTAATTTCTTTATGCATGGATTGTTGAATTTATTTTAATTCATGCTTATCTTTAAATTGCATAGATAAAATGGATAAATTGGCAAGCGTCGATTTCGAGGTGCTCGATGCAGCTGGCAAGAATTACTTGAGCTGGCGAATGGACCTGAAGTTCCACTTGCACTCCATGGCGCTCCTGCACTCCATCCTGGCCCCCGCAGTGGCCCAATCATCGGCTCCCGCAGCATCTGATGCATCTGCTAGCAAAGACCCAGAAGCGGCCCCTTCAGCTAGCAGTACCTCTACCACTGTCTCTGACATCGATAAGGCGAAAGCCATTATCTATATCAGAAGACACATAGATCGGACCCTGAAGGCTGAATACTTGACGGTAGAGGACCCTCTGGAGTTATGGACAGCATTAGAGGCACGCTACAGACATCAAATTGATGTCATACTACCGCGTGCCAGCTATGAGTGGGAGAACCTCCGACTTCAGGACTACAAGTCCGTTGCTGAGTACAACTCAGCACTTCACAACATCACCTCATGCCTGAAGTTGTGTGGTGAAGAAGTCTCGGAGCACCGCATGTTGGAAAAGACATTTATCTCGTTTCACGAGAAAGATGTTATCCTCATGCAGCAGTATCGTGAACGCAATTTCACGAAGTTCTCTCACCTGCTCTCTTGCCTCCTGAGGGCAGAGCAGAATAGAGACCTTTTACTAGCCACTCATAACCAGCGCCCGGCAGGCTCAGCTCCTATCACCGAAGCCCACAGTGTTCACCCCCCGAAGTGGAAGAACAAGAAGAGGGACAGAAAGAACAAAGGAAAGGCCCCTATGAAACCAGCAAATGCTCCTCCCCAAAGCAAGAATAACAAAGGGAAGAAAAACTTCACTTGGAAGTGTAAGAACACTGATACAGTGTGAATTACAAAGAAGACATGGGAGGACAAATGTCATCGTTGTGGCATGACTGGACATTGGTCCAGAAACTGTCGCACACCTCGCCACTTCCAGGAACTGTATCAGGCGAGCCAGAAGCCTCCGCCTGAAACAAACATGGCAGATGTGGAAAATCCGACGAAGTTCACTTCCAAGGATTTCGAAAATGATGACCTGCTCGATTGAGCCTTATCTTTATCTATTCTTTTCAAAGAATAAATAGTAGCTTCATCTCTAGTATGCTTAATAAAGACGATCTTTTATTTTGAATGTATGCATTTTACATTTCCATCAATAAATTATCGTTTTTTGCTTATATAGATGAAGTATGAGTGCCTAGTGGACAGTGCCTCGATGCACACTATCCTTCACGATGAATGCTATTTCAATAGCATAAGTAAATATGACGGTCCTGTCATTACAATTTAAGGACTGTCCAAAATAATCGAAGGATCTGGTGACGCAATATTATTGCTCCCAAATAACACAAGACTAAAAATCAATAATGCACTATTTTCTCCAAGATCAAATAGAAATGTCATAAGCTTCAAAGACATCCCTTTAAACGGATATCATTTAGAAACTAGAGATGAAAATAAGGTTGAATACATGTATGTCACTCTTCGTAAAGATGGCCAGAAGACCATCTGCGAAATATTTAAGGGACTCCCGTCGGGTCTCTATCAAACATACATTCTACCAGTCGAAGCCAATATGACTGCGCACCAGATGTGTCAGCCAATGCCACCATTTCAACTATGACATAATAGACTTGGTCACCCTGGATCCATTCTGATGCGACACATCTTATCTGAATCCCGCGGACATGATTTGAAGAACCAGAAGATTCTTCAGAAAGGTGAATTCCCTTGTCCCCCTTGTTTCAAGGGGAAACTAATAACGAGACCATCGCCCCTAAAAGTGGGTTTAGAGTCTCCTGGCTTCCTTGAGAGGATACATGGTGACATTTGCGGGCCTATTCACCCCGCAAGTGGCCCATTTCGGTATTTCATGGTACTAATAGATGCATCCACAAAATGGTCTTATGTGTGCCTCTTGTCCACCCGTAACCTAGCTTTTCCAAAGCTGTTGGCACCGATAATTAGGTTACGTGCTCATTTCCCCGATAACCATATCAAGAAACTACGCCTTGATAATGCGAGTGAATTCACATCTCAAGTCTTCGAAGACTATTGCCAGGCAACGGGTATAGAAGTTGAACATCCAGTAGTTCATGTTCACACCCAGAATGGATTAGCAGAGTCGCTTATAAAAAGATTCCAATGGATTGCACGTCCATTGCTTATGCAATCCCAATTGCCGGTGGATGCTTGGGGGCAAGCTATTCTGCATGCCGCATCTCTTATCAGGATACGCCCCTCTGGAGTCCATACATTATCCCCGATGCAACTAGCATACGGCTCAACTCCAGATATATCTCATTTGAGAATATTTGGTTGTGCGGTCTATGTCCCAATAGCACCACCTCAGAGGACCAAAATGGGTCCTCAACGTCGTCTAGGAATCTATATTGGATTTGATTCACCCTCGATTATTAGATACCTAGAACCCCTAACGGGAGACACATTTAAGGCACGTCTTGCTGATTGTGAATTCGATGAGAAAACTTTTCCAAAGCTAGGCACACATTCCAAGAAGCCTGAAGCTTCGGAGACCATTAATTGGGAAAATAAGTCTTTGTCCCTTTATGATCCGCGTACAAATCTGTGTGAAGATGAGATCCTGAAGATCCTTCACATCCAGAATACAGTACACCAATTGCCGGATAAATTCACAGATAGCCAGAAGATTGTCCGTTCACACGTCCCTACTGCTAACACTCCAGCTAGGATTGACATCCCTATAAATGGATGCAATCCACCAGCAGCAGAAATGACTGTACCTCAATTGAAAAGAGGACGGCCACCAGGTTCAAAAGATAAAGTTCCTCGAAAGAGGAAGATTCCTGGTGAAAATAAGATTATCCCTCCACATGATACTGAGCTCAGGACAGCTACCTCTCCCCTCCTAATTTCCCCCGCAGAGGAAACATTAGGAGAAACATCATTAAACTTTATACGTACTGGGGAGGTACTGGACCGACATAGCACAGTCGTCGTCGACGATTTTGCGTTCACTATTACCGTTCACGTCGCTGAATACGACGATGACGTCGAACCACTTTCTCTAGCGGATTGTAAACACAGAGAAGATTGGTCAAAGTGGGACGAGGCGATAAGAGTAGAGCTGGACTCACTCTCGAAACGCAAAGTCTTTGGACCTGTAGTCCAAACACCAGTAGGTGTTAGACCTGTGGGATATAAGTGGGTTTTCATTAGAAAAAGAAATGAAGAAAATCTGATCGTCCGCTACAAGGCGCGTCTTGTAGCACATGGTTTTTCCCAAAGACCGGGGTATCGATTATAAAGATATATACTCCCCGGTAATGGACGCTAATACATTCAGATTCTTAATAAGCCTATCATCTCTGGCAAGCCTAGAAATGCAGCTCATGGACGTTGTGACTGCATATCTTTATGGCGATTTAGATAAAAAGATCTATATGAAACTACCAGATGGGTTTAACTTACCCACAGAGATGAAAGAGATACCTCGGGACGTATTCTCTGTTAGACTACATAGATCCTTGTATGGACTAAAACAGTCAGGCAAAATGTGGTATAACAGACTAAGTGATTTCCTAGCACAACAAGGATTCACTAATAACGAAGTCTGCCCGTGCATCTTTATCAAAAGAACGAGAAAAGGATTCGTCATCATAGCAGTTTAGGTTGATGACTTAAATCTCATAGGCTCTCCAGCAGAGATTAATGAGATATCTGCAAGGCTAAAGAACACTTTTGAAATGAAAGACCTAGGCAGAACGAAGTATTGCCTTAGCTTGCAGATTAAACACCTACGAGGTGGAATCCTTCTACATCAATCCAATTACACGAGGAAGCTTTTAAATAAGTTCCAAATGAATAAATGTCATCCTTTATGTACCCCTATGGTCGTGAGATCATTAGACGTACAAAAGGACCCCTTCCGGCCTCTGGAAGAGGGGGAGGAGATACTGGGTCCAGAAGTATCCTACCTAAGTGCCATTGGTGACTTCTCTATCTGGCTAACTGCATGCGTGCCGATATAGCGTTTGCAGTCAATCTCCTAGCCAGACACAGTGCAGCGCCTACAAAGCGCCACTAGAATGGAGTAAAGCATCTTCTGCGATACCTCCAGGGTTCCGTAAACCTTGGACTTTACTACCAGAGAGGTGCCTCCTCCCAGTTACTTGGTTATGCCGATGCAGGCTATCTTTCAGATCCGCATACGGTAAAATCACAGACTGGTTTTGTTTTTACCTACGGAGGAACTGCTATCTCTTGGAGATCGGTAAAACAAACCACTACTGCTACATCTTCCAACCATGCAGAGCTCATCGCGATCCATGAAGTGAGCAGAGAATGTTTTTGGCTACGCTCCGTCGTCCAACACATCCTCCAATCCACTGGCCTGAAGATCGGTGATCTGGAGCCTACTGCCCTATTCGAAGACAACGCTGTATGCATTGCTCAGCTTCAGAAGGGCTACATCAAAGGCGACAGGACAAAGCACATTTCTCCCAAGTTTTTCTGGACGCACGAGCAGAAGAACGACAAGCAGATTGAAGTTCGACAGATCCAGTCATGCAACAACTTAGCTGATCTTTTTACTAAGGCATTACATAAATGTACTTTTGTAAAGCTTGTAAAGAACATTAGTATGCGACAGTTGAAAGACCTGCAAGGCTGAAGCTTGTACGGATCAGGGGGAGTAACCTGTGGGTTGCACTCTTTTTCCTTAAGCTGTTGAGTTTTCCCACTGGGTTTTCCACAGCTAAGGTTTTAACGAGGCAAACACACTTACTCTGGATCCAGAAGTATCCACCCCTTACCTCAGTAGCTGAGCCCGAAGTGATGAATGTGTAAGGGGGAGTGTTATGAATGAGGGAGGCCTTTGGCCTCCCCTCCTTCATTACCCATTCATTAGGCCCCCCATTACTTAGAGTAATGGGGACCCTTGGTCTCCTAGAGGCTTTTGGCTCGCCACTATGAGATAAATAAATAGAGCACCATGGCTCTTAGCCATGGTTACTCATTCTTAGCAATGAAATTATCTCTCTCTCTCTCTCTCTCTCTCTCTCTCGAGTTCATTTTCATCCAACAATTATGATATTCTAACCACATGCTTAACGCAAAATTCATCAAAGGAAGACCAAGGCATTATTATGGTAGATGAGAGTCAAAACTGACAAATGTTGGTAAACTGGCCAACCAAGTGTTGTACGACTGCCTTGGGTCGATAGCCAAACATGTGAAATGATAAGGGATGGAGATTAGTGATGGTAGGATAGATTACTGAAGGAGCAAAGCTTATTAATGGATTGGATCATCCAAAGAGTAAAGCTAGGTTATAAGGCCTAGCATTGATGGATCAGACAACCAAAGGAGTTAAGCTCAGTAATGTCAGAATGTAGCTCTACGACATTGGAATGGATCATTGAATGAGTGAAGACTGGCTCAATGAGAAGACATGGGATGCCCGATAATGATGCAGAACATGCATAAACACATCCTAGGTTATCTAGAATATGCAAGGTGTTGAATTTTGGTGATTCAACTCTTTCACACCATATGCATAGGTCGCTCGGTCGAGCGTGCAAGTCGCTCGACTGAGCTGGAGGCCTTGAGCTAAGGACTAGCTGAGAAGCCCATATACTCGATCGAGTACTCTACCACTCGACCGAGTTATTGTCCACTCGGTCGAGTGGTTTGAGAACTCGACCGAGTAAATTAAGCTCAAATTTAACAGAGAGTTGGCATTTTTTGAAGCCCTGCAGAGATTGTCAACTCGGTCGAGCAATGTTGACACTCGACCGAGCGATTGCCAACTCGGTCGAGCGAAGTTGACGCTCGACCGAGCGCCAAGCCTTTTCACGCCAGCGGCAACAGCAGCGGAGAGAACGCTCGGTCGAGCGTTGAGCTCGCTCGACCGAGCAGCACGGGGCTAGTGCTTTTCAGCCGACAGCTGAGATTGTTTTCCAGCTCGTTTTGGGTGCCCTATTTAATCATAATGGCTCATTAGATTAGGTTAATGATGTTTTCGAGATCTGGAGTCAGAGAGAGCTGTAGCCACCAACATTGAAGAGTTTTGTCGAGAGATTAGGATTATGAGTTTGTTTGTGAAATTGAGTGATTCTCTTCATTACTCCTTTGATTTCTTCTTACTTGAGTGAGATTGTGAGGGCTTGTGCTTTCAGCCAAGTTATTACTCACGTGAGCAGAAGATAGATTGTAAACATTTGTGGATCTATATGATAGTGGAATCATCTCGGAATTGCTGGACGTAGGTTGTGCGCAACCGAACTAGGGTAAACTCTTGTGTGTGTGTGTGGGGCGATTGATTTGATTGTTGTTGATGTTCTTCGTTTGCTACTTTACTTCGCAAGGTCGTATGGATTTTGTTGGGTTATTTGAGAATCTGTCCTAAATTCTCGAACAGCTTTTAGAATTGATTGTTTCCGCACGGATCTCAGTTTGGTTCGCCATATCTATTCCCAACTAGTGGTATCAGAGCTTGTGTTCTTTTGCGAAGGAAGTTTGTGGCGAAGGTGGTTTCATTAGCAACATTGAACATTAAGAAGTTCACTGGTCGGAATGATTTTTGTATCTGGCAGACGAAGGTGAAGAATGTTCTGATGCAGATAGGTTGTTATCAAATCGTATTCGATGAGGCAAATATCGATAAGGAGGTGAAGGAATCCACTAGGGCTAAGATGGAGAGGAATGCTTATGGTGCAATTCAGTTCTCGTTGGCAAATAATGTTATGAAAGAAGTCTTAGATGAAGCTACGGCGTCTGATATCTGGAAGAAGCTTAAGGGACTGTATATGAAGAAGTCATTCACAAGTCGTCTCTATTTGCTTCAGCAGATGTATACTCTCAAGATGAAGTCTGGATCTGCTGTGAAGGATCACATGGATGAATTGAACCGGATAGTGCTAGAGTTGCGGGGTATGGATGTGAAGATCAGAGATGAACAGCGGGCTGTTATCTTAGTGTGTTCATTACCTGAGGAATTTAACTAGTTTGTTCGGTCGATGATTTATAACCGAACGACTCTCACCATGGAAGATGTGAAGGCGGGTACTTCACACTGAGCAGATATATGGCAAGGTTCATGGTAGAGACCATGTGAGTAACCGTGAAGAGGCACTACATGTTAAAGGTCGACAAGAAAGGAGAGGAGGTCACAAGAAGCACAATGATCGCTCCAAGTTGAGACATTCGCAGGATAGATTTGCAAACATCACATGTTACAATTGCCAGCAGAAGGGCCATTTTTCGAACCGGTGTCCTAACAAGAATAGGAAGAAAGGCAAGAATGCGAATAAAGAGTCTGGTTCAACATCGTTGGGGATAGATGATATGTACATACATGATGAAGGTAGAGATGCAGAGATGCTTGCAGCAGGGATTGCAAGTGAAGCAAAAATTGTGTGGCTTATGAATAGTGTGTGCTCATACCATATGACTCAGTATAGGAGTTGGTTCACGACATACCATCCCAAGGAAGATGGAGATTCAATCCTCATGGGAAACAATGCAGTGCGCAAGACTACTTGTATTGGAACCGTCCAGATCAAGATGCATGATGGTATAGTGTGTACGCTAGCCGATGTGAGGCATGTCCCAGATCCACGGAAGAGGCTAATCTCCATAGGTGTTTTGGACAATGCCGCATGAAAGTCGGTCTTTGAGAAAGACCAATTGAGAGTATCGAAAGGAGCCATGGTTGTGATGAAGGAAAGTAAAGTGGGAAACTTATATATGCCCTTCAAGGTACCATAGTGGAAGAAGATGAAGACGTTGGCGCTACTAGCTCAAGTTCCAAAGATTCAGCCAAGTTATGGCATTATCGCTTGGGTCATCCATGTGACAAGACCCTCGATGTACTTCGGAGGAGAAAATTGATTGATGCTACAAATGAGGGCATAGAATTCTGCGAGTCATGTGTGTACGGAAAGAAGACAAATGTGCAGTTCAACACGGAAAAGCACACTAGTAGGGGACCACTTGACTATGTTCACATAGATGTGTGGGGATAGTGCCCGGCCGTCAAGAGGAGGATCTAGATACTTTGTTCTTTTCATAGATTACTACTCTCGCAAAGTCTGGATGTACTGGATGCAGTCAAAGAACCAGACATTTGATTTTTTCAGAGAGTGGAAGACCATGGTAGAGAAGTAAACCGGAAAGCATGTGAAGGTGCTGAGGTCTGACAATGGAGGTGAGTATACCTCAAGGGAATTTAGAAATTTCTGCAAGTTCCATGGAATCCGCCGTCATTTTAGCACACCTGGAGATCCGCAGTCGAATGGTGTGGTGGAGCGGATGAATCGGACATTGTTAGAGCGAGTGTGATGCTTGAGGCACTCAGTCGGTTTGGCGAAGGAATTTTGGGGAGAGATTCTCACCACTACTGTGCACATCGTGAACAGAGTTTCGTCAGTGGCTATTGGTTACAAGATTCGTGAAGAGATGTGGAGTGGTGAAGCTGGAGATTATTCATACTTGCGCATTATGGGTTGCCCAGCATATGTGCACGAGAGGGGCGACAAGTTGGATCCAAGATCAAAGAAGTGTATCTTTATTGGATATGTCCATGCAAGAGATATCGTTTATGGGATCCAGAGAGTCAGAAAGCGATTGTGAGCCGACATGTCACTTTTGATGAGGATGCAATGCTCAGGGCTGAGCATTCTCATTCAAAAGGGGACACGTCGGCAGAGAAGAAATTGACAGACATTGTCAACCTTCCAGTCCAGCCCACTCAGTGACCAGGCAAAGAGTTGATGGTCAACGTCCCAGTTGAAGGACGTGATGAGGTCCGTGTTGAGGACTATGAGCAGACGCCTGGTCCATCTCAGGTACGCATTGACACTTTTGCAGGTGATGAAAGAACATGATAATCTAAGCGGGTGAAGAAGGCATCTGAGAGATTTGGATCATGGGACTATGCGGGATATTCTCTCGATGACATGGCGTCATATGCACTCAACTTGGAGCATGAGGAGTCGGCAACATATGGTTGAGCCATAGACTCAGGAGATGCCGCTTAGTGGCAAGGAGCTATGGAGGAGGAGATGGAGTCCCTTCACCGCAATGACACTTGAAAGTTGGTGACGTTACCCAGCAAGAAGCGTGCCATTGGATGTCGTTGGATTTACAAGGTAAAAGAAAGCTCAACCCAAGATGGCAATGATGTCAGGTACAAGGCGAGACTAGTGGCCAAGGGATTCACACAAAGGAAAGGAGAGGACTATAACAAGATATTCTCACATGTTGTGCGACACACATCCATTCGGGTGTTGTTGGCACTAGTGGCCAGCAAGGACATGGAGTTAGAGCAACTCGATGTGAAGACCGCTTTGCTGCATTGAGATCTTGGTGAAGAAAAATACATGCAACAACTAGAGGGGTTCAGAGTTGAGGGGAAAGAAAATTTGGTCCGCAAGTTAAAGAAATCGTTGTACGGGTTGAAGCAGTCACCCAGGCAGTGGTACAAATGATTTGACAACTTTATGATGGGAGTAGGCTTTGAGAGGAGCATCAAGGATCAGTATGTGTATGTGCGCTCACTAGAGAATGGCATGAAGATCTATTTGTTGCTCTATGTGGACGACATGCTTATTGCTTCCAATAGCATGTCTGAGGTGAAGAAGCTGAAGGCGAAGTTGGGGCAAAAGTTCGACATGAAGGACTTAGGGCCAGCAAAGAAGATTTTGGAATGGAGATTTTCCGAGATAGAAAGAAGCATGAGCTCAAGTTGTCAAAGCATGGATATGTTCAGAAGGTGCTAACCCGTTTTGGGATGGAGAGCACGAAGCCCGTGACAACATCGCTAGGAGCTCACTTTCAGCTGTCTGCAACACATTCACCAAGCAATGAGGATGAGAAGAAGTATTTGTATCAGGTGCCATATGCAAGTGCAATAGGAAATTTGATGTACATGATGGTGTGCATGCGTCCAGATATTGCACAGGCCGTGGGAGTGGTTAGCAGGTATATGGCCAACACAGGCGAGGAGCATTGGCAGGTTGTCAAGTGGATTTTGAGGTATCTGCGAGGCACAGCTAGTGTCGGGATTCTCTAAGGGAGAGGAGACAGAAAGGTGCTAACGGGATATTGCGACAGTGACTATACAGGAGACAGTGACATGCGACGATCTACTACGGGGTATGAGTTCACTTTGGGCACTGTCGTGGTATCATGGATATCGGGCCTACAATCTGTGGTTGCGTTATCGACCACAGAGGCCGAGTTGATTACAGCAGTAGAAGCTGTGAAGGAGGCCAAATATCTGAGGAGTCTGCTTAGATATTTGGGGTGCCGCAGAGTTCGTCACAGGTGTACTGTGATAGCCAAAGTGCCCGTCATCTCGCAAAGCACTGGGCATATAGTTCGAGGACAAAGCACATTGAGGTGCGAGATTCCTTCCTAAAGTTGGAGAAGAAGGAAGTGGAGCTGCAGAAGATCCCGACCGAGAAGAACCCCGCAAACATGTTTACTAAGCCAGTTCCTGTTGTCAATCTCCAGGTGTGCCTGGAGTTGATCTCCTTGTTGGCTTAGGTGGCACCAGAGGGCTCATATTCCGAGATGATGATGATACCCAGAGAGAGGGTCATGGCGAGCAGCGTGGATGTGCAAGAGCATGTGTGAAGAAATTTGAATCAAGGTAGAGTGTTGAATTTTGGTGATTCAACTCTTTCACACCATATGCCCAGGTCGCTCGGTCGAGCGTGCAAGTGGCTCGACCGAGCTGGAGGCCTTAAGCTGAGGACTATCTGAGAAGCACATATACTTGATCGAGTACTCTACCACTTGACCGAGTTACTGTCCTCTCAGTCGAGTGGTTTGAGTACTCGACCGAGTGAATTAAGCTCAAATTTAACAGAAAGTTGGCATTTGTTGACGCTCTGCAGAGATTATCAACTCGGTCGAGCAAGGTTGACACTCAACCAAGTGATTGCCAACTCGGTCGAGCGAAGTTGACGCTCGACCGAGCGCCATGCTTTTCCACCCCAGTGGCAACATCAACAGAGAGACAACTCGGTCGAGCGTTGAGCTCGCTTGACCGAACGGCGCAAGGCCAGTGCTTTTCAGCCGACGGCTGAGATTGTTTTCCAGCTCGTTTTGGGTGCCCTGTTTAATCCTAATGGCTTATTAGATTATGTTAATGTTGTTTTTGAGATCTGGAGCTAGAGAGAGCTGTAGCCACCGCCATTGAAGAGTTTTGTCGAGAAATTAGGGTTATGAATTTGTTTATGAAATTGAGTGATTCTCTTCATTACTCCTTTGATTTCTTCTTCCTTGAGTGAGATTGTGAGGGCTTGTGCTTTCAGCCAAGTTATTACTCACGTGAGCGAAAGATAGATTGTAACTCTTTGTGGATCTCTCTGATAATGGAATCATCTCGGAATTGCTAGACGTATGTTGTGCGCAACCGAACCAGGGTAAACTCTTGTGTGTCTGTGATTGATTTGATTGTTGTTGCTGTTTTTCTTTTGCTACTTTACTTCGCAAGGTCGTATGGATTTTTTTGGGTTATTTGAGAATCCATTTTTGCTAGTCCTAGATTCCTGATCAGCTTTTAAAATTAAACCAATTACGGCCACAAATATGGAAGTATCCAATTGAGAAACACGACGAAGTTCGAAGAGCTTATATTAAAGCTGGTCCTTTTCAGTGTACACTTTCTAAGTATACATCAGGTGAAAAACACCTCACGAAGTTTTCAAGCATCATGGTTTAAGCTTTTTCCTTTTTGGTTAGAATATTCTCCTACAGCAGATGCTATATTTTGTCTACCATGTTTTCTATTTCATAAACAAAATGGACCTTCTGGATCCAATGCATTCACAGTTAATGCATTTCGATCATGGGAAAATGTGAATAATGGAAAAAATTGTGCACTTTTGGCTCATATTGGAAAAGATTTCAATTCACCTCATAGAAATACTGAGAAAGCATGTGCAAACCTTATGAATCAATCATCTCCTATCGCGAGAAGGTTTGAGAAATTCACATCACATGAAATCATGGAAAACAGACTTCGTTTGAAAGCTTCAATTGAGACGACTAGGTGGTTTGTATTTCAAGGTTGCTCTTTTAGGGATCACGATGAGTCTAAGTCATCAAGTAATCGTGGAAAATTTTTAGAATTGTTGAGTTTCATCGCCTCTTATAATGATCAAGTAGTAGCAATTTTGGATAAAGCTCCATGAAATGCATTATATACATCACCAAAAACACAAAAACTAATTTTGCATGTCTTGGGAACTAAAGTGAGGAGGATATTCGTGAAGACATTGGCGATTCAAATTATTTTTAAATTGTTGATGAATCTCGGGATGAATCTAAAAAAGAGCAAATGTCAATTGTCTTGAGATTTGTCGACAAAAATGGCTACATACAAGAGCGCTTTTTGGGCTTATTCATGTCAAAGACACTGCGGCATTAACTTTGAAAGAAGGGATTTTTTCGATGCTCTCTCAGTACAATCTTGATGTTCAATCTATTCCGGCCAAGGTTATGATGGATCAAGTAACATGCGTGGAGAATGGAACTGTTTGCAAACTTGGGTTTCAAATGAATGTCCACATGCTTATTATGCTCATTGTTTTGCTCATCGTTTACAATTATTGGCATTAGTTATTGCATCCAAGGAAATTGTTCATGTCCAGCAGTTTTTTACTAAGTTAAATTCCATTATCAATATTGTTGGTGCATCATGTAAGCGTAATGACCAACTAAAAGCTGCTCATGCTTCAAATATTACTCATTTACTTGAGATTGATGAGCTTCAAACTGGAAAATGACTTAATCAAATAGGTTCTCTGCAAAGAGCTGGTGATACCCGTTGGAGTTCTCACTTGAAATCAATTTCTAGTTTGTTGAAGATGTTTAGTACAACATGTGAAGTTTTATTAAACATTAGTGAGGATGGAGCTACTTCTGCTCAGCGGGGTGATGCAGATTCAGCTTATGAGACAATGACTACTTTTGACTTTGTTTTCATTTTGCATCTTATGAGATAAGTTTTAGAGATTTCTAATATACTTTGTCAAGCTTTGCAACTCTAATCTCAAGATATCTTAAATACAATGCACCTTGTTTCATCTACCAAGATGCTCATTCAAAAGTTAAGAGATGATGGATGGGACAATTTGGTTACAACTGTTAGATCTTTTTGTGAAGCAGTCAATATACATGTACCAGATTTTAGTGCTCGTCATAATACAAGAAGAGGAAGAGCTCGACATCAACAAAATGAACTTACAATGGAACATTATTATAAAGTTGATGTTTTCAATGCAGATAGACTCTCAGTTGCAGGAATTGAACAACAAAATCAATGATAATACAGTGGAATTGATCATCCTCAGTTCAGCTTTAGATCTCAGAGAGATGCGTGTATCATTTAGAATTAATGATATTTGCAAATTGGTACAGAAATTTTATCAACAAGACTTTACAGAATATGAGATGACACAGTTGCACATACAATTTCAACATTTTGATCATGTCCGACAACTTCCAGATTTTAAAGCATGGTAACAATTTCTGATCTATGTCAATGGTTAGTAAAAACTAGGAAAGCAGAAGTGTATCCTCTTGTGTATAGAGTGATAACTCTTATTCTCACACTTCCAGTTTCTACAGCTACTACAGAGCGTTCTTTTTCAGAGATGAATATAGTCAAGACTACACTTCGTAACAAGATGTGAGATGATTTCTTGTCTGATTGTTTGCTTGTGTACAGTAACAAAGAAATTGCTGAAAAATTTCGTGTGGATTCAGTTATAGTTGATTTTCGTGACATGGAAGAAAGACATTCAGTATTTTAACATGGTGAGAATGTAATGGCTTATTTTGATATATTTAAATCAGAGTTCAAATGTTATTTGATGTAATATACTCCATAAGAATTTATATAATATATTTATCCGATGCTTTATTTTTTTTGCCATTGCTGTAGGATCCTGTCAAAACAACGACATTAGGATCGAATAATAACATAGACTTACGCTTGCGTATGCGGCACCGTAGTCTCTGAACTTCACCCTCGGATTCGCCACAACGGTCGGTACTTCGTCACGGAGGATCGAAGCAGAGTATCACCGCCTAAATCTCTATTTAGAAGAGGATTTTAATGGAAGGGAGAAGAAGAACATAAGATGCCTTATGCAAACTTATGGCATAGAAAGTGTAGTATGAATGCCTTACCCTTGGGTCCTATTTATAGGCTTTAGGGGTAGTTATTGTAGGAAATAACTAAATATAAGCTTATTAGCCTATATTAGCACATTCATTTATCCTCTTCTTCATTCACTTATCAAGTGCCTTTATGCACTTATAAAGTGACTTTTTCCACTTATCGAGTGGCTTTGTCCACTTATCGAGTGGTCCTTTTCACACGAGAAAAGGTTCCCTTCGTGCACGCTTTCGTGCACGCGACATCTGAGGTCCTTATACCCTCATACATCCCCTCATGGGTGTATTCATGTCGTCCATATCCAACATCTCCCACTCACACTTGAGGGGATTGTAAGGAAACATCTTTCCTTTAACTCTTCTGTTTATCATACTGAGAAATAGGTCGTGTGACCGTCATGCGCATAGAGTCCGCTGTTGTGCACTTGTTAGAGATACACAACACTCCTCGAGGTGCAAAGTTGAGTAGATCAACGCATGCTTTACCCTAGATTATTTCTTCACATTTCTTATACTTTATATTCAACAATTGAATCCCATCTGGATTACAATTGGCTGGCCAGCTTTGAATCTCTAAAGTCCAAATGTGAATATGAAATCAATCTTCCTCTTCTTGCAATCCTTTCGATCTCGACTTGACTTGCTTTTCTAACATGCCCCGCCGGACTGAATTAACCATAGTCCATAAGCAACATGCTAAGATAGCAATCACCCAGTCAAATCTAAAAGGAACCAATTAGAGTCCATAAGGGTAATGAGTTAAGACCCATGTAGTCTTTGGGTCTCACATAATAGTAAACACAATTACTATTCTAACCCAATGGTCAAAATGCATACGTAGTATGAATACGTATTACAACATCACTCCTTTCCCAGGGAGCGTATGTCTTAATGATGTTGTAAGGATGATAATCAGACACCACAATGTCTGACTTTGAGTCCCTTTTACTACTCAAATAATCTTCTGGACCCACATCCCGCATAAGACAGATAGGATTTCAAAAATCCTCTTAGATCTTTTGAAAGCATCCATATGATGCAGATCTTTCATACGACCATTTTGTTTAAGTCATGACTCTAAATCGTCCGTCTGACGATTTTGACTTTAAACAGGTCTCATCTTTATTTTATCCATCTGATATAATAAAGGCGGTTGCTCATGTGAGAGAGCCAACCTCAATCTGTCCGACATACTAGAAAGTATAGCTGAGATTTCAAAAATGTACACAAACATTTCTTAAAAAATTCATATGCAATGTTAAAAAAAGAACTTATTCTTTTATTAAATTTGATCATTTACAGACATGGGAATTTACATTAGTACAACTCAGCTCTTACGCAATCCTTGAGATGATAAGTGTTTGTAAAACACATCTCTGTGGATCGCCTTCGTAAGCGGATCCGCTATCATCTCATGCGTAGATATGTACCTTATGTCTACCTTCTTGGTCTTATCATAGTCTTTTGCAAATTTGTAGCGGATATCTATGTGTTTGGTCTTACAATGGAATTTAGGATCTTTGACATAGGCTATAGATGCTTGACTGTCGCTGTGTATAGGTACAGCACCTGAGTCACTTGCATCAATTAGCATGTCTAAGAACTTCCTAAGCCAAACAACCTCTTGGACTGCCATGCTAAATGCTACAAACTCGGCTTCCATAGTTGAAAGTGCGATGCAGGATTGTTTCTTGCTACTACAGGATATTGCACCAGATCCGAGTAGAAAAACATATCCTGAGGTCGATCGTCGCTCATTGAGATCACCCGCCTAATCAGCATCAATGTAGCCTTCGAGCCTCAAGGCATCTCCTTGATAGCATAAAGCATAATCTGCAGTTCCCTTAAGATACCACATTATCCTCTTAACCGCTTTCCAGTGTACTTGCCCTGGATTGGATTGGTAACGACTTACCATTCCAACGGCAAAACAGATGTCCGGTCTTGTACACATCATAGCGTACATAAGACTACCAACTGCACTAGAATATGGAACTTTTTCCATAATTTCCTTTTCCTTTTGGTTCTTTGGACACGATTTCAGACATAAATTGTCGCACTTGCTTATAGGAGTATCAATGGACTTGCAGTCCTGCATATTAAAACGTTCTAGAACCTTCTTTATATAAGTCTCTTGTGAAAGAGAAAGAAGTTTCTTCGAACGATTCCTTGAAATCTTAACTCCAAGGATATATGCGGCTTCTCTCATGTCTTTCATCTCAAAAACTGATGAAAGCCAAGCCTTGATATCCATCACAAAGCCCTTGTCATTTCCGGCTATTAAAATGTCATCTACATATAGAGACATAATAACGTACTTGCTCTTAATCCTCTTGATATATACGCAGTTGTCTTCATCAAGCATGGAAAACCCATTTGATAAGACAACTTCTTGAAATCGTATATACCATTGCCTCGAGGATTGTTTAAGACCATATATGGACTTACGAAGTTTACAAACCTTATGTTCGTTTCCTTCTTTTACAAACCATGTTGGTTGTTCCATATAGATCTCCTCGTCCAATTCTCCATTGAGAAAGGCAGTCTTTACATCCATCTGATGTAATTCGAGGTCTAAGCAAGCTACCATAGCTAGAATCAGGCGAATCGAGGTAAAACGAACAACAGGTGAGAAGGTCTCTTCGTAGTCTATCCCTTCCTGTTGCGTAAAACCTTTCGCGACAAGGCGAGCTTTATATCTGTCAATAGAGCCATCAGCCTTATGCTTGATCTTGAGAACCCATTTGTTTCCAATAGCTCTACGTCCTCTGGGTAAGTCAACTAAGTCCCAGACTTGGTTAACTTTCATGGATTGCAACTCCTCCTTCATCGCTTCCATCCATTTTTCTTTCGCAGGGCATGATACGGCCTGTTTGAAAGTAGCAGGCTCGTCATCATCTTGTAGTAAAGTCATAAAGGTTTGCGGAAATTCATCCTCAAATCTTAGAGGAGCCAACCTTGTACGACGACTACGTCGTATTTGAGATTCTTCAAGTCCTTGTTGATTCGAATTTAGATCAATTCTAATATCACTCCCACTTGGAATGTCGTTAGAAATGCTCCCACTTGGATCATTATTCACGTATGGAATAGGATTAGTGTCATTCGTATCATCCATTGGTGAAGTTTGAAACGTATTTTCTTCTTCACCAAGAATTCTCCCACTCGAATGAGGTAATCCTTCTTGATCATTAATCTCAAATAGAGATAAGTCCTGACTTATCTCGCCCTGTCTTGGAAACTCGTTTTCCAAGAAAGTGACATCCCTCGACTCAAACTCAATTAGACCTCCATTGTCTTCCTGACTAATGAAAACATAACCTTTGGAGTTTTCTGCGTATCGTATAAAGATACATTTCCTTCCCCTTGGCCCAAGTTTGCCATACTTATGGGAGGAAATATGTGCGTAGGATGCACATCCCCAAGGTTTTAAAATGTTTAAGTCAGGAGACCTTTGGTTCCACAACTCATAAGGAGTGGAGCTAACTGATTTCGAGGGTACATGGTTCAAAATGAAAGTGGCTGTTAATAATGCATCACCCCAAAAGGTGATTGGCAAGTTAGCTTGCGCCATCATTGAACGGACCATTTCCATTAAAGTCATATTTCTCCTTTCTGCAACACCATTTTGTTGAGGAGTATAAGGCATAGTTACCTGATGTACTATGCTCTTTTCATCACAAAGTTCCTTAAAACTTGTTGATTGATATTCACAGCCCCTATCGGTTCGTAAGACCTTAATCTTGCGATCTAATTGATTCTCCACTAAACTCATATAGTTTTTAAAGCAGGTTAATGCTTCACTTTTGTGGGATATCAAATAGATATGTCCGAATCGGGTGAAATCATCAATAAAAGTGATGAAATAGGACTTTCCGCGTCTTGTCTTGACATTCATCGGACCACATATGTCCGAATGGATGAGCTGTAATGGAACCTCGGCCCTTGTGCCGGTTCCAAACGGCTTGCGACAAGATTTCCCCACAAGGCAATGTTCGCAGGTCGACATATCGACCTTTGAAACATTGGATAGAAAGCCACGTTTGGCAAGTCTATCCATACGCGTTGGTCCAATATGACCAAGCCTTACGTGCCAACAAATTATATCAGACTCATAAGTCGAAGAATTTGCAACAAGGAAATTTTCATTACAATCAGAGGAATCATACATTGTATTTAATACATTAAATCCTTTAAATACATACCCAGAACCAATTAGAGTATTATTACAACACAAGTCCACTTTACAATTTTGAAAGAACCAGCTATAACCAAGACCCATTAACACGACCACAGATATTATATTCCTTCGAATATCTGGAGCGAAGAGAACATCATGAAGTAGGAGAGTGCGGTCGTTGTCCAAGACTAGCTTGCAAGTCCCAACGCCTTTCACTTCAACACGTGTGTTGTTTCCTACATAGATCCACTTCGTTCCTTGGGGTATCCGGTGATACTCCACGAAGGACCGTCTGTCCTTTGCTATGTGGTCGGTGGCACCTGAATCAATTATCCAAAATGGATTAGATTCCACAAGAAATATTGAACTAGAAACACATATGTAACTAGTATAATTACAAGTTACCTCGTCGCCTCCACTCGTACACGAACGAGCATAGTGACCGAGCTTGTTGCACTTGAAGCACTTGATCCTCTTCAAGTCTTTCTTCTTGTGCCATTTCTTGTGCCCACCATTATGTTTGGGTTTCTTGGTAGACTCAGGTTGCTTATTACGTTCATTAGTAGACTTCGAACGATCTTTCCGTTTCTTTCCCCCATGTGAGGAACTAGCAGCCATGTGCACTTCTGCACTTGGCTTGGCAGCCGCAAGCCGCTCTTCCTCTAACTCGAGGTGCTTGGAAACATCGCTGAAGGTCTTGATGCTCTCATTATGAGTGAGATGCATCTTCATTTGGTCCCACCCATTTGGTAGGGAACGTATGACTGCTTGGATTTGTTGCTCATCAGTGAGCACATGACCTGTATCCTTTAACTCTGAGATTAGATTCGCCATATGTCGCAGATGTTTCCCCATGGAATGATCTGGATGTTTCTTGTATGAATCAAATCTTATAGTTAATGCGCAAAGTTTAGACACCGATGTGCCACCAAACTTCTCCTTTAGCTTGGCCCATATGTCCATGGCTAGGTCATGCTCTTGGAAGATGCGCATTATGTCATCGGCCATACTGCTCAATAACGTAATGCGAGCTATCTTGTTCTTCCGAGACCAAGCATCAAAAGCTTCCTTGTCTCGTCTGTGTTGGACCGTAGTGTCCAACTCAGGTTCAATCATCACGTTCTTTAGAGTTTCGAGCACTTCTTGCTCCTCTAGAACGTATTGTATCTTGATGGACCATAGTTTGTAATTATCGCCGTTGAGTTTTTCACCTCTGTTTAACTCAGCGACGATATTCTTTGAAGCGGAAGACATTTTACTTTTAAAATGCTGCAAAAGACACAAAACCGAAGGTTTCATCAAAAACATTGCATTAAAAAATTCTTAAAATATAATTCCCACTTGAAATGATAATAGAATATCCCATTTGGATAGTTCTAATTTCAACTCCCACTTGGAATGATATTTATAATTTGATAAGTTACTTTCGAAAAATATTGAAGATGTTACTCTAGAATCGGAAAGGTCACTACGTTTCCAATCACCATCTAGAGCAATCCTTCAATATTTCCCCCTCACTTATCAAACGATAGTACTCTTATAGTACTTTCGCAGCGGAAAAGCGTTTTTGAACACGTATTTTTCAAAACGTATGAAAACGTATTTTTCAAAAAATGTATATTTCAACCTAGCACCCTTATGATACTAGCGAAATATTCGGCAATTCCTGGCCATTTGCCAGGGATGAGCCGTAGCCGAGCCAAGGCCGGATCCCCACTTTAGGGGATTTTTCTGCAAGCCGTCGTCGCCGGCTCCCGTATGGATCCAGGCGTTTCCCCCCTATAGGAAAATTTTGTCGCATGACGACTGCCGTCGGCCCCGTATAGGCTAGCCATGCATATCCTTTCATGCATGCCCCCCCTCCCCCTCCCAAAAACAGGGTTAACCGGGGCTCGGCACTGACCGAGGCCGGGGCCGGCAGTGGCCAGCGTCGGCCTCGGCCAGGGCCGACCGGCCTGACCCCGGCAGAGGTCAGGGCCGGCCAAGGTGCCGGCCCTGGCCTCTGCCAGGGCTGGCCAGGCCCTGGCCTGAGGCCAGGGCCCGCCAGGGTGCCGGCCCTGGCCTCTGCCAGGGCCCGCCAGGCCCTGGCCTGAGGCCAGGGCTGTCGGCCCTGGCCGGCAGGGTCCTGGCCCTGGCCTGGCCCCCGGCCAGGGCCCCCTGGCCCAGGCCGAGGCCGGCCTGGCCCTGGCCCTTTGGCCTTGGCCAGCCATGGCCCATATGGCCATAGCCGGCCACCCCCTTGCATGGGGTGGCCGCACACCCTCGCCGGAGGGTGGCCGTGGAAGTTATTGGCCGTAGCCAACCCCCTCCGCATGGGGAGGGGGGATGCATTGCCTCCATAGCCCATTTGGCCATGGTGATCATGCACCAAAAGTATCTTCTCCGATGGAAATAACCACCATCTTCTTCTCCGATGAGACACCCGTTCGTCGAGAAAGTAGTTACTCTCTAATGGCCGTGTGCCAAAATGAAAAAATAACATACTTTAAAATTCGTAAACTACGCGCTCCACATGAAGAGAGCGCACATTCCCATTTGAATGGAGACTCAGCATCCATGAAGAGTGCGAGCTTGATGATATGAACGGTCGGTTCTTCCTGTCACGGAGAGTTCCTGCCATATCCGTAATGACAGAAGACCCTAACGTGAAAAGAACAACCGCTGCGTTCTCTCCATCACGAAGCGTTCCTACCATATCCATAATGGTAGGATACCCATTCATGAAAAAGACAACGCCTCGTTCATCGGTTCGACGGGGCGGCGGTTTGACCGGGGCGAACCCGTATGGCTCTGAAACCAATGTAGGATCCTGTCAAAACAACGACATTAGGATCGAATAATAACATAGACTTACGCTTGCGTATGCGGCACCGTAGTCTCTGAACTTCACCCTCGGATTCGCCACAACGGTCGGTACTTCGTCACGGAGGATCGAAGCAGAGTTTCACCGCCTAAATCTCTATTTAGAAGAGGATTTTAATGGAAGGGAGAAGAAGAACATAAGATGCCTTATGCAAACTTATGGCATGGAAAGTGTAGTATGAATGCCTTACCCTTGGGTCCTATTTATAGGCTTTAGGGGTAGTTATTGTAGGAAATAACTAAATATAAGCTTATTAGCCTATATTAGCACATTCATTTATCCTCTTCTTTATTCACTTATCAATTGCCTTTATGCACTTATAAAGTGACTTTTTCCACTTATCGAGTGGCTTTTTCCACTTATCGAGTGGTCCTTTTCACACTAGAAAAGGTTCCCTTCGTGCACGCTTTCGTGCACGCGACATCTGAGGTCCTTATACCCTCATACATCCCCTCATGGGTGTATTCATGTCGTCCATATCCAACAATTGCCCCCACCCCCCCCTCCCCCGCGGCGTCATCTCATCCTGGTCTGCCTCTGGGAGGAGGGAGCATCGAACGCATTGCAATGCCGAACTATTCGAGATAGAAGAAGACGTCCATCAGAGTACAGAAGAAGAGACGATAGATGAAGAAAAGGCGACGACTTTAATTGAAGGTAGAAATTTTGCGGGCAGAGAGGAGGATGTCGAGCTCTTATCGAAAGGCGCGGTGGAACTGGATACTCCAGCTCTTGCCGGAACGCGTGTGGAGCACCTGGCTCGAGTTTTGGACCTTAACGGGCGATGGCGACTACCGATCTATCTTTCTTCGGGTTTGGGTTCTCTTTCAGCCGCCGCAGGGAGAGACGAGGTCACGTGGGGGCAGGCTTTTTTTTAATACAGCGTAATTGCGTAAAGGATGTTGGACTTAATGTTGGGGGGCCAGGCCACGGTTTTAATTTTCGAGAGGGGCCAAGCCTTTACTCATACCGGGTCTTTACTGATTTGCGAAAAATTGGGGGGGGGGGGGGGTGCCCCCTCCAAGACTAACATGGGTCTGCCCCTGCAGTGGTCAGAGGGAGAGGGGTGGCCGGCGGCTGCGGAGGCGGCACCGAACGGCTTGGATGGCTCGTTGGAGGAATGAGGTGGGAGGCTCGTTGTCGATTTTGGGTGGCCTGAGGTATATTTGACAATCACAAGCGGCGTAGAAGCAAAGGACGCGGAGGCGGTTGTAGCGTGGGCTTGTGCTTGGACTCGTCGGAGGAAGGAGGTGGGAGGCTGTGGCGGTGGTCGGAGGGAGATGGGTTGCACGTGTCTCACAAGCAGCAACTTGTATATGAAGGACGAAAAGCTGCATCGTCTCACGAGTCCGCCCTTCACGGAGAGAGTGAGAGAAATGATGTCAACTTGTATATGAAGGACGAAGAGCTGCCTCGTCTCACGAGTCCGCCCTTCACGGAGAGAGTGAGAGAAATGATGTCTCACATGTAGTGAATTGAATTTTCCTTAATAGGCCCATGGAGAAATGATGCATGTATGCCCTCCACGGAGAAATGATGTCGCACATGCACTGTGTTCTACGTCGTGGGCCCGCAGCTGTCCCCACGATGGCTAGAGCTGAATCTTCGCCACTTGCCATTCACAACGCGTCACGGGCTAAAGCCGTCTCATCCCAAATATTTCCGTGCATATACCGCAGAAGCTGTGATGTATATAACACGACTCTTGAAGAAATTTCACATGAAAACACCAATGAAATTCTTCACAAATCTTACAACTCAAAACTTCAGAAAATTGCCGCGTGTGATTTCACCCTGTTAAGAAACACATTAATTATGTTTTCCATTGATTTCGCAATATGTAATTCTACAATCTGATACGTCCAAAACAGTAACTAAACCGCCACCTCCCAACCCCATTTGAAGGGAGGAGGCAACAAAATTACACATGATACATTGCTATACTCGTACAACAGAACAACACCCCAAAAAAAAAAGAATTAAGCACCCTAACGTTTTCCGACCAGTTTGGGAACAAATAAGGTTTACATGCTTGCTTCTACCTCCTGAGGCCGCCACATTGACTTCTGGACGCACAACAACCCCTCGTTATCCTTGGAGTAAGTCATTCGGACCTCCCAGTGCAGAGATTTCGCGATGTTTTCCAACTCGTTGATGGTCTCCACATCGTCCCTTACTATTAGCTTTCCGTCGGGTCTCAACACCCTATCGACCTCCACAATTACAGAAAGTATTTTACACCTGTCGAAAATGAAAAAAGTATTATAATCTAGGATTGATCAGAAACTACTCAATTCAAATAGATGAGGTAGTCACATTTGAAACAACTCCCAAAACAGTCCAACTCCGGAGTAGAAGGGGGGGAAATATGGGTGGTGCTGTATACACCACGCCCAAAGAAAGGGATATATGTACTTTTTTTTTTGCCAAAAATGAAAAATCTGTCACATCACTTGTCTTCTCACTCTCACTCTCATCTAATTTTTTTCCATGTTTACTCTTTGGGGGTGTATATATCACAACCAAAGAATATAGCTGTCCAAGAAGCTACAGCAACTAGTCATTAGGCTTCTTCCACTAAAAGGTAGGATGCATTTTTATTTTATTAGCATTTAAGTTAAAAGGCTGTGTTTCATGATGATTTAAATAAATAAATAAAATCTGTTAAAAAGAACATCGGCACTGTTTGTTTGGCCTAGAAAACTGTTTCCAACTTAAAACAGTTACAAGAGTTGAAAGGAAATGCATATGGGGGCATAAAGGCTTGCATCTGCTGCTTCCAAGGTTGTATGCACCAAAAGGCACAAGCTTTCCGTCCATCATGTGAACAGTTTTTATGTTCTCACGATTTAAATTACGAAAAGAAGTTAATGGTTTATTGGTAAACAAACTATATTCAAGCCTTTCATTGTGACAGTTCTATCTTTAGCTGCATGCATACAAGAGGATGCAATTTATAAAAAGACACAGGAAATTTCTAACTTGAAAATACCATCAAGCATGGCAACTCTGAACCAATAAGGCATAATAAAACACATGTCAATGGTAAAAATGCAACGCTTACCGCTTTTTGAGCCTAGAAAATAAATGGTCAGCATGAAGAAGGTCGTATGTTCTGGGGTATGTGCTGAATGACTCGCACCAATCATGATACATGCCAAACAAGCCACGCTCGAAAATAATAGGAAGGGTATCTGGGGAATCAATTGATACAACATTCATAACCCACACCTTCTTGTCCCTCAAGGCTGCCGCAAAGCTGCATAAAGAATACAGAATGCAATGAGAAGGTCGGTGATAAACCATGATTCATCCAGTAATAAAATCATATCACAAATCAATGCACATCCAAACACTAATCAACCTACTGCCAAAGAATCTTTTACATGGAGCTATATCATAAACCAACAAATAATTTCCACATTTTTGTGCACCAAGCTCTCTTAATCTGGTATTATAATTTCAACATACAGGAACAATACTATGCCAGATGGCTAGGGTCAGTGAAAAACAATGGCAATGTTTGGGTAAAGAAAGGTCACCAAAATAGCTGTCACTTCAGGATTCATACTAAGTCTAAATCATCCAAATATATCGAAAACCACACAAATATATATTTAATTTTCAAAATTGTCAAAACCCGTAGTTTAGATTGAAAAGCATGTGATGCTTACCCTCCATAAATAGATCTCATGTCCATCACATTTCTCACATTAGACCAGTCAATTCCCAATCCATTCAGATATGATTTGCTCACAACTCGTTTCCAGTGCTCATAATCTGCTTCAAAGTCTTCAGGGGCAGGTTTACCATATACCCCTGTCTGAGAATTGTTTAGCCAATAAGGAGTAGCTTCCAGCCTTTCTGGCCATTGCTCTGGCCACTTTGACCCACGAATAGCAGGACCTACAGGCACTTTGTGCATGCATGCTTGGAGGGGGACGTTCCTATTAAAAGCGGAAAAGATGCACAATCAATTCAGACAACATAATGATTAATATTTAGTGAAATAAGACCAAAACTTAGACTGCTTGGCAACAGAAAACCATACCAGGCTGCATTTGGATCATCGTCTTCTGGACAGAGTGGAGGGTTGTTTTCTGTTCTTTTTTCATAACATTTGTTGTCAGTAGGTTTTCTATAGATCGCTAAACCCACTTGGTTCAAGGAATCCTTCGTTTTCTTCACCATTTTCCAACACATTGACTTTGTCAGTGCACTCATGGCTGGCATCAAGATTAAAATAATAAATGTTAGAAATTCAGCAACCACTTGTTGACTAGCTGTGTTTACTTGTTCAAGCTTATAAATCAGTTTAGAATGTCAAAGCTTCTTCTAAGAGCTATAGATGGTTTAGCTAACCAAGATGCTCTAATAGGTAACATCATTGATGAATTGATATGTTCTAATATTAATGATAGCCAAGTCACGAATATATAAGAGGGGTAAAGAAATATGGAAATGAGGATGCCAGGAAATGAATTCGGTGATCAAGCTTAGCTTCCGAATATTTGCAATAAAGCAATGTTCTATGCAGAAAAGTTCATGTTAGGGTTCAGATGCTCTGAGACATTCTATCCAATTTACTAAGCAAAACGACAACAAGAACAATGTTGCTGTCCAGATGTCAAAAAATAAAAACATCTTGTTAACAGATAATAGAAGTGCTTTATAAACTTGTTTACTAGAGCTATGAACTAATCATCTTGCAGTGTCCTTGCATTTGAAAACAGGATATGTGGTTTTAGAAGGGCTACTCAAAGTATGGGATCCCTTTGCAAAAGAAAAAGCAGAAATGTAACTTTGGTTCACAACTATAAATCCCAAGATTTTTCGCTGCAGAAGCAGCTTCAGCATCCATATTGTAAGACCGCCTTTTCTCTATGAATGCTTGGTCACTGGTGTATACAACTTATATCTATACAAACTAGTGAACAAGAGAGCGGTAGAGAAATAAGCATGTCTACTTTACCTTCCCAGATCCCAACATCCTCTGGAAGTTTTTGGTAAACGGGTGTTGCAGACCACACAAAGTAACCACCAGGACGCAACAACCGATTCAACTCCAGCAAAAGCTTACCTCCTGCAAGGTAACACGTCAACAACCCACAAATTATGACAAAAAGAAAATAAACGATATCGTATTTCAAACAATAAGTACCTTCAATGTGCCATGGGACCCTACAGCGGGCACAATGGATAACATCGTAGACCCGGCCAGGGAAGGGGAGTCTTTGGGTGCCCATGACTGCTGATATAGCAGGAATTCCTCTTTCAAGAGCAAATTGCACTTGTGCTTCATGCTCATCTTTGGGAGCAAATGACATGGTAAGCACATCCCTCTCAAAGAGATAACCTCCAAAGCTAGCAACTCCACAACCAACATCCAAGATGACTCGGGTTCGTTTCCCCCATGCTATATCAGGTAATGCCTGCATCAATAACATCAGCATTATGAAGCATGACAAAGAAGAGTGACATGAATAATCCAATTTCTTTCGGAGCAACCCTTGACACTTTGTAAAACACTTTCTGCAATACGATAAAACTACCCCAGCTATTGTAAAACAAGCGGCAGAAAGTGGCCATAGACAAGAGCTGGGTAAACCAATCAAAAAAGGAAGAAGTATATTCATTAGAATGATAATAGGAGGTGATTTAAGTAGAAAGAAACAAACCTCCTGAATTTTATCAATGTAGTGGAGTGCACCATGTTTGAACTGAGTTCCACCCCCAGGGAAAGTAAGGTATTCTCCAGTAACTTTAACCCAGTTTTGATGACCCTTGTATACAGCAAGCTTGGTGTGAGGGACATTGTGGTACCAAATCTGCATTTCATACATCATGGAAACCAGAAGTGAGAATTAAGGGCTGAAAAAATTTCATCAATTTTTATCGGCGTTCAGACAGATGGAACCCTTAAGATATACCTTGTCCCTGCTACTAGGCCACTTGATTGGTTGTTGGTATCCCTCTGGAAGAGGAACAAGGCATGTTGGGCCTTCTTCAGGGCAATGCCTTTCACGATGCTCATAATGCTTAGTACTGTGAAGTTTTTGGATAGCCTTTACATTGTCAAGACAAGGAATATAATCTGCTCCAGCTATTGAGTTACAAAGCTTCCAGTTGTATTCAATGGTTGATGAAGACTTTTGAACTTCCTTCTCATTCTTCGACTCTGCAGCCTGTGTTTTCCATGCTCCATTAGAGGTGTTTGTCTCTTTTAAAATTTCTGACTGGGCCCCGTCAGGAAATACCTCTTCCTTGGCTTGGTTCCCGGTTGGGCTCTCATCAGACTTCTGCCCATCTTCCTTGCCTTGGTTTTCATCTGCCTTCTCCTCTATATCACTTATATTCTTCTCCTCCTGTGACTTGTTATCATCAGATTTCAGATCCTGCTCAGGTTTCTTCTCTTCGTTGGTTTGCTTTTCACCATTTGTAGTGTCTTCAGAATTCTGTTCCAAATTCTTGTCTGGGCCATTTGTCTCGACGCCTTCTGGGTTAGCGTCTCCCCCTTCACTATTCCCATCTGCCTTACCAGATGCCTGGCTCGGCTGCAGCTCACCGGAATCATTTTTCTTCTCCTCGGTGTCGGTAGCAGGATTCTCTTCTTTGGTCTTCTCTTCAGTTTTTTCAGTGACTTTCTCACTCACATTCTGTTCTTCAGAGTTGCCGTCGTTATCTCCTGCCGTGGAATCATGGTTAGCATCTCCCGACTTATCCTCAGAGATCTCAGGTTCATCAATTGGAGCTTGATGTTTCACTTCCAACTTGGTATCTCCTGAAGTAGTCATCTCTACCGGAGATACTGTAGATGATGTCATCATCCAAACTCCAACCAAGCAAAGAGCGACAAACACAACAAGGGTCGCCGTGGAGCAGTAGGACGATGACTTCCTGTCCATCCTTGGTCCTTTGCCTAATGCCATTCTATCACATGTATAGAAGTCCCTGCTGTAGTATATCTACAATACAACAGAAAGAAGAAAAAATTACGACGACGGTCCTCTCAAAAAGCCAACACTTTCCATATCCATATAGAATATCTACAATGTTATTGATTTCTAACAGATGTGGGGGTTATAAAAGGTCCATGACAACCCAAAGAGACCAGAATCGGGCTCCACTGACTGCTAAACACCTACAAGCCACCTTTGCGCAGGTGCGTCCCACTAGGACTTCTAGGCAATTATCTATATACCCTGAGGCTACCCTAATAAATACTCTCTACTACCCTGATGGCAAGGTGCTTGCCTATAACCTCATGATGCACCTATACATACTCTCTACTACCATGATGGCAATGTACTTACCTATAACCTATCGTACATAAGTACATCTCGGCTACACATTCTCCCTTGGGTGCAAGACAGATTTAGGTCAGGAACCTTCTCGATCTCCTCTAACCCCATGTTTAGTGAGTGCAAGTACCCATGTAGGGAGCAGATCGAATCGTCATCTTGAAGACTGAGGGTCGGATTCATGTTGGGTCAGGTAAGATTTCTTTGAATACAAAACTTGTGGATCCGCAAAAAGGGACACAACAATACCGGTTTCGCGCTCCTTTGTGACAGCGGAAACCTTGATGTCAGAGCAGTTATCCATTCTCAGCACCTATCCATGCGCGTATGTGTACTCGTAGGTCTCCCGACTAAACCTCATACCTAGACTCAGCTATCCATGTCAGCAGCGCATCAAAAACTAGTTGTTTACTTATCACACATACTTCATGAATGTGTGCAGCTGCCTTACCCAATGCAGATTCAACGGAATTGTACAAAATTGTTGTTTTCTATAAATTTTCAGCGTAAGGACCGTATTCAAATAACGCTATAACTAAATAGGGAGTTTAAGCTGACATCGTTTACAAATAAAGTTATGCGAAAATTGATTAGAGGTTAGACTTCATCTCTCTGCTGCAACTCCACTGCACATAGATCTCTCTCAAATAACACAAACAACTAGATTTACAAAATAAATCTAGAAGATCTAGAACATTGATACCCATCTCTTGACCCAAAATAGCTAGATCTATCATCAAAATGTGACAAAAGGAACAAATCTGCTCTTAAGAAGTAATCTAATAGGACACAGAAGATAAAGTAGCAATTAACACTTGCAGATCTACAGAAAATCCCAAAAAAATCCCGCAAAAAACAAGAAACTATGATATACTCCAAAATTAATAAGAACAGCATCAGATCTGAATAATATTCAACAATCAAGTAAGTAAGAATCGATCAAACTCTCACCTTATTTCAGCTGGAAACGATGTTGAGATCAATAACCTGCAGATAGACCTGAAGAGAGATAGAGAGAGGAGCGAGAGAGAGGGGGAGATGGGGTTTGGTCCCCTAACTCACTGAGAAGAAACTCGAGTAAACCTCAGAGAGATAGAGAGAGGAGCGAGAGAGAGGGGGAGATGGGGTTCGGTCCCCTAACTCACTGAGAATAAACTCGAGTAAACCTCGAGGGTGTATATAAAGCGAAAAATAAAGACATACTCTTTCTTTCTTTCGTGATGTATAATTCTGCTCCGCCAGCTCAGTGTATGAAACGGCGACGGAACGGTGAGGCAAACGGACAGCCGTTATATGTCGGTGTTTAGGTTTGTGGGTTCTTGTTAAGATAGATGGGTGATGAAGAACAATATACACCGTCTAAGTAGGGACGGAGGGCTCAATAGATTTTGTTTGCTTTAGACGGAGGCAAGTGCAAGCCGGCACGATCGGCCGACTATGACAATTTACTGTAATGACCTTCTTTCCGGTTTTATTTATTTTTTCCCACTTTCTTTTATTGGGAATTTGTCCGAACCCCCCTGATTTAAACTTGGCCAACGTAGCCATTGACAAAATATGCACCATGACCTTCAATTTCAAACCGGTGGCAATAAAACAAAAGTTTACATGAGAGAAGGGTATGTTCGTAATTATCAGGCGAAGCAGCGAGGGGAGTGTCGGTGACGGTGGGTCACACCGGGAGGGTAGCCGGAGTCCGCGCCGCTTGTGGAGCAAAGTCGGCAGCGACGACAAATTCCCGCGCTTCGCGCAATTATTGTATTGTGTCGTACACCCTCTCCAGCACTGGCCATTCAGATCGGATCGAAAGACTATTATTGTACAATGGTTTATTACCGAAAGTGGAACGAAAAAACGTTGAACCCGAGTTTTGCACCGTACGTTTACTCATGGACCCCACAGGATTGGTTTACGTGTGAAAATGTCGGTTCTTTTGGGCTAGGTGACAATTTCTATTTAGCCTTATTAGATGTAATGTCTTGAGAAACAGCTGTTCACGATAACTTATTCGCTGGGAAAGTCTGGAGGTGTGACGGTTGTTTTGCATTCAAGAAAATAATCAATAATAATACAACGGTAAAAAGGGATATTTTTGAAAGGACATAAAATTTTCATTGTTGTGAATACATTGTACTGAGAGACAAGGGCTTTGTATTCTATTCACATATTGTATGATATACATGTATGAGCTCTCCACATCCTCTATAAATAAATCTATGTGTTCTCTTCCAGAAAACACATTCACAACACGTTACCGGCACGATCTTCTTGTGTGAGAGGGCCCGGATGCTGCAAAAGCTTGGAAGGACGACGGAGGATTGCCCGCGCGCGGACAAGAAATCAAAGGCCCCACGTCCGGTTTTTTTCGTTCCAGAGGTATACCAAAAGGCCCCGTAATTTTATCATGACCATGATATCTGTCATATATCGATGCCCTAGATTGAAACGAAAAACACACAGACACATAAATTAGTCTTTGATCTTGTGATATGCCCTTTAGGAGAAAATAGTGCAGTGTAAGCGTAACAGAATATGATATTGGAAGAAATTGATACTCTCTTTAAAGAGTCATCTATTTTATGATGTTATTGACTCAATTAAAATGTTCTGATTGATATTTACACGTCATTCAATTTAGTCTTTTGGATTCAACAAGCATATAAGATCTACCATCGCGTTTTTTTGGCTTTTAACGAGTTTTCAAAAGTGAAACTACTGACTAATTACCGAAGATCAGAAGGAAAGATGAACCGATTACATGATCACATTAGTTTTTTTGGAGGTGGATTTTGCTGCTGGTACTTGCCGACTATCACCAAAGATTGGAACTTGCACTCTTGTGAATATGCATCAACTTGCATTTGTTTGATTTTGCTGCTGGTACTTGCCGACTATCACCAAAGATCGGAATTGAAAGACGAATACATCACCTTGATTTATTGATTGCAGCAGATGGAGGCAGAGCGCGCCTAGGATCGTATGGAAATTACCGAAAAAAATCCAATTTGTTTCACAGCCAAGATTACCGTTCCTTACTTCTCTATTTGTGTTAGGAGTGAGGAGAACGCATTTGATTCAATGATTTTTCTCCCTGCCTATGGGAGATATTTATAGGGATTAAGAAGAGCGGTTTCCTTCCGTTGCAAACTCAACGTTAACAAAATAACGTAAAAGTTAGTTACAAAACAAATTTGCATTGGGAACCATGAACTTCTGTAAATTGCACTTATCTACTAAGGATAACTCAATTTACATATAACCCATTATCATTATTATATTTGCGAATTGCCCCATAGATTAACACCGTCATGGGCGTACCCAATTCCAACATCTACCACTCGCACATGATGGGATTGTTGTTATAAAAACAACAAGTGAAGAAGACTTCATACTTGGTAACTTGGTTGTGCGACCCATAAGCGAATACAGGCAATCTTGTTGTGCACTGGTTAGAGATACACAACTGCCCTACATGTAATCAATCCTCTAAAATATATCTGTCGCTTATAATACCCCAGGTCTAGTTTGTTGTATCAGTGTAAGTATTCATGATCCCTCCTTTTATTTACTCTTAAGGACATACTTAAACACATCCATATTGATGTCTCTTAATCACACAGATTGGCCGGCCAGTGAGATCATCAAACTTGATAGCAACAAACTTAGTCATTCCTTTGCACTCAATATTCTAAGTCACAACTCAGTCGCTTTCCTAGACATACCCTTTTAGACCGAATCACTCGTGGCCATAAGGAATATGCTAAAGTAGCTATCACTAAGGCTGAGACTTTTAATATTAGTCAATAGTCAAAGGGTATAGGGAGGAACCTAATCCTCCATGGACTCACACAGTGGAGAGGCAGGGATCCACTTTCTCACTTCCCATTATGGTCGACTCCAGCACATGTGGTATGAATCACATGCAACGGTGTATTGTATATATCTTTGGAGTAATTCAATCCAACACCGTTCAGACTCCAAGTTAAATGTACTCATACATTTAACACTGAATTCTACAGCAATCGATTGCTCTAAGTATTCGTGTCTGGCTCGTAAATAGGCTTAGATGAGCTTTGGGGAATTTGTTCATCTCGGTCATTATTTGTATATATATAATGACCTCATCTTGAAACTTATTCAAGGCGACTTTTATAGAGGATTAAGTCTCATCCTTGCCCGTTCACCTAGAACGTCAGAGGCGATTGCCTGTGTGAGAAGGCCAATCTACATGCCTATTTGACATACTTTTTCTTATGTACTCTTTTTATGTGTTAACAAATAACACTATTGGGCAAACACATTTCATCCAACACAATGAATGAAACAAATATTTTATTGAACAATATCAATATATATTACAGAGTACATGCACAAGTATATTTTAATTTCTACGCAATCCTATAGCTTTTACATGTTTCAGAAAAGCATCTCTAGGAATGGGTTTAGTAAGAGGATCTGCAACCATTTTGTGCGTAGATATATACTTGATAGAAACAATCTTCTCAGCAACAATGTCTCTCACAAAATGGTATCGTATGTCGAAATTTTTGGTACGACTGTGATATCTTGGGTCCTTGGTGTAAGCAATCGCAGCTTGATTGTCACAGTAGACAACAACTGGTTCTTGCTTTACACCTAAATCCTCTAGAAACCGTCGTAACCAAATAGCTTCCTGAACTCCTAGTGAAGCAGTAACAAATTCTGCTTCGATGGTTGATAGAGCTACACAAGTTTGATTCTTGCTGCACCATGATATGGTACCATCTCCGAGCAAGAAAACATATCCTGATGTAGATTTTCTCTCATCTACATCTCCCCCATAGTCAGCATTTGTGTAGCCTTCCAGTTTGGTGGATGAACCTTCGTAACACAAACTGTAGTTGGCTGTACCCTTCAAATATCTCATGATCCTCTTCACAGCCTTCCAATGCTTAGGTCCAGGATTTGACTGATATCGACTTACCAATCCTACTGCATGACATATGTCTGGCCTTGTACACAACATAGCGTACATTAAGCTACCAACTGCACTTGTATATGGCACTCTTGCCATTTTGTTCTTTTCATCTGTTGTACTAGGACAATCATCTAAACTTAGGTTATCGCCTTTTGAGTTGGAGTTTCAACTGGATTACAGCTAGACATGCTGAATCGTTCTAACACTTTATTAATATATGTTTCTTGCGACAATGCAAAAAATCTCTTAGAACGATCTCTTCGGATTTTTACACCAAGTATAAAATCCGCTTCTCCCATGTCTTTCATTTCAAAGTTAGATGATAACCATTCTTTTATGGTTATCAGAAACTCCATATCGTTACTAGCTAACAAAATGTCATCTACGTATAATGTCAAGATGACAAATTTTTTTATGTTGCTTCACATAAACACAATGATCTTCTTCGATCATCTTGAAACCAAATGAGGTGACAACTCTATGAAACCTCTGGTTCCATTGCCTAGATGCTTGTTTAAGGTCATATATAGATTTCTGTAATTTACAGACTTTATTTTCTTGGCCTTTAACAATGAAACCTACTGGCTGATCCATGTAGATTTCCTCATCTAGTTCACCATTTAGGAATGTCGTCTTGACATCCATTTGGTGAAGTTCTAAATTCATGTGAGCAACTAAAGCTAGTATTAGGCGAATGGAGGCAAATTTAACAACTAGGAAAAAGTTTCTTCGTAATCTATACCTTCCTTTTGGGTATATCCCTTTGCAACCAGCCAAGCCTTATGTCTTTCAATGGATCCATCCGCCTTCTCTTTATTTTGAGAATCCACTTATTCCCAATTGTTTTCCGATTAGGCGGTAAGTTAACCAGTTCCCATACTTGGTTAACTTTCATGGAATCCATTTCTTCTTCCATAGCTTTCTTCCAATAATCTCAATAATGACGAGATAAAGCTTTTTCTACACTCTGAGGTTCTTCGTCATCTTGAGATATAGCAATTAAGGCTTCCCCTTCAATTTCAAATCTTCGTCAGAGAACCTTAACCCTTTTGCCTCTCGCAACTGACTCATCAAGCTGAGAATTTTGAATTACTTCTCTTATATCTCAAATGACATAATACCCACGAAGTCTGGATCTTCCAACTCATGGAGATCATTATCATTTCTGACTTCGCCTTGTTTAGGGAACATATCCTATATAAACGTGGCATCCCTTGATTCATATTCTGTGACAGTGCCGTCTTCTTGCTCACCCAAGAAAACATAACCCTTTGAGTGTTCAGAGTATCTAATGAATATACTCTTCTTTCCTCTGGGTCCCAACTTCCCATGCTTATGAGAAGTGTTATGTACATAAGCTGCACATCCCCAAGGCTTTAAGAAACTCAAATTTGGACTTCTTCTAGTCCAGAGTTCATATGGGGTTTTATGACTCGATTTGGAGGGTACTAGGTTCAAAACATGTGCTGCTGTCAACAATGCATCTCCCCAGTACTTAATTGGTAAGTTTGCTTGCGACATCATGCATCGAACCATTTCTAAGAGAGTTCTATTCCTTCTCTCAGCAGCACCATTTTGTTGAGGTGTATAAGGAGTAGTAAGCTGTCTTAGAATTCCTTTTTCATTACATAGATCTTTAAACTGATCTGACAGATATTCCTTCCCTCGGTCTGTCATCAAGGTTTTAACCTTTTTATCCAATTGATTCTTAACTTCGTTGAGAAACAATCTAAAGAACTCTAATGCTTCGGATTTATGGGATATAAGGTATACCTTTCCAAACCGAGAATAGTCATCTATAAATGTAATGAAATATGAGGCACCATGCCTTGCCCTCACACTCATGGGTCCACAAATGTCAGAGTGTATTAGTTGTAATGGAGTGTCAGCTCGTATTGCCTTTCCAAATGGTTTCCTAGTTGCTTTGCCTGCTAAACATGATTCACAAGTAGGAATTTCTATTTTGGTGAGAGATCCCAAAAGACCCTCTTTAGCCAAGCGTTCTATCCTGGCTTTTCATATGTGACCTAGTCTAGCATGCCATAATACTGTTGCATTATCAGATGTAGCAGATGAAGATGAGGTTAACATATACCCAGAAGAACAATTATTTGTATTAAGAATTGCCAAACCATTAACATACGAACCAGATCCATAATATTCGTTACACAAACTTATATTTAATCCATGCTGTTCAAATAACAAATTAAATCCAAATCTAGCTAAGGATATTACAGAAACTAAGTTCTGCCTTATTTCTGGAGTATGCAAGACATTATGTAATAGTAAGGTCCGTCCTCCGTGCAATTCCAATTTGCACGTACCAACTCCCTTTACTTCCAGCTTATTGTTGTTGCCAACATACACCCATCTTGTTCCCCAAGGAACACGGCGGTACTCCACGTAGTAGTCTCTGTCTCTTGTTATGTGATCTGTCGCTCCTGAATCAACAATCCACCAAGGATCAGGTTCTATGAGCATAACGGAGCTCGACACATATGCGACACATATGCATTATGACAATGAATAGAAGAATCAGAAGTTACCTTCCTTGGCTCAGGACATTTCCGAGCGAAGTGTCCCTTCTGACGACAGTTGAAGCACATCAACTTATCAACATTCATTTTCTTCTTCTTCTTATCAAATTTCCTCAGCCCCTTGGATTTGTTTTTCATAGTTGCATCTTTGCCATGGTTCTTCTTCCAGAACCTCTTCCTCTTGAAGTTTCCTTTCATGGAACTTGACTCCGTCAAGTATGTATGTGATTGTGGTTTCAGAGAAGACAACCTCTCGTCTTCCAATTCTACGTGACGTGTCACATCATCAAAAGTCTTAACACTTTCATTATGTGTCAAGTTGACTTTCATATGTTCCCAGGAACCAGGCAAAGAACGAATCACATCTTGAACCTGTTGTTCATCAGTGAGGTTGCACCCAGCAGCAGCAAGTTCCTTAATCATTCTGGACATCTCCCGGAGATGTTGCTTAATGGTCTAATTGGAACTAATCTTATAAGTATCAAACTTTATAGTGAACTACCGTAACTTCGACATAGAAGTTCCTCTCAGCCTATCAGATAAGGCCTTCCACAAGTCATGTGCAGTAGGATAATCTTTGTATTCACAAGCAAAGTCATCCTTCATTGAGCTTACAAGAATACCACGCGCAGTGGCATCCTTTTTCTTCCACTCATTGTAAGTTTCAACTGCACGCCTGTGCTGGGCGGTGTTACCCTCACCAGGATCTTCCAATTTATGATTTATGGTTTCAATGACCTCTTGTTCCTCCAAGACATACTTGATACGGAAACTCCATATATTGAAATTGTCTCCATTGAGACGATCTCCCTTGTTGAGGTCAGCAATGATGTTCTTGACAGCAGCCATAATAGTAGGTTGGTCTAAGTAATAACAGAAATATAGCGAGATATTTAGAAGATAAGTAACTTTGCCCAAAAAAATATTTTTGTCAAGTATTTAAATATAACGATTCAGTTAATAGCACAAAGTCGAAATTTCATTAAATTCCCAATCATCGTCCATGACTAAAAACTTTATCGTTAAATTTAGAATACTCTTTCAAAAATATACTTATATTTTGTTTACTATTGAACAAATATAAGTCCCCACATATTATCAGAAAAATGTGTCGCTCCCACTAAACTTATGTATTCATATAGAATACAAAAATTAATATACACACTATTTGTCACGCCCCGCTTCCCATTAGGCTTGGGAGCGAGGACGCGAACGGGCCCGCTTGTGCAAGTCGGGAGGAGGTACTTTTGCTTTTCTTTCCCCTTGACTTAACACAATAAGCGTCTGTGTGAAAACTGCAGGTTCTTGCTTTGCATTACTCAAAACACACAGATAAAAGAAACATTATTACAATCTCAAACGTCCCAACGGAATTACAACAAATGAAGAAGGAAGAGTGGGTCTTATGACCCGTACAACAATGAAAGGAAGTGCAATGAAATTTCACTAGTCCAACAAGTCTTGGTCCACTGGTTCAGCTATCTCAACTAGTCCTCCTGGTGCTAAAGCCCGGGATCTGACATACATCCAAAAACATGAATGTATGTCAGCAAGGGTCTGCAAAAAGATGTTAGAACCCAAGGCAAGAAATATACAAATTTATAATGAATTTAAGAGGCGTTGATAGTTTAAATGAAATAGCGACGACAAGATTAAACATGCTGAAATAGAATAAAAGACATCCTATCATGCAGTTCTAAACAATCTGACAAGTAAAGTAAAGCATGTCAATTTTACCGAGATAACAATTTCACTTTGCAAGTTTCAAGTTAGCATTTCACGATTGTTAGCATGTCATGTCTATAATAGGGTTCTCGCCTTTAGGACGTGATGAGTGAGTCGTTCTTCTCACGGGGGCTTACCGTGATTGGCGCTAACCCACCGCATACGGGTGGTGCCCTTGAAGAGAGTACCCGTTCATACGCCTAGCAGCCGCTCAACCCTTACCCCACCCAAGATTTGTGCCGGAACACGAGCCAGCCTAATTCACGATTTACAAGCACGAATTTGTTAACTCACATGACATCACGAAGATCACGATTTCGCCTTCGAGGCGCACGATTTCACGATGTCTCAAGTTAATTATTTCAAGGCATGCAGCAATTAAATAACAAGACCAGTTATCTTTATACAACAATTTAACAGAAGTACTGGGTGTGAGATTTAACAAGTACGACATGTAAACTGAGTTATGGAACCTTGCATGCAGAAAACTAAAGAGCGTTAACATTCACAAATTCACTATAAATTGCATACTTGCCTGATTTCGGTGATTTTGGTGCCGTTGGGTTCGTCCCGACGGGTACTTCGTTACGGTATATCCGGTTTTCTGTTTTAGTTAAACAAATCACTAAATTAGATATTTTGCGAAATACATGAAATGTTAAAATAACACACGAATTGGGTTCGGCTAATTCTATCGGGTTCTCTGGTAAGTGTAACGTCTATATTGTGTTACCCTAACATTATACGCCTCATTTTATTCTGATATTGTTAACCTAACATTATTTGATAGATATTTATCATGTTGAAATTAAACTAACTAGTTGCTATTAAACCTACCGTTAACACCCTACTAATTCTAATTTACCCTAAGCTAATTATATAGTTAACATGCGGTCAAGATTATATGGTTAACAACCCAATACCCATTAAAAGCTCAATAAGCTAATTAGATCCCAACCCAACAATTTAGAACCCAATAGGCACATACCCAATAAGAATAATACCCAATAGTAATAATACCCCCAAAACCCAATAAGATAACATTACCCAATCAAAATCCATTAATTCTAAAACCCAATGGGTTATACCCAATACCCATTAAGAAACTCATACCCAAAAATGAATTTGTCTCTTCCACTTCTCTCTTTAATTCCTCTACCTGCTCTTACCTAACATATAACAATTTTATACATTCAACCCCCATGACTCTCTCTCTCATCATGTCTCTTTGTCCCTTTCTTTATCTCTTTTTTTTTGTTTCCATTATTGCAGCAACTGGGAAATCACGCAGAGGAGGGGCCTTACGCACGGAGGAGCACGGCGACCAGAGGAGGGGCTGCCGACGATCACAGGGCGGCGGCGGCGGGTGGCGTTCTCGACGGACGGCGGCACCTGGCGGCTTAGGCGGCGGTCTCCGGCGGCGCGGGCACGCGGCGGGCTCCAGCAGCACGGCGGCGGCGGTCCGCCGGCCTGCACGGCGGCGCGGCGATCCGCTGGTGGCGGGCGGGGGTCCCCTCCGGCAGCAGGCGGTTCCGGCGACGGGCGGCTTTTGCGGACGGCGCGCGCAGCTTGCAGGCGGCGCAAGGGGGTCCGGAGCTCAGGGCGCGCGCGTGGGTTGAGGGTGGAGGAAGATGGGAGGAGAAGATGAATTTTGGGTTTGATTTTGTAAGAATCAGAAATGGTTTCTGATCTCTTCTTGCTTCTAGGCTTTGATTTCTTTGGATCTGAAATTTGTTTTTGTTGGATCTGAAGTTGGGTGATTTCTGAAATTGATTTGGGGTTTGGTTGATTGGATGAGTTTGATTTCGCTGGTTGATTGTGGCTTGGAGAAATTTGGGTTGTGTGGATTTGTTTTGCAGGAGGAAAGGAGGAGATGACGGTTGGCGCTTCCTCCTCTGCTGTTGTTGGGTTACTGTTATAATAATAGTAGGGGGCAGCTTGAAGGATGTAGCTGGAGGTGGGGAGAAATTGATGAGGAGATGTTGGATCTGAACTGTCCAACGGTGGCCGTCAATAGGATAGGTTAATTAAATTAGTAACTCAGTTAAGGTTAAAGTTAATTGGTGATTTGATTTTCAGCCAATAATAATAAGTAAAAATAATTAAGTAATTAAGTAAAATATGATTATTAAAATAAATGAAGTAATTAGTGAGGTTAACAGTGATTAGAAGTTTGTAATTAGTGGGATAATTAAATTAAGGTGACGTGTTTAAAATTGATAGTCGGTTACTGGTGATACGGTAAAATGAAAAACGGAAACGCGCTCGCGTTGACGCACAACATATATCTCGCGCAGAAAACATCCGGATGGTCAAAACGAAAATACGGGCACACACAAATAATACGCCTAGAAAGTACTGGCCGTTACACTATTATTAATATTTACTTAACTTTTATCACGTCTCTATTTACACAAAATAGGCAAGTGGGATGATTTTGTTAATTAATATTTAGCAAACTAATATTGCCAAAATTATTAGTAATGTTAACATATAACATTATATTATTATTATTAATGTTAACACATAACATTAAAAGTTCGTAATAAAATTCAGATACATAACTCATGCAAATCCGCATAAAAAATACATGCATGAGAATTAATAAGCAACATATGCATTAAAAAATCGGAAATTAATGACATGCAATAGTCATGAGTTCCATCAAAAATTTCATTAACTAAGCATTTCTTGTTCTCCATTTGCATAACAAACCCTTGCATATATATATCTGAAGGAACTAAACATGACCTTGAGCAAAAAAAAAACATATCATGCTCTTTCATGCATACATATCTTATGGAACCTAATCAAATTAGTTCATTCCTAATCAATTAATACTTACAAAAACTAATTTTGAAATATCAATAAATTATATCTACTTTGAAATAATCCACGCTCATGTTAAATGTATAAAGTTTCTATTAATCCACAGTATTTGCAATGAATTAAGCAACTATATGAATGATACATGAGCATTAACAGAACCTATTCAGGTTAAAAAAGAGTTCCAGTTATAAAAAAAAAATCTCTATATCACAACCTAAATACTTAATAAATATAATCATTTAGAATGATTTAAAGCCCACAGGCATGAGGCCCAGCAAACCTAAGAGCCTAATAATTAGAGATACTTGCTATAAACAAAATAAGAGTCTCTATTGGCAATTGACCGCAGCTTTGTCCAGAACGAAGCATCCAGAAAGAAGGATGAATTGTAATTAAAAATAGATGGCTCGGTCCCTCAGCACAAGCTTTGTTCCAAAAAACACACATCGAAGGGGAATGAAGTCTGACGGCTAATCAATAGAGATGGAACCGGAACCCTACGGCCAAACAACGGAGGGGATCCGAAGTCAAAACGGCATAGCCCCTCGACCAGTTCATCTGACTGGGTTGACCCCCCTTGGCCTCGGTCGCCGATCAACAGTGGGCAAGCCCTCAGGCCAAGACAAGCGCCGACCCCTCAGGCCAAAACGATGGAGATCCTCGGTCAACCATCAAATAGGGAAAATTATTCCCATTGTAATCGCCGAGGGGAAGTTCCATAGCCTTAGCCCTTCGGCATGAAGACCGGTGCTTCAGGTCCGAGAGGCATCGTCGGGAATTTGCCAGGCCCATCAGTCGCCAAGCCACACAACCGGAAGATCGCCTTGTCAGATCGACATGGCTGGACGAAGCATCGTCGAGCAAACATGCCGGCCTCCCTGGGCCGAGCCCTACGGCAGCCTACAGAGGCAGGTCAGTCCGATCTAAGGCCTGAGGGGCGGAGCCCTCGTCTCACGGCAAAGGGCGGAGCCCTCTCTTCTGATCGCAGGCAGAGGTAGAGACTGCACGCATGTAGGCGGTGGCTGAGAAAAGCTCTGATACCAATGTCGGACTTGAAAGACGAATACATGAATACATCACCTTGATTTATTGATTGCAGCGTATGGTATGGAGGTAGAGCGCGCCTAGTATTGTATTGGAAATTACCGAAGAAAATCCAATTTGTTTCATAGCCAAGATTACCGTTCCTTTATTCTCTATTTGTGTTAGGAGGGAGGAGAACGCATTTGATTCACTGATTTTTCTCCCGGAGATATTTATAGGTGTTACGCCTATTTGGCCGAAGCCCGAAAGACACGAGCCCAGAAACCCGACTGTCGATCAGAAGCCCATCTGCGCGATCAGGCCCGCCCGACAAGGCCCTATAGAGGACCCCCGAATATCGATCCGACCCGGCCCCGATAACGCGCAAGTCACTCGCCCACTCCAGCGATAACCGTTCCCCCAGGCCCGCTACCACTTAATGGCTGTTATGGGGAGATGCTGGGATGGCGCAGGGAGCGGCGAAGGGGAGGCGGATTGAGGGGGCACGATTAGGGGCGGACGAGGGACGTGGGTCGTGGGCAATCACGACGGGAGGTCTATAAAAGGGCCAGAAGGACGACTGAGCAAAGGACCACATCTGAGGTAACTAAAACCTAAGGTACTCCATCAACGACCTAGTTCCCCCATTTCATCTCCTTCCTCCCCCGCTCGCGCCGGTAGACGTCGTTCCGATCTCCTCTCGAGTCGAACCGTCTCCGCCGAGCCTCCTCTTTCAGATCATCGTCTGACTTAGGCATCGGAGGGGATTTGGCCGGAACCAAGGTCCGGCCCCCCTGACGAGTGCTCTCGTCTGTGCAGGAGGACGTCAGATCCACGGGCCGAGGCTTCCCCTCCGCCCCACGCCGGCCACGCATCAAGCAAGACGACCGAGGCTACCCCTCGCCGTCCGACCGACCGAGGCCGAGCACGTCCGTCCGAGCCGAGGCTTCCCCTCCGCTCACGAGGCGCCGAGGCTACCCCTCGTCATCCGACTGTCCGAGGCCGAGCGTCTCACACCGGGTCGAGGCTTCCCCTCACCCCCCTTAGTGGCCGAGGATCCAGACACGGCCCAGCCGACGTGCTCCACGTCATCCGTAACTCCGATTCGCGCCGCGTCTGCACAGGCTCGACGCACCCGAGGGACCCAAGTCGGCCCCTTGACCACGTTGACCGGGTAGTCCACGGTCAACGCTTTTGTAGTGAGAAAACACTCTGAAACATCTGGCGCCGTCTGTGGGAACGAACTATCCCACGAAAAACGAACCACACCAGCAATGACACGGCTTCACCCATCACGTCGAAGAGAAAGCAAGGCCCAGACGCGAAGCGACAGGGCCCGCCATCGTTGGCAAGAGTGGGCCCGGGCCAAACGCGAGGAGGATCGTGAGGAGAGGACCGAGAAACCCTCCCCGGCCCTACCGGTCGGGAGGCCGAGCACGACAGTAGCAGCGCGCAGGTCGGACGTAGCTTTGGTGGTGTCGGTGATCATCGACACAACCATGGTACGGCGGCTGCTCATCGACACCGGCAGCTCCTGCGACGTCCTCTTCATGTCAACCCTGGAGAAGATGGGGCGGCGGAAGGAAGACTTGCAACCTCGCTCGGGTCCCGTGGTAGGGTTCACGGGTCATTCCACCCCCATCATCGGCACGATCCACCTCCCGATAACACCCGGGGGCCCACCAGACTCGGTGCCCCTGGCGGTAGAATTCATCGTATTGGGGATCGGGTCGGAGTACAACGGAATCATCGGCCGACCCCTTCTCAACGCCATCGGCGCAGTTGTCTCGACCCTCCATCAGACTATCAAGTTCCGGACGCCCAGGGGGATGGGGCAGGTCGAAGGCGACGCGGGGAGACCGAATACCTGCTACCAACTGGAGGAGGAAGGGCCCGAAGATCGTCTAGTCGACCGGATGGCCGCGCTCGACTTAAGGGGCGGGCCGAGACCCACCCCTGCGGAGGAACAAGAGCAGATCCCGGTCACGGACGTCGAGGGCAGGTTCTTCTCAATCGGGAGAGGGCTAAGCCACGACCTGAGAAGACAACTGGTCGAGTGCCTGGAGGCGAACTTGGACGTCTTTGCTTGGTCACCAGAGGACATGCCCGGCGTAGATCCCCAGGTGATCGTCCACCAGATCAACGCCGACCCCAACTTCAAGCCGGTCAGGCAGAAGAAGCGGAACCTGGGAGGCGAGAAGATGAAGGCGGCCTCCGAGGAAGTAGAGCGTATCCTCGACGCCGGCTTCATACGAGAGGTCTGGTACCCGGAGTGGCTATCGAATGTGGTGATGGTCAGGAAACCCAACGGGAAGTGGCGAATGTGCGTGGACTTCAGTGACCTCAACAAAGCCTGTCCCAAGGACAGCTACCCCCTACCACGCATCGACCACCTTGTGGACAACGCCTCGGGGTACGAGATGCTTATGTAACGGCCTATTTTCCTAGTCGTGTTTGACTGTTGTGTGCGAGTGTTTTACTTTGTTGATTCAATTATTTTCGTCCGATTGGTTTTCGTCCGTGCGTCGACGCGAGCGCGTCGTTGCTTTCCGTTTGATCGTCGCGAAATTTTTAACCGGTTAGATCGTAATTATTTTTATTACTAAATACTTTTAATTAAAACGTTAATTACTATTTGCTACTAAATGATTTTAATTACTTTCAACTAAAAGATTAATTTTTAATTAACTTATTACTTTTAACGAAATTATTTTTACTAATTATCTTTCCTAAACTTATCTTACCATTTTTCCTTATCCAACCCCCAACCGTTCCCTAATCAACCTAACCCTACATCATTTAACCTCAACCGACTTGTTGGTGAGATCCAACATCAGCCATCAAGTTTCCCCCTACCTCACAACCACCTACATCAATCTGTCTCCTCCTCCTCCCCTTCTTAAAACGACTACAAGGAAAACAATCAGAACAACCGCACCAGCCTCGTTGTCGCATCCTCCACCTTCAGCCACTACCTCCTCCACCACACAACTCCACCCTACAAACACCAATCAGTAACCAACAACCCAACTCCATCCCTCTCCCCCCGTTCAAACCAGTCTCCACCATTTTCTTACAAACCAAAAACACAACCAGAAAACAATCCCAAAACCCAAATAGAATTGAACCCCAAATTGAAACCAAATCGAAACCCCCTGCCCTGAAAGCCATCGATCGCTCGCGCCCGTATGCCGATCGTCACCCCCGATCTCCAATCTGCGCTGCCCCCTTGTCGAGGCCGTCGCCTCGGATCGTCGCCCTCGTCGCGCGAAGCCGCCACTCTTGAGAGCGCCACCCCCCCCCTCGATCGCAGCCGCCCGCCGCCTCTGGGAAGTCGCCCCGCCGTCCTCGATCGTCGCACGCCCCGGATCCGACCCCCGAATAGCCGCCGACCCTTGGAATCGCCGCAGGCGCCCGCCACACCCCCGATCCGTCGCCCGAGCCCCGATCGCCTGCGCCCGCCTCCGATCTACGCCTCGCCGCCGCCGGGAAGGAGTCGCCATCGCTGCCTCGTGCCTACAGACCCGAGCCCCCATCCGCGCCGCCGTCGCCTGCCTGAAGCCGTGCTCGCCGCCTCCGATCCTCTGCCAGAAGCTCCAAGCGCCGCTGCTTTGCCCCATTAGCCCCTTCGACCTGCGCGAGAGAGAACAAAAAAAATGAAAGAAGCACAGAACGAAGAGAAGAAGGGAGAAACAGAGGAGAGAGAGTTGGGGGGGATTTAATGTAAGAGTTATTATTATTATTATTATTATTATTATTATTATTATTATTATTATTATCAGTTTATAAGTTTTTATAAAGTTATTATTAGTAAGTTTTTATATATATTAAGTTATGCTATGTTTAAATTAAGTAAGCTTAAGATTATTTAAGTTAAACTATTTTAAGTTATAAAGTTAAGATTTTTATTGAGTTAAGATTTTTCTTGTAAGTTACTAAGCTAAGATTTTTATGAATAAGCTAAGTAAAATTGTTTTATAAAACATTAAGCTAATAGTTAGTTTAATATCTTGTAACTAGTTGATAACCTTGGACCTGATATCACCAATCTATTGACGCAGATAAAACGTACCGCACGTCACCACCACCTGGATACCTACACCCGCGTCAAGGCAAGTATTTATTGTAATTGAATATGGGACAATTGCTAAAACTAGTGCAATCATCATTTTTACGTTCCTAATTTATCTGTTGTAACTAATTAAAAACGGACGTGTCATGTTAATGACTCTTTGATAAATAACGACTTTTTAACCCAAACGGAACAGAGGGTGTGTCACGACCCTCGGAAACATGTTGCAAACCTGGTCTTTAAAACTTAGCATCAAACCTGGTTTCAATATGTTTGACAAATTATTACGTTTCACTTTACTTATTGCTCTTTTTACTTAACGGGACTGCTATTGCTTTTCGCATGTTAACAAGATAAAGATATTTGGAAAAGACGAGAATGTTACTACACATATGTGATAACCGTCGAATACAGACGGGGTGAAACCATCGACTACAGATGGGGTGAAACTCAATCAGTAAATAAACATACACAAAAAGCCAAGTTGGCTACTCCCGTCAGGTCATGTGTGACTAGTCTGGCTCGTGTTCCAGTAGGGTCACATATGACTAGTCTGGCTCGTGTTCCAGTATACGGCGGTACACTTTGGGTGGGGTTGGTCCATTGCAGTAGGGTTTGTGAGTGTGTCTCGAACACGATTACGGCCCCTCCGGTGGAGGCAGCCAATGTGTGGAGCGTCACGGTAAAACCACCGGTGATAAGGTGTATCGAGAACATTTCACCTACCCAGGCATGGACTTATCACGAGCATAAACAATCAAATACTCAACATACAATTGTTTTACTTTACTTTTAACCGCAAAAATATCCATGCATGCTCGTACTTTACTTTCTGCACTTATTATTTGGACTTATCACGAGCACAAACAATCAAATACTCAACATACAACTGTTTTACTTTACTTTTAACTGCAAAAATATCCATGCATGCTCGTACTTTACTTTCTGCACTTATTATTTATAACTGTGTACTAACGCTCTTTTGTCATCTTATACTTGGTCCTCATTTCATTACTTTAAATATCTTGCTGAGCTTATCGCTGACATATATTTCAACGTGTTATGAAATATATGTTAGGTTCAGAGACAGAGTACCGTGAGGACCCTACCTTTGAGGATCCCACTTTAGAGGTGGACCCCGCTGACCAGAACTACGAAGACACTGAGATCCTCCTTGCGGAAGACCAGAGCGGGACGTTTATATTTCAGTTTATTATTTGTATTTCCAGGTGTGTTTGTTTTCAGCAGATTGTACGGCCATGCTAGGCCTTAATTGTTTGTGTGTTTACTTTGGACGCTGGTATTGTAATGTAATAATTATTTGTGCTGTTTCTGAGGTATTCGCGTGCAGGGACCTGCCTTCGCTAAAATCACGCTTAGTGTGCTTAAGTCAAAGAAGGGAGAAAAAAAAATAAGTACCTCTTCTTTGCTTTAAGCACATGCGGACCCGCTCGCGTTCTCGCCCCCAAGTATATTGGGAAGCGGGGCGTGACAGGTTTTAGTGGTGGCCCACGCAGGTCCTCTTGCACTCTGCGAGACACTTCAGAATAGTATAAATATTATTACTAACCAGATCGTTTAAGTAAACTAGTACACAAATATTTACTTTGTTTGATTGCAGCATGGCAGATCAATCCAACACTCGTAATGGAAATGGTGATGCCTACAACGAGATCGTGGTACTCGTAGGAGAAATGATGGAACTCCAAACTCGATTACTCTCTGCGCTCAGTCGTTTCGCTCTACATCTGGTTGAAGATCCTGAAGACCAAGCGTTCCAGTCCAGTCAAGATTTAATCTACAACGCCCAAGCGCCAAGGACATCTACCGATCTAACACCCGATGAGGAAATACTGGAAGCATTACATAACTATGAGGGTGTAGATAAACTTCGAGAGACAGGCCAAGTTGGAGGGAGTAAGCATCCTGAGGAACCAACTAGAGACGCTCTTGGACCAAAACAAACTGCCCGGTTTAAAAGGCTTGCACCTCCAGTCAACAACCGATATCAGATGAAGTGCCACCATTGTAGCCGACAGGGGCATGTCAAGAAGGACTGTCGGGTGTTGCTGAGGCAATGCCTGATATGCGGAGCATCTGAACATGCTACCAGGGACTGCACTCGCCACACCAGCAAGTCAACAACTACTCAGCATGGAACACCTCTGGCTCCACAACAGAAAGCTGTCGCATTGGTAAGGCTGAACCAGCCGAGACGTCAGATTGTCACCATGACAGCCGCGGAGGCTGAATCGGATGGCCAAGTGATTTCAGGTATTGCTTAAACCCTTTCTTATGTACTATGTGTTGTATTGATAGCCATCCATCCAGACCTATCCCTTTTTGATTCGGGAGCCACTCACTGCTTCATATCCCGAGGATTTGTAGAGAAACATTCTATTCATGTTGACTCTCTACCAAATCCTTGAGCATCACTACTGCGAGTGGAGTAGAGAGGACTTCTACTGGCTGTCGATCTTGCCCCATAGTGATTTGTGGACACGAGTTGTTCACAGATTTTATGGTAGTCGACATGTCGAACTTCGATGCGATATTTGGCATGGATTGGTTAGGAAATTTCTACGCTACTATCGATTGTCACAACAAGAAAGTAGTGTTTGAAATCCCTGATCATCCTGTGTTTGAATTTATGAGCGGAGACCGTTCACTAGGGCCTATCAAGTTTCGGGCCAAGCCGAACGAACTAATCATTGCATCGATGCAAGTTGAGCCCGAGAACCTAGAGTGGTTCGAAACCTTGGAGACGTATTTCCTGAAGATATTTCGGAATTATCGCCTGATCGAGCTCTGGAATTCATTATCGACCTTATGTCGAACACACAACCTATTTCGAAGGCTCCTTATCGCATGTCTCCTGTTGAACTAGAAGAACTTCGAAAACAACTCGACGACCTGTTGCAGAAGGGATTAATTCATCCCAGCGTATCACCTCGGAGTGCACCAGTTCTTTTGGTCAAGAAGAAGGATGGCGCCGGAGATCCTGAGACGAGTCAAACGTGACGTGCAAGCGTAGACTGTTGCATCTTTTCATCTTCTTGAGCTCGTATTTCTGTTCTAACCCTACTTTCATCTTGTACCTGGCTTCTCCATGTGTTTGAATTCTTTTCCAACCTACCACTTCCCCCTCATTACTGCCTTTTTGTCTTCATTCTCCTCCTCGAGCCCCATTTCCGCCTAACCTACCCTACCCTATCATGACTTTCGGCACCCCTTTAAACCATCACCCCTTTTTCCTCTTTTTAAACCCACCTCTCCTTCCTCACCAAGCCATTCCACGGTTTCCCCCTTCGCCCCAACATCACCTCCACCTCGCCCCTCTCGCCCGAGCTCCTCCGGCCTCACCCAAAACCCCGCCAGCTCCGCTCCATCCCAGAGGCCCCCGCCATGTCTCGCAGTCGCAGCCATCACATCTCGCCGCCTTGGATCAACAGCCGCCGATGGCCCATCAACGACTCTGGGGATTGTTGGGCTTAGCGACAGCCTCGCCGCCGCCCTCGCTATTGCCGTGTGGTCGGAATATTGGGAACCCGCCGCTCTTGGCATTCTTTGGACCTCTTTTTTCTAGTTCTTCCCCCTTGAGCTGCGCCACTTCGATTCCATCTTAGGGCCGCTCCTTCGTGTTTGTTGGTTCGTGAGTTTTTGGTCGTTGAATTACTTAGGGTTGATGGTGATAACCGTAGATGTCTACCAATGGTATTGGCAAGCAGTATCATTGGGGATGAGTATTGGCTTGCTTTTGGCCTTAGGTGTTGAAGTTGGATGTCGGTCTTGTGCTCGGATTTGGGAGACGGCTAAGATGTTGACTTCTTGTTGGACATTATGGAGATTGCTGGAAGGAGTGGTAGCAATGATCTTGACCCTTAAGAATTGGCCTTACATCTGCCTTTTTGTGCCGATCTGGATATTGGCTTGTAATTTGGTAGCATGGCAGATGAGATCCTTTGTGTTCGGCTGGTTAAGTTGTAACAGCGCGGATACACTAGGTTTAGCCCTTACGTTTATGTATGTTATGGCGATGATTTACATGATTGAGACCATGTAAGTCATCATTAGCCTAAGTTAAAATTTTAAACTATATGATCTTCATGTTATGTTATTCGATTAAAGCTTGCTACCGGCTTATCACCTCAGGTTCCAAGTTCGAACCGATATCATCATCGTAATAGCTCCCATTTTCATATAGTGCCATTATCTCATATTTTGGCTACTTGATAAATTCGGAAGTAACTATGGTGACGATACTAGGTTTCGAAACTAGTTACGGAAACTGCGGTGATATCAATAGTATGTATTTATGTATTCATCCTTTGCTTTCTTGATGTCGTGATATCACATTATATTTCATGTTATTAACAGCTTGTTTTACTATATTGCGGTCGTTCTTCGTCAAGCCTTCTTTTCGATTGTTTAAATTGCTTAGGCAATTATTGATCCTCTTAATTCCGAGGACGGAATTATTCTAAGGAGGGTAGGATGTAACGGCCTATTTTCCTAGTCGTGTTTGACTGTTGTGTGCGAGTGTTTTACTTTGTTGATTCAATTATTTTCGTCCGATTGGTTTTCGTCCGTGCGTCGACGCGAGCGCGTCGTTGCTTTCCGTTTGATCGTCGCGAAATTTTTAACCTGTTAGATCGTAATTATTTTTATTACTAAATACTTTTAATTAAAACGTTAATTACTATTTGCTACTAAATGATTTTAATTACTTTTAACTAAAATATTAATTTTTAATTAACTTATTACTTTTAACGAAATTATTTTTACTAATTATCTTTCCTAAACTTATCTTACCATTTTTCCTTATCCAACCCCCAACCGTTCCCTAATCAACCTAACCCTACATCATTTAACCTCAACCGACTTGTTGGTGAGATCCAACATCAGCCATCAAGTTTCCCCCTACCTCACAACCACATACATCAATCTGTCTCCTCCTCCTCCCCTTCTTAAAACGATTACAAGGAAAACAATCAGAACAACCGCACCAGCCTCGTTGTCGCATCCTCCACCTTCAGCCACTACCTCCTCCACCACACAACTCCACCCTACAAACACCAATCAGTAACCAACAACCCAACTCCATCCCTCTCCCCCGTTCAAACCAGTCTCCACCATTTTCTTACAAACCAAAAACACAACCAGAAAACAATCCCAAAACCCAAATAGAATTGAACCCCAAATTAAAACCAAATCGAAACCCCCTGCCCTGAAAGCCATCGATCGCTCGCGCCCGTATGCCGATCGTCACCCCCGATCTCCAATCTGCGCTGCCCCCTTGTCGAGGCCGTCGCCTCGGATCGTCGCCCTCGTCGCGTGAAGCCGCCATTCTTGAGAGCGCCACCCCCCTCGATCGCAGCCGCCCGCCGCCTCTGGGAAGTCGCCCCGCCGTCCTCGATCGTCGCACGCCCCGGATCCGACCCTCGAATAGCTGCCGACCCTTGGAATCGCCGCAGGCGCCCGCCACACCCCCGATCCGTCGCCCGAGCCCCGATCGCCTACGCCCGCCTCCGATCTACGCCTCGCCGCCGCCGGGAAGGAGTCGCCATCGCTGCCTCGCGCCTACAGACCCGAGCCCCCATCCGCGCCGCCGTCGCCTGCCTGAAGCCGTGCTCGCCGCCTCCGATCCTCTGCCAGAAGCTCCAAGCGCCGCTGCTTTGCCCCCTTAGCCCCTTCGACCTGCACGAGAGAGAACAAAAAAAAATGAAAGAAGCACAGAACGAAGAGAAGAAGGGAGAAACAGAGGAGAGAGAGTTGGGGGGGGGGATTTAATGTAAGAGTTATTATTATTATTATTATTATTATTATTATTATTATTATTATTATTATTATCAGTTTATAAGTTTTTATAAAGTTATTATTAGTAAGTTTATATATATATATTAAGTTATGCTATGTTTAAATTAAGTAAGCTTAAGATTATTTAAGTTAAACTATTTTAAGTTATAAAGTTAAGATTTTTATTGAGTTAAGATTTTTCTTGTAAGTTACTAAGCTAAGATTTTTATGAATAAGCTAAGTAAAATTGTTTTATAAAACATTAAGCTAATAGTTAGTTTAATATCTTGTAACTAGTTGATAACCTTGGACCTGATATCACCAATCTATTGACGCAGATAAAACGTACCGCACGTCACCACCACCTGGATACCTACACCCGCGTCAAGGCAAGTATTTATTGTAATTGAATATGGGACAATTGCTAAAACTAGTGCAATCATCATTTTTACGTTCCTAATTTATCTGTTGTAACTAATTAAAAACGGACGTGTCATGTTAATGACTCTTTGATAAATAACGACTTTTTAACCCAAACGGAACAGAGGGTGTGTCACGACCCTCGGAAACATGTTGCAAACCTGGTCTTTAAAACTTAGCATCAAACCTGGTTTCAATATGTTTGACAAATTATTACGTTTCACTTTACTTATTGCTCTTTTTACTTAACGGGACTGCTATTGCTTTTCGCATGTTAACAAGATAAAGAAATTTGGAAAAGACGAGAATGTTACTACACATATGTGATAACCGTCGAATACAGACGGGGTGAAACCATCGACTACAGATGGGGTGAAACTCAATCAGTAAATAAACATACACAAAAAGCCAAGTTGGCTACTCCCGTCAGGTCATGTGTGACTAGTCTGGCTCGTGTTCCAGTAGGGTCACATATGACTAGTCTGGCTCGTGTTCCAGTATACGGCGGTACACTTTGGGTGGGGTTGGTCCATTGCAGTAGGGTTTGTGAGTGTGTCTCGAACACGATTACGGCCCCTCCGGTGGAGGCAGCCAATGTGTGGAGCGTCACGGTAAAACCACCGGTGATAAGGTGTATCGAGAACATTTCACCTACCCAGGCATGGACTTATCACGAGCATAAACAATCAAATACTCAACATACAATTGTTTTACTTTACTTTTAACTGCAAAAATATCCATGCATGCTCGTACTTTACTTTCTGCACTTATTATTTGGACTTATCACGAGCACAAACAATCAAATACTCAACATACAACTGTTTTACTTTACTTTTAACTGCAAAAATATCCATGCATGCTCGTACTTTACTTTCTGCACTTATTATTTATAACTGTGTACTAACGCTCTTTTGTCATCTTATACTTGTTCCTCATTTCATTACTTTAAATATCTTGCTGAGCTTATCGCTGACATATATTTCAACGTGTTATGAAATATATGTTAGGTTCAGAGACAGAGTACCGTGAGGACCCTACCTTTGAGGATCCCACTTTAGAGGTGGACCCCGCTGACCAGAACTACGAAGACACTGAGATCCTCCTTGCGGAAGACCAGAGCGGGACGTTTATATTTCAGTTTATTATTTGTATTTCCAGGTGTGTTTGTTTTCAGCAGATTATACGGCCATGCTAGGCCTTAATTGTTTGTGTGTTTACTTTGGACGCTGGTATTGTAATGTAATAATTATTTGTGCTGTTTCTGAGGTATTCGCGTGCAGGGACCTGCCTTCGCTAAAATCACGCTTAGTGTGCTTAAGTCAAAGAAGGGAGAAAAAAAATAAGTACCTCTTCTTTGCTTTAAGCACATGCGGACCCGCTCGCGTTCTCGCCCCCAAGTATACTGGGAAGCGGGGCGTGACAGCTTAGCTTCATGGACGCCTACTCAGGGTACAATCAAGTCCAGATGGATCCCTGGGACGAAGAGATGACAGCCTTCACGACGGACCGGGGAACATACTGCTACAAGAAGATGCCCTTTGGCTTGAAGAACGCAGGGGCCACCTACCAGAGAATGGTCAACAAGGTTTTTTACTCCCAGATCGGGAGGAACCTGGAGGTCTACGTCGACGACATGCTTGTCAAGTCGAGAAAGCCGGAGGACCATATCGCCGACCTTCGTGAAACCTTCGAGCGGTTGCGGCGACACAACATTCGACTCAACCCCACGAAGTGCACGTTTGGGGTAAGATCTGGCAAATTCTTGGGATTTATGATAACTAACCGTGGCATTGAAGCTAATCCTGACAAAATCGAGGCACTGATCAACATGCGGGAGCCGACGATGATCAAAGAACTGCAGAGGCTGAATGGGCGCATCGCAGCCTTGGGGCGATTCCTATCCAAATCGGCAGAAAGATCGCTCCCCTTCTTCAAAGTTCTGAGGAAAGCGATCGCGGAACCGTCAGACAACCGGAAGGCGATACTATGGGACGAAGACTGCTCCAGGGCGTTCGCGGATCTCAAGGAGTACCTCCGCAGCCCCCCTCTCCTGTCCAAGCCACGAGAAGGGGAGTCGCTAAGCCTTTACCTGGCGTGCGCGGAGGAAGCAGTGAGCTCGGTGCTGATCAGGGAAGACGGCGGGGTGCAGTGGCCGGTGTACTACACGAGCCGGATCTTGAAGGGGGCTGAGGTGCGGTACTCGCCCATGTAGAAACTGGCGTACACCCTCCTTCTCTCAGCGCGAAGGCTCAGGCCCTATTTTCAAGCCCACACCATACTGGTCTTGACCGACTCACAACTGGAGCAGAATCTCAAGAGATTCGATCGAATGGGAAGGATGCTAAACTGGGGGGGGTGGAATTGAGCGAGTTCGACCTCTGATTCAAACCGCACACGGCCATCAAAGGGCAGGCCTTGGCCGACTTCATCGCCGAATGCACAACGGAAGGAGAACACCCCCCGGAGGAAGAAGGCCCGGCAACGGTAATTGCCCAGCCCTTGTCTTTTCTTTCGGCTGACCACCTCCCGTCAGGAGTCCCAGGAGCATGGATAGTCCATGTGGACGGATCGGCCACACAGTCAGGAGGCGGGGCTGGGATCGCGATCCGATCTCCGGAAGGGAACGTCGTGGAATACGCGTTGCGATTCGAGTTCCCGGCCACCAACAACGTGGCGGAGTACGAAGCGGTGATCAACGGCCTGAGGCTGGCCCTGGAGCTCGGGGCCGAGTCCGTGCGCCTCCTCAGTGACTCGAAGCTCATTGTCAACCAGCTTCTGGGAAGTTACGAGGCGCGGGAGGAAGCGATGCAGAGGTATCTCTCCGTCGCCAAAGCGGCGCTGTCCAGGTTCAAAAACGTGGAAGTCTTGCATCTCCCGCGATCGGAGAACGCGCGGGCAGACGCGTTGTCGAAGCTAGCCTCGTCCTCGCCTAAGGAGCCGGGCCGCACCATCTACGTGGAGAACCTGCAGTCCCCCAGCACGGAAGAGCGGGAGGTGATGGCGATCGACCAAGATCCCTCCTGGATGGACCCGATCATACGGTACCTCACTCATGGGGAGGTGCCGACGGACTGGGACGAGCGTTGGACACTGGAGAGGAAGGCGTTCCGATACGTGATCCATGAGGGGACGCTCTACCGGAGACGCTGGACGAAGGCGGATGTCCTCCCGTACCTGAAATGCATCGGACCGTAGGAAGCCGACTACGTCCTGCGGGAGGTTCACGAAGGGATCTGCGGAAATCACCACAGGGGCAAGATGGTCGCACAGAAGATCTTGAGGCAGGGATACTACTGGCCGACCCTGGCCCAAGACGCAACAAACTACGTCCAAAAGTGCCAAGAATGTCAGAGGTACGCCAACCACACCTCAACTCCCCCGTCGGAGATCATCCCTATCGTGAGCCCCATCCCCTTTGCGAAGTGGGGGCTCGACATCCTCGGACCATTTAAGCCGGGCCAGGGGCAGCGGAAGTATCTGATTGTGGCGGTGGACTACTTTACCAAGTGGATCGAGGCTGAACCATTGGCCACCATCACGTGGAAGAAAGCAAAAAGCTTCGTATGGAATTCCATCATCTCCAGATTCGGAGTGCCACGGGCCATCGTCACATACAACGGGAAACAGTTCGACTCTGCGGGGTTCAAAGACTTTTGCGCGGAATGGGGGATCAAGCTTCTCTTCGCCTCTGTAGCGCACCCCCAGACCAACGGAATGGCAGAAGCAGCCAACAAATGCATCATAGAGCCCCTCTGCAAGAAAGTGAAGGACGCCGAAGGAAATTGGCCAGAAGAGCTCCCCGGGATACTCTGGTCATACCGGACGACCCACAAGGAGGCCACCGGCGAAACCCCGTTCATGCTTGCCTACGGGGCCGAGGCGGTGGTACCGGTCGAATTGGGTGAAGAATCTCTCCGCCTCAAATGCTTCGACGAAGACAGGAACTCGCAATGTCTGGAGCTCGGTCTGGAGCTCCTCGGCGAGCGGCGGGAGCAAGCCCTGGCCACCATCATCCGCCAGAAGCAGAAGGTGGCCCGATACTACAATACTCGGGTCAGGGGAAGAAGCTTCCACCTTGGGGACCTGGTCCTCCGGAAAGCTGGCTTCAACCCGGATACTGCTCGCAAAGGGAAGCTCGCGGCTAAATGGGAGGGACCCTACAAAGTCATCGAGGTCCTCGGACCTGCAACCTATCGTCTAGCCAATATGGAGGGAAGGATTCTCACTCACGCTTGGAATGCGGAACACTTACGCAAGTACTTTCAATAAATGTATTGTTTTTTTTACAAAATAAATTTATTTAAGTTCGTTCCCTTCCAGATAAGCAAAAAGATGTACAGAGAGACGCACGAAGAGGCCGAGGGGCATTCCCCTCCCTCATTCATCTCCAGGGGCACCCGTGGAGGCACAGGCTGGCTGTCCACTCGGACCGCCCCCCACACTCCGTTCGCCGTCAGAGTGCTTCCGGAGATCCTCGAAGTTGATTCCCGAGAGCGGGAACTTCTTTCGGATCTCGGATTGACACCGGGCGAAGCCCTTCTCGAACGCCTCAGCCAAGGCAGACTGAACGAAAGAGGCGGCATACTCAGCCACGGCGTCTTGGGCGATCCGGGATGGATCGACCTCCTCGAGCCCACACACCCGAGCCTCTAAGGTCTCGATCTGGCGTTGGTGCTCCGCCCTCTCCTTCTCGATCTCCCGGGATCTCTCGCCGAGTTGAGCAAGGAGAGCCCTCACTTGCTCCTCCGCCGCCTCCAGACGATCGGAGAGCTCCAGGTCCTCGGGGGTAGCAACGGAGACGGGGATCTTGTCGGCTCCCCCGGAAGCGTCGGCATCTCCCTGAAGCTCGGCGACCCGCGCCTCGGCCTCTGACTTAGCAGTCAGAGCCAAGGCTCTCTCCCGGTCCGCCTCTTCCAAGGCAGAGGACAACTCAGTAACGCGGGTCTCCAAGGACTTGACCCGCACTTCCTCTAACTGACCTGCCTCTCCTTCATCACCGTGGACCTCGAGATCTCGCCCGGTGTCGGACCTGGCCTTGGGAAGCGCCGCAAACTGGCGCCTCATCGAAAGACCCACCGAGGACAACTGCACCAAGGCAACAAAGATAAGACGGCGAAAGCAGCTGGAGGGAGGATAAGCAGAAACACTCTACCTGTTGGCCGGCCTGAATCACGAAGGTGGCCAAACAGTCACCTCTAACTCCATCCAGCACAGCCTGATCAGGAGGGAGGCAACTGTTCTCGGCCACTCGTGCGGCAGCTCCGCGGCTCTAAAACACCGATTCCTTCTCCCCCACCAGGAAGCGTGGACGAAGAAGGCCTTCCCCCGACGAAGGAAACTCGCCTGGGTTGGAGTGGAACGCGCCTAGATACCGATCGTAGGCATCAGGGAGAGAATTGCCCGGGAGAGGCGAAGGGCCAACCCACGGCCAGGCAACCTTAACGGGGGCAGGTCGGAGCTGATCGGCAGACGGCAGGACGTCAACTTCCCCGACCCCCTCACGGACCCTCTTGGAAGACCCCAACAAAGGGATAGAGGGAGATGTCCCCTTCTTCCTTTTGGAGCCTACAGCCGAGGTCACGGCCCGCTGCTTCTTCTGGACCTCCAGCACATGATCCCTCTTATGCGGGTCCGGATCTGGGGCCTGCACGTGAGTGCTGGCGGGAGAAGGACCGAGAGAGAATCCACCTGCACCCAAAGAAGAAGTAAGAAGCCGAGAAGAGCCCGAGTAACCTCGAATGGCGAATACTCGGAGGGCTTACCCAAGGGCCACACCATCTTGCACAAGTTATGGTCACTGAAGAGGACGTCGATCGTCCGCTCCCTCGCAGGAATCGCCAGCAGGTCCTTCGCCGTCTGCATCTCGGTGGCCGTCGGCTCACCCAGATCGAGGATGACCGCGCCGGCCGCTCCCCACCGAACCGGGAAAGGTACACTCGACGGGAACGTGACAAATACATACTCCCCCTTCCAACGTTTCAGGGAGCTCGGCAACCCCAGCACCAGGGTCATCTTCGGGCGGGCGCTGATGTAAATCCACGCTCCCGATTGGTGGTGACTCAAGCGGAAGAACTAGGCGAAGAGACGGAGAGAGGGCGCCACTCCCCTCAGCATGCAGACGACGACGAACCCGACGAGGAGCCCGACGGCGTTGGGGCAGAATTGGCACAAGCCCACGTTGTGGGCCTGAAGGAACTCGACGATAAAAGGATGGAGCGGGAAACGAAGCCCGAAGCGGAAGCACTTCTCATATATTCCAACCTCGTTGGGACCGGGAAGGCAGATCCGCTCGTCGGACCCGGGAGCACGAGCCGAGTATGGCGGAAGCAGGTAGGCGGAACGCATACTCCCGATGGCGGTGGCGTAGACCGACGAAGGTCACGCTAAGACCTCTGGGGGCACCCCTGAACGTTCACCCCCGTGCCGACGAATCGCCGAAGGAGGACTACCCACCAGGCCAGGAGTGGGGTCACGTTCCGGCCGACCCGAACCAGTGGCAGAGGAAGACGACATGGGGCAGAGCTCGGGCAGGATCGAGATCAACACAAAGAAGAAAATGACGGGATGGCGGCTCACCACCCACCCGGCTTCTCTATCTAAGACGACCTTGCGAGCGGTGGGGATAAACCCGCAGCTACACGTGGCAGCATCAGGGGACCGACGGCGCTTCGGAACCCACGCCTTAAAAGTATCGAACGGACCAACTCATGATGACGACCAATAAATGAGTCGGCATCGACTGACGAGCCTGTCGAAATCGGCGGAAGTCACATCAGCCGAGCCGAACCGGCCGAGGTCGATCGACCCGACCAATGGGGGCAATTGTTACGCCTATTTGGCCGAAGCCCGAAAGACACGAGCCCAGAAACCCGACTGTCGATCAGAAGCCCATCTGTGCGATCAGGCCTGCCCGACAAGGCCCTATAGAGGACCCCCGAATATCGATCCGACCCGGCCCTGATAACGCGCAAGTCACTCGCCCACTCCAGCGATAACCGTTCCCCCAGGCCCGCTACCACTTAATGGCTGTTATGGGGAGATGCTGGGATGGCGCAGGGAGCGGCGAAGGGGAGGCGGATTGAGGGGGCACGATTAGGGGCGGACGAGGGATGTGGGTCGTGGGCAATCACGACGGGAGGTCTATAAAAGGGCCAGAAGGATGACTGAGCAAAGGACCGCATCTGAGGTAACTAAAACCTAAGGTACTCCATCAACGACCTAGTTCCCCCATTTCATCTCCTTCCTCCCCCGCTCGCGCCAGTAGACGTCGTTCCGATCTCCTCTCGAGTCGAACCGTCTCCGCCGAGCCTCCTCTTTCAGATCATCGTCTGACTTAGGCATCAGAGGGGATTTGGCCGGAACCAAGGTCCGGCCCCCCTGACGAGTGCTCTCGTCTGCACAGGAGGACGTCAGATCCACGGGCCGAGGCTTCCCCTCCGCCCCACGCCGGCCACGCATCAAGCAAGACGACCGAGGCTACCCCTCGCCGTCCGACCGACCGAGGCCGAGCACGTCCGTCCGAGCCGAGGCTTCCCCTCCGCTCACGAGGCGCCGAGGCTACCCCTCGTCATCCGACCGTCCGAGGCCGAGCGTCTCACACCGGGTCGAGGCTTCCCCTCACCCCCCTTAGTGGTCGAGGATCCAGACCCGGCCCAGCCGATGTGCTCCACGTCATCCGCAACTCCGATTCGCGTCGCGTCTGCACAGGCTCGACGCACCCGAGGGATCCAAGTCGGCCCCTTGACCACGTTGACCGGGTAGTCCACAGTCAACGCTTTTGTAGTGAGAAAACACTCTGAAACAATAGGGATTAAGAAGAGCGGTTTCCTTCCGTTGCAAACTCAATGCTAACAAAATAACGTAAAAGTTAGTTACAAAACAAATTTGCATTGGGAACCATGAACTTCTGTAAATTGCACTTATCCACTAAGGATAACTTAATTTACATTTAACCCCTTATCATTATTATATTTGCGATTTACCTCATAGATTAACCACGTCATGGGCGTACCCAATTCCAACAATCCATATTGAATATGTATATGCAATAATGATACTCTATTCAATAATGATACTCGTGGACATATGTACGAGTGCACCTCAATAATGATACGCGTGGACAAATGCAAACCATAATTAGGGTTTAAACACAAAAAAAATTTGGGCCAAAGCCAAAACAAACAAACAAAAAAGAAAAAAATATTTTAGCTGCGGCCCAAATCCCGCAGTAGCTCGCGGGCTTCGGCCCACGGACCATTAAACCGAAAGAAGGAGGGGAAAATTGCGGGCACGGGCCGAGGCCCGCAGCTACAAGCCTCAGCCCAGCAAACCAAAGAAACGAAAAAAAGAAAATTCCGGAGCAGGCCGAAGCCCGCAGCTTTGTTGCGGGCATCGGCTCAGCAAACCAAATAAATGAAAAAAAATTATTGGGGCCGGTTTTGGTGGATAAGGCCCAAAACCGAAGAGAAAAACGGTTGTAGGTGTTATTGCCAAAATTGACCGAAACAGTTGTCGAGCTGACGTGACTCTTCGTGCTGAATCGGAGCCTCGTCAGCAGATGAAGTGGGACCCTAGGTTGGAAGAACCTGGGAGAGTGATGGTGGTAGATGATGATGCGATCTCGATCGACCCTCGATCAGCTTGTACGTCGGTCGCTCGAGGTTGGGAAGCTCGGGAACGACCCTTGCTGGAGATGGAGATTCGTCGATCTACACCAAAGAGATCCGTTAGGGGGGTCGGATCTAGGTTCCGAACCAAATCCCCTCCGATGCTTAAGTTAGTGTGGAAACTTAAGGAAGAGAGGGAGCTTGGTGCAGCTGAGATCGGCCCACAGAGGTTCGTCTCAGATCTGGCGACGCAAGCTCTAAAGTATAAGAAATATCAACTGAGAAAGTAGAGTGCTATGTCTTAGACCTCATACCTTGGAATTGGAACCCTTCCCTCCTATTTATAGGCATTCCGGGTCCTTTTGGAGACGTTGGGGAGATAACGGCCACCCATTATGAGGCCACGATCTTCCCTCTTTAATAGGAGTAAATGTTACACACGTTCACCGCGAATTACGAGCCTGTCTTTAATCTTACGTTCGAGTGCGGGGAATGCAATGGTCGACTGGCCAATGGGCTTTGACTGAGTCGATGTCGGGCTTCTCTTGTGGGCCTCGTGGGTCTTATTCATCCATCGGTCGAGTCATCTCGAGTGCCGGCCCAATGACTCAACAATGGCCCCCGTCGCACGACCTCAAAGGGCCTACCTGTTGAAGTCAAGTGAGGTTACATCGCAGTGGGGCACGACAGTCGAGAAAATATCACTCAAGTTCCAGGCGTCAAACGCCCGCTTCGTCGATTCAGATGATTTGCCGGTTCAAAATCCAAGATATTCAGAGCCATTGGATCTTCGACACGTGTTTCATCATGCGGTTGTCGCCCTACCTATATAGGACGGTTCCAGCGGTAGAAAGTGAAGGTACCGTCTTCATTCTCTTTGAATTAGATTTTCCTTTCCTCAAAAGAAATGGCTTTGTCCTCCAACCCTACATCTGAAAGGAGCTTGGTTACTGTTATGTAGAAGAATAAGGATGGGGCTATGGAGTTCGGTTTGCTCGCGAATCTGAGGTCCAATGTCAAGGCTGGCCAGATCCCGAGCTTCAGAGGAGTTACGTCCGTCTCGATTACCAAGTCCGAGTGTCTGGGAGGGACGAGAGGGTCCATCGTCCCGGCGACCAGGAAGTGGGGATATACTGTTGGGTTTTATCTGATCCAAGGGCTCTCTTTCGACTAGTGCATTGTCCGTCCTTCGCCCTACTTGAGAGCGAAGGCCGGACAACCTTGCACAAAATTAACGCAGCGGAAGCGGAAAAATAAAGAGAAAAAATTTATATAAATATTTTATATAAACTAGCCCTATCGGCATAAAACCCAAGCCAAGAAAATGCTACTATCCTGGGGTTGGGTCCAGACCAACCCCTAAGGATACTACTATCTAATTAACTACTTTAGCTACTGCAATTAAATTAATGCACATTAATTAAAAACTAAGGTTGAGAAAACTCAACATACCCGTAACTCTTGCCTTGCAGCAAAAGTGTTACCGAAGGCAATCAATTGCCCTTCCCGCATAAGCCGCTCCGATCCCAGCAACTGCTTGCGCCGATCCCAGCAACTTCTGGTCGCCGAGTCAACCACTTGCTCCAGAAAGTTTCACGCGAGTGAAACATCCGACTAGATTTCGGATCTGAATCCGTACTCCTTTGTCGCTTTGCTAGAACCCTCAGGAGCAAGGCAGAAATTTATAGGGAGAGGAGAAATATTAATTTAAGCCTAGATCCGAGTGTGCTCCAATATTTACGAGAGCCGCTCAGATCTAGAGCTTGGGACAAGTATTGAGGAAGGGGGAGACCCATATTTATATAGGCGGCGGACTCTCCCCTTTTCTCAAAATCCGATGTGGGACTAAAATTAGAGTTTAATTAAATCAAGTTAGTTTGCACTTCACAAAGTGAAAACTTCCGTGAATTTTAACTCACTCACCGTTGAGCTTCATGATTGATACAACCTATCAATACGAAGAGCGTTCAACGGTGAACGCATAGGAAAAAACCGTTCGTCAATCGGAGTTCGTTTGACCCTCCAATTGAGTGTCCAAAGATCAGCCCAAAGCCATACATTTCAGAAATCTGCAGCCGTCAAAATTTCCTAGGGTTCTGAACCCACGTGGGCCCCATAATGGGGCCCACAAATTCTGGCGCACGTGCAGAAACCGCCTGGGCAGAGCCCAGGCCGCGCCTGGGCTCGTCCAGGCGCTGGGCCGAGCCCAGGCTTGTGCCTGGGCTCGCCTAGGCGGCTTGTGCCTGGGCTCGCCTAGGCGGCTTGGGCGAGCCCAGGCCCGCCAGGCAACCTGGGCCAAGCCCAGGTCAGCGCCTGGGCTTGCCCAGTGTCTGGGCTTGCCCAGGCCTTAGGCAAATAATCACATTATTTTGGGCTTATGTGTGTATCTTGGGCATCTGGCTTTCGATTTGGACGCCGTTCGAACCTGGGTCTAGACCGAGACATTCCCGTCTTACCCGTGAACTTTTCCTTGCGTTTATATAATTAAATATTGTCTTAAACTATTTAAAACACATTTAATCTCTTTTGCATCATATGCAATTTAGTCCCTATCTCGGCTTAAATTATCATTTGCATCAAATGCAAATGATCTGAGGGCATATTTCCCTACATCTCCCACTTGCACTCAGGATCATTTATCCCGAATGCTGGAGACTATTGCAAACATCTTTTGCAATATTTTGTCCCTTGCATCAAATGCAAATTATTCTCCCTAATTAATTTCTACCTATTACTAGACGAAGATCGCACTCTATGTGAGACCCTACAGCCTGACCCTACTACAGGTTTGGGTTCGAGACCCTAGACGGTAGTGACCACGAGCAGTAGTTGCCGTCCCTGTTTCGGCATCATAATTATGTGGTTTAACCCATTGACAAAAATCGTCGGGATTACCAAGACTGTATCCGTGATGAATACCGCAGTTTTAATCCTTTCGTCAAGACTATGTTGTTTATTCAAGTTTAGGGTATGGTAGCATGTCAACCCCACCAACTCGAAACCGGTCAGTTACATCGGTCTTTAGTTAAATACATGTTGAACTTCTTTCAACATACTTTGATCAAAGATTTTCACTAAAGCACCGAACCAACACATACAACACTAACTCTCCTTAATGAGAGAGACGAACCCTTTCTTAGACACAACTCCCCTCACACGCTTCAAATGCCACCCAACCAAAATCCTTTCGACAAGTAAAGTCTTGAAGCTAGGAAAATGATCTAAGTGACACCATTCACATGCAGGTTTGTTTAATGTCTTCAAGTCATAGGACCAGCTTGCCTATCATCACTAAAAGTTATCATTGACATTTTAGATTAAGTTTAACCAAATGATAACCTTTTATGAGTCGTTCAGTGAACTCATTCTCTAATGAGCACCTGCGTCTTGATTCTGACTTCACCAAGTCAAACGATTACGAGTCCATCGTTATTAATCCATAGTGAATACAAAGACACAATGGTCTTATCAATGTGTCGATATCGTCTTCTCGACATATCAATGACCACGAACCTGTTTAAGACTTTAAGCTCCAATCGGTAAAAACACTTTCTCATAATCGTGATCATCATCAAGATAAGTGTATACCTTGCTAAAAGTCTAAGGAAATTATCTAAGTATATAATATGTCACAAATACACAGAGATAATTTGATACCAATAAATTTATTTTATTCATGAATAAGATGTTTTTCAGGACAATGTGCCTCATAGGCATACAACTCTCAAAACATCTACCACTCACTGCAAGGCCCACTCTTTATGGTATTTCATACCGCTTTTACACATTAGTTTCTCCAAACGATCACGTGCAAGGGACTTTGTAAATGGATCAGCTAAATTCTCTTCAGACGAGACTCTGAGGATTTCTATGTCCTTCCTCTTCTCAATATCACGTATCAAGTGATATTTTCGAAGAATGTGTCTGGATCTCTTGTGGAATCTGGGTTCTTTGACCAAGCTCAATGTGGCATTGTTATCACAATACAACGGTATTGGATCTATAACAGTAGGCACCACTCCTAGCTGGCTCACAAACTTCCTAATCCAGACAGATTCCTTTGCTGCATCATTGGCCGCTATATATTCGGCCTCCATTGTTGAATCAGCAACGGTATCTTGCTTTGAACTCCTCCATCTCACTGCACATCCGTTGAGAGTGAAAATGTATCCTGAAATTGACTTGCTGTCATCCACGTCACTCTGAAAGCTGGAATCCGTGAAGCCCTCAATTTTGAGTTCTTCACTTCCATAAATCAAAACTAGATCTCTTGTTCTTCGCAAGTACTTGAGAATCGTCTTGACTGCTTTCCAGTGTTCTTCTCCATAGTTAGACTGATATCGACTTACTGCACCTAGTGCAAAAGCGACATCAGGTCTGGTACATATCATGGAATACATGATCGATCCAACTGCCGAAGCATATGGAATATTGCTCATGCGTTCTCTTTCCAAGTCAGTCTTTGGAGACATCTTCTTGGAAAGACTTATTCCGTGATTTGCGGGTATAAACCCACCTTTACTGTTTTCCATGTTAAACCGTTTTAACACAGTATCAATGTACCTAGATTGGGAGAGTCCTAGCATCCTTTTAGATCTATCTCTATAGATCTTCACACCTAGTATGTAGGATGCTTCTCCCAAATCTTTCATGGAGAAGTTAGTTGATAACCAATCCTTAACAGACTTCAACATTGGTATGTTGTTACCTATTAAGAGAATGTCATCAACATAAAGTACGAGGATGACTAAATTGTTTCCACTGGTTTTCTTATAAATGCATGGCTCATCTTTATTTTTAATAAAATCAAACTCTTTGACCGTATTATCAAATCGGATGTTCCAGCTCCTGGATGCCTGCTTCAATCCATAAATGGATCTATGCAGTCTACATGCTTTCCCTTTGCTCTCACTGACTTCGAAACCTTTCGGCTGAGACATGTAAATATGCTCTTCTAAATCACCATTTAGAAATGCAGTTTTTACATCCATCTGCCAGATTTCGTAGTTGTGATAGGCAGCAATAGCGAGTACAATCCGGATGGATTTGTGCATGGCTACGGGTGAGAAAGTTTCGTCATAATCTACACCTAGAATCTGACGATAACCTTTCGCAACAAGTCTAGCCTTGTACGTTTCTATTTTTCCATCTGCACCGATCTTCCTTTTGAAGATCCATTTGCAGCCAATAGGAACACTTCCCTTGGGCACATTCTCTAAAGTCCAAACTTTATTAATGTGCATGGAATCCATCTCAGATTTCATTGCATCCAGCCATTTCTTAGAGTCTCTACTCTGAATTGCTTCTTGGAAGCTAATAGGATCATCTTCAACTAAGATGCTATCCTCAACTCCTCCATCTACGAGAAATCCGTGGTATCTTTCTGGAGCTCGAGGAATCCTATTTGACTTCCTAATAATTGCTTCAGGAGCATTAGGCTCTGCCTCTCCCACTGGTTCCGCGATCTGTTCATGTGTTGATTCAGTCTCTAGACTTTCGTCCAGTTCTATTACCTTGCCATTAGACTCCTTCACAAGGAATTCCTTATCAAGAAAGGTGGCGTGTTTGGACACAACAATCTTTTGTTGTTCCTGGTGATAGAAGATGTGTCCCGTCGAGTGACTAGGATACCCAATGAATCTACACATAACAGACCTATCCTCCAGTTTATCTGGATTAAGCTTCTTGACATACGTAGGACAACCTCATACCTTAATATGCTTAAGGTTTGGTTTCTTCCTGTTCCATATCTCATATGGTGTCATTGGCACGGATCTAGATTGAACTCTATTAAGGATATGGGTAGCAGTTTCTAGGACATAGCCCCAAAGGGAGATAGGTAACTCAGAGTCACTCATCATTGATCGAACCATGTCTAACAAGGTACGATTCCTTCTCTCTGACACACCATTATGTTGAGGTGTGTAAGGAGGAGTGATCTGAGAGAGAATCCCATTCTCTCTTAAATGCACAAGGAATTCATGGCTCAAGTATTCTCCTCCTCGATCAGATCGAAGAATTTTAATACTTTTGCCCGTTTGTTTTTCAAATTCGTTACGATACTCTTTGAATCGCTCAAATGTATCAGACTTGTGCTTCATCAAGAACACATGTCCGAACCTAGAGTGATCATCAGTAAATGTAACAAAGTATGAATATCCTCCTTTCGCTAAAGTAGACATTGGTCCACATACATCAGAATGTACTAGACCCAAGAGTTCACTAACTCTTTCCCCTTTACCCGTAAAGGGAGTTTTAGCCATTTTACCTTTGTGACAAGACTCGCAAGTGTCGTGCGACTCATAATTTGAGAGGTTAAGAGACCCCTCTTTATGCAACTTGCTAAGTCTTTTCTCTTCGATATGGCCTAGTCTACAGTGCCAAAGGAAGGTTTCATTAAAACTAGATTCCTTACGTTTTCGTGTGTTAACACTTAACACAACGTTATTAGACAGAGTGTATACACCATTATTCATTGTTCCAAATCCCAGCAATTTATCATTAAAGAAAATGTTCATAACAGATTCATTAATGGTAAATTTATATTCGTCTTTGGCCAAAGCTGAAATGGAAATAACGTTGCATAGAAAATTTGGTATATAATAACATTGTTTCAAAAATAATATGGCACCATTTGTCAAGGTGTGCTTTAGGTCTCCTACGGCTTTAGCAGCTACATTAGCTCCATTACCGACTTGAAGAACTATTTCGTCCTTTCTTAAGTTTATAAATGTGTTCATACCTTGTAAAAAATTACAAATATGAGTACCCGCACCAGTATCCAATACCCATGCGTTAGAAGTTACAGAAAGGACTATACTCTATATAACTAATACCTTAGAAGTCGAGACATCAATATGTCCTTTCTTCTCTCCGTTAAGCCCAAAGTTTTCTAAGCAATCAATATTTAAACTAGTCAATTTATTATTCAGGATAAGATTCATATTCGTTTTCATGCTGCAAAAGACATAGAATTAATTTAGTGTAATTCATGATAAAATAATATAGTTAATATGGTTTTTAATAAACTATGGTCTCCCACTATTTTACGATCATTCTCTGAAATGAACGAATTTTAATATCTTAAAATATAGTGAAAGAGGGATCCAATCATCATGAACCTCACAACCTTGAGGAGACTCAACAAGTTGATTGGTTCCATGATTGGTAGACTAACTCTTAGTCAATCACATCACATGTGACTCCATATCGATTCTTACCCACAGTCACTTATGATCTTGAGGAGACTCAACTAATCATAATAACTGGTCTAGTCAGACCCTTGATTTCGTGTCCAGATTTGACTTAGATCGATGCTCGAGGAGACCCGACGTATCGATTTGGGTCAAGTCCAGACTACATCACATGTATGTTGGAGTTTGTTCCTTAAAGAAAAACATGTCATAGCTTGAGGAGACTCAACAACTATAAATGTCTTTTTGAGTTACAAAGCTCCAAAATCAAGGATGGCCACGAATTAATCTTTAATAAGATTTATAACGCATTGACTAGATATAACCAAGGCTAACACATTTTATTATTAGCAACTTTGCGGTACAAGCGGGCATGACCAGGGTTAGGGCCGGGCAGGATCACTTGCGCCCAGCAAAGCTGAGTCGATCCACAACACCTTCCCTAACTACCTACCCATACCATTCTCCATTGAAAGTGCTAATGATAAAAAAGTGTTATATTGATTTAATCTGGTTGTTATGATTTATTTAACTAGTTAATCCTATCAACTAGTCATAACCTATAATTCAAAATTATTAGGATGTGTTTCATAACTTTTATTAGAAACCTATCAACTATAGGATTTTAATAAATCACATCAGAATTGTTTCAACAAACAAGGGACAATCCTAATCATTCATTAGGATGTGTTATTTAAAATATTGTGAACAATATTTTAAAACATAGCCAAAGCTAGTCATTTAAATTTAATCAAATTAGAGATTTAAATGAATTTTAATGGCTAACCATTCAAGTCTTTCTTTTAGCAATTATCAAATAAAAGCAAAAGAAACATAAAGTCATTAATTATCACATAATTAAAAAGATCTAATCTTGGTTTTCAAAACAATTTTCGAAAAAAATTTGAAAAACCAACATATAGTTAGTGCACGACTAACTACAAGTTTTAATTACATGCATTTCATAAAAGCAGTATATAGATAGTCTATGTAGCCTGGCTCTGATACCAATGTTGGGTTTTATCTGATCTAATGGCTCTCTTTCGACTAGTGCATTGTCCGTCCTTCGCCCTACTTGAGAGCGAAGGCCGGACAACCTTGCACAAAATTAACGCAGCGGAAGCGGAAAAATATAGAGAAAAAATTTATATAAACATTTTATATAAACTAGCCCTATCGGCATAAAACCCAAGCCAAGAAAATGCTACTATCCCGGGGTTGGGTCCAGACCAACCCCTAAGGATACTACTATCTAATTAACTACTTTAGCTACTGCAATTAAATTAATGCACATTAATTAAAAACTAAGGTTGAGAAAACTCAACATACCCGTAACTCTTGTCTTGCAGCAAAAGTGTTACCGAAGGCAATCAATTGCCCTTCCCGCATAATCCGCTCCAATCCCAGCAACTGCTTGCGTCGATCCCAGCAACTTCTGGTCACCGAGCCAACCACTTGCTCCAGAAAGTTTCACGCGAGTGAAACCTCCGCCTAGATTTCGGATCTGAATCTGTACTCCTTTGCCGCTTTGCTAGAGCCCTCAGGAGCAAGGCAGAAATTTATAGGGCGAGGAGAAATATTAATGTAAGCCTAGATCCGAGTGTGCTCCAATATTTACGAGAGCCGCTCAGATCTAGAGCTTGGGACAAGTATTGAGGAAGGGGGGAGACCCCTATTTATATAGGCGGCGGACTCTCCCCTTTTCTCAAAATCCGATGTGGGACTAAAATTAGATTTTAATTAAATCAAGTTAGTTTGCACTTCACAAAGTGCAAACTTCCGTGAATTTTAACTCACTCACCGTTGAGCTTCATGATTGATACAACCTATCAATACGAAGAGCGTTCAACGGTGAACGCATAGAAAAAAACCGTTCGTCAATCGGAGTTCGTTTGACTCTCCAATTGACTGTCCAAAGATCAGCCCAAAGCCATACATTTCAGAAATCTGCAGCCGTCAAAATTTCCTAAGGTTCTGAACCCACGTGGGCCCCACAATGGGGCCCACAAATTCTGGCGCGCACGCAGAAACCGCCTGGGCTCGCCCAGGCCCGCGCCTGGGCTTTGCCCAGTGTCTGGGCTTGCCCAGGCCTTAGGCAAATAATCACATTATTTTGGGCTTATGCGTGTATCTTGGGCATCTGGCGTCCGATTTGGACGCCGTTCGAACCTGGGTCTAGACCGAGACATTCCCGTCTTACCCATGAACTTTTCCTTGCGTTTATATAATTAAATATTGTCTTAAACTATATAAAACACATTTAATCTCTTTTGCATCATATGCAATTTAGTCCCTATCTCAGCTTAAATTATCATTTGCATCAAATGCAAATGATCTGAGGGCTTATTTCCCTACATATACGTCAAAGCCTTCGAACGAGGCCTTCGGTTCCCCATGCATCCCTTCATGCGATACTTCTTGTGTACCCTGAACATTTCCCTCTGCCAATTGATGCCGAACGCCATTGGCATGTTGACGGGCTTTTGTGGCTCTGTGTGCGATGAAATGAATTGAACCGTCTCTGAAACTGTTCAATTATTTTTTCTCAATCCCTCCCCTCAAGACCTTGTGCTGGTATACGATAATCGCCTGTCGAGGCAGTAAGCTATTGGAAGACCTTCCCACCTCTAATCCCAAATGGAAGGACAAGTTTGTGTTTGTGGTCTTCCAAGGAGAGGCAAGCTTCTGCACCAGCTGGGGTGCCACTGACTTAGGTCCCGCCGAGGATAAGTCGCTGACTAGTGAGGAGAAAAAGGTTGCCGACAAATTGACGAGTCTGCCAGAGGATAAGATGCCGGTCAAGTGGCTGTGGTCTGAAAACGTGATGCGTCGGACTGTGTGGACGAAAGGTTGGTTCGATTGTGCTCGCCAACTGTTCGACCTTTTTTCTTCGACCTAACTCGTTTGTTGCTTTTGCATGCAGTCATGGCCGGTGTGGATTATCAAGTGGATCCTGCACTGAGGGAGGCAGTCGAGGCTTCCATCAAAGAGGCAGAGGTGAGCATGTTGTCTCCTCGGGTGCCAACTGTGGGGGAAAGGACGGCCCAACCGTCTGAGGATCGACCCATTGTTGTTGAGATGGTTGCTCAGGCGGCCCGCCTGTAGAATAAGAAGGAGAAGCCCTCCTCCGAATTTGAAGTAGTTGCGATTGAGGGGGCTAAGAGGATGCGGAGACTCGTTCTCAGCGACTCGGAGCTGTCTGGATCGAATGCAGTCGCGGATCAGGTCTCCGAGCCAGGGAGGGGTATTCTTCTCAAGGAAGATTCGAGGAAGACTCAGGTCCCTCTGGAGCTTCTTCTACACAAGGACTCCTAGCATTGGGGGGTCTATTCCCTCCTATAGGGTTGTCTGAAGACATCTCTGACGAATTTATGCCGATTTTGCTGGAGAGCCGATCTCCTCAGGCCCCATTCGACTGCTTCAAGGAGGAGCTCGTTCAGGCGGAATTTCCGATGAGGCGCGTAGATTCTGCTCTTCTTGATTGTGGGGCTGCCTCCCGCATTGCTGAAAATGCGACCCTTCCACGGGACATGGCTGTCGTGGAGAGGGTCGACTATGAGCGGCTTGTGTCGATAGCTGTTCATGCCAATGTCCAGGTAATTATTTCTCCGGTCTCCCTCGTAGGTGATATCAGCACTGATGTTGACCATCGTGTGCTGTTTGTAGGCTCTCATGGCCACCGTAGTGTTGCATCTCCATGCTCCGGTGGTGGCCAATCATGAGGTCACCTTGGAGGCCGTTAGGTCAGCCGTGGAAAGATCTCAAGTTGAGCTGACTAGACTCAGCCTTCTCTGCGAGACGAGATTGAATCGCCTTCAGAAACTCAAGCATGAGTTATGCGAGTCTCGTAGGAAGGAGACTGAGCAAACCGCCTTGAGAGAGCAAGCGGAGGACGCTCTGTTGGAGGAGATAGTCGAATCCGAGGTTGTAGCAGAGAGGGCGGTTCAAGAGTTCAAGGATACGTTTCCCGACTTCTACGAGCTATACAAGAAAGGCTACGAGCGATGTCGATTGGAGATGAAGAATCGATTCCCTGACCTCTCCACTGAGATCGACAAGATCCCAGTAGTGTTTCTAGACCTTGGAGATGACGAATCGAGCCAAGGCACGGAGGAGGCTTCTTATGTCGACGAAGTTGTCATCATGGCTAGCGACGATGCAGGAGCTGCTGCTACGGGGGACCCAGAGTCAATAGCTGTGATGGATGGAGACTAAGGGCCTAGCCAGCTGTTATAGTATCTCGGCGTTCTTTTTACGTCTGCTTTAGAAAATTTTGAATATGTAGGGGGTGATGTAAATGTAAACGAAAACAATGTTTTGCAATAGGAAGTGCCAGAAGAATTGGCATGTATATCCTTGTCTGTCGTTGCATCTCTTTGTTTGGTGTCGCTTACGTTATGTGGTGGTCGCAATGCCTGATGGCCCCTTTCGATAGGTTAGGCACTGCTTCAGGATGATCGAGGATAAACCATCAAACCATGCTTAGAAGTTGATCACTACGTCCCATGGTGAGGGAGAAATATTCTCGACTCATAGTTGACGGTACGAGGTTGTTCGGTGACAAAGGGGTGGCCCTTCGACTTACAGTTGACGACGTTTTGGGAGAGTCGTTCGGTAGCGAAGAAGTGGCCCTTCGACTTACAGCTGACAGCGTTTTGGACAAGTCGTTCAGTAGCGAAGGGGTGGCCCTTCGACTTACAGCTGACGGCATTATGGGTGAGTAGTTCAGCAGCGAAGGGGTGGCCCTTCGACTTATAGCTGACGATGTTCTGGGAGGGTCGTTCAGTAGCAAAGTGGTGGCCCTTCGTCTTACGGCTGACAACGTTTAGGTGAGTCGTTCAGTAGTGAAGGGGTGGCCCCTTCGACTTACGGCTGACGACCGTTAAGCAAGTCGTTCAGTAGCAAAGGGGTGGCCCCTTCGACTTATGGTTGACGACCTTTAGGCAAGCCGTTCAGTAGCGAACGGATGGCCTGATGTTTAGGTGAGTCGTTCAGTAACGAAGGGGTATCCACTTTGACTGACGACTGACGACCGTTAGGCGGGTCATTCAGTAGCGAAGGGGTGGCCCCTTCGACTTATAGCTGACGACGTTATGGAAGAGTCGTTCAGTAGCGAAGTAGTGGCCCTTCATCTTATGGCTGACGACGTTTAGGTGAGTCATTCAGTAGCGAAGGGGTGGCCCTCTGTCTTACGGCTGACGACGTTTAGGTGTGACGTTCAGTAGCGAAGGGGTGGCCCTTCGTCTTACGGCTAACGACGTTTAGGTGAGTCGTTCAGTAGCCCCTTCGACTTACGGCTGACAATCGTTAGACAAGTTGTTCAGTGGTGAAGGGGTGGCCCCTTCGACTTATAGCTAACGATGTTCTGAAAAAGTCGTTCATTAGCAAAAGGGTGGCCCTTCGTCTTACGGATGACGAAGTTTAGGTGAGTCATTCAGTAGCGAAGGGGTAGCCCCTTCGACTTATGGCTGACGACCGTCAATCGAGTCGTTAAGTAGCGAAGAGGTGTATTGAGTATTGGTGTTTCATACCAATGTTATTTTGATGATGATCACAACATTATGTTGTTGATAATGACTCTTTTGTTTTAGTCTCATAGTTAACACTTCTAGAATATCATTTTTGGAGACTAAACACTTGGTGCAAGGATGGACATCAAGAGGAGCGATGCCAAAGCTTGGACTCAAGGGGTGACAAAACTTGGAGATGATGGAGAGCATCAAGGCATCAAGATTGAAGCCATAGACTCTAAGGAAAGCAATGTAATCCATGTATTATTTCATTTATTGCTTTTCTTTTTTTGAGTCTAGGTTTAATATATGCCTTGCTAGATGGTCTACTCATTCATGCATATGCATTTAACCATCTTAGTGAGCCTTAGGATTATCATAGAATCCAACCCAATAGGTTCATCTTGTCCAAAGACTCAATTGGAGTCTTTGGCTCTCCAACAGTCGCCTGATGAAGGTTTTACAGTCGACTGGGTGATTCCAGGCGCCTGCCGAGCCTTCTACAGTCGACTGTAGTGCACTGCTCAAGTAAACCTTTTATAGAATCTTACTTGAGCATATGGTTCAGTCGACTGACGGTCAATTTACAGTCGACTGTCTTCCAACAGTCGCCTGTGAATTGTTCTACAGTCGCTTGTGCGCAACTTGCATTTTCTGGGCTTCATCCCTATTTGCAAGTCAGTCGACTGTTGCAGTTTTTACAGTCGACTGTATATTTACAGTCGCCTGTGAAATGGCCATCAGTCGTCTTAAAGGTGTAAGTGCGAAAGTTGCTTCTCTCTGTTTTATTTCCATCTCCTGCAGCAGTCGCCTGATGAAGGATATACAGTCGCATGTTCATTAAACAGTCGACTGTGTAGTCTTCTACAGTCGCTTGTCCTGGCTCAGATTATCGCCGTTGGGATTTATTTAGCCGTTGATCAGTCGACTGTCAAATGATCATCAGTCGACTGTCGATGACGTTTCAGCCCAGATTCTAGCCATTACAGCTTTATGTTTTTGGCTTTATCCTTGGATTTTAAGAGTTCATATAGGGTTTCTATATATATGAGAGGGCTGAGTTTATTAAAACTTCTTAGAACTATTGCAAATCATTAGATTTTAATTAAGCCACTCTCAAACTCTCTCATTTCCCTCTTAGAGCTCATTCTCTCCTTCATGCATTGAAGTCAAGCTCAAGGGAAATCATCCAAGTGCTTTCAAGCTAATCTCATCACTTGGAGATCCTCTTCCATGCCTTGCATTCATTAATGAGTAAGTTCATCTCAAGACATAGGTAAGAGTATTTGTTTTACTTTGTTATTTCATTGAAACCCTAGCTTTCTATGTGAGAGTTAGTTACTCTTTGTGTGAGAGTATAACCTTCTGTGTGAGGGTTGGTTGATATCTAACTGTGTGAGAGTTTGAGTCTCTCTGTGTGAGAGCATACGTCTTTCTGTGTGAATGCAAGGATTTCTCTGTGTAAGAATCCAAATCCTCTGTGTGAGGTATCTCTGTGTGAGATTGTATTCACTTCTCTGTATGAGAATTATTGTGGATATTGGTGACTGGACGTACCCAAGTTTGGGAAACCATGGTAACAACTTGTGTTTGCGTTTGGATTTTTGTGGTGCTTAAATTCATCTTGCATTTATAACTTCGAATTTGCAAGTTTAATTTTTAAATACGTAATTTGTGCCATTACACTATTCATCCCTCCCTCTAGTGTGTTGTTGTTAGTATTGCAAAGGTAAGCCGATCCTTACAGGGTGGCCCTTTCGGCTTATAGCTGACGACGTTCTGGAAGAGTCATTCAGTAGCGAAGGGGTGACCCCTTCGACTTATAGCTGACGACGTTCTGAAAGAGTCGTTCAGTAGCGAAAGGGTGGCCCTTCATCTTACGGCTGACAACGTTTAGGAGAGTCATTCAGTAGCGAATGGGTAGCCCCTTCAACTTACGGCTGACGACCGTTAGGTGAGTCGTTCAGTAGTGAAGGGGTAGCCCCTTCGACTTATGGCTGACGATCGTTAGGCAAGTCATTCAGTAGCGAAGGGGTGGCCCCTTCGACTTACGACTGACAATCTCTTTAGGAGTCACTCGCACGGATTTCATCAACATGAATTCAGTTTACTCAAGCTTCCCGAGGATCGAATCCTTTTAGAGGGAAGTTTTGATGGGATAGTTTTTGTAGACTTCATGAAGGCTTAAGGAAGCGAAACTTTATTTGATGAAAAAGACATGTTTTATTGAAAGGATTGACAAAGAAACACAAAAGGCGTACAGGTGTTTTCGAAGTTTGTCGGATCTGTTGTTGTCCAACGCCTCCTTATTCGCCCCGAGCTTAGATGGTTTGCCAGTCGATCACCTTGGTGACAGGTGACCCCATCATCTTGCCCTTCTGCTTCGAGGATCCCTCCTTGCTAAGTTGATCGTTAGCCGGGGTTTTGGGGTGTTCTCGCTTGACCAGTTCATCGATCTCTTTTTTAAGAGTCGTTGGTATCGTGCTCATAGTCGTTGTGGTACTTGCAGAATTTGAGGTCGTCTCTCTTCTCATTTTTTTCCCTTCTTTGCTGTCTCTTGGATCAACTCATCTCATGGGGTGTAAGAAAGGACCTCCGTCTTAGAGCGCTCGGCTTAGCATAGGTAGGGCGCTCCTTACTTCGAGGGCTCCTCTCTCTAGGTCTCTTGTATCGAGACTCCTGGCGAGGGGTTCCCAGAGTTGGTTTCTCTCGCCTTGAGTCTCCACGACGGGCATGGGCGCCTTTCGTACTTGCTCCGGTGGGTTCCTCCACCTCTTCGGAGATGGTGAACTGATCCGTTATATTGAGCATTTTAGCGACAGTGTTAGGAGGAAACTGGTGGAGGGCCCTTTGCAGGTGTTTGTTCCGAACCGCCTGAGTGAGCGTCGCTATGATAGTCACGTTTGGCGTCTCTTCTACATTGATCCTCTCATCGTTGAATCTTTGGACGAAGGCTCGAATCGACTCATTCTCGTTCTGTTTTAGCGAGAAGAGGTGGGAGGACTTCTTCTTAGGACGTCGACCAGCGACGAACTGCTTGCAGAATATTTCTGTCAATTCATCGAACGACCATATGCAGCCATAGGGTAGACCTTCGTACCAGCTTTCTGACCTCTTGAATAGGGTAGCATGGAAGGCTTTACAAAGGTATGGCTCGTTGGCCCCATGAAGCAGCATCACATTCATATATTTATGAATGTGCGTCCATAGGTCACCTCTGCCATCATAAGCTGGTAAGGCATGGAGCTTGAACTTGGAAAGAGGAGGGCAGAAGTGATATTCTCCCTCAGTGGGGTTCGTCGGAGTGCGGACCGGACGAGTAGAGATCATCCCTCTCTGGCTTGCACATAATTTGCTCCTGAAGATCGGTTGGGGATCTTGTCTCTCCTTCCGAATCCACCTACAGGGTTAAGGGGTTATAACCCAGAGGAGCCCCGTACTTTACCTGATCCAGGATGTTGTGGGATGCTTCCCTATAATTGGAGGGAGTGTGTTCCCCCTGGAGAATGAAGGCTCGATTGTCGACCCCCATTCTGCCGTGTTGGTGAGACGGGGGGTTGTGTTGTGTTGGCCGATCTCCAGTTGATCCGCTCCGGATCCCCCCGATCTCAGAGGAAGATTGCGCCCCTGGTTGGTGTCAGGGTCGGGTTTGGAGGCGGCAACGGCTCATTTAAGAGTGATGGATTCCCCATGTGTTGGCGTATCAAGGTTGCCAAAACACCGAGACTCCTGTCGACCTGCTCAGTGAAGTGGGTGAATTCCTTTCGGGTCACCTCAGGTTCCTTGGTGGTCCTTGCTGGTCGTTTTGATGGCGACGTAGAGTCTGCAGAATCCTCAACCAGGACGCTATTCGCTTTCTGCTCATCCTTCGGACATTCGATTGGTATGAAATTGCTGGGTCCAGCTAACATAGATTCTCGATTGCTTCGGGAAGTCAAGCTGGTTAACATTTTCCACAGGCGGCACCACACTGTTATGGCCAAAATTGACCGAGACTATTGTCGAGCTGACGTGGACTCTTCGTGCTGAGTCAAAGCCTCGTCAGCAGATGAAGTGGGACCCTAGGTTGGAAGAACCTGGGTCGAGTGATGGTGGTAGATGATGATGTGATACTCGATCGACCCTCGATCAGCTTGTACGTCGGTCGCTTGAGTTTGGGAAACTCGGGAACGACCCTTACTGGAGATGGAGACTCGTCGATCTACACCATAGAGATCCGTTAGGGGGATCGGGTCTGGGTCCCGATCCAAATCCCCTCCGATGCTTAAGTTAGTATGGGAACTTAAGGAAGAGAGGGAGCTTGATGCAACTGAGATCGACCCACGGAGGTTCGTCTCAGATCTGGCGGTGCAAGCTCTAAAGTATAAGAAATATCAGCTGAGAAAGTAGAGTTCTATGTCTTAGACCTCGTACCTTGGAATTGGAACCCTTCCCTCCTATTTATAGGCACTCTGGGTCCTTTTGGAGACGTTGGGGAGATAACGGTCACCTATTATGGGGCCTTGATCTTCCACCTTTAAGAGGAGTAAATGTTACACACGTTCCCGCAAATTACGAGCCCGTCTTTAATCCCATATTCGAGTGCGGGGAATGCAACGGTCGACTGGCCAATGGGCTTTGATTGAGTCGATATCAGGCTTCTCTTGTGGACCTCGTAGGCCTTAGTCATCCATCGATCGAGTTATCTCGAGTGCCAAACCAATGACTCAACAGTAGGTGTTAGTGCACGGGTACGAACCCAATTTGGGTATCTGCATACTCGGCCTATTTAGCGTCCATGACCCATTATCCCCCCGCACTCTAAGTGGGCTACGACTGAGTCGGGCGAACGGGTCATTCGACTGTTGGGCTAGCACTGACATTCAAGGGAGAGTTAATGGGGCCGAGTAAATGGGCAGCCGTTAACTCGAATCCCGGAGATGATCGTACCCGGATAAATAATGGACGGTTACACACCATCAAGAGGGAGCTGCCTATAAATAGGCCGACAACAAAAGTAAATAGCCCATCTTCAAGGTACGAGATCTTTCACATAGAACTCTATCTTCTCACTCTTATCATTCTTATATTCGAGCTTGTGTCGTCATTCTAGAGATGAACCTCCATTGGTCGATCTCAACTACACCAAGCTCACTCTCTTCCTTAAGTTCCTTACTAAATTAAGCATTATAGGGGATTTAGGTCGGAACCCAGATCCAACCCCCTAACGATTCCATGTGGTGCATATTGACGATCACCATCCAACATCGAAGGTCGACGTTGGGCTCTTCAGCCTAGAACGATCGGCCCAACGGCTGCTCGTAGGTCGATCGAATGTAGTATCACCTCCAACTACCAACATCCAACCCTGGTTCTTCCAACCAAGAGTCCCACCTCAACTGCTGACAAGGCTCCAGCTCAGCGCTACGAGTCTCCGTCAGCCTGACAAATGTCTTGGTCAATTTTGGCCTTAACAGTTTGGCATCGTCTATGGGAAACCACGAGTCGATATCCCGATCGACGAACTGCTCGACCATGTCAACTTGCCCAACCACATCTACCGAGGTTGCCAAAAGACCTTCCAGCGTCAGGATCATCAACATGATAATGGGAGGTCTCCTGCACCCGGAATTATCAATCTCTCTCCAGAGCTCCTACGCTGGGAGGTTGATGGCAGTATCTATGGGGCGAAAGCGCCCCAGAAACTCCATGCCTCCTATCTATTTCTCAGACGAAGACTTGGAGGGTGTGTAACTAGCGCACAATGATGTCGTCGTCATCACGGGCCACCATCAAAGAGATCACCGTAAAAAGGCTGCTCGTCGACACCGAAAGCTCGTGTGACATACTCTTCTTCACCACGTTGGAAAGGATGAAAATATCCACCTTGGAGTTGACGCCTTGTATGGGACCCCTGGTAGGATTCACATGGCACTCTATCCCGATAACAGGCGTCATCACCCTGCCGGTGACCCTCGGTACGTATCCTCAACAAATCACTCGCCTAACCAGTTTTATGGTAGTGAATATTAACTCGGCATACAATGGGATCATTACAAGACCACTGCTGAACGCTATCGAAGCAGTGGTCTCAACCTTACATCAGATGATCAAGTTCCAGACCCCCAAGGGAGTCGAAAGAGCGAGAGGAAATCAGAAACAAGCACGGTCGTACTACACTCTATCCACCTCCTTGAGGAGGATCGAGCATGTGATCCAATCGACCCACGGGTCGAATATCGACGACCCACCGCAGTCGAAGAGACGAAGAACATCAAAGTCTGTGACGAGGAAGGAAAAACCGTCTCAATTGGGTCGCTGCTTCCTTGTGACCTAAAAGAGTGGTTGATCGCCCTCCTAAGAGAACATGCCGACATCTTCACCTGGACCCTGAAGGACATGCCCGGCATCGACCCTGAGGTAACGTCTCACAAGCTGGTGGTAGACCCGACCTCCAGGCCCGTGAAGCAGAAGAAAAGAAACATGTGATACGAAAAGATGAAAGCTGCGGTCGAAGAAGTCGGTCGACTTCTGGAAGCTCGCTTCATTCGAAAACTCAAGTACCCTGAATGGCTCTCGAATGTCGTGATGGTCAAGACGGTGAATGGTGAATGGCGAATGTGTGTCAATTTCATTGACCTTAACAAGGTGTGCCCTAAAGATAGCTACCCCTGCCACGAATTGAACATCTGGTCGATAGTGCCTCGGGGTACGAACTTCTCAGCTTCACGGATGCCTTCTCGGGATATAACTAGATTCAAATGGCACCAGAAGATGAGGAGAAAACTTCTATTGCTTCATGTGATCTACAAACAACCCCAAAACCAAAAGTAAAACCTAATACAAATGTGTGTCAAAATCAAGAACCCCAAAACAACCCCAAAAACAAAAGTAAAACCTAATACAAAGATCTACAAACACTATTACAAATAATAATAAGATAAAGAGTTTTGAGTGATCAGTTTGTGATGTTTCGATCAGCACTTCGTCAGCTTCGTGCTGGTACAAACAGTGTCTCAATCCGATGCATGTATCAAATGATATAGCTCTTCAAAGCTGAATGCACAAATCAGTCTGGCAGTGGTCTATACACATAGCAGCTTGATGTTCGCATTGTGATTCTACGTGTTAGCAAGGGCCATAGCTCAATGGATCTGTGGGTCAGCACAAGGCTCAGGCGCTGCTTGCGTGAGTTCATTCTGTGTGCAAAGAAATCAGTTGCTCAGTCTTCCAAAAAATGTAGTAAATATCTCCGAGCTCGAAAAAATATAAAAAAATATCTGTTGGAATCGTGAGCTCGTCCTCTTCAATAAAAAAATAAGAGAAGGTAGATTTGGATGATCTTGAGGAGAAAATTTCCTAGATCTTTGACTTGTGTCTTGTGAGGATCTTAGGCTTTGAGGTTGATAATGCTTTGCCATGCTTGTTTGGGAAGAAGATAGGTCTTGATCTATGGAGAGACTTGCTCGGCCAAGATAGTGAAAGAGATGCATAGGGCCGGCCTTGTGCTTGCTTTCTCTGGTCTTCTCTCCTTGGTTTTCCTTGGATGGCTAGGAGTTGTATTTATAGCTTTCAAGCAAGAGTTATAATCCCATCCAAACTCCTTTTTTCATCTTAAAGATAGGCTCTGCTTTAAATTGATTTTAATTTTGATTCTCCTAAATCCACTAGGACTCTTTCAAAATTAATGACTAATCAATTTATCTCCTTGGTTCAATTAACTTGATCAATCATTGGATACGTAGGACTCTTTTGAATTCAATTCAAATCTTCAAATTAGATCTCCTTATCCCCTCATCCCTCCATGAAATTTGTAGAAGATGTTGACCAATTCAAATGCCATAAATCACAAGTTTGCCATCTATCCTTTTCTTGCATATATATTACAATATTGCCACTTGAACATATTCACAAGCTTGCCATTATGTTCTCCATGTTTATTTGGACCTGAAAACACTTAACAAACACATCAAAAATATTCAAGAAGGTTTGTTATCATCAACAAGAAATCAGATATCGTTTTATCCAACACCGTTGTATCTAACATGATTGCACCTTCTAAAGGTCCATACAATACGAAATTCGAAGAATGGAGCAAAATTAATGGAGCACACAAATGTGCCCGAACTCGTATAAGTTTAAACTTCAATAGAAGTGGTTTAAACACCTAGGATCGATGATGATGCACTCCATTATATCCCAATCACATGAAAATAATCAGAAGAACACGAAGATTCTTCAGAAGGGTGAATCTCCATTTTATGGAGTGAAACCCAATCTCCAATAAAAATAAAATAATAAGACTTTTTCCTTTAGAGTATTTGAGAGATATTTATTCACTCGCTGTGAAGGGCTGATAAAGTACCTTACTATACTTATCTTCCTCTAAATGGTCATAAATAGGCCTATTATCCAACCGCAGTCTAGCTTTTCTAAAGCTATTAGGACAAATTATCAAAATTGCGGGCACACTGGATAAAAATGGGATATAAATAATAAAATTCAAATGGAATAAATGTTGAACACCCTGAAGCATGTGTTCACAGCCAAAATGGATTTGAAAAGTCGATTATTAGAACGATTCCAATGGATTACACATCCATTGATTCCAGTTATTGGTGAATGCATTGGGACATGCAATCTTGCATGCTGCTTCATAAATAAGATTCAGACCATCTGGGAATCAAAGTTATTCTCTGATGCAACAAGCATACGGAACACCACCAAATATTTCTCATTTGAGGGTTTTTGGGTGTGCAATTTACATCCATACATCACCATAGAGAATAAAATCAGGACCTTAACGTCGTCTTGGAGACTATATTGGGTTTTATGCACCCTAGATACGTTGCACCCCAAATGGGGGAGGTGTTAAAAGCACGTCTCAAAGACTGTGCATAAATGTGTCCACAGTCCCATTGTCAGGCTCAATTTGGTTGAAGCATGAAGCTCTACTTGCCATTTAAAATAAATAAACAAAAATCTATGATCTGAAAATCATGAAATATGATAATGAGATCCTAAAGATCCTTCACATGCATTCAAGAAAACTGTTCAACAGTAATCGGACAAAGTTACTGACAACAAGAAAAAGTGTCGATCATATATCCATGCTGCTAATATTCCAGATAGGATTGACATCTCCGAGAATGGATGCAATCCACAAGCAGCGAAAGTAGTTGTTCCTTAAAAAGGCAGACCACAGGCTCCAAGGGTAAAATTCCCAGGAAGAGAAAAATACCTGGAGGCCTTGAGACAATATTACCACAGAACAATGAGCTCATGTCCATATCCTCGCCCCTCACATAATCTCTTAAAGAGGAAAATCAAGGAGAAATTGAGATGAAATTAAATGTTGTATATAGTGGGGAGGTGTTGGACAAAAAGAACACAATTGTCGACAATATATTCAAGTATCATATTGCTACTTACATCGCAAAAGTTATGATAATTATATAATGTCGGTCTACACTCTGTTGCTAAAATGCAAACGTAGAGATTGGCTAAATATGGAACAAGGCAATAAAAGTTGAGCTAGACTCGCTTATGAAACATGAAGTGTTCAGACCTTAAGTCCAGTCAACAAAAGGTGTCAAACCTGTGGGCATAATAAGTATTGCATAGATAAAAATATAAGTACAAAATCGTATGATATAAGATACAACCTATAGCTCAAGGATTTTTCCACTGAAACTGGGGAATAAATAAATTAAGATGAGCTTGACTCACTTATATAACTGATGCATCAGACTCTCTAGTTATAAATCATGAATACCTTATGATTTGGCGAAGGAAATTTTGGATAGTCTGCTATTGGATATTGTGACAACATACCTATGTTGATATCTTGATAAAGATACATTCCTCATTTCCTTAAATGCCTAAATGGACTTCGGGACATCTATTCTATTGAAATAATAATAAAATATTGTACAACCAAGTGAATCCCTTGACAAAGTAAAGATTCCTACTAAGGGTTGTCTTTCAATCTTTATAAAGAGCAAAGAATAGGATTTGAGATCATAGTTGTAAACAACTTAAATCTCATTAGATCTCTTAAAGAAAAAATAAAAAATATCTATTCTAGCCTGACTATCAAAGATCTCGGCAACATAAAAATATGTTATGGCTCATAGATTTATCTAAAAGGATAAAATCCTACTACATTAATTTCATACACACATAGTGTGTTAAAGAAATTACAACAAGGACCATTGTCATCCAATAAGTATACATATGGTAGTACGTTCATTGGACGTACATAAAGACCCCTTCCGTCAGCTGGAAGAGTGGAAGGATATTTTAGGTCCTGAAGTTCCTTATCTAAGTGCAATCAGAGCACTTCTGGATAATTGCACGCGTCTCGATATAGTAGTTGCAATAAATTCACTAGCCAGATACAGTGTTGTGCCTAAAAAGCACAATTGAACCGGAGGTAAGCATCTTCTGTGCTACATCCAAGGGTCAATGGATTTGGGATTTTATTATAAATAATTACCATACATGCTTATGCAAATGCAGGTCACAAGTTTGATCCACATAATGAAAAATCATAAACAAGGTACCTTCGGTGGGACGATCATCTACTATAAATCTGCAAGCAAACTATGAAGGCAACATAATCATATCATTCCGAGATCCTCTCCATTCCAAAAACAACCCAATGATGTGTTTGGGTGTGTCTGGTGGTACACCACATCCCAGTGATGATTGGGTCAAAGGTTGGTGATTTGGAGCAAACCACATAGTCTGAAGACCATGCCACATGCTTACCCCAACTTTGAGGAGACCACATCAGAGTTAACAAAACAAAGCACACCTCTTCAGAGCTTTTGGGTTCAACAGCTACTTAATGATGGTGATATTTGCAATTTGTACATACTTTCGAAATGTTGTAAATAGGAGTGATGAAAAATGCCTAAGAGATTTGAAAGCCTAAAGGCTTGTACAAATCAATGGGAGTTAAAAGAGACTTATACTCATTTTTCTTAGCTATGGTTTTATCCCACATGGTTTTCCATAGTCAAAGGTTTTAATGAGGCAAATCACATTAACTTAGGATCCTGAAGTATCCACCTTTTATGATACTAATATGATGCTCAAAATCCCGAAGTATTCATGAGCAAAGTTCACACTTATGGCAGGATAAGGTGGAGTGTTATTAATACATTATCTTGAGAGATATCTATTCAAATATGGTATATGAACTCTTCCATCCCCTTTAAATAAAGGTCTGGGGTCTCTTCCAGAAAACACATTCACAACATTCATGTCCTTTTCTTTCAAAGAAAAATGACCAATTTGGTTATCTATTATACAAATGAGGACTTTTTTTTAACTTTGTCCTACGTGGACACCAAAGTATGACTAGGACAAACATTGGTGACTAGGTTGCTGACTAGGACAATGATTATAGATAAAATGATTTGAATTTGAAATTTGAGGAACTGAAATTAAAACGGGGGGGGGGGGGGGGGGAATTTAAATGAGTTTTGATTTTTGTATTGAGGGAAAAGCTAAAGGGGGGAAATATTTAACTTTGAATTCACTTTTTGGAGGAAACAAAAAATTCACAATTCGTTTTTTTTGGGGGAACAAAAAATTCACCTCTCTCAAATCCACCTCGCTCAAAAAAATTAAGCTGTATGTATAAACAAAAAATTCTGTGTCCGGCAAACACACATAGCTGCCACATGTCAATTTAGGCCGAGATACTCTCCATCCGCCTTAAATGTGACCTGCAGAGCCGCCGAACCTCTAACCCGTGATCGCAAGAAATGGTACGTTCTCCGTATCTGCCCGAGATGGCATTTTGCTCGTGTTCTTCGTCTTTGCCATCTTGATTGGCCTCTCATTCTGTATCCTCTTTACTCGATTGACGGAGTCGTTGCCGGCTGCTGGTTGCAAGAATTAGAAAGAAGAATTTGAGTCAATTTTGTAAACGATTGGTGAATTATTGGGGAACTAATTCTGGGGGGAATTACTTTGTAGGGCAAACTAAATTCTATGGGAAAACTTAATTTTGGATGGAACTAAAAAATTTGGAAAGTGAAAAATTTAACACTGAAAACCCTCAAATTTTTTAGCGGAACTAAATTATAAGTGTACTAAATTTTGCGATGAACTAAGAATTTAGGAAGAACTAAATTTCATGGGATGAGCAAAATTTTAGGAGGAACTAAGATATTGAGGGGGGTAATATGTTAAATGTATTGTGCCCTACGGGCACGTGTTATGACTAGTACCATTATAAAAGATGTCTACAAACCCAATATAAGAATGCTCAATTGCACAACTAGTGAGTGGTCATAAATCCCACTCAAGTAGTTGATCATCTTACAAGTAAAGTTGCAAATATGCGCATTCACAATCTTATATAAAGCACTCTCATTCGGGAGGAAGTGAGCTCATTCTACTCTTCTTATTCTTTCTCTTTACTTTTAAATTGTATATTTTATCTCTTAATTTTTAATTTGAGTGTCGGTGAAGTCGAAGCCGGGTCCAATACCCCGGATTTAGTACACTAACGCTCATGTTGACTATGATATGTAGATTACATGACGCGTAAGCGATTTGTCTATACAACCAATCAGTTCCATCTGCCCACTACGTCATCATTGGCATCATTTGTAGAAACTCGAATGCAACCACAGAAAACTCATGGGATACAGAGAATGAAATTCAAAAGGATCAAGGAAAAATGCACTAGGTGAGAGCCTGATCAACGGTGAAGGGAAGAATGACGTGAAGCCCTATCACCCTTACAATAATGATAGACCAAATGGCATGATGGGACATCAAATCTAATGTTTAGGTGGGGAATGGATATGAATCACCACCGTAGCCACTACAGACTCTTCCTTATTGCTAGGCTAAAGCACAACTAAAGCATCTAATGAATTGTATGGGCAGATAACCACTGATGGCCTACGTGATGCAACAATGGACAACTTACAAAACTCAACTAAACATACACAAGCCACCCCACCGAGACATCCATGGGCATGAGATAACCACATGTAATGTAAGATTACTCGACACTAACTCCTAAGCACCGACCATGTGGTCCATGTGGAGAGGATGCTTAGACAAACCATGACAGTGGAAGGCATATAACTGATGTATAAGCCCAATATAATGGTGGTCAAATGACAAATTTTTCATCATGCATTCAAATGGTGGCATACCCATTACTAGCCAATGGAAAGGCATCATTTTTTTCATCAGAATATGTCTCTACCAGAATGTTCAAGTAACAAATATGGTAAGCATAAGTAATGCAGTTTTTACTAAACCATCTTTTGCAACAACTCCAATAGTTGAAGGAAGATTAGGAAGAACTCTCCTATTCATGACATCTTTACTAACCAGTGTCACAACACCCCGGTCACTAGCAATGGCAACATCAAGCCCTATGTTAGCCCAACATTCAATTACATGCAAGCAATGCTTAAGGGGAGCATGCTTATATTGTACCATTGCACATAATCAGTATCCCCAAATCTACGAAAGATGGTATGAGTAAGAAGGTGCATGTGATCAGAGAAAAGATTAGACAACCTTAAGAAAGGAAAAATGTAACGACCCGCTCTCAGGGGGCCATTACTTATTTGATTTACAATTGCAGGTCTGCAGATCACTAGTGAAAACAATATAGTCATGATGCAGAGATGTACAAAAATACTCAAATAGTGTCCATTTATTACAATCCATACTGTACAATGCGTTCCAAAAAAGATACAGAAAAGAAAAGAAGTACGTATATGAATATAACTCTAAAAGTTGTGGTCTCTGGGTCGAACTCTGGTTCTGCAACTCAGAAACATCTACCTCAACATGAACGTCGTCTACGGTGTCACGAAAATGGAATCGTAAGTAAGTCACAACAATTCTAGCAATGGAAGTAAAAGTAGTGCAAAAGCATGTGAATGAATAGACTATGGAACTAACTATGTGCGACAAGTAAAGGAACAATAGTCATATATGCAAGTGCGATAAGTGTAGTATGAGAGCAACAATGATGACATGGCATATATAACATAGTAATAAAGCAGGTAAGGTAGCAACAATAGTAAGCTAAGCAGGCATGTGGAGTAACAACAATAACACAAACAGGGAGCAATGTAGTAACTGGTCTACGTGACTCAAGTTGGAGAGTATGATATGCAACCATTGAGTTCATCTCTTGCCTGGGTACGCTCTATCCAGACGGGACTGACACACAGTTAGTAGTAGGTTTTTGATTCGGGATATAAATTGCATATCCCCCCCATTTCTGTGCATTTTATGTGTATATCATGTTATTTTGGCTTTAATACGGGCGTATTTGTGATATTGTGTAATATTGAAGCTTATCATATTTTATACATAAAATGCGGTTTTTATGGACTAATTTTTGCTCCCCTTATTTTTCAGATACTCCTGGGATTTTTCTGGATTTTCTGTAATTTTTTCAGAATTTTCTGGACCTCGGATCTATTTTTGGGGATTATTTGGAGCAAGGAAACAGTTTCTGGATTTTAAAAAAAATAAAAAATAAAAATAATAAAAACCAGCGGCCCGCTCCCAGGCGAGCGGGCCGCTGCTTGTTTCTTTTTTAAAAAAGTTTTTTTTATTATGGCCCACGGCCCGCTGAGGGGGCTGGCACGCGCGCTGCGTGTGCCCGTCCCCTCAACGGGCGCTTAAGTGCCCGCGGGGTGGGCGCTGAGGTGCCCGACCCGCAACAGTTAGGGGGTTTTATTTTTGTGTTTTTGAGCGGGTTTTGGGTGTGATTTTCGACCCAGTTCGCTCTTTTTGCAGACCCGATAGGGCTGAGCTCGTTTTTATGGGTTTGGGGGCTGTTTTTCAGCCATAGTTATTATTTTTTGGGTTGAAAGCTTGGGGGAGGAATCCATGGGATCTTGAGAAGGCTTGGTGGAGCTTGGAAAGGCTTGGTGGAAGGCAAATAGGAGGAGGGAAGGGCTCATTTGGGAGAGTTCTTGGGTGAAATCTCTCCTTTTTCCTATTGTATTTTGATATCTCACTTTTGTATGAAACTTGGGTTAATTTTGAATGCAATTTTCCTATTGTTTGCTATGATTGTATAGTGTTAATTTGCTTGGGTTGTGATTCATTGTGTTTGGTTGCTAATTTTTGCCCTAATTTCCTCTTGCCCAATTTCATGTTAATGTTGGATGTATAATTAGGGCACAATTTGATTGGTTAAGACCCGAGAGGGCACAATTTGAGAAGATATCATGTTCCTAATTTGATTAGTGTCATGATAATACATCCATCCATATTGCAAATTATTGTGTTCTTGAACGCTAAATATTCCGATTGAGTGTCCTTAGCCAGATGATCAATTGAGTTATACACGGGTAATTAGCGCTTGATTAACACCAATCTTAGTGAACCCACAACCCATGCTTTCTCTCCTAGCTATCCTACTCCACATTTGGCTCTCCAACCCTACCCATTTAGGTTAGGATTTTGGTTTCACCACACTTTTTCCCACACTCATCCACCGTTTAGCGAGGTAGTTGTAACACGCTATTTCTTTTCTTTATTGATCAAACTTGGGAATGTAGAACGACTTGTCCCTGTGATCCGACCCGGTACTCACCGGTTATTTATTATTGTATTGACACTCCTACGCTTGGGAGTAGAAGGCGTGCACTTGCGCGTCCTTCCGTGTCAACCAATTGGCGCCATTGCCAGGGACAACGGTTTCTATTATTAGACATTTTTGATTGATTTTGAAATTTTTAGTGTGATACTTCTATCTCTTAGTGTGTGTCTTTTCGTTTATTTATTTTCCACTTATTGAGTCGTTTGGTTGTTTATTCTCATTTTCTTGAGAAATTTTTTACGACACAATGGCATCATCTTCAGATTTTTCGGACATTGATTTGTAGGATATCCCACTTCCGCCATACTTTCATGGCACGGAGTGGGAGAACCCTCATTTACATATTAAAAAATTTGAAGAATGGATGTATTCATATCTTGGTGGGAATATCAGTGATGATTGCATATATTTTAGATTTTTTCCCTCTTCTTTACAAGATGATGCTAGACTTTGGTTTGATTCATTGTCTCTCGACTCACATTTTACTTGGTTGTCTTTTCAGGCTGAATTTCTCCGAGTATTTTTGCCTACTTTTTTGGAGCAGGTACAGGGGGCGGCAAGCCATGGAGCAGCATATAGCGAGCTTTATCCAGGCTGAGTGGGAGGCCTACCATCAGGCTTGGCAGAGGTTCACTGATTTGGTGCTTGCATGTCCACACCAGAGCTTTCACGAGGATCATCTTCTGCAGATCTTCTACACAGGATTATCGCCATCTGGGCGGGATTTTATGCAGATGAGTTGCGGTGGGGAGTTCTTTAATTATTCGACCGAGGATTCATGGTGTTACCTGAGGGACCTTGCAGAGTGGGAGCAGACTGTGCCATCTGGAGAGCCGTCACTTGGATATGAGGATAATGACCAGTCCCAGTTTTCACTTCAGGATGCAGAGTAGCAGGTCCAGTACCAGCCTGAGGAGCCAGCTGAGGGCTCATTCCAATGCGACCCTATGGAATACCAAGAGAAACCTGTGAAGAGGGTACATTGGGGCCAAGTAGAGGAATTTGAGCATACACATTTTGAGGAGTCAGAGGAGATGGACGATGGAGTGTGTGTCGACCATGTTGAGGACACGATGCATTTTTATATTGGTGGTGATATTGTGGTGGATGCATGTGATGGCCCGAGCGATATGGATGATATTGGAGAGCCTGAGTTATGTTTCACGCCTACTACATCCACCCATTTTGAGGTGTACGAGTGCATGCGACGGACTGCTGAGAGAGTTTTATTTGACGATGATGAGGATGATTTTGGCAAGGGATTGAGTTTACAGACCTTGACAGAGCCCGAGCCAGACTTTCCTCCTACTTTAGTGCAGCATGTCATATACCCTTCACCTCAGGATACGCACCAGACCATCATTCATGGAGATTTTCAAGATACACTTCATAGTCTGGGGAGGTATGCGGAGCCTACACTTTCTGATAGCGAGGATGATTGTGAGATGGTTTATGTTGAGCCTGAATCGTCGTCTCCTCCAGATTCTCTTCCACATCCGCTTTCCCCTCCTCCTGAGATCGTGCATCAACCACCACCTAACACCATTATTCAAGGAAGTTTCCACCATATCATGCCTTGCATTTCTGAAACCAAATTTTCACTTCCATATACATTTGTTTCAGATTGTCGTCCATTGCATTTAAATTCTTTTATTTGTTTTGACGACCCGTTTTGGAATGCTTTTGCAGAGCATGAGGACATGGCTTGGATTGATGCAGCTCGTCTCCCACATACCACATAATATCAAAAAGAGACGCTGGGGGTCGCATTGCTGCAACCCAAGGAGGCTGGCGGAGGCCTTGCTCCAAAGCTGCTGGCGGAGGAGCAAAAGGATATGATCGAGCAGTTGCCACCGCCATTATACATTCGGGATCTGCCATTTGCCACGGTGTGTTCTTTCCAATAGTGTAAATAAATAAATATTTTATTTTAGTGTTTTCGTGTGCTTTTCTTTTCTTTTTTAGGATCTTTTGCCGAGATCTAATACTCTCCCAACATTGCGGACAATGTTTATTTTAAGTTGGGGGAGAGTATTAGAATCTTTAGGATTGTTAGGATTTTGATGGTAGCTTAATTTTTTTTTGAAACACCTCCATCTTGCTCTCATCCAATGATTTTCATTGCATATCATATTTTGGCGGGTCCATACGCCGCTTGCTTTATGGTAGTCCCTACATGCTTAATGCCATGCAATTTCTTCGGGTTATTATTTTGGTATCAAATTCTTCGATGTTTGATTGGCACGTTTTCATTTCTTTTCCATTTTGAAGTCAAATGCTAATATGCCATGTATGAAGCTACTTTATACGTTGTGATATCTCTTTGAAATAATTTTGGGAAAGTTTGGTGTAAGTAATTGCATGATTTGGGATGAATGGCTTAGTTTTTAATTGGATTGGGCGTGGCCATTTGGTTATGTTTTGTTTTCCTTCTAAGGAGTGGGTGGATGAGTTGATAATTCATGTTTAGAATGAAAAAGAGAGTTATATAAGTGAATGTTTCTTTCTAATCAAATCGAGTAGCCGGTGCCCCACGAAACATTGGGGAGGACACCAAAGATGAGATTTAGGGGATCATTCCATCCTTTTGCCTATATAGCGTTATCGCGTGTATGCAAAGGTGGCGGTGTTTGCACTTCATAGCGTTATCGCGTGAATGCAAAACATAAACATCCAAAAAAATACAAAAAAAGGAAAAAGAAAAGAAAAGAAAAAATGAATGAATAATGAAAGAATAAGCAACATGAGTGATGCAATCTCATCTCCCACCACTTAGAGGAATTTCTTTTGTTTTGGCCATTTCTAAGAAAATTAGAAACTTTCCCATTTGCGATATATCCTAATGAATGAGATACAGGCTTATTACCTTACTTTTCTTAGAATTGGATTGAAGAGAATGTCATTTTTTGTTTACTTTCATACATTGGGTATATTGGCTTTGAAATCATTTGGAAATATCATTTGGGGTATGCCATGAGGATATCTTGAGTTGGTGCATGTTTTCCCATTTAATCCGAATTTATCGCATATTTTGCTAGGGACTAGCAAAAAGCTAGTTGGGGGGTGTAATTCGGGATATAAATTGCATATTTTCCCACCATTTTTGGGCATTTTATGTGTATATCATGTTATTTTGGCTTTAATACGGGCGTATTTGTGATATTGTGTAATATTGAAGCTTATTCATATTTTATACATAAAATGCGGTTTTTATGGACTAATTGTTGCTCCCCTTATTTTTCAGATACTCCTGGGATTTTTCTGGATTTTCTGTAATTTTTTCAGAATTTTCTGGACCTCGGATCTATTTTTGGGGATTATTTGGAGCAAGGAAACAGTTTCAGGATTTTTAAAAAATAAATAATAATAATAATAAAAACCTGCGGCCCGCTCCCAGGCGAGCGGGCCGCTGCTTGTTTCTTTTTTTTAAAAAAGTTTTTTTATTATGGCCCACGGCCCGCTGAGGGGGCTGGCACGCGCGTTGCGCGTGCCCGCCCCCTCAGCGGGTGCTTAAGCACCCGCGGGTCGAGCGCTGGGGCGCCCGACCCGCAACAGTTAGGGGGGTTTATTTTTGTGTTTTTGAGCGGGTTTTGGGTGCGATTTTCGACCCAGTTCGCTCTTTTTGCAGACCCGATAGGGCTGAGCTCGTTTTTATGGGTTTGGGAGCTGTTTTCCTAGTTATTATTTTTTGGTCTGAAAGCTTGGGGGAGGAGGCCATGGGAGCTTGAGGAGGCTTGGTGGAGCTTGGAGAAGCTTGGTGGAAGGCAAATAGGAGGAGGGAAGGGCTCATTTGGGAGAGTTCTTGGGTGAAATCTCTCCTTTTTCCTATTGTATTTTGATATCTCACTTTTGTACGAAACTTGGGTTAATTTTGAATGCAATTTTCCTATTGTTTGCTATGATTGTGTAGTGTTAATTTGCTTGGGTTGTGATTCATTGTGTTTGGTTGCCAATTTTTGCCCTAATTCCCTCTTGCCCAATGTCATGTTAATGTTGGATGTATAATTAGGGCACAATTTGATTGGTTAAGACCCGAGAGGGCACAATTTGAGAAGATACCATGTTCCTAATTTGATTAGTGTCATGATAATACATCCATCCATATTGCAAATTATTGTGTTCTTAAACGCTAAATATTCCGATTGAGTGTCCTTAGCCGGATGATCAATTGAGTTATACGCGGGTAATTAGCGCTTGATTAACACCAATCTTAGTGAACCCACAACCCATGCTTTCTCTCCTAGCTATCCTACTCCACATTTGGCTCTCCAACCCTACCCATTTAGGTTAGGATTTTGGTTTCACCACACTTTTTCCCATACTCATCCACCGTTTAGCGAGGTAGTTGTAACACGCTATTTCTTTTCTTTATCGATCAAACTTGTGAATGTAGAACGACTTGTCCCTGTGATCCGACCCGGTACTCACCGGTTATTTATTTATGATAGGACCCCAGATTGACTTATTGAAAACCAGAAAGTAAAGTAAAATGGATGCTAAGAAATTTGAGGATAAAGACAAGGCCAACAAACATGGAATACAAAAATTGTTGGTCTAAGTGAATAATCGTTCTGTAGTTGATTGTTTACCTAGTCATTAGGTCTCTAGTCATTCGTTCCAGTCAATATTCGTTCTGAGGCTATTTATAAAATCCTAAGTTCATGCTATGACACTTGCTTAACTTCTAAAACTAGAATTAGAGTGACTTACTGTTATCGAGATCGTCGTAGCCAGACGAGGTTGGAGCTGAGGCTATCTAGGATGCTCGTGCACGTGAAACGGTACCTGCAAACATAAGAAATCATCTGGTTAAGAGTTATACTATTTCTGACCATTTTCTTAACGTGTTCGTATTTTTTATTATGGGTTGAAACCCGTCAAAATACATATTAATAATTTTTAGACGGGCTAGATATGAGGAAAATAATTTTAGATAAGAAGAAAATATTTTGCTAGAGCCTACATGTATTTTTCATAATTTTTAAAAGCTTAAAATCAATTAAAACTAATTAAAAACGAGAAAATGATTTTTCATTATATTTTTCAAAGATTTCTCTAGGACAAACCATACGTTGGAATTCTTCCAACAAGAGGTCAAAACGACCGTATTAACTAGTACTACAATATATATTTTTCTCGTATGTCAGTGTACGTGAAATTCTCGTGATATGAATTTTAAAGCTAATTTAGCTTTATTAAGTTTTGAATTTGAAAAATCATTGTGGAAGATGTACTTGCCTTTTGGCTATGAACCAGCACCAACGGATCCGTTTTGTCGTTTCGGATTTTCTAGGCCTTACCGTGTATTTTTCTGAGAGTTGTAGAATTTATTATCAATTTTTTACCCATTTTCTCTCTATTATATATATACACTAACACACATATACTAGTATTTATACTATACTATACCAATATACTAATATACTTTAAATATTATACCCTCCTCTCTTCTCTTCGTTACGCATGCGGGAGAGAGCTGGGTTGCTTTCGTCGACCGCGGATCAGCAGCGGGGGAAGCGGCGGTCGTCGGAGGCGGTAAGGTGGACAGCGGAGGCGGCGAGGTGGATGTCGGGAGCGACAGCGCTGGCGACAAGCGACGGCAGCGATAGGAGGGAGCATCAGGAGGCCGTCGTTGGTGTTGGAGCTTGTAAAGGCCTGTATTTTTAGACGTGTTTAAAATCGTGCATACCTGTATTTTATTTCTGTAGTGTAACGGTCGTTTTCTGACCGTCCGTATTTTCTACGTGCACGTAATTTTCGCGCACGTATTTTATTTGGCTCTTCTTGGGTTCCGGCATATGCGTTGTGATATGCCGTTGTGATCGTTTGGGAGTGTGGAATTTTATTGTAGTTTTTGGGAACGTCGTTCCCAGCTCGTTTTCTCGCAAAATGACCAGGAATGATAGGGGCATTTTAGTCATTTGACTCAAACCGCCGCTTCCAATTTTACGTAAATTCTTGGTAGGCGTTATGCACGATCGGGCTTCGTAGATCTGTGCATCTCGTCTCCACGATTGCCCCGGTATTTTCGGATTATTTTTCTGACGCCCGGATTGCGAGATATCACCCGGATAAACCTCGACCGTCGATCTCCCCAGATCAGTTTCAAATTTCAAATTGTTGCCAAATCTGGCGATATCTGGCTATTAATCTGTTTAATAATATTTCCTAAACTGTTACTCTAACCTCCCCTAGACATTCCCCTAGGTTGTACACCCTCTAACAATATATTTTCCCCTTTTCTATAATCCTAGGGCTACTTATCAACTTTACTACTAATAAATAACCCTAACCCTAACTTAACCCTAACCCCAAATGTTCCCAGCCGCCACCCAAACACCAAAACCCCCGATCCCCTTTCTCTTCCCCCGCGTCTCCCCCTCTCGCACCGCCACCGGCGGTCATCGCGCCACACAGTCTCCCTCTCGCTCTCCCTCTCTCCCTCGCGGCGAGATCGCCGCCTTTGCGGCCTCCCCTCGGCCTCGCGCCCTCCGACGGTCCCCGTCGTCGCGATCCACAGCCCATCGCCGCCCTCACGCTCCCACCGTGAATCGCCCCACGTCCCTCGCGGATCCCCACCCGCTTTTGATCACTGAGCGCCGCCGCAAATTTCTGATCGCCGCACCGCCTTCCCCCTTCGCATCCACGGCCAAGATCCCCGTCGCAACCGCCTTCGCTTCTGCCACCGCGCAAGCTCCACCGCCGCCGCAGCTGTACGATCCACGGTGCCGACCGACCGCCTGAAACCGCCGCATCCCCTTTCCGAGCGAAGCCGCCCGCCGCCACTGTGCTCCGCCCACGGCTGCCGATCCCCATCCGTGCCGCCCGCGCCCTTCTCTCCACGGCCCACCGCCGCTGCAGCGATCTGCAGCCGCCCCCGACACGATCCGCTGCGTCGCCTCCACGGCCCTTCCTCCGCTGCGCTCCCCGCATCACAAGTAGCCCGCGATGCTGCGGGTTCCACCGCCCGCCGTACAGCACAAGGCCGCGGCCCCCTCTGCCGTAGCCCCCTCTGCCCCGATCTCCCTCCGTGCTCAGCCCACTGCGCCGCCTCCAATCGCCTCCCCGCTAGATATGCGATGGATGTTAACGTGGAGAGAGTGGAGGATGTACTGACGCATAAGAGATTGTTGGAGCTGGCGCATGATCCAGCAACAAGGCCCGCCCTCACCGTCCGTTTGGTTCAGTAGGCAAAACATTCACCCACCTCCCGCCTTTGGTTCGTCCCCAAATCTTGAGTCCCTTGCTATTGAAGCCAACAAGCAACATGTTCAAGATGGAGACAGTGCTGCAGTTCCCAGCTCACACTTCAGCAGACCTATGCACAAATCACTTTTTCTACTGATGACAAACCAAAGCTTCTCAGTCAGCTGACTTCTTTTGTTTGCCGAGGTTGGCCTTAATATCCAAGAAGCACATGCATTTTTCCACCAGCAAGGGTTACTCACCAGATGTATTTGTTGTTGATGGATGGCCGTATGAGGAAACTGAACAGCTTAGGAGTGCACTGCAGAAGGAACTCCAAAGGATTGAGATATAATACGTCTTTTATGCGACCGTTGCCGCTTTCAGACCCGACGTACGATCAACGTTCAAACGCAGTAAAGGTTAGTCCCCTAACTCGTAGCCAACCCACACCGTAGCAAAATCAAACCCTAAACTAAAACTTGACAACTATAACTGAATTTACTTCCATTTCTTGTAAAACGCTGCTCACCGTAGAAAGATCGACAATCGGACAAACTTTCGGTACACATAGGGTAGTGGTCGATCTAGGTTGAATAAACACCAAAATGTGAATTTCAACGATTAGGGTAGTCCCGACAACCTAGAAACAAAAACCTAAATATGATTATTGAAAAACGCGACCTGACACCGTCGCCATGACCTGTTTCAGACGGACTACCGCGGACGAGACGCCTGGACGAGACGCCCCGGACGGACGACACACTCGCCAACACAGGCAAGTGTATCCACTTGCACTTTTGGCCGTGCTTAGGCCCTAGATTGTTAGAACTGTTAACTGTGAACAAAGAGAACCGGTCGTGAAATGATAGCGTCCGGGACGCCCTTGACGGCTCAGTCTTGACGACGAAGTCTGAGCCCAACAACAACAAATTTTGACATCATAGGACTATCTTGTGTGTGCGTGCGTGTGGACACCCTAGAATAACCTTTCCTGTCTTGTCATGTTCCGTCCCGTCTTGCACAGCCCATAGGACAATAGGGCACTCGCCAAGCTAGAGCGAGTGATCCCTTATACTGATACACAGCCCAGAGGGCAATAGGGCACTCGTCAAGCTAGAGCGAGTGATCCCTTGTACTGATACATAGCCCAGAGGGCAATAGGACACTCACCAGTGAGTGGGTGATCCCTTGTCGTGATACACAGAACAGAGGGCAATAGGGCACTCACCAAGCTAGAGCGAGTGATTCCTTGTCGTGTTTGTCTTGTCTTGTCATACTTGGGGTTTGGGGTTGGGTTGAGCGTGCGCATGGCAAGAGGGTTTGATCCCCCTCGAACCGTAAGGCGTGAACCCTTTCGTGTCTCACTTGTCTTGTCTTGTCTTGTCTTGTCTCGTCTCGTCCCGACTTGTCTTGACACCTGTAGGTTAGTCCCGTAGTTGGTAGCACACGCTGCGACTACTACTTGTCGCGTTTTACTTCCCTGATGCGTTTACTTTCTGTTGTCATCCTGTTATAATCTCAGCATGCTAAACAACCAGTAAACCGTCTGTTATAACCCCAGCATGCTAATCAACCAGTAAACCATTGTTTAATAGTTGGTGCACTTGCAGTAGAGTCTAACCCTTCTTGTAGACTTTACCTGACGTACAGTTTCTTTTCTCTTGGGTACTGTACGTCAGGTGTTCAGCCAGAGTTCGTGGACGAGGCAGACTTACTGGAGTACGTGGAGCCGAGGACGTCGACCCAGAGTACGTGCTTGACGAGGACCAGACTTAGAAGTCTCTGCTAACGTGGACGTTCAGAGGCTACTACTTTTAGCTTCTCTCTTTCGTTAGTTGTTGCCATGCTTAGGCTACCCTCTTTTTAGACTTTTGTACTCATTGGATATTAACTCTTCATTTTTAATGAATGTAACTTTCTTTCTGTACTTCCTGTTGTTTCGAACTTTATAAATGCAAGAACCTGAAAGTTTTAAGATGGTACCCCGACAGACGCTTATTGGGTCTGAGCTTCACAGCTCCGGCCTAAGCGGGCCTTAGTCACGCTTCGTCTCCGTCGTTTTGGGAAGCGAGGCGTGACATGTAGTCCGGATAATTTTTCATCCGTACATTCTTTGCTACGAGTCGACGCGAGCGCATCTCTGTTTTTCGTTTTCACAGTATCATAATTAATTGACCATCAAGTTTAACTAATTACTTGATTTAAATTATCTTACTAATTACAACTTGCTAATCACTTTAATTATTTTACTAATTACTTTATTTATTTCACCACTTTATTTATTTCACTAATTACATTTAATTTTACGTAATTACTCAATTACTATAACCTCTTATCTTAATACTACTCATCATTCACGTTTAGATTTGTTTAAAAAAGATAGAGAGTGTAACACGTTGCTTAGCCAGGTTCATTCCCCCTTGCTTAAGTCAACAACAAAATTAATACATATCCTAATCCAAAACCTAATCTTTGACAAATGATGCATCCTTGTTCCCCTACTAATCTTCTTAAGGACATCTTCTCCCCTGCAAAATCAATCTGCAAACCAGTTCACCAAATCAACCAGCAAACAATTCCACCAAAAATCAGAATTCAAAATCCTCCAACAAATTTCTCCTCAAATCCGAAACTCATTGTCTCCTTTCTCCCTGATCAACATAATTCAGCCCCAAATTCTTCCATCACCAAATACAAAACTCAAACTGAAAATGAAAGAGGAGAAAACACCCAAATCAAACCAAACTCAGATTTGAAAACACAACTTCAGATCTGAAATCAAAATAAACACAAACCAACTTCAGATCAAAGCCCTTGCCTGAGCTTTCCAACGCGCCACCAGCCGAACCGATGGGCTACCGCCGTCTCAGGCCAAAGCCAGCGCCGCCGCCGGCCTTCCACCCTCTCCCCGCGCGCGCCTGCCTTCTTCCAGCGGCCTCCGAGCGCCCGTCGCCCTCCTGTGCCGCATGCCTGCGTCGAGAGCCACTGGAGACCGCCGCCGGCCAGCTCTCCCGTGTGTGCGTAAGCCCCTCCCCCGGTGCGTGGCTTCCCCTTTGCGTGACCTGTTGAAACAAAAAAAAAGAAAAATAGAATGAAAGAAAGAGGTAAAGAGAGAGACAGGTAGATAGGAAGAGAGTTAAAGAATGAGAGAGAGTAAGGGATATGGTTATTATTATATGTTAGAGTAGGTGTGGGTTGGTGGTACTATTAAATGTAATATTAACCTTGTCATTAGCTTATAGTAAAGTTAGTATTAGATTGGTATTAGTAACTTATTAATATTAATTTCAGCATGTTAGTAATTGTTAAATATTGTTAAACAATGTTAGGTTAATAATATTAAATAAAATAAGGCTTATCATGTTAGTATAACACAATAAAAACATCACCCTAGCCAGAGAACCCAATAAAATCAAACGAACCCAATTCAGGGATTATTTTAATATTGTGCTTATCTCACGAAGAATCTAATTCAGTGGTATGTTTAACCAAAACAGAGAACCGGACATACCATTACGTAGTACCCGTCAAGACGAACCCAACGGCACAAAATCGCTGAAATCAGGCAAGGGTACAATTTATATTGAATTTTTGAAGGTAGATACTCATTTGGTCATTTGCATGTAAAGTTTTATAACTCAAAATCTACACGTGAAATGACGCGTGAAATTACTACCATGACATTCTTGACTAAAAATGTGAATTCGTGCTTGTAATATGGCTACTCCGTCGGTCATGTGTGATTAGTCTGGATCGTGTTCCAGTAGGGTTACATACGACTAGTCTGGCTCGTGTTCCAGTATATGTCGGTTTAGCGCCTGGCTCGTGTCCACCACTACATTTTTGGGTGGGGTTAGGGTTGAGCGGCCACTAGGTGTATGAAAGAGTACTCTCTTCAAGGGCACCACCCGCATGCGGTGGGTTAGCGCCAATCACAGAAGGCCTCCGTGAGAAGGACGACTCACTCATCACGACCTAAAGGCGTGAACCCCATGCATGATAGAAAGCATTGCATTGTAATTGTAATAATCGTTGTCACTTGCTCGCACATTAGGATTGCCATGTTTAAAGTGCTTATTTTTAATTCGTTATAACTGCCATGTCATAACTGCTCACTTTACTTTTGCTTAGAACTGCATGATAGGAATATTTTACTTTATTCCATACTTGAAATTGTTATCTCAGTTAAATTGACATGCTAATGAATCAAAAGAAATTTTTTACCCTACTTGTTAAACTACTTAGAACTGCATGATAGGAGTATTTTACTTTATCTCATTTTATAATCAGCATGTTTAACTTTTGTCATTATCATATTTAATTTATAAATGCCTCTTAAATTCAGTATTATTTTGTATACATTGCCTTGGGTTCTAACCTCTACTTGTAGACCCTTGCTGACATACATTCATGTTTTTGGATGTATGTCAGATCCCGAGCTATAGCACCAGGAGGACTAGTTGAGATAGCTGAACCGGGGGAGTGCATGCCGCATGGGTTGGCGAGGGAGAGAGGAACGAGGGTGAGGGGTGAGCGTGTGTGGGTTTCGACATGAGGAGGAGGGGAAGAGACTTGCGGGCTTGCATGGGTTTGCCTGAGCGGGTTGCGTGAGTTGAGTGCCTGGGTTTTGTGAGGAGAAAGATTAGTGGTAGGTTTAAATAACTTAAAAAATTATTATTATTATTTTGGGTACTAATGAAGGTATTAAATCATTAGGTATAGGATTGACTAAATTTAGAAATGGGGGTGATGCATGAACCTCGTGTTTGCTTACATGTAGGGGTTAGGTAATATAATTAATTAGGTTAAAACGTAATTACGAATTAGTAAATAGTTAAAACGAAATTGGTTAAATACATGAAAATTACGATTTTTCCTCTGAAGTTAAACGTGCCCGAAAAATTACGAAAACATAGCCACGGGTTCGTATCGTTGCAAGGATCCCGAATACGAAGTCCATTTTCAGATTTGAGCGATGAAAAAAATAGAAAAAATTCGTTTACCCAATTTTGAAATCATTTGAAAACATTTTATTACGAAAATATGTGCACAATGAAAACAGGTCGTTACAAAAAATGATAGTTTTTCGGGACAACAAACTAAGTAAGCCACCATTTACCCATGATATGCTAAGATCTTCATTGCCACGAGACTATCATCTTCCCAGAGTTCAACTACCTTTATGTGGTTAAGGATCCATAACACCTTACGACCAGTCACTAAAAGATCAGAAGACTCTTGTGACCACAACACCATCTACAATTTCAGATGAAATTCCAACCTTAACCATAACATGGAAATACCAGGATGTAAGTCATTTGAAACACCTTAACATGTGGAATGCACAACACTAAGCTCAAAAGGTAACACTAAGTAATCAAGCATCAATAATAACATTGATACATTAGCAAAGGAAGGATGACTCACAAGCAATACTCAGACAACCATTTTATCCTACAAAAGATTGTCCTAGTTCATAATGACCCCATGGTTATAAGATGCATATTGCAAGGAGCAAAAAGCTATGTATCCATCCCAATTATGTTTGGGATTACACAATGCGATGGTACTCAATTATGCCGAAACTCTCTAAAATGAAACTGCCCAATGTTATATTGTGTCTAGACAACTGAGCTTCATGATACTTGAAGTAATGGTATCAGCCATCATTGGTACATAACCCTTAAAAATAGTAACAAATATAAAATTACTAAAATTTACAAAAGAGGAAAAAGTACATTAGCAACTCGGTAGTTAAGCATGCTTGGGTGAGAGTACTAATAGGATGTGCGACCTCATGGGAAGTTCTCATGTTGAATCCCTCATGTTTGCAAGCAACTTGGTAGGAGCCTGATTTGCAAAAAGCCAAGCAATCAGAAGCCAATCATGCAGTAACTTGGTAGAAAGCTGTTAGGAGACAACCTAGTAAAAGCTCATTATGCAACAACACTTGCTAATTAGTAACTGCCTGATAAAAACTTATCGTATAGCAATCTAGTAAAATGTTACCACACAACAACCTGGTAGAAGCCCACCTGAAAACACATTAGCACAAACCGTCATGACAATTGGTTAACCCGTTAGGAACTAACTTGGATGAAGCTGCTTAGTAGCTAGTAAGAGCCCCCTGCAACAATGCCCACTATGTAGCAAACTGGTGAATTCCTCTAAACAAGTAAGAATGATGATTGTAATATCCCATTTTTGTATATACAAGTATAATGTACGTATTTTTGGATGTATTTGTACATATGAATATTTTGGGTATTTCATGAATTTTTCATAATTTTCCAATAGCTAAATTATTTTTTAAATAATTTTAAAAATCACATGGAATTAAATAAATAAGGTATTTGGATGAAATACATTGTAACTGGGGTTGTATGTGGTATTAATTAGTGTATTTCCTATTTTCAAATTTTAAATTTTGTAAAATTTACATGGTGACACATTAACACCTTATGTGTCATGGTGTCCTTAATTCTCACCTAACTTGGGACACTTGGAGTGACTAGGAGGAAAGAGAGGATGGTAATGATGATGACTTAATTTTTAAGAGAGAAATAGAAAAAGGAAAAAGAAAAAGGAAAGAACAAAAAAAATCAAGTTTTCATCCTCTCCGTCTCCCTCTCCTCTCTCTCCTTGGCCGAACCAGGCTCTCCCTCTCCTCCCTTTTGCTCCAACATCTCCTACCACTTTCTCATCCAACATAAACTCCCCACTCCAAGGCCAAAATTATTTTACCATGATTCAATACATTGAAGAAAAAGGAGCTCGAGGGGAGAAAACAAGAGCTTGAAGTTCTTCAAGGAGACGAAGGGCCAAGGACATTTTGAAGGACTTGTTAAGGTAGGGTTCTAACAATCCTAGTTAGGTGGTAATATTAGAATGGTGTAGGAAGGAGGAGCCACATTGTGTTAATTAGGCTTATAAAAATCCATGCTTAAGCTATGTTGTTATTTGTGCTCAATTTGTGTTAGATTGTACCTTGATTCATATTGTTGTGTATGTTGAAAATCCATGCTTAGGTGGGAATGTTATACATGCTTAAGCTATGTGATTATCCATGCTCAATTTGTGTTAAATTATACCAAGGATTCATGTTGTTGTGTATGGTGAAAATTCATGCCTATGTTGTGATGGTAATTATATCATTATGCCATAGAACTCATGTTATGCATATTTTGCTTTATGTCCATATGGTAATGTTATGTCAAGTAGGATTGCCATACTACATGTTACATTAGAATGTCATGCCATGTTGAGCCCAAAATTAATTGCAGGAAGATGTTTTCCCAAGTCATGTTACATATTATGCTAAAAATGTTTAGTATGCTCATATAATATGAATGTACTAAAGTTCTTGCTAAAATGAGTATGCTAGTATTCTTAAGTACATGCTAATATGAATATGCCTTGAACATATGTTAACATGCCAAGTCTTGTTTAAAGTAGTACCTTGGTTTCCATGTTAATATTAAGATTAGTGTTGATATTTATGTTGACGTTAGTTCCATATTAATGAGTCCATGCTTACATAGAAATGCTAATGACCATGCCTTCATGTCCATATGCAAATTGTTCCTTATGTTTCCATGATCCATGTTAGCTTGATTAACTTAATATGTCTTCTATGTTAAATTCATTGGCTTGGTTAGTCCATGTTGATATTAATTGGCTAACATTAATATGTTTCTATGTTTCAACATAAAATCACTTATATGTTCATGTTAATTTATGCCAATATTAATAGCCATGTACTAATTCATGTTAAGCTAAATGATTAGTTTATGTTGATATTAATAAAACAGGTTAGATCCATGTAAATGGCCATGTGCTATGTTTTATGAAAATGGCCATATTCTATGCTTCACATTATGTTGATTTAATGTTGATTAAATTTGGATAAAATGATGGTAGCCAAATCTGAAAATAATGTGTTGTAATATTCTTTGTTATGAAATTGTGATGCAATTATCATTGTTAAAACACGACATCGGCAAATTGATGGAAGAAATGGAAATGTGAATGCGGTAATTGAGACCGCCTAATATTGAATGAGGAATTTATATATAAACTGAGAGTGAGGAAATGAGTGTAAATAATAACCTGGAATTCTCGGTCTATCTCGAGATAGGTGAGATTCCAGGTAGTGGAATTTGTGGGGAAACATGGGTAAAAAGTAGGTCTTAAGAAGCGGACACAATTGAGGCTCCCACTTGCACTCCTGATCGAGGGAGTTGGCTAAATGTGGACATAGCTTAATTCTCACTCGCGCTCCTGTAACTGGGAGTTGGCTAGAGTTAGAGAGGCCGCTGGTGTACTTGTGATGCACCATTCGCTAATTGTTGGTTTTCTCTGTTTGTCCCGCTAAAAACCGAGAATTGTCTCACTCCCGTAAGGGGGAATTACGAGAGGCCCCTTCAGTGCCCGTGTCACTGGTTGAGGAACCACTTTTCACCCACCCTGGGTGAAATCCAGCTCCTTAGGGTCCTACGATTTACTCGGGTTTCCGAATCGCACTTATAACTCAAAAGTCCTTGAAGGATAATGTTCAAAAGAAAGTTTCCTTAATTTATTATCTGTGGATTGTTCATTTATTATACGTCTGTTTCCTTTATGAAAATCAGTTTTGCAGTATTTACCTTTATACTCAGCACATGCTTGGGATGTTCCTGCTTATTAATTATGCATTTATTTTGTTGCCATGAATATTACCATTAGCCAGACCCTTGGTTAGGTAGTACAGTTCTTAGACTTGCCCTCTAACTAGTATTGTTAGAATTCCTACTGGGTCACGCATTGACGTGCCCCATTTACTTTTTCAGGTTTAGGAGCAGTACAGCCAGAGCAGAGTTGACTCATGAGTTACCTAGGGTTCGAGGTAGAATTAGAGCCAGAGAGGATAACTTGTACAGTTGTTCTTTCAAGGGTAGTCTAGGGAGTGAGTTGTACCAGTCATGGATTCTTTGTCTTTTGTGTTATTTTTCTGGATTTCCCCTTTGTCCACTTTGTACCCGATAAGATGATGTATGATGTACTCCTTGTAATAATGTAATAAAATGAATGATTTTGTTCTTTCTATAGTGTGCTTCTCTGTGTTGTTATTGTGTTGAGTTTGAAGCATCGTCAGTACTTTCCCATACGTGTGAATTGCCTACTTGGTTTATTCGTATTTCTCTTCGTAACACTCGCCACTCTGGCATCACCTGGACGAATTCATACTTCCTGGGTATCCTGGGGAGCGGGACGTTACAATGATGCTTGAAGACAATGGCTCGATAATCATCGGTGTTAACTCTACCAACACTAAATAGAAAAGTAAGAGCCAATAGACCAAAGGTCATACGGAGCAGAGAGATTCAACGTCAGTATTGTTGATATGCGACTTAAACACCACTCGAGAAGGACATCATATAATCCATGTAGGATGCATAAATGTATGAAAATACTTATAGATTAGGACACTATTGAGTCAGACTTAAATAAATGTTTTAACAAACATACCATGAATAAATTATGACTTCCCACTTCCCAAACACTTAAGAAATGGACACGCAACAAGCATGTAATGCATTCAAGTCAAGACTAAGTTTAAATACATAACACATTTGTAATAATCTACATGTTCTTCTGCTTCTAACTAATATTTAGCAACTATAATGATAGCTTATACAGTCACACAGAAATGTGACTAGTACAAAAAGTATGATAAGCATATCGGTAAAGTCTTGCTTTATAAAGTCCAAGCTACAAAAATCAACACTCAAACATACTCGATCACTCGACATGATATGTATTTCAAGAGGTAGAAAACAAACAAACAGAAATACCTATCAATGAGTGGTCACTTGTTAAGTTCCCTAAATCCAATAAAATAATAATATCAACTAAATTGAATAAAGAAAAACATAGCAATAAATCAATGAAAATCAGATAACAATATATGTATGTATGTACACACACACATGCATGCAGTGCAATGAATAGTCAAATAAAATGACATAGAAATAGTAATAATAAATAAATATGTAACAAATAAGCAAGTTTAACACTAATAAGATAGTATCACTAATGTTTAATGTTACATATTTTAGTGATGAGCTTGTGTCTGAGTGTACGATATGTAACATACAAGTATAACCATTGCCTCAAAGAGCTGATCTGGACCAAGTACAGTCAGGAACAGTAATCAAGCATGGTCAAATATAATCAAGTATGGTAACAAAAGAGTGGTCTATAATTGCTCCTATACCCTTTATGGCAGTGAGTTATCCGAACATCGCATTGTTATGTCAGTTACACTAATATGATTAATTCATATCATATTGTGTCAGATTGATTTTAGATTCATGTCGATATCCTATATTCGGATTGGTGTCAATTATAGTAAGCAAGTATGATGTCCAGTACATTGAACAAATAAAGTGAACAAATACGATGACATGTATACTGACAACTATGGTAATCAGGTTCAGCATTCATGTGTAGTGTCTGGTACATCGAACAGATACAATGTTCTGAATGATATACATGAACGGTCTAAAACAGTGGACATGAGTGTAGTGTAAAATATAATGAACATGTACATTGTCACGAATAAGTATAGTGTCCAGTACGGTATACAAAAACGATATAAAATACGGTGTACAGATATGTGCAAACTCTCATGCAACGAATAAAGAAGTCCGAAATTAAAAATTCATTGTTTAAATAATGATACGTGGTGCCTAGTGGTTAAGTCTACCTAAATATTGTCAATAAAACTTAATGAAAATAAACAAAAAATTTTTAGCATGCAAAATGAGAAATAGAGAAATAGAAATAGTGCCTACCATAATTAATAGCATATTAGTCACTAGCATGTAAGTGCCTATTATTAACTTAATTTAAGAAGTTCATGTGGAATAGAAAAGTTCAAAATCAAATTCATTTATATAAATTACTTTATGACAAAACCAAAAATTTCAGATAAATAAAAATTCAAGGAAATTGGGAACTTACAGTGGTTAAGGAATTTCGTCAAACACATAACCTGTGTGGTGCTACCACTGTTGCTGGTAGATGCTCTATTATTGTTGGATGATGCTGGATCTGCAACTAGTGCTGGATACTACTATAATCTGTGCAGGTTGATGTTCCAGATGTAATTGAAGGCTGCTAATTGCTACTACTGTTACTATTGGTTGCTGCTATAAATTCTATAAATGTCGTAGCTTGCTGCTATTACTGACTGTTGTAGCTACTGGGTGATGTTGCTTCTACTGAATACTGCTATAGTTGAGTGCTATAGTAGTAGCATACTGATGATGTTGCACTGTTGCTTCCTACTGCAGCTGATGCAACTGTTGCAGCTGCTGTTGGTAACTGTATGCACCTGAGGCCAATTATTTTATAATTGGAACATCTTATTCAAAATAATAATATGTTATTTGGTACAATTTATCTGAGTATATTTATAAATGTTTTGTCTACATTAAATACTCAGATAAAGTCCTGAGACTAAATTCGATGTCGAACATGTATCGAGATGGGGATCACGATCATGGAGAAGTGTTCCGACCGTTTGTAGTATAAGTCTAAAATTGTTCGTAGTCGTAGATGCATCGAGCAAGGACATCGATGCATCAAATAGATTATTATGTGCTCTGTCTTCACCAAGTGTTAGTGGCGAAGATCTCATGATCATTAGATTTGGAAAAATCAAATACGAGACACATGTGTTCATTGGAGAATAAGTTCACTGAATGACCCAACGAGAGCTGCTACATGGATATCACATACAAAGCTGTCAATGGTAGCTCTCAAGTGATGATAACTTGATATCATTGTACGAGCATGTGTGTGAATGGTGTTACTTAGATCTCTGACCTACCTTCGAGGCAGTGCCTGCTGAAAGGTCTTAGGTTGGGTTGCGCTTGAAGCGTATGACAGGAGTAGTGGCCAAGAGAGGATTTGTCACCCCATATATGGGGAGTTAGTGTCGCACAAGCCGAGGCTCACCCAAGGTGCAGAACAGGGCCCAACCACAATTTTGGGCTCAAAAAATACTAATGAATGAACAACGAGTTGGGTCCACATAATTAACCCAACGAGTATTTCATTAGAGACGAGACTCAAAAAAATATTAATGAATGAACATATGTGCAAGACATATAAATTTAAAAAAAAGGTGGTAGTCGACCTCCATGATACAGAAGTCGATTATTCTATGATACATGATATGTGCATGAATTCTAATAAATTTAAATGTTAGGTTTTATCCTTGCTATTCATGAATGCATTACTTGTCATATGTGGCACTCTGATTATCGTCGCTTGCTCTTTACTTCCTGACGTTTTGACAAGTTATCTGAGGGTTGTTGGACATTTTGTTGTACGTTTTGTTGCATCTGAGCCACTACCATCTGAAGAAGAGAATCGAATCAATTTAGGTTGTTGGATGGATTGTTGAACAGTTTGTTGTACCAGGATGTTCAACATGCTGTGTCTATATGCGACTTTGGCTGCTCATAGTATTCGTGGATCCGAGACTGGAGTCTGCGTGATCTTATGTCTCTATATTTAACAGTTCAGGTATTTATGGAGGTTAATAACTGTTAAATATTTGATTGGCTTTGTACATCTCTCGTTACCTTTGTTGTGAAACGGTTGGAGAGATTTTCGCCAGTAATATCCTGGCAACGATCTCCTGCGGATATTTAGGGATCTCCTTCCTGCTATAGATGTTACGGGTATTGCAGTTAACGAGCCGCATCTTGATCTGATCGAATTAGTGCTGATTGAACCGTGGATTGCAGGGATACTTGCTTTTAGGGTTCGGAGCAATTGGCGGCTAGGTTACGGACTTTGTGATAAAAGTTTGGTGAGATTACTCCGGGAGGGAGGCCGACGACTACGCACGTAGGATCAATGGAGTTGATCTAGTCGGTGGTGCAAGGGGTGCTTGCAGGCAAGGGGAGCTTGCCAAGAATACTTCACGGGGTTGATTGCGATCACCCCTCACGGTTTGTATTAAGGGAGAGTGTGTTCTTCCTTATAGAAGCGTGGTTATTAGAGTTTGTATTCTCTTATTTTCATAGTGAAGTATTCTGCTTTTCTGGGCGTGGCCCCGCAGATGTAGGTGTGCGCACCGAACTGCGTTACCAAGTCTTGTGTGTCTCTGCATGCTGTGTGTTACTGCGTTGTTCTTAAGATTCATTACTGCGTACTGAATTTCAATTGGTATCAGAACAGGTCATCCGTATTTCTTTGATTGTTCAAAGTGGGTGTGATCTTGTGTGTCACTACGCTCATCATGAATACCAAAGAAGGCGCCTCTGTTACTCGTCCTCCCTTGCTCATCGGATCTAATTACACGTATTGGAAGTCACACATGCGAGCTTTTATCAAGTCCCTGGATGAAAAGGCTTGGGTGGCTACAGTTGAAGGATGGAGCCCTCCGACTGAAGTTAACAAGGAAGGCAAGGAATGTATCAAACCCGTGAGAGATTGGAATCCTGAAGAGGAGCGTGCTGCCTTAGGAAACTCAAAAGCAGTGAACGCCATCTTTAATACCGTCGATGAAGAGCAGTTCAAGCTTTTATCAACCTGTGAGCACGCAAAAGGAGCCTGGGACATTCTTCAAAATGTGCATGAAGGGACCAGCACTGTTAAGGCGTCCAAATTGCAAATGCTCGCCTCACAGTTTGAAAACCTGAGAATGAATGAAAATGAGACAGTTGCAGAGTTCAACGGAAGATTGAGGGATATAGCCAACTAGGCATTCCAACTGGGTAAGAAATATTCTCCAAAGAAGTTAGTTGAAAAGACTCTGAGGTCCCTGCCAGAAAAATTTTCGGCTATGATTACTGCAATAGAGGAAGTAAGAAACACATCCACCATGAGATTAGACGAACTCATGGGCTCTCTGCAAACTTATGAGATGAATCTCAAGCAAAACAAAAGGGAGAAGGGAGTTGCCTTAAAGGTTGAAGCGTATGAATCTTCAAAATCCGATAATGAGTCAGAACTCGAAGATGATATTGCTTTACTCACCAAAAATTTTAGTAGGATGATGAGGAAGATCAGCAACAGAGGTCAGAATTTCAAAGCTGCTAATAAGGTGGTGCGGTCAGGTCCACCTACTGGTGAAAAGATTGCTAGCCGCCACACTCAAAGGTATGATTCTAAAAACAAGGGAAAGGGAATACAATGTAGAGAATGTAAAGGATTTGGCCATATACAGTCTGAATGTGCAAACACCCTTAAGAAGCAAAAAGGAAAATCCCTTGCCAGCACCTGGAGCGATGAAGACTCTGAAGGAAGTGTGGAAGATGAAGACATAACTAGCAACTATGTTGCATTCACAGCCACCCTGAAAGACAAGTCTGAGGGTAAGTCTTCCAGTCATGTTGAACATAATGTTGTAACAAGTGCTTTAACATCCAATCACAAGCAAGGAGATGTGATACGTAATGTTGTGACAAATGATGCAACTTACGACAGTGAGGTCGAATCGGACAATGAAAGTGAAGAAGATATTGGTGATGAGGATATCCGCTCGGCTTATCAAATTATATTCTACAAATGGTTGCAAATCTGTGCAGCCAACAAGAAGTTGAAAGGTGAATGCTCCAAGCTGAGAAGTGAGAGGAATGTGACCCAAGCCAAACTATTGAAGACTGAAACAAGCCTCCGGAATCTTGAGAGTAGCCTGAAGAGAGCACTGCTAAGAGCTGAGAAGGCGGAAAGCACCCTCAACCGATGGAACTCAGGAAAATCTAAACTTGATGACATCCTCAACATGGGTAAGGTGGCTGGAGATCGAACAGGAGTTGGTTACCACAGAGGGAGTCATCTACACACCCTCAAGACTAGAAGCAGTCTCATTACTAAGGAGCATGGTAAACGGAGTCAACTGAATGAGAACAAGTCAAGAGGGAAGAAAAGAAAAGGTTCAACAAAAGGTTCAACATCCAGGCAGCCAATATGTAATTACTGTAGACAAGTTGGACACTATGACTGGAGCTGTTTCAGGCGCATGAAGCACTTGAATGAAGGAAGAAATGTTAATCACTCTCAACAGCGGACAAGTATGAAATGGATTAAGAAGTCTGAACTGGTCAGTATGGTTGCATACACATCCTTAGTTACTTTTGCGGAAAATCAGTGGTATTTTGACAGCGGTTGCTCTCGACACATGACGGGGAACATGGGACTCCTATCTGAGTACACTGCTGGCAACAAAGGACATGTCACATTTGGAGATGGTCAGAGAAGCAAGGTTGTTGGAAAAGGGAATTTGAATATGACAGGAACACTGAAACTAAAAGATGTGATGCATGTTGAGAACTTAAAGGATATTCTCATAAGTATCAGTCAGTTGTGTGATCAAGGACTTCTGGTCCGTTTTAACAAGGATGAATGCCTTGTATTCAATAGAGATGATGTTTGTATTCTTTCCGGAAAAAGATCCAGCGACAACTGCTATCTGTTGCAAGATCCTGACAGGTGTCTAAGTATCACAACGGATGTTTCTGAACAGTGGCATCAGAAACTGGGACATGTCAACTTCAAGACCTTAATGAAGATCTCCCAAGCCAGAGCTGTTTGTGGAATGCCAACTTTAATCAAGAAGAAAGAAGGGGTGTGTGAATCTTGCCAACTGGGAAAGCAGAAGAAAGTGAGTCACAAGCAAATTCAGACGATCACAACCTCAAAAATTCTGGAGCTGCTACACATGGACTTGATTGGACCCACCTCAGAAACAAGTGTGGGAGGTAAGAAGTACATCTTTGTATGTGTTGATGATTTCTCTCGGTTCACCTGGGTTGATTTTCTTAAGGAGAAGTCAGATACTGACGTCACGCGGGTGATGCCCCCGTTTCGCTTGGCCGCAAATGGCCGGGGGACCCGCGTGAGGGTTTAGATATTTGTAACCGCAAGCGCACGGTGTTGTAGTGTGGCTTGGGGGTCGAACACAGGGAGGCTAGGATGTGCTTGTGTCAAGGAGGACCGAAATCACCCCGTGGGTGAGCTAGCCCGGATCGGTTGAAGGGTTGTCACGGTAAATGAATGCAAGGTATGAACAATAAGAAAATAAACCCGGGACTTTGGTTTCCACTCCAACGAGCGACTCTCGCCGATACGACCTACGGGTAGGATGGCGATCAGAATTAGGATCTAATGGTGAGACGTTGCCTCTGAAAGTGGTACCCGGCATCCCATGGGCCCGATATTCCGGTCGGTGCCCAGGATGATACACCGGACTTCCCGGGTTCGATCAGTGGGCACTCCCGTGTCCATTAACACTGATCGATTCCGGGAGCACTAAGCCCGTAACGATAACTCCCAACGTCTCATCCTGCCGCTCCCGTGCGCTAGGATTCAGCGTCTACGCTAAGGGCGTGAGCTATGGCTAGGGAGTCAACCGCCAAGTTTATTCCCCCTTGGCCCAACGGTCAAAGGCGGTCTTTTTCCCGCCGATGACAATAAAACACCCCGCGTAACCGTTAGATTCCTAATCCCTATCGATTTCCTAACCCTATGGATGCATCGGGAAGAACCCCCGAAGGGGTTTCCGCCAAAATCCCAGATTTGGGAACTACTCACAAATATTCATTAAAAAGCGATCTAAACGAAAATGAACCGTTGAAATCATAATCAGACGATTGGAATGCGAAGGTAGTAGAGCAATTAAGATAATACTAAAGTTTAAGAAAGATCCGAAAACTTACAATAGAAAAGTAATTACAGCCGTCACAATAGGAGAAAACAGTAAAAACTAGCAGCTCCACCGTTTCTGGAACCCTAGGGGTCCTATTTATAGGATCTCGTATCACCCGATCGGTTGACAATTCAACCGATCGGGTGATCCGTTACAGATAATAAACAGAAAACGGCGGACTTTCACCCGGTCATATGAACCGGTCGGTTGAGTTCTTGGAGTGACCGGTTGGATCTTGGCGCCATCGGGTGAAGGGATCGGTTGGGTGCCCGTGTCTCGGCTCCTCAGCATCAGCTACAGATGAACCGATCGGGTGAGAGTCACCCGATCGGTTGGAATTTGGCTCGAAAAGACAGAGAATCGGCCCCCGTTGAACCGGCCTGTGAACCGGTCGGGTGACTTCCACTTGAGCTCCGGCTGAGACCGGGTGGTGCACGCGTGCATCACCCGATCGGTTGGAGATGACCAACCGACCGGGTGAGGGGCTGAAAGATGTAATCTTCGTCGTTTGACCCCCTGGATCACGCGTGACTCCTCCTGTTGCTCCGGGGACTTGAGATATCGTCGTTAAACGTCCCCTACGCGGGCAATCTCCTGCAAACATGGAGAAACAAAGAAAAGTGAAAGAAAACGAGAAAATACGAGAAAACGAATAAAAGACGGCGGAAAATACGGAGAAACACAAAAGAAAACGTGCGTGAATATATGAAATATATACGCACGTCAAAATCCCCCCAAGCTGAACTCTTCCTCGTCCTCGAGGAAGACGAGTGAGAGTAGGAGCTCGGAGGGGAAAAATAGAGAGAAAGAGAGAAAAAAGAAAACTCTATATCCTAGATCGTCCGTCAGAGCCAACAAAATCGAAAACGACACACCAAGAAAGCAAACATCAAATCACATCACTAAACCTAGGAAAACGAGTCCAAATAAGTGACGTGGGCCCACGCGGTGAAGCGCGAGTGAGTGTGGTCGTGCGCTAGCAGTCGGTGTCGCTATCTACGATGTGCAATAAAGCTTGATATACACAGACCCAGGAAACGACCCAAATACCGATTCGAATTTGAAATTACGGTGAATATTAGTTCAAGCATGCATGAGAAGAGTTTAAGAATAGAAGCGTATCATGCATCGGGGATTCCACAACTAGGGTTAAGGAAATCACGCCACTATAGCCTAGATACTAGCTAAAAAGTTCCTAAGCCAAGTGTTTTCGAAAACGATGGGGGTTGGGATGATGTGGAGTAGAACACTCGGTGTAAATTCTCGCCTTCCCTTTATTCTCGGTAGAAAGGAAAAATATTCACACTTGAAATTTTTTTGGGTTTTGGGTATTTGTATTTTTTTGGCTTTTTGGCTATACAAAATTTTTCTTTTCTTTTCTTTATGGGTTTTTCTTTTCTTTTCTCTTTTTTTGGATTTTTGGGTTTTTGGCTATACACATGTGTACTCTCCCAAGTGGGAGAACGGTACACGACGAGGGGATTTGCACCAAGTAAATCAAAAAAGAAGTCGGAATCTAAACACTTGGGCAAAGGAGACTATTCTCGCTAAATAGAGCATGTGCTAAATGGGTTATCCTAGTCCTTAATTGTGGAATCCCGACACATGCGAAATGAAGTACACGATATATATATATATAGCATGCAGAAGCAGACAGGGAAAATAAATACCCCATATTCAAATCGAAGCATGATAATCTAGGGGTCATTCCTGGACAGGTATATAAAGTAAAATCATAAAGTAGAAGCACACCAAACAACTAGGCACGACGCACGACTCACAAAAAGCTAAGTGGACCCACGATGCGTGAAATGCAAGAGAACTCGAAATCCTAGGGTTAGTGAATGTGATTATCGATGCCATGCTAGGTGTGTGTGATTTTGTGGCGATTCATCATAGGGTTCATCTCTAGGAGAAAGAGATAAAAAGAAGAGAAGAGAAAAAAGAAAAAAGAAAAAATAAAAAACACGATGAAAACGACACAAAAACGAAAAAGAAAGACTCAAATGGCGCACACAGTGCGACTCCCCCAAGCTAAAGCTTGCATTGCCCTCAATGCAATATGAGTGAGTACCGGGGGGGGCAATGACGATGGGGGGGAATATGCACCGACACAAAAAGAAATGAAAACGAGAAAAACACAGAGATGAAACTGAAAATAAAGAAAAATCAAAATCAAACCACACGACACGAAAGTAGAAATAAAACCACACGACACGACACATGAAAACATGCACACAAAAGTGAGAAAAAACAAAACAAAACACGATAACACACCAAAATAGACGTCCCCCCAAGCTAGACATGACAGTGCTAGCGAATAAAATGCGAACGTGAAATGCAGAAATATGCAAGGGGGAGTCAATCGGATTCGCTGGTACTAGAATGGTAGGGGGAGGGGGAGGAGGGTGGGGAATAGTGAATGAAAGAATCCTCAGAGGAAGAGGAGGGCGTGCCTATGAGGGAAGGAGGGGCGACAGGCTGGAGCACGGGAGGATCGATGTGCACCGGGGGGCTGTGGTGGAGAAAGATCGTACTAGGTGGGCCGACAGTTGGGTGCCAATCGGGAGGATCCAGGTGTGGTAGATGCACTAATGGAGAATACCATGGATCGGGGTAAAACTCCCAAGGCAGATGAGATGGGGGGTAGGGTAGACACAAAGGGGCTAAAGGTGGCAGGATTGCAAAAGATGCGCAGGCGGGGCCATAGAGGTAGACAGCACGGTCTTCACCGAAGGGAGTGAGCATATTGATATCGATCAAGTAATTGCGATCAATACGGCTACGTCTAGGCAAAATACGGAGGTCTGGTGGCACTCTCAAAACACAGCTAACAATAAGAGTGATCATCCCACCACAACAGATGGATCCAGAATTGGCGCGGCTAACAGCAAAAATTTCGTGGACAATCCAATGAGCGGCGTTTATGGGCATAGGGATGTGCCCAAGGATCCTGTCATCGGACATGGTATAGAGAAAGAAGAGCTCATCCCTAGATACAGTGGACACATCCACACGGGCGAAAACAGTGTTGGCGAGGATGCAATGGGCGAGGCGGTAACACGGGTGAATAATGTAGGAGGCAAGAGCCTCGGGTGGAAAGGTGGTGTACCGGGTAAATCATTGCCAAACACCATCAGCCTAGAATTGAGAGTAGATGTCAGTTCGATTGTGGGTGGAATGTTCAGTGTTAAGATCGGGGTGACGGAGATTGAGGATATTGTTCAACTCGATGAAACCCAGAGAAAAATCGCAGTTGAAAGCGCGAAAGGAGAAACCCCCATCAAACACCTCGAGGGAACTGAGGAATTCAAGCGTGAGATTTCTGTGTGTGTGAGCATGGATGTAAGAGAGGGTATGGCACCCGATACAGTTGAAAATTCTGGCGACGCCGTTCGAAAGCCCTAGATCTTCGAGTGTGGGGCGATCGGTGAAGAGTGTAGGTCTCATCGGGCGATGAAGTAGTGCTCGTAGACGGTCAGACTGTTCTTCCGTAGAAGGGTTTATGCCAAGGAAAGAGGGGGAAAAGGGGCCGTAGAGCGGATCACGGCACGAAGATGATGCAATCGCTTTCCCTTTCTTAGACATGGTGACTATGTGGGTGGTAAAAAGGAAAGTGGGGGCATGCCTATGATGAATATAGAGCAGGTGAAGCAGGTACAACACCAATTTAGGATATTACAGATAAAGTAAGAGATGTGTAGAGTGGAAGAGTGTTACCCATCAATGTAGCAAATCAAGCTCCCGGGGGACTCGCGTAGTAGGAGGAAGCAATTCGAGAAGCCACCGCTCGCTGATCCGACAAGAAACAGGTTTTTGAAAATTTTGGGGGCTAGGGTTAGGGTTCGGGTGTTTTGATGATGGGATGTCGACGATTGCAAGGTGGTGGGGTGGGGAAGTATGGGAGTGAGTGGGGATGAGGGTTTAGGGGCAGTATGTTGGGTGGAGGAGGTCGATTCGACAGTTGGAGGGTGCGTAACCGCGTGAAGGGGATTTTCGGGGGCCGGGTGGCTGTCATCGTGCGGTAGGGGTATTTATAGGGGCGAAACTGAACCGATCGGATGAGTTCTCACCCGATCGGGTAGGCCAATTTCGAAAGTTTCCTGTCGGCCAACAGCTACAGGTGAACCGACCGGGTGAATAGTCACCCGATCGGTTGACCGTTTCCCAAATTTTTCCCGAGAATTGGGGGTTTCTCACCCGGTCTCTTCAAACGATCGCGCTCTAACTCAACCGATCGGTTGATATTTCCCAAAAAATTTCCGAGACTTCTCCCCAGATCACCCGGTCTGTCACCCGGTCTCTCCATTCTTCACCCGATCGGTTCATTTGGGGACAGATGCAGCTTGTATCTGATACATCTCAACCGATCGGGTGGGAACTCACCCGATCGGTTGAGGCCTTGTTTTCCGCAAAACCCAAGAATCGCCTGAGTTCCTTCACGGAAGTTGTTTTGGCTGGATTTATTCATAAAAATAGAGAAAAATAAAGTAGAAAAAATCCTAAAAAACGAAGCATAAGTTTAGAACATGGGTTATCTCCCATGAAGCGCTTTCGTTTAACGTCGTTTAGCTCGACGCCTCTAGCGGTGGTCAATTAGGATCCGGAGGGTTAGAGGAAGAGTTGTCGCTCGTTGGGGATCCGACCGGAGAGAATTCTGGTTCTCCAACTGCATAGTGTTTCAGACGCTGTCCGTTGACTTTAAACGGCTCATCCCTTCCCATTATCTCAATAGCCCCATGCGGGAAAACCTTGGTGACGCGGAACGGTCCCGACCACCTTGACTTGAGTTTTCCAGGAAAGAGCTTCAGCCTTGAGTTGAATAGGAGAACTAAGTCCCCTTCTTTGAATTCCCTCTTCAAGATTCGCTTATCGTGCCACCGCTTCAGCTTCTCCTTGTAGATCTTGGCGTTCTCATAGGCATTGAGCCGGATTTCATCGAGCTCGTTGAGTTGTAACTGCCGGTGCACTCCTACCTTCTTGGTGTCGAAGTTCAGATTCTTAACTGCCCAAAATGCCTTATGCTCCAATTCCACAGGAAGATGACAAGCTTTCCCATAGACAAGCCGGTAGGGAGTTGTGCCAATATGAGTTTTAAATGCTGTCCTGTAGGCCCAAAGCGCGTCAGGAAGCTTTGATGACCAGTCCTTTCTAGAATTGGCCACCGTCTTTTCTAGTATGCTTTTAATCTCCCGGTTAGAGACTTCCGCCTGACCGCTGGTCTGTGGATGGTAGGCACGCCCCACCCGGTGTTGTACCCCGTATTTTTTCAAGAGGGCCTCGAATTTCTTCTCTATAAAGTGGCTCCCTCCGTCACTGATCAGGACACGAGGTACACCGAACCGCGGGAAGATGTTGCTTTTAAAGAACTTGGCCACCACTCTGGAATCGTTGGTTGGACTGGCCATCGCTTCAACCCATTTCGACACGTAGTCTACAGCCACCAAGATATACTGGTTCCCCGAGGAGGAAGGGAACGGTCCCATGAAGTCCACTCCCCATACATCGAAGATTTCTATCTCCAGGATGTAGTGTTGAGGCATCTCATTCCTTTTGGAGATATTCCCAGCTCTTTGGCATTTATCGCAGGCTTGGACATAAACATGTGTGTCCCTGAAGAGTGCAGGCCAGTAGAAACCGCTTTGGAGAATTTTTGCAGTGGTCTTGTAGGTGCTCGCGTGCCCTCCACATTGCTGCCCATGGCAGTGGGAAATGATGGAGGTCGCCTCAGCTTCAGGGATGCATCTTCGTATCACCCCATCATTGCAGGTTTTGTATAGGTGGGGGTCATCCCAATAAAATTTGCGGACCTCATGGAAAAATTTCTTCTTCTGCTGAAAGCTCACATTATGGGGGACGATGGCACAAGCCAGATAGTTTGCGATGTCGGCGTACCAGGGGGTCCAGGAGGAAGAGACAAAGAAGAGATGCTCGTCAGGGAGTGAATCATCGATCGGCGTGGCATATAAAGCGAGAGTGGGCATCCTGGACAGGTGATTGGCAACAACATTCTCCGCCCCCTTCTTGTCTCTGATTTCCAGGTCGAATTCCTGGAGGAGGAGAATCCATCTAATGAGTCGTGGCTTAGCTTCTTTCTTGCTCAATAGGTATTTAAGAGCCGCGTGATCCGTGTGCACGATCACCTTGGCGCTAACGAGATATTGTCGGAATTTATCCATGGCGTAGATGATTGCGAGCAATTCTTTTTCCGTGGTAGTATAATTTCTTTGGGCGGCATCAAGGGGTTTGCTCGTATAATATATGACATGAAGATATTTATCCTTCCTCTGCCCCAAGATGGCACCAACCGCATAATCACTGGTGTCACACATCAGCTCAAAGGGTAGATTCCAGTTCGGTGGCTGTATTATGGGCGCGGAAATCAAAGCTTGCTTCAAAGTGCGGAAGGCCTCCATACACTCCTCGCTGAAGACAAAAGGCACGTCCTTCACGAGGAGTTGGGTCAGCGGCCTGGAAATCTTCGAGAAGTCTTTTATGAAGCGGCGATAGAATCCCGCGTGTCCTAAGAAACCACGGACTCCTCGAAGATTGAGCGGTGGTGGAAGCTTTTCAATCACTTCAACTTTAGCCTTATCAACCTCTATTCCCCTCGAAGAGATGACGTGCCCCGGCACAACTCCCTCTTGGACCATGAAGTGGCACTTCTCCCAGTTTAGGACTAGTCCCTTTTCCTGACATCTCTCCAGGACCTTAGTTAGATTACTGAGGCACGAGTCAAACTTAGTTCCATAGACGGAGAAGTCGTCCATGAAAACCTCCATGATGTCTTGGGAGTAGTCGGAGAAGATAGCGGACATGAGTCTTTGGAATGTAGCAGGGGCGTTACAAAGTCCGAACGGCATTCTTCTATAGGCATACGTCCCGAATGGGCAAGTGAAAGTCGTCTTCTCCTGGTCATCGTTATGAATAGGGGTCTGAAGAAATCCTGAATACCCGTCCATGAAACAGAAATAATTATGTTTCGCCAGTCTCTCGAGCATCTGGTCAATAAAGGGGAGAGGGTAATGATCCTTCCTCGTAGCCTTGTTCAGCTTTCTATAGTCAATGCACATCCTGTACCCCGTGACGGTCCTCGTTGGTATTAGCTCGTTCTTCTCATTGCGAACCACCGTCATTCCTCCTTTCTTGGGTACGACGTGCACCGGGCTAACCCAGCGACTATCGGAGATATGGTATATAATACCGGCATGTAGAAGCCTAACAATCTCCTTCTTTACAACTTCCATCATTATGGGATTCAGCCTCCGCTGTGGCTCAATCGAAGATGCTTGCTCATCTTCAAGCAGAATTCTGTGTGAGCAGAGGCCTAAGCTAACCCCTTTTAAATCCTCAATTGCATATCCGAAAACTCCTTTAAATCTTTTTAAAACACCAAGAAGTTTGGTCATTTGGTCTTCGGGCAGTGAAGAGTTGACTATGACCGGAAGGGTCGAGCCAGCACCCAAATATTCATATTTTAGCCCCGGCGGTAATTCTTTCATCTCAACTTCTTGAGGCCCCGACGCATACTTCTCAAGCTGAGCATCCTCAAGGGAAAGGAGTTCTTCATGGATTTCTCGGAAGCCAGCATCCGGAATCTCACCCTCGGCCGTGGTTCCGCATGGCAAAGTTTTGTAAGGTATCGTGGGAACGATTGAGGAAGGCACCGGGTCTCTTTCAGGCTCATAATAATTGTCCGGGAAGAAGGCTTGTAGGTGAAAACAGGTTTCAATCGTCGATGGTTCCCCACAACTGTTTCTAGCTTCCTCATTGTCCAAAGATTGGGGATGCTCAATAGAAGTCTGCAAGGGATAGATTGATTCCTGTCCAGCGTAGCCTACAAACCCGGTCGGATGGTTCTTCTGACAAAACTCCGCGGACAACTCTTCTTCACTAAATTTGGGACCAGGGTTGTCGATATACGCCACTTCACCATGAGGAAAGAGAGCTGCTGTGGCAAGGTGCTCCTGCGTATCTCGATATCTCCTCTGACTTTCCACGGCGGCAGACAGGAGGGATAGTATATTCGAAGTATTCAGCGATTCCGCTAAGCTATGCACCAAACAGCGGATATGGTGAGAGTGATCCCAGATGTCTCCTGAAACTGCATGCAACATCCTCGCCGTGGGGCCAGGATCTTATACGAAAGGAGGGAGAGAGAACTGCACAAGTGGCAAACACGTCAAAAGCACGGGTTACATAAACGGGAACCGAAAGTTGCGATGGAAGCACGGCGATTCAGTCAATTAGCACTATACAATTACTATCCACAGTATGTCCGAGTGAAATTGAAAAGTGTAGAGTGCGAAAATTATCACGAGGTAGGGATAAGAGCTAGACACTAGGGTTCAAGAGATCCTAAAATAACAAGCACGTTGCCTCCCTGGCAACGGCGCCATAAACTTGACGTCACGCGGGTGATGCCCCCGTTTCGCTTGGCCGCAAATGGCCGGGGGACCCGCGTGAGGGTTTAGATATTTGTAACCGCAAGCGCACGGTGTTGTAGTGTGGCTTGGGGGTCGAACACAGGGAGGCTAGGATGTGCTTGTGTCAAGGAGGACCGAAATCACCCCGTGGGCGAGCTAGCCCGGATCGGTTGAAGGGTTGTCACGGTAAAGGAATGCAAGGTATGAACAATAAGAAAATAAACCCTGGACTTTGGTTTCCACTCCAACGAGTGACTCTCGCCGATACGACCTACGGGTAGGATGGCGATCGGAATTAGGGTCTAATGGTGAGACGTTGCCTCTGAAAGTGGTACCGGCATTCCATGGGCCCGATATTCCGGTCGGTGCCCAGGATGATACACCGGACTTCCCGGGTTCAATCAGTGGGCACTCCCGTGTCCATTAACACTGATCGATTCCGGGAGCACTAAGCCCGCAACGATAACTCCCAACGTCTCATCCTGCCGCTCCTGCGCGCTAGGATTCGGCGTCTACGCTAAGGGCGTGAGCTATGGCTAGGGAGTCAACCGCCAAGTTTATTCCCCCTTGGCCCAACGGTCAAAGGTGGTCTTTTTCCCGCCGATGACAATAAAACACCCCGTGTAACCGTTAGATTCCTAATCCCTATCGATTTCCTAACCCTATGGATGCATCGGGAAGAGCTCCCGAAGGGGTTTCCGCCAAAATCCCAGATTTGGGAACTACTCACAAATATTCATTAAAAAGCGATCTAAACGAAAATGAACCGTTGAAATCATAATCAGACGATTGGAATGCGAAGGTAGTAGAGCAATTAAGATAATACTAAAGTTTAAGAAAGATCCGAAAACTTACAATAGAAAAGTAATTACAGCCGTCACAATAGGAGAAAACAGTAAAACTAGCAGCTCCACCGTTTCTGGAACCCTAGGGGTCCTATTTATAGGATCTCGTATCACCTGATCGGTTGACAAGTCAACCGATCGGGTGATCCGTTACAGATAATAAACAGAAAACGGCGGACTTTCACCCGGTCATATAAACCGGTCGGTTGAGTTCTTGGAGTGACCGGTTGGATCTTGGCGCCATCGGGTGAAGGGATCGGTTGGGTGCCCGTGTCTCGGCTCCTCAGCATCAGCTACAGATGAACCGATCGGGTGAGAGTCACCCGATCGGTTGGAATTTGGCTCGAAAAGACAGAGAATCGGCCCCCGTTGAACCGGCCTGTGAACCGGTCGGGTGACTTCCACTTGAGCTCCGGCTGAGACCGGGTGGTGCACGCGTGCATCACCCGATCGGTTGGAGATGACCAACCGACCGGGTGAGGGGCTGAAAGATGTAATCTTCGTCGTTTGACCCCCTGGATCACGCATGACTCCTCCCGTTGCTCCGGGGACTTGAGATATCGTCGTTAAACGTCCCCTACACGGGCAATCTCCTGCAAACATGGAGAAACAAAGAAAAGTGAAAGAAAACGAGAAAATACGAGAAAACGAATAAAAGACGGCGGAAAATACGGAGAAAAACAAAAGAAAACGTGCGTGAATATATGAAATATATACGCACGTCAGATACTTTTGATGCTTTCAAGAGATTGTGCACTCGTCTTCAAGTTGAAAAAGGGGACAAAATTGGAAAAATCATCCGGATTCGAAGTGATCATGGAAAAGAGTTTGAGAATCACTCATTCTCTGCATTCTGTGAGGCACAGGGTATAGGACATGAGTTCTCGGCCCCTAAGACTCCTCAGCAAAACGGAGTTGTTGAAAGGAAGAATCGAACACTTCAGGAAATGGCACGAGTTATGCTGAATGCTCGGAAAGTTAATGTTAAGTGGTGGGCTGAAGCTATTAATACCGCTTGCTACACCATCAACAGGGTATATCTTCGGCCAAGGACTGAGAAAACTCCATACGAAATCTGGAAAGGGAGGAAGCCTGATGTCTCCTATTTCCATATCTTTGGAAGCAAGTGCTACATCTTGCAAGATCGTACACCAAGACGGAAGTTCGACGCCAAGAGTGACAAAGGAATTTTCTTGGGGTATTCTACAAGGAGGCGTGCCTTCCGAGTGTTGAATGAACGCACATACGTTATGATGGAATCTATTAATGTGGTGGTTGATGATTTTGATCAGGGAGAGTCTATTCTGACTGGAGAAAAAGGGACTCAGGAAGACAGAAATGATGATGAGGTTCGTGTTGAAAATGATGTTGCAACAATTGAAACTAATCAGAACAATGTTGAACAAAATGTTGCAACAGGACAGTACTACCACTGAGACGACTCAAGTATAGGCTGAAAATGGTCAAGATGCTGAGGGGATCACAAAAGTTATACGCGACCATCCGCCAGAGCTTATCATTGGTGACGTGCACGACAGTCGTCGTACCAAAGGTGCTAGTCGTGTCAACTACAGAGATCTGGCTGGGTATGCATGTTTTCTCTCTACTATTGAACCCAAAAATGTGAAGGAAGCCATTGTTGATGATTTCTGGGTTTCGGCTATGCAAGAGGAGCTGAACCAATTCCAACGAAATGATGTCTGGAGTCTTATGGAGAGAACTAAAGGAACCAATGTTATTGGAACAAAATGGATATTCAAAAATAAAACAGATGAGAAGGGAAATATTACTCGCAACAAAGCTCGTCTTGTAGCCCAAGGGTATACTCAAGTGGAAGGAATTGACTTTGATGAGACATTTGCTCCAGTAGCTCGGTTGGAATCCATCAGACTTCTTCTGGCTGTTGCTTGCAGTCTGAATTTCAAACTACATCAAATGGATGTGAAGAGCGCTTTCTTGAATGGTCTTCTGAATGAAGAAGTGTATGTTGAACAACCCAAAGGCTTTGCAGATCCATTTCTTCCAAATCATGTTTACAAGCTGAAGAAAGCTCTTTATGGGTTGAAACAAGCGCCGAGGGCCTGGTATGAAATATTAACTACATATCTTCTTAAAAGGGGTATGAAAGAGGAGGAGCTGATAAAACCCTATTTGTTCAACGGACAAGATCAAGTGTCATGGTAGCACAGATCTATGTTGATGATATAGTCTTTGGTTCAACATCACAACAGCTGGTGCATGAGTTTATCACTCTTATGCAAAAGGAGTTTGAAATGAGTATGGTAGGTGAGTTGAATGTTTTTCTTGGGCTTCAAGTTAAACAGTGTCCAGATGGTCTATTCATATCACAAAGCAAGTATGCAAGGAATATTGTCAAGAGATTCGGCCTGGAAAGTGCAAGACATGTCCGGACTCCCATGAGCACTTCCGAAAAACTCTCCAAGGATGAAGGAGGAAGAGATGTTGAAGTTACCATATACAGAAGTATGATAGGTAGTCTTTTGTATTTAACAGCTAGCAGGACAGATATCAGCTTCAGTGTTGGAGTTTGTGCCCGTTACCAAGCATGTCCCAAGGAATCTCATATCACTGCCGTGAAGAGGATTATCAGGTATGTAAGTGGAACTGCAGACTATGGTATATGGTACACTAAGGATACCAACACTCTAATCTCAGGATACAGTGATGCAGACTGGGCAAGGAATACAGATGATAGAAAAAGCACTACCGGAGGATGTTTTTATGTGGGGAACAATCTTGTTTCATGGTACAGTAAAAAATAGAACTCTATATCATTATCTACAGCAGAGGCTGAGTATATCGCAGTAGGAAGTTGTTGCACACAACTGTTATGGATGAAGCAAATGTTGACAGATTATGGACTGGAACAAGGGATTCTGACTATTCTATGTGACAATCAGAGTGCTATAAACATTTCCAAGAACCCAGTCCAGCACTCTAGAACTAAACATATCGACATCCGTCACCACTTCATTAGAGAGTTGGTTGAAAAGAAGTCTCTTGTCATGGAGTATGTAACTACAGTTAATCAACTAGCAGACATGTTTACAAAGCCTCTAGATTCTGCCAGATTTGAGGAATTGCGACAAGCCCTAGGGCTGTGTCGTATTTAATGTTGTTCTCTGTGTTGAGAATATTGTTGCAACAACAGGTTGCAACATTATGTGGGTCGGGCGATCACATATTGTCGGGTTTGTTTTTCACTAATAACTTTACCCGATATTTATTTCCATCTGTTTCTTTTTTGTTCCCAAGGCGCATTTCCGAGTTCTCTCTCAACTCAAATTTCTCCAAGATTCTCTAAACTGCACATCTAGGGTTCTTGAAATCTTCTGGTTCGAAGTTTCTCTCCTCTTAATCAGATATGGCGAGAGATCAGTCGGAAAAATCTTCGCAGCCCCCTCGTCGGTTCTCTCGTCGGACAGCCTCCGCGCGGAAAAGTGCTCCGCCATCCTCGTCTTCGCCTATCAAACAGAAAGGAGTGATTCCACGTTCTTCGCGTAGGTCCTCCAGTGGTAATTCCTCTCCATCACTCTCCTCTACCCCTCTCAGTAACATGCATTCTCCTGGAGCCTCAAATTTGGAGTTAGTAAATTTTTCCCCAATTCTCGAAATTCCCCTCTCTCAAAATTCCAAGGAGGATGATGTCTATGATGATGAAGAATTTCCTGCTCCCGTAACGATTCAAGATTGGTTTTGGTATTTGAGGAGAACCGGAAAGAAATTGGACCTATCTTCGGTGGATGTCTCTCACATTCACTTTAAAAATCTCATGCATAAGAAGATTAAGGGGAAGGTTATGAGTGTTGAAGTGCCTCGAGATAGGAAGATTGTCATTCGAACTTGGAATCCCAGATCTTTTGTAAAAATTTCTGAAGTTGAAGTGGTGGATATTTCTGATTCTGAAGATCCGCCAGTGTTTGCTGAAATGCCTAGGACAGGGGGCACTGCTGGAGCGTCTACGTCTAATCCTTCTCCTGAGAATCCTATTGAGCAGGACGATGTGAAGTTAAGTAAGGATGATGATTCGGAGGGTGTTCTCAATGCTGAGACTGCACCTGCTGTCCCATCTCAGGAAGAGGCCCCAGTCTTTCCGTCGCCTATGTGTGTGGATGAAGGTGTTCAGAATGTGTCTGATGATCATGATCATGGTGTGGATGAAGGTGTTCAGAATGTGCCTGTTGTCTCATCTCAAAATGTTTCTGAGCCTGTAAAAGAATCTAAGAAATATGATCGTGATCTTGCTGTCTGTCTTGAAGATTCTTCTCTCTTAGATAAAAATGAGACTGTGGTAGATGTGCCCCTTGCAGATGACTTTTCAGGAAAGGTTCAGTCTCTTAATGATACAGTAGAGTCTGTTCTCGATTCTATGGATTTGGAAACTACTGGAGACCTTCAAGATCCCCCCACTCTTCCTGCTGAGACTGGAGTTGGTGAGATGCGGATTAATCAAGATAATGCTGCAGTTGATGTTGTGACTGAAGGTGGCTCAGGTGATATTGGGGTAAATGTTGAAGTAGATATTGAAAGATGTGAAATGGATCAAGGTTCTTCTGTGGCTGATGTTGATAATGTAGGGTCCAATGTTGAAGCTGCTATCGAGCCTGACCCCTTAGTGGAAGTAAGTGATGAACATATTGTTGCACAAAATGTTGCAACATTTCATGCAACATGTGAGGCCTCTGGTCCTAATGAGCCTCCTTTGTCCTCCTTCATGCGCAAGGCTCGTTCTGGCTCTAGGAAGCATCCTGCTCCTTCCAGTAATGTTGGGGTTTCTCCTACCAAGAGGTCCAAATTGTCAGGTTCAGGTTCCTCTCGCTCTCCTTCGTTTACATCTTCTAATGCTTTTAGCAAAATTTTCTTCGACAAAGCTCGTAAGAACAGATAGGTGTTTTACTCGGAGAGATCCTTAATTCCTGAGAAGGTTCTGAACATGTCATCCTTTGATAAGACTCAGATAGCGTATATTCTGAAGGGTCTCGGATTGTTTCATGCTGCCACCTGTTTCAGCGTCTACTATCCAGTATTGGTGAGAGAATTTTACTGTAACTTATCCAAATCTGCTTGTGATGGGTCTTCTCGTTGGAGTTTCAGAAATTATGTTAGAGGCAAGATTATTTCATTCTCTCCTTCCACCCTGAACAAATTATTAGAATGGAAATGCCCCCAATCTGTTCCTGCTTTCGGCGAGTCAACTGGAGTGGAGATTGACAGACTGATTCATGTTGTGACAGCCGGAAAGTTCAAGTGTTGGCCTAAGAAGTCGTCTACCTTTCCCTCGTCTACTCTTACAGCCAAGTATTTTGTTCTGTACAGGGTTTCCAGTAGAAACTGGCTCCCTACTTCCAATGTTTCAGTGGTTACACGGGACATGTGCAAGCTGTTGTTCTCTGCATGCACTTCCCAGGCTTTCAATTTGGGCAGAATCATCTTTGATTCTATATTATCTTTTGCAGAGTTATCCTCCTCTGGCACTTCTTTACCTCATGGAGCTCTCATATCCATGATGCTCATGGCTCAAAGGGTGCCCCTGTCCCCTTCTGATCTTCCTTCATCATGTGATAGTATTTCATATACGGCAAAGTCAGTGGCTGGAAAAATTGATGATATCATATAAGTGATACCCTCTCTACATGGTGTTCCTTCGTCACCCTCCCCGTCTCAAGATGCTGAACCCTCTTCCACTGTGCCTCCTGAATCACAGACTCCTCCACTTAGTCATGCTGCTGCTGCCAACTCCTCCTCATCAAGTGTGGTGGATATACAGTTTCTGGAAAATGCTATTCAGAACGTCGATGATCAACTTTTGATTCTCGAAAGCCAGCGGGTTCTTTTGAATAGTCACAAGTTGTTGCTGCAGAGCAAGCTGTCCGCTCTGAGGAGTGGTCTTTCTGAGGATCACTGATTAATTCTTTGTGTCCTTTGTGGCTCAAAAGGGGAGAAGGTATGATATTTTGTTTTGTTTGGTTGTCTGGAGAAGGTATGATATTTTGTTTTGTTTGGTTGTCTGCTGCTGATACACTTGTCATGGAAGTTTTACTGTGTGTGGGGTAGTCTGAGAGGCTCTGTGTGAAGGGGAGTATGCTGTAGTGTTGTTCTCGTCCATGTTCCTGTAGTGGTGTATGGTGGTTAGTTGCAGTTCTTGTGTTACAGTTTTTTGTCTTGGTCTGGACACAGCTGTTATGATTGATTGAATAGATGTCATCCTACTTTCTTCTTCAGACTGGTCTTCGTTGAATATCATATCGTGTGTTGTGCCACTAAATGACAAAAGGGGAGATTGTTAGGTTTTATCCTTGCTATTCATGAATGCATTACTTGTCATATGTGGCACTCTGATTATCGTCGCTTGCTCTTTACTTCCTGAAGTTTTGACAAGTTATCTGGGGGTTGTTGGACATTTTGTTGTACGTTTTGTTGCATCTGAGCCACTACCATCTGAAGAAGAGAATCGAATCAGTTTAGGTTGTTGGATGGATTGTTGAACAGTTTGTTGTACCAGGATGTTCAACATGTTGTGTCTATATGCGACTGTAACGACCCGCTCTCGGGGGCCAGTTACTTATTTGATAATTGCGCAGGTCCTGCAGTTAACCAGTGAAACCAAAATAGCCACGATGCAGAGATGTACAAAAATACCCAAATAGTGTCCAATTATTACAATCCATACCGTACAAATGTTCCAACAATGATACATGAAAGAAAGAAAGTACACAACTGAAAATAGCTCTGGAAGCTGCGGTCTCATGGTCGAAGTCTGGCGCTATTAACTCAAGAGCATCTGCCTCCATATGTACGTCGTCTGCGGTGCCACGGAGATGGAACCGTAGGTAAGTCATAACAATTATAAATAAAGAAAGAGACGTACTGTACAAGTATGACAAAGCAGACCAAAGTGAAAGTAAAGTACGGTGCAGTGTCTGTACAAGTGTAGAAAGTAAAAGTACGGCAAGTAAAGTGCGGTGACTGTACTGGCAAGGAAAGTAAAGTGCATGTACTGTAAAGAAAGTAACTGTGCAAGTTACACTAGAACTACGTGACTCAAGTAGGAGAGTACAATATGTGACCGTTCAGTTCGTCTCTTGCCTAGGTGCTACCCAGACGAATGCCAGTACCCAGGCAGCAGGATGGTTTGCCGAAACACAGGCAGCTAAACAGGAGGCCGAAACACAGGCAGCTTGACATGTAGATCGAACTCTAGTCACTCCCGTACTCTCGCAACTGTGAGTTACCCCGAAACCCCGGTGACGTGTCAATTACAAGTTCTATACAGGATTGTTCCACAGGATGTTCCACATGTTAGTCACACCAGGTCAACTAGTTGACTTCCTCATTGAAAACCAGCAAGTAGGATAAAGACAAGTCCAACACCAAAAGCTGTTACTTCCGTGCTTTGAGCACGTGGTAGTGTGGCTTAGCACACAATTTACCCAAGTTGGTAGTTGCGTGCTACAACCACCTAAGTTGAAAGTTGGCAAAGTAATCTTTAATCGATTACTTTCATTTCAGGTTAAGTCTCTTGTTTGGTTCAAGTCAAATAGCCGTTGGAGGCTATAGTGGTGTCAACTAGTTCATACAAGCAGAGTAGACTAGTTTTCTTAAGTTTAGAATATGTCGTGACTTACTATATTCGAGCTCGTCGTGGCAAGACGAGATTGGAGCTGGAAGAGCTGGTGCATGAAGATTGGTACCTGAAATCATAAAAATACTTGGTTAAAGAACACTACTTTTCTATTTAAATAATTTGATCGTTTTGATTCTTAAAACTGGTTGAAACATTGTCGAAAAGCATTCTAAATTTTTATATAGACTATATATGATAAAAATAGTTTTACTGCAAGAGGGAATATTTTTCTAAAGCTTATAGTAATTTTTTAGAATTTTTAAAAGCTCAAAAACATTTTAAAAACTATTTTTCATTTAGTAACGTATTTATTCAACAATTTATTCTGGATGCAATCTACATCAGAATGGTTCAAATGAGGTGTCAAAACGACCGTCTCGAAGGGTAATATAACATATATTTTTCTCACATTTTATTGTACGTGAAAATAACAAGTTATGTATTTTTAAATGAAAATAACGTATTTAAAATTTAGGCTTAAAAATTAATTCTGAGAAAACTAAGCGTCGGATTGAGATGAAACTAGCGCCATTGGGTCCAGAACATTATTTCTGATTTTCTGGAGCTAGTCACACATTTTTCTGGCCCCTGTACAATTAGTTATGGATTAAAAACCCTAAAACCCAATTATTAATCATTTAAAATTACGAAAATACGAATTTCTCCGTATTTACGGAATTGCCACCGAGGCAAAATTCGCACCCACCGTCGACAGCCGTGGGTGGGGGCTTCGCCGTTGGCGGCGGAGATGGCGGAGGACGGGGCGACGAAGGCGGCGGGGCGGTGACTCGGGGAGGCGGCGGTCGAAGCGGCACCGGAGGCAGCGGCGGAGGCTCGGGCGCTGGGCGGAGCGACGAAGGTCGGGGGCGGGTGCCGGAGGCCGACGTGGGGCGGAGCCGTGGGCGCACGGCGAGGGCGCGAGACGGCGGAGCGTGGGTCTGCGGCGGCGGTTGAGCTCCGGGGGCGGTGGTCGGAGGCCGGGGAGGGAGAACGGAAGAGATATAGAGAGGGAGAGTGAGAGAGAGTATCGGAGAGTGAGTGAAAGAGAGATACGGGTGGCGCCTGGGAAAAATTTGAACGAGAGTGAGAGAGGTTGTGGGTTATTTCAAATGGGGAGGGGGGTTTATATAGGTTGTAGAATGGCAAACTTGTTATTAGTGGAGGTAGATGAAGGGGGGTAGATGAGAGGGTAGATGGGGTTAGATGGGAGGGTTAGATCTGAATGATTTCAGATTTAACCACAAGGGATGGGTAGATGAGATTTGATTAGGGTTAATTAGGTCATTAGCGATTGTAATTAACAAAGCGGAGGAATACAAACTCGTTTTCGCAAACGACTCCGAAAAATTACCAAAACATACCCACGGGACCGTATCATCACGAGGATCGTGAATACGAAGTCCGTTTTGGGATTTGAGCTACGGTGATAGTAGTTTCAGGCTAAAACATTTAGAAAGCGGGGTTACGAGTTCTCTATTGAAATGATATCAGAAAATTACGAAATTAATGTGGGAAACCCTAAATGATCATAGGAGGCTACTGGAGAAGTTTGAAAACATTTTGAATATGTTTGGATAGAAAATAAATTCGTCGAATCAAAACGGTAATTTTGGGAGCTGAATTTTAACAGAATTGTTTTAGGCATTTAAGGAAATCCGAAATTGCTGAAATACAATATGATAAGTCTAGTGTTCTAAAATATTTTTATAAGAATTTTTGAAATCAGTTTTGTTATAAAACTCTTCACGACCATTTATAAAGTAAAAATTAATTTTAAAAAAAATACGTAAAAACGGGTAAATTGAGGTGATGGAATTTCAGGTCATTACAGCGACTTTGGCTGCTCATAGTATTCGTGAATCCGAGACTGGAGTCCGCGTGATCTTATGTCTCTATATTTAACAATTCAGGTATTTATGGAGGTTAATAACTGTTAAAGATTTGATTGGCTTTGTACATCTCTCGTTACCTTTGTTGTGAAATGGTTGGAGAGATTTTCGCCGGCAATATCCTGGCAACGATCTCCTGCGGATATTTAGGGATCTCCTTCCTGCTATAGATGTTGCGGGTATTGCAGTTAACGAGCCGCATCTTGATCTGATCGAATTAGTGCTGATTGAACCGTGGATTGCGGGGATACTTGCTTTTAGGGTTCGGAGCAATTGGCGGCTAGGTTACGGACTTTGTGATAAAAGTTTGGTGAGATTACTCTGGGAGGGAGGCCGAAGACTACGCACGTAGGATCAAGGGAGTTGATCTAGTCGGTGGTGCAAGGGGAGCTTGCAGGCAAGGGGAGCTTGCCAAGAATACTTCACGGGGTTGATTGCGATCACCCCTCACGGTTTGTATTAAGGGAGAGTGTGTTCTTCCTTATAGAAGTGTGGTTATTAGAGTTTGTATTCTCTTATTTTCATAGTGAAGTATTCTGCTTTTCTGGGCGTGGCCCCGCAGATGTAAGTGTGCACACCGAACTGCGTTACCAAGTCTTGTGTGTCTCTGCATGCTGTGTGTTGCTGCGTTGTTCTTAAGATTCATTACTGCGTACTGAATTTCATTAAACTTATCAAAGACTATAAAATTATGAGATAAACTATAATCTTCTATTTAATCCATGGGTATAGACAAAATAATCATGATGAAGCAAGAATATCCCAAAAGCATAGATTTAATCTTGACTAGGTTCTCACTAATCTTATACACTAATTAATTTTATTTAATCTCCATGTGAACATCGACAAAATTAATAAGTATACATGAACAATTGATCATAATGAATTCATCAATAATCCTGAAGCGATTATGCATGCAAGAATAAAATGATTTTCAGAAAATCTCAGAAGTAGTCGACTCTCGTAGTGGTGATAGTCGACTTCCATTCATAAAAGTTGACATAATTCACAATTTAACATGGCAGTCGACTATTTCCATGCGGTAGTCGACTATTCTTCATCAGAATGATAAAAAAATTTTATGTAGAAAATGCAAATATTCATTATAATCAAATGATATTCTAACATATATTTTATCATTCTATACTAAGGTATCATCAGTATAAGCATGTACGTGCAAAGATACTCCAAAATCATCAGTTCAACTAAATCTAACCGTTAGGAACACAAATCCGATATGGATTTGCTTTCATATACTTATATAAAAATCCATCAAGATTATTTCTAACTACACTATGGATATAACCATATCTAGCATCCAAGCTCAAGTGCTTGGGCACCCAAATCACATCATTATGGACTCTAACATGTTTCATATTTTGGTGCATGAGATGTTTGTGTGGAACATGATAATTATTGTGATCCGTGTGTATGTGAGAGATATAATTTGTGCATTGTGAACTTGATGTGCATGAAACTTATCATTCCTGGCATATCTACCATATAAGAATGCATCGTGTTTCCTTGCATGGTTCACATGAACATGTGGAGTTCTAGCATTCCTAAAATTGTCTTGTATAGTGTGAACAAGATTTTGTGACGGAGTGAGTTTTGCACTAAGATTTTTCTTAAACTCATTAAGCTTAAGAACTAATTCTTCGTGCTTAAGCTTACTCGTGCACAAAACATTCTCAAGCATATCAATTTTATCATTTAAGATAGATATACATATTGCATGCTCATTCCTCAAAATATTATATTCACATAGCAAGGAATCAATTTAATTCTTAAATCATCAAAGTCATGAGATGAAGTGCTGCTACTACTACTATCACCCTTTAAAGCATCTTAGTCATGCCTTGTTGGGAGAAACGTACCTTCGCCATCGAGGAAGATCTCAAGTTTGTTATGATCATCATTTAAAGAATTAAAATTACTTTCTAATTTCTTATTCTTTTTCCTCAAATTCTCAAATTCATAATATATAATTTCTCATAAGCTTCTTCTAAATTAAAATCTTCATCATCCAAGTCAGGGTCACTTACCTCGTTACTCTCATCTTGATGAGCCATCAAGCAAAGCTCATTTTTGAAGCTCTTCATGGGTTGTTCTCCGTATTTTGCCTCTAATATTCTCAAAACTTATTAAGTAGTGTTTGCATCTGAAACTTCACTAAGAATGCTATCAGATAAACAAATATAAATAATTCGCATTACCTTGAGATTTATTGAATAAGCCTCCTTTTGGTCTTGAATCCAAGATATGATAGTGGTGGTTGGAATCATATAAGCACTTTGGATGAAAGATCCATATTCAAAGTCCTCGGCTGCCAAGTGAACTTTCAATCTTCTTCTCCAATTAGAAAAGTTTGATCCATCCAAAATGGGTGGAGAGATGAAACTTTGGACATGTGACATTCTTGTTAATGCTATCTTGATAACCTCTGTTTTGATACCACGTGTTGGATCCTTTGAGATATCAAGCTAAATACTAGAGGGTGGTTGTTAATGTTTCTTAAATTCAATGCACAAATAAAATTAAACCCTCTAAATTTAGCCTAAGTCTATTGAGAGAATTACCTTCACAAGGACTTAATCAACACACAAATAATACTTGCAAGAATTAGAGTTAGTGCACAATGGAAATGAATATCAAATGCAAGTAATAAAGAGAAGACAATCAATAATCGCAAACACACAGGAAATTATACTGGTTCACCCATCATGGGCTACTCTAGTCCCGAACTTCCTTGTTGGGATTTTTCACTAACCACTCTCACCAATGCGAGCAATGTGCCTCTATTGAGGGCTTCCAACAATTACATAGCTTCACATGCTAGGGTTTTTAACCAATGTTGCAACAAGCAAGGGTTTCCCAATACAATAAAACCTCTCTTCAAGAGGACCTCCCTTGAGGATTTTACAACTCAACACAAACAACCAAAGTCTCTCAAAGACTTACCATCACACTAAGTGTGGGCTTACAAACCTTCCTTTGGAGGATGACTTCCTCTTACACTTTCTTATATCCAATGGATGAAGCTTTTGTGGGAAGTGAAAATGGCTATGAAAAACTTTTAATCTCAAATGAAATGAAGATTAAAACTTTGAGGAGACCAAAGAAAACTTGATTAGAATCTCATAAATTCAAGATGAAGCTTGAGGAGATTCCCAATCAAATGCTCAAAGTGCTTACAAGCTTTGAAATGAAAAACGAATTTTAGGGCTTTAGAGATTTTTGCAAGCTTTGAAGAAGATTTTAAAGCTTGTAAAACTCAGAATAATATGCAATATTTGTGCCAAAAATTTTCAGCTAAATCCCTTAAATAACCCTCAAAACCCCGTTGAAAATCATGGACCAAAAATCCCTTACAACGGAAAAATCGGCAGTTTTCTGTAAAAGTAAAAGTCGGAGCTGTGTTTTCCCCCAACAGTAGTTGACTCCTATATTGACGGTAGTTGACTCCCCACAAAGCTGCGGTCGACTATCGTCAACAACAGAGGGAAGATTGTTTTCCCTTCAAAAAACAGTCGACTCATATAATAAAATAGTCGACTATAATTCTGATACATGTAAAAATTAAGAGAAAATAGTTCCAAAAATAGTTCCAATCTTTTTGAAAACTTTTCTAAATATTTTGAGGAGTTTAAAATATTATTTGGAGTGTATGTGCAAGCTTCAACTATTGACTTTAACATTCTAAGACGAGAAATAAAATACGATATATCACTAGCTCAACATAGTGATCTTAATGTATTTCCTTAGGCTTTGAGCTGCTTGTATTAAAGTCTTGCACTTCCTCATGAGTCTTTGACTTGGGCTATTGATCTTGAATATGAACTCCAAGTATATTTACTCTTCATCAAGCTTTGATTTCATCTCTTCATTAGATCCAAGCTTGAGTTGATCATTGTTTATTTTAAACATACAATCACAAATCATCTTAAAACATAATTAGTAACACTAATTGTTTGCTTAATCATTAAAACCAACTTAGGGGTGTTGCATTAACCAATGCTACCCAGGGCGACATACACAGGACGACCTATACAGGACGACCTATGACCTACACATGACAACTTATACTGCCTCCGCCATCTAAACTCGTCCAACATCTTGGATAAGGTATTACCTGTAAAACGAGCCAACCAAGCAAACTTTTGTGTTTATTTTGGTTTCTATTTTTTACCGAGCGAACATATTTTTTACCGAGCAGACATATCTTCGACAAATGTACCCCAAGGGGGCATTTGATCGGCCTTTCCCACTTTAGTTTTTCTAAAGGGTGCAAGACTCCAAGTTAGCTCGGTAATTACTGTAGGATCTGAAACTATAGGGTAAAACACTAGAGGGGCTGTATAATGCTTTATAAAACTTAATAAGGAATTTATGCCAAATTTAATAACCCTTATGCAACCTAAGTGCGGAATAAAGAAAGAGAGCAATAACACAAGAATACAAATGCAAACAAGAGATATACCCTGGTTCGGATTCATCGAGTCTTCCTGACTCCGAGTCTCCTTGACTCCTTTGAATCCTGCTCCAGCAACCCATCAGCAAACTCGCTAGTAATTAGTATTTTCACTAATGTTCACTTGCCAAACTTGATAAGTGCAAAGTAATACAACTTTCTTCCACTTCCCACAAAACCGGGAATGGGCTACTCTCACAACCGAAATATGGTATGGATACATGGTATCGTCAATAGTGTATATGTGAATAGAAGGGTGTGTGTCTTGGTATAGGTGTTTATATGTGTGTGTATGCTTATAGTTATCTGGTAAATACATGTATGCATGGAGTTGTCTATGTGTATATTATTGTGAAGCGGGTGGAAGGGTGTGTGGGCCAACGTGTCTTTATTGTTGAAAACCTTGTATGCCTCCCATTGTATTTATATGTATATGTATGGTATGGTATTGTTATAACTATATGAATGACTATGATGTGTGCGTGTTATGCTATAGTTATGGTGTGAATGACTAAGTATACACCTATATGGATGAATATATGGAGTAAAAAAACTGATATGTGTATGTGTTTATATATAGATATAGATGACATGTCTATGTCTTGTGAATGTTTACGATGTGTCTATGTTCGTGAGTGTGCTTGGATGCAACTTGGGTGTGACCTTGTGGGTGTGGCGGTAGCTACGTATATCATAGCCATGAGCGATATGAGATATATGAATATCCATTGTACGTGGGTATCTTATCCTTGTATGGAGCCATAGATACCTTGTGTGTGTATTCATGAATCTTATATACGTATGGGTGGTATGGATGTATTATTGTAGGGTACCGATATTCTGTTGTATGTGCATACTTAGATGCACATACGTGATGATACAAGTAGTGGATAGTTGGCATATGGATGTATATGTCTATTCGTATGGCATGCATGTTGTATATTTGTATGCGTATTGTGAATGTTAGTGCGGGTCTAATTAGCTATTTTAAATACCTGGACATAATAAGATGTATTGTGATATGGTCCTATATGGTATGTATGTGGTGATATAGATTAGTGATGTGCATATGTTGAGCAGACGTGTAGGTGTTGTTTGTTTGTGTATTAAGGTATATATTTATGCAGTGTGATAGATATAACGGTGGATGTGCGTGCATTAGGGTATGGCTGGTGTGAGACGAATATAAAGATATATGGGGATAGTAGTGTAGGGCATTGTATGGAGATGGCCCTTGGAATTTAGAAGTATCTCTCCTTAGAATATAACCCCTGGACCTTAGAAGTTCGAGGACGAACTTTATTTTAAGGTGGGTAGGGTGTCATACTCTATTTTGAACTATACGTCTATCCAACTGTATATACGTGGTATTTCTACTTACGATGCATACGTGGACATGCAATATTAGTGTGTGTCGATGTGTATATCATAGTGCATGGGGGTTGTGCCATAATATGTGGCTAAGAGAAGAGAATGCGAGACGTGAATGCTGGAGAAGTGTGAATGACGTCGTGTGTATTATATAACACGTATGTATTAGACATACGTGTGTGATGCATGTATGCATGCGTGAGTGTGCATGGCTGTGTGTAAGGGTAGCCACGCTAGTGTGAAAAGGGTTCTGGGTTAATGGCATCCTAGTAAATTTTTAGAATGGTGAGGGGCAAAATGGTCATTTGGACTAAAGGAGTTGTGTGTGTATAGTAAAAATGTGTGTGCACAAAGTAATGGCACACTTGTAATTAGTGGAAAGTTGAGAGGGTATTTAGGTCATTTCAAAGTGTCATGTCTTATTCAATAAGCCATGCCATGGCTTTTCCTAGAAGCTAAAAGGGGTGTGTAGAAACTCCTTAGAAAAAATCTACTTTCCTTCCCCTTTTCTTTTCTTTTTCATGTTAATTCCCTTTCCCTCTCCCTTCTACCATGGCCGGACACTTCCTCCCCCTATTCTTCTTCTTCCTCAATCCAAAACCCTAATTCTCCCTCACAAAAATCAAGAATCTCAAGTGGGTTACAAGAGAGAAGAAGGTAGAGAAGAAAGAAAGAGAAGGAGATGAGAAAAATCAAGTTTTGAGGTAGAAATCCAACTTGGATTTGGAAATCTATTTAGGGTTTCTTTCCCTCATGTTTTTATGTCATGTTTTACCCAATATGAAGTAGTGGTAATCAAAGTAATGTGACATGATTCAATTTTCATGAATAACCCCTTGAAATTCCATGCAAAATCTCTCTTTTGAAAAAGCTGAAATTATGTGGTGTGTTACTACTTGATTTCTGGGCACTGTAGCTTGAATTAATTTTCGAAAAAACTATATACTACCCCCCAAATCATATAAAATTTGACATTTGTTCAATTCAATAATTAGGAGTAAAAATTCCATCTTTACAACTTGTCTGACTATCATTCAGATTGGACACGGTTCAGTAAAACTTAGCTCAGTCTCTCCATACTCCATAGAATTTTGTATTCTTGGTCTCGTTGTAAAGTTAACACATTTTTCTAAAACTTCATCTCAGTGCATGTTTTTTGAAATTCTGACTGCAACATGCCCTAAGTTAACAATCTTTACAACCATCAGAATCTGTCTGAAAAAAGATTTGACAGGTTTCACCAAACAATTCACAATAAATCATATATTTCATATTTTTGCATGACATTTTTATATGAATCCAGCACTACTAGATCTACAACTTTCATTTAGAAATTTTTGTCAAATTATCAATGAAAACTGATGATATATGGCCATGTATTGTCACTGTCTGCAATTTTCAGCAAGCTAACATTAAAGTGGTGTTATGAATTGTGTATTGTTGCTAAACTTCCCTCTATAGTTCATGATTATTGTTGTTACTTGAAAGATAGCTTAGTTATGCAAATAGCCATTGAAATTGATGATGTGACAATGACCATGTTTATGTCGCCTGCCAACTATTTGTGAAAATGCCTCAATGATATGAAAGTGAGAAATATGAGAAATGAGCTTGTAAACACTTGTATCATGAATCATGTTGTGAATTGGTAATGATGGGGTCATGGAAAGCATGGTTTCATATGTTATGAATAATGAACTGAAATGGCTTTGATGAAGGGCATGACACTTGGGTGCATGACCCATGTGATATGTGGTTTGATTACAATGGAGGGCATGGTACTTCGGTGCATGACCAATGTTGATATGAGTGTGAAATGTGAAACCATGCAACATGTCCCCTTCAGTACTAAATATAATGTTAAATGAGGTTTTGGAATGTCTCAATCCTCTCTAAGGAGGGTAAGCTACTAAAACTGGGGTTTGGGGGAAATTTGAGTAAATTGTGGATATGAGGCCTAGACTACGAAGGTGGAAAGGTGATGATGTGATATGTGATGATTATTCCCACTCGCCTTTACAGGGAGTGGAGGGGCATTGGCGTTTGTGATTATGTGGTTTCGGTGTGGAGAGGTATATGGTGGAGAGTCTCACTCTTGCTACCGTCCAGGGAGGAGGCGGAGATGCCCGGTGCATCGTGCACGTGTCCACTGCACCATGTGACATACTTATCCCAAAAATTTGGGGTGAGGCCCATGAGGTAGGTCCTCTGACAGGGCAGGATGGGAGGCTCGGCGTACAGTGCCCGTGTCTACTGTGTCGAGTGCAGTTTCCACCCCAAAAAGTTTGGGGTGAGGCCCAGGTCCTTGTATCCCATAATTTACCCAAGTTTCCAACTAAATGAATTAATAGATAAGTGTTCTATTTGTTACTTCTTCTGCTGGCAGCACTTCCCTTTTCCCTTTTACATGCTTTGCTTGTGACATTGTGTTATACCTCTGGCACTTGTACTTATCTTATTAGATAATGTTTGCTTGAACACTTGTATTATTATTCGTGCTAACCTCTTTCTTGCAGTAGCTCGACATCAAACCATAGGTATGATCCCTTACTTAGCTGTTTACTTTCTGCGACATTTTTATTTTGCATGTCTCGTTTTATCTTACCTTGCCTTGTGGTTGATAACCTTAAAATAGTGTTTTGAATCCAAGTTGTTTCCTACTGGGGCACACATTGACGTGCTTCCCCCCATTTTTCAAGTAGTATGGTAGCTTAATTGGGGTGACTTGGAGTTGGGTTTCAGGGGTAGCTCTTGGTGTAAGCTGTAACTTTGTATTGTGACAGGGTTTACGGTGTATATGTAGTGATGCACCTGGACTATGTATATAAATGAAAGTTGTTATATATATAATGTTGTTGTTGTTCTATGTTATTTATGAGGTTGTTCTGATATTATAGTGGAGCTTCACTTGTACTATCCCAACATGTGCACAGTGGCCTGCATGTTCTGTTTCTCCTTTCCCCCTCTTTTCCTCTCTCATCACCCTCACTCTTCAGGATACTTGGATGTGTGTGTGTGTGTGTGTGTGTGTGAAAACAAAATTTTTAAATTTTCGAATATTCTGGGGATCGGGGTGTGACAGTCCCTCTCCATGCAGGCCAACTTCTTTCTTTGTCAGTCGTTAGTCGGGAGGCCACTCCCCCTCGCGGGCCGACCTGGCTATTCGTCGGCTATAAGGCGAGTGGCTACTCCCCTCGCAGGCTGACCTAGCTATTTGTTGGTCATTAGTCGGGGGGCACTCCCCTTGAGGGCCAACCTCTCTCTTTGTCAGCCGTTAGTCAGGGTGCCACTCCCTTTACTGGTCGACCTGGCTATTCGTCGGATGTAAGGCAGGGGCCACTCCCTCTGCAGGTCGACCTGGCTATTCGTTGGTTATAAGGCAAGGGGCCACTCCCTCTGCATGCCAACCTATCTCTTTGTCTGCCATTCATCAGGGGCCACTCCCCTCGCGGGCCGACCTAGTTCTGCGTCAGTTGTAGGTCAGGGGGCCACTCCCCTCGTAGGTCGACATAGCTATGAGATCGACAATTATTATTATTCTCAAATTGTTATCATTGTCAGAAGACCCCACGGGCCGAACCTGTCTATATGATCGGGGATTATTATTTTTGGTAATTTATACGGTTGGCTATTTTTATTATTCTCAAAAGACCTCACAAGCTGAATCTGGCTATATGATCGGTGATTATTATTCTCAAATTGTTATTATTCTCAGAAAACCTCATGGGCCGAATCTGGCTATACGATCGGGGATTATTATTATTCTCAAATTGTTACTATTCTCAGAAGACCTCGCGGGCCGAATCTGGCTATACGATTAGGGATTATTATTGCTCTCAACCGACCTTGTGGGTCAAATCTGGCTATATGACCGGGGTCACTTCTCTCTCATGCATGCCACATCACCCGACCTCAATATTTGCAGCGTTTGAGCTTGGGAGATGGGGGCCATTGATACAACACTGATACCATAGATAAGCTCAACTTAATTATTTTGTGAATGCTCGGAAGATGCTTGCATTCATTGCATTTATGGCATTTATGGCCTGAATCGTTAGGCTTCCTCACTTATGGCTTACCATCAATGTCGACCGTTTTCTCCAATTTATGTCGGCCATTAACCCATCTTTAATGGCAATAACTCGACAGTAATAACGGCTCACACTGTATATAAAAAGTCTCCCCAACAATGGGTAAAAGGAGGACAGATAACTTCGACTTCTCTTCTCTAGAATCCTCTTCTTCTTTGAGATTCTCTCTCTTTAGATATTGGAGCTTGCTGATTTTTCTCTTGGTCTCTTTCTTTCTCTTGGTCTCTTTCACATGCAATCTCTTGAATAAGCTTGGGTTGTAGGAGCCTTGCACAAATCCAAACCGTTCTCAAGAACGATAAATGTTAGATGGTCTGAAACGACTTTAGATTATTCATTTATATTCTAAACATGACCTTCTCCGACCTAAGCATTACATGCTCTCCTTGGCTCAGCGTGACAACTACTGGCAAGTTTGCCTAATAGATCGGCCTTAGTTATCCCCGAGCCTCCTTTGAGTTATATGTTGACTTAAGCATCGGAGGGGATTAGGTCGGACCCCAGGTCCGGCCCTCCTTCATGAGCTCTTTGTGTTGCATGCAACTCAGAGACAGCTTAGACCTGATGAAGATAGCTCAAACCAGAGCATGACCAGCTCGGACTGAGGTCTGATTGGTCAGCTCAGATTAAGAGCTACAACCAAAGGACCCAACGATATACACACACCTCGGATTGGCGGATTCACCCGTCAACAGCAGTGGATGAGATGGAAGACGGAGAGGCAAAGAAGTTGGGTGAATGTAGGGGGGACAAATGAGGACAAGATGTTGGATGAGAAGATGGGAAAGTAGTAGGGAGAAAGAGGCAGAGGGGGACGAGGATGATAAGGATGGGTTAGAGGATGAGAGGATAAGCCAGAAAAAAATGATGAGCTTCGAAATTTTGAAAATTAATGTAACGTGATTAAAAGTAAGATGAGTATATGAAATAAAAATAAAAAGCAATGGGAAGCCCCCCAACCAAGAAATACACAACATAGTGAAATACACAACAATTTAGGGATGATAATAGGTCGCGCCGGGCCAGGCTGGGTCAAATAGACACCCAATTCAAATGGACGGCTTTCAGTCTGTCCCAAAGCCCATATGTGCTTCTTAAGAATATTCAAATGGGTTTTAAGAGGTCTTTGGGCCAGCCCATTGGGCTAACTTGATAAAATTACAAAAAAAAACAATAAAAATAGGAAAATGAGATTCGAGTAGAAAATGTTATATATATTCTCATAATGATATGAAATTATAAGTGAGAAGCATCTTATTAGTTATCAAACAAAAAGGAACCGAGCAGAAAACTGCTACACTCAATGCATAATTTGGATGGAGAATTTAATAAGCAAACGTAAAGGGCGATGCAAGAACAAACTTCTAAAGATCTTAGTATGTTCTTCTTTAAACCTCTTTTTAGCTGATCAAATGACGAAGGCATGGTACAAATTAACCCTTTTTTATTGGTTAATGCTTTCAAAATTTTGAGATTACATCATTTAATTGCTTAGCTTAAGACTATTAGTTGTGTTTAAAATTAAGATCTGAAGGAGATAGGAGTGGAGACAAGAAGCAGAGACATGCTCGATGCTTGGACGAAGGTACATAGTTTCTTCCTGAGAATATCTTTTATTTGATTAACTTTCAACAAGTTAAAAGATGAGGACTAAATACACCGAACACAGTTCGGAGCATGTAAAAAAATTACTTTTTAAGGCAAAAAAGTCATATCACATGTCACTGACTTTTTTGCCTAATGTGATGTGACTTTTTTGCCTAAAAGACAAAAAACACACAAACACCGAACATAGTTTGGTGTATTTAGCAAATACCTAAACATGACCATTTGGTTCGTATCCAAATCCATATCAAATGTGAATATAATATGATATATTGCGCATGTAGCAGTTTAATATCCAACTCGTTCGCAATGTAAATATGCACTATCTTAATTGTATTATTAGTATTATTAAGCTCTGATCAAATGGCTCATGCATGTTAATTAAACATAATTTCAAAAATTTTAGACAAAGCAATATCACTGGCCTTAATTTTAGACATCGCATTATCTACATCAATTCAACCAGGCACATCACTCTGGTTTCAATATCGAGGCCCGTCACTTAACTATAGTTACGGCTGAAGCTACATTTGTAGCAGAATTTGTGTCCGAGGCAAGATGCCAGGATAAAGCTTTTGATGCAGGAGTGCCTACATGTTATTTATCAGAAAGTTTTGCCACATGGAACGTATATAAAACTAAGGGCATGTTCTTTCGTTGGATTGTGAAAATTGGGAAAGTTGGAGTGTGTGGAATCTTATGAGAGAGAAACTTGGTGTAGGGTGTTCTTTTGGTGGAAAGTGGGGTTGGATTGTAAGGTGGAAAGTTGAATGTGGGACCCACTCCGTGTAGTATGTTCTTTTGGTTGAAGAAAGTTGGTTGAAGAAAGTGGTGTGGGGCCCACTCAAATTTAAATTATTACTTTTAAAACTAAACTAATTAATTATTAAACTAACCAAATTATTTAAAAGTAAATTATTTAATTAAAAATAAACTGATTAATTAACTAAACATATTAAATATTAACTAAACCTAATTAATTAACCGAATATTAACTAAACATATTAAATAACTAAAAAGTATGTAATTAACAATAAATAAACTGTTCGCTTCTCAAGCCTGAGAGGTTAAAAAATAAACTATTAAATAACATATTTAATTAATAACTAAACTATTAAATAACTAAACTATTAAATAACATATTTAATTAATAGTCCTGTGTGAGCACTGAGAGCGTTAAAAAAAGTGATTTGAGGACACGGATGCTGACAAAATGGAGACGTGAACACTGTTCGCTTCTCAAGCTCTCTTCTCTGATTGGCTGGAGACAACACGCGTGGGGCCCAGCGGCCATGAATCAAGTGAATTCTTCGCAAAACGCGGAGAATAGAGAAGCCCCCAACTTTCTCCATTTTGCCTGCCACCTCAGCTTGGAATCCAAGCTACACATTTTAGCAAAAGAACAGTCCAAATAGAACCAATCCCAGGATTCCTGTGAATAGTGTGTGAACGGTGTGTTTTTTCGAGATTCTTGCCCACATTCTAGCAAAAGAACAAGTCCTAAAGAAAAATTAATCATTCTCATTCTTATTTGGGCAGGCCATCAGGGCATTGGGTCGAGGGGGCAAGTCATCACGTATGACTCATCGTGTCCATCGGTCCGGCTCGGCCCGACCCGGTGGCCGACCAAGTGCCGGAATCCGGCCTGCGGCCTGGACCAGGCCGGACCCGGTTTATTTATTTAAAAAATAATTAAAAAGCTCTTAAAAAATTAAAAAAATCCTTAAAAATCCTTAAAAATTCTTAAAAATTCTTAAAAATTCTTTTTAAATGTAAAAATTTACACTTAATATATGATAATTATACATAGTATTAAAATTTTTAAAGATAAATCTATTATACATTTGATGACCTTTTTGAATCATGTCCTACATGACAGCTTTGTCACAGTCATATTTTGGGTTACTGACTAGGATAATGGAAGTGTTTGTATTTTATATGGAAGAGTTTGAATCGTATTTGGGGGGGACTTTACATTTTGAGCCAGCCTCCCAATTTCAAAATTAGAAATTTTGTCACAGTCACAAGTTGACTGTGACAAACGATTGGCCATGGGCATGCCACCTAATCCCTCTCGGGCCATGTGGGGGTTGGGTGTGGTTTTTGGCTTGGGTTTGGGGTGGAGTTTTGGTCATTTTTTTGCGTTTTAGTCCCTGCTTTTCCTCATTCTGCCACCCAACGCTCCTTAAACACACACCTACGCTTTTTTCGATTTGCCCCCTCGATTCTCTCCGCATTTGTACCCGTGTGACTACTGCCTTCGTGCCCTCCGTGCACGTGCAATTTCTAGTAGTTTTATAAAACATAGTATTTTATAAAAAAAATAAAAATAGATAGTCTTTTGTAAATTGTAAGTAGATAAAAATTTTATAAACGAGAAAAAATTAACTTATATTATTGCTAAATAGATACAGTAGTGCCACAGGACAGAAACGTATTTAAGGCCGAAATTCTCGAAGGTCCAGAGTTGAACCTTTAAATTTTATTCATGAAATTTTTTTGAGGTGTGGGACCTAAGTCAGCTAGCCTTACCCCTCGTACACTGGCCAAAAAAGAACACTAATACAAATAAGAAAATAATAATAGACGAAAGAAATGAAAATAACTCATCTTGTGCCTCTTCTTCGTCGGAATCTTCGGAAAGGTTCTTTTTGTCCTGCGAGCAGTTTTCAGCATGGAACCTGTTAGTGCCCGGGTATGAATACAACTGGAGTATCCGCATACCTAACCTGTTAAGCATTCGCGACCCAATACCCCCATGCTCTTAGCGGGGTACAGCTGAGCCAGACGAATGGGTGATTTGACCGTTAGGCTGGCGCCGACATTCAGGGAAAAGTTCATGGGGTCGAGTAAATAGGCAGCCGTTAACTCGAATCCTGGAGAAGATCGTGCTCTAATCAATGAGGGACGGTTACACATCATCAAAGGGTAATTACCTATAAATAGACTGGAGAACGAAGGTAAAGGGGTTCCCATCTCCGAGGTATGAGTTCTAATCTTCTCAGCTTACTTTTCTTATATTCGAGCTTGTGCCGCCAGTCTTGAGACGAACCTCCGTGGGCCGATCTCAGTTGCACCAAGCTCACTCTCTTCTTTAAGTTTCATACTAACTTAAGCATCGAAAGGGATTTGGGTCGGACCCCAGATCTGACCCCCTAATGAGTCCATGTGGTACAGATCGATGGTCATCGTCCAATGCCGAAGGTCGACGTCGAGCTTCCCAATCTTGAACGATCGACGTAACCATCACTCGTAGATTGATCTAACGTCGCACCAGCTCTAACTACCATCGTCCGACCCTGGTTCCTCCAACCAAGGGTCCCACTCCGACTGATGACGAGGCTCCTACTCAGCATCCCGAGTCTACGTCAGCTTGACAACTGTATTGGTCAATTTTGGCCTTAACAGAGCTAATCCTTCGCACAAACCGCAACTTCAACTATGTCTTCCTTCAGTCTTGACCTCTTGTTTCTCAGAACGTGACTAAATGCACTAAAAGCAAACTCCAAACAATGATAGATATAGGGACAGATAATAAATCACGAACTATGCTGGAAATAATGGGATAAACTGATTCATATCCTTTCCACCAGGCAAGAGCATCAAAATTCTCATCATCCATTTTTGCCTCAGAAAAAGGAAACGGATTTGCTAAATACTTAGACAGTTCACTAGAAGAACTATCTGACTCTACTGTTTTTTGTTTCTTCTTCCCTAATATCTGTCGGATCTTACTCGAAGAAGAAGAAGTAGCAAGCACGAAGAAGTATGTGAAACCTCACCAAATCTAGTCTCATAAGTTGCAAAAAGGGTTCTTAAGCTATGTTTAAACATAGCTACATGTTCAGCATGGGGAAATCCCATGTTTTCATAATACATTTCTAATAACCCAATTGCAACATCCTCCTTGAAACGTAGATAAAAAACTTCACCTACATAGTAAAGCATATGAACATGATTTCAATATTTAGCCAGTTTTATCGACATGGCTTCTATCATAGGCATAAGAGCAGTGTTAGGTTGTTGATTGTCTATTTGCTTAGATAAAACTTCGGAAATTAAAATTAATTGTTCTAATCCTAAAATTGATGTTGGGTAGTAAATCCCTGAAATTTTATTTGTAGCAGTAATTGCACTAGTGTTATTAGATGCATTATCAAAAGTAAATGAAAAAATATTTTCAGAAATATTAAAATCATGAATAACAGACATTATCACAAGATAAATAACACCCCCAGTATGAGCATGTTCTAACATTGTAAATCATATAATCATCTTGTTAAGCATGTAAGTATGATCTACATAATGCGATGTAACACATAAATAGGATGCTCCCTATTTTGTTGTCCAAATGTCTGAAGTTAAAGATATTCTAGAATTTAAGCTGGCAAAAGTATCCAATAATTTAGTTTTCCCAGCTTGAAAAGCCGACATAGCATCTCTTCAGAGAGTGTTTCTAGGCACTCTTCTAAATGCAGGGTTAAAGGCCACTTGGTTAAAACGTTCTAATTCGGGGCTTTCCCCATAACTAAAGGAAATTCTTGGCATAAAACCAATCTAGCCATCTCTTTTCTCATTGTCTCAGTAGAGTATGAGAAATTAGATAGAGAGAAAAATGATGCAGATAAGTTTAATGTGGTCTGTTTAAAGTCCCTTTTTCATGAGATGATATGTGTCACTTAAGATGTGGTGTACCGTCAAAAGGTTTGTAATTAAAATCTGTTCTACGTACTTTGCAAACTGCCCGTTGTCCTTTGCCAGCGACAGTTTCAACCGTAAAGTTATCACAAACTGCATATTTTCGTAATCTGGGGTTGTTGTGTAGAAGGAACAACAGGAATAGTTAGTTGTGCAGGAGCAGAAGGGTTTATAAAATAAGTCTGTGTAGAAGTAGTATAAGTCGATGTAGGATTTGTGTACTCTTATGTTTCGGTTTGTGACATATCAATATCAAAATTTGGTGTTTCTATCGGGTTACCCAGCATCGTAATAAAATTATCATGCTCCTCAGTGTTTCAAAGTGGAAGTTAAAATTGCTATTGTTGTTTGGTCCAGCCATTATGCTAATATATAAAGGAACCTGATTATCGGGTTGCGACTTGCGAGTGGTGTAGAGATCAGATGAGCTTGAGAGCGGAGGGAGCTAAGACTTGAGTGCAAAGTTGAGAGCGATAGTGAGTTGAGATTTTAGCTTAACGACGAGTTGAGAGCGAAGTTGATAGAGAGTTGAGCCTTGTGATACCGCCTTGACCGGTAGGCGAGAGCTACGAATTGATTCCTTGAACGTGGAGCTTATGAAATAGAGAGAGTATAAGAGAGTTTGAGAGTTTGAGCTCTGTGAAAAAAAATGAGAGCTGGTGTGTACAATTTATAGGAATTTTCCGGGTGTAAAAAGACTGAACCCCCCAATGATCGTTTTTGACCGTTGGGGGGGTTTGGTCGTTTGGCCATAAAACCCTGAAAATGCACCCTCCATTTTATGTCAGGTATGATCATTCTTAGCAGCACATGCTCGTGCTTAAAAATAAATAAATAAATAATGGTCAGGCCAGGCCGGGCCGGCCTGTTTTCACTCAAGCCACTGCCCGACCCGCCGGGCAGCTGGGCCTCCGGAAGCCCTACCCTGGGCTCGAGCCGGGCCGTGCCCAATACCTGGTCAACGCCTCTGGGCCCGGGCCGAGCGAGCCGGGCCTCGGGCCTTCGTCCAAATGGACAACATGACGTATGACCTGAAATTTATTCGAGTCAATTTTTAGGATTCAGACCAACCCGATGCCCATTTGGAACCGGCTTTGAGCCGTTTTTTTCACGGTCCAAACCCATTCTCGTCCAAATTGACAATATGGTGATGTGACTGAAGTGAATCATGCAGTTGCATCAATGATTATAGACCAATTGGTTGACACGCCCAGGGATCGATAAGGAGTTCTTGGTATCATTTTTGTTAAGGGCATGTTTCTTTTGTTGGGAGTTGGGTAGAAAGTGGTCCAACATCATTGTTCATGACCCTATTCATACACAATTTACCATTCTCAAGGCCCACTTTCTCTCCGTCTGTTTCTTTAGACAAAAACTTTCAGACAGAAAGTTTCTTTCATGGCTCTACGGTGGCAGAGAAATTCTCATGAGTGTAATCTCCGAAAAATCTGCTTACACGTGAGAATCTCAATTTTTTACTGTTCATCTTCCTCCCTGCGAATCGCAGCGTGCGTTTTGTTTTTTTAATTTATTCGATTTGCTACAGTAATCCCGTCCATTTTTTGTCTTATTATGGAGAAGCGAACATTGTTTGCATCCCTTTTGTCCCATTCGGTTAGGAGTGAACAGTAACCACGTCTTGGCACTGTTCACTCCTCACAGACCACATTAATTAAGCGGTTTAATTAATTAAACCGGTTAATTAGTTTAGTTTTAATTAAATAGGTTAGTTTTAATTAATTAGGTTAGTTTAAAATAATAATTTATAATTTATAATTTCTACTAATATTTATAATTTCAATTTAATAAAATAATAATTCAAATTTTCATTTAATTTAAAAATAATTTAAATTAATTAAATTACGATAATTACAAGTAATTTATTATTTCAAACACTTGTACCCCATGTGAAACATTCCCATAAAACTTTCAAACCCAAAGAAACACTAGAAAGTTTAGTAGGCCCCACATAAAACTCTCATACTCACTTTCCACACCACTTTCAAGCCCAAAGAAACAAAAAACTTTCAATTCAAGATTCCACAACTACTCAAAAATCCAAATTCCACTTTCAAGAAAAGAAACATGCCCTAAATAACACCTCATGATAAAAAAGGTACAATAAACATAGCTCCGAGAGAAAAATCCAGACACAATAAACAAATGCTTAAAAGGAGAAAAAAAGATATCCGAACCAATTAGCTTAATGGTATTCGCCCTTCATCCTTTGTGAGAGGTCGAGAATTCGATAACTGCTTTCTGATGTTCCGATTCTGTTCACCTGAAAGGAATCAAGATTCTCATTGCCCATATGCTTCTTTACAACCCACCAGGCCCAATTTAGGGCGCATGGTCCAAATCAAATTGCCATGCTTACTGCATAATCTAGCTGTTAGCTGTTGAGAGGTAGAGTAAGGTAATAATAATAATAATCTATCTTACAATTGAGGACTTTGTCCTAGGTGGCACCTTTATCCCATGTGGCAATGTCACATCACCACAAGGGATGCCACCTCGGACAAAACCCACATCCCCACACTTATTTACATGGTTGCCATTGAGGAGAAAAACACCCCCAATCTCACTTATTTACTTTCTCGCCCTTGGGATTTTTTTCCCTATAACCCCAAGATTTTTGCATTTATAATTTTACCCCCGGACGATACCGACACATACACCTACACTTCTCATCCTTTACGCTTGTGCGCATGCATCGCCTTCCATTTGTGTGGGTTTTTTTCTTCGTGCACTGTGTGCACGGGTTATTTCTAGTAATTGTTAAATATTGGTTTCTCCAATATGGTTTTGATGATAAACAAACATAATCAATTATGAACTAATCCAAATGTTTTGTAGTAAAAGAAGAGTATCATCACTATGGTCAAAGACACACCAAGTAAAGTTGATGACTCAAGGTATTAATGCTTGAACATCAATCAATAAAGCATGAGGATCAAAAGATGATCAAAGGAACTCAAAGTGTTGTTCTCAACAAGCTCAAATAAGCTATCAAGGAGTGATATCAAGAAAGTCAAAGCGTTGGACTCCTTAAAGCTCAAATGGAAGTCTTCAAGGCATTCAAAAGGAAGTAAAGGGGATTAATGTGTAAATCTTTCTTACTTTACTTCTTAGTTGAATTAGCATGTCAAAGCCTTGAAAAGACTCACTAGAATATCACTCACAACACTCATGAATCTCATTAGATCATATGTCATTGAGTGTCATAGGGTTAGAACATGCATAAACTTACAGAAGAGTTTTTCGGCATTCAACATGCGCTTGGTGTTAGGCCTCCAGACGCCTGGTGATCATATGCATATAGTTCTCCAAAACCCTTGTCAGGACAGACGCCTGAGGTTTAAATTCTAGAAGTCTGAACAATTCGTCATACGCCTGAATGGTGAACATTAGACGTCTGTTTAATTCTAGTCGAAGAAACAGAAACTCGGCAGTTATCGACTGATAGAAAAAAACGTCTGGATGATATGATCAGACGTTTGGGAAATTCATTTGCAAATTTCCAGTAACCCATTCTTTGTGGTCAGTCAGTTTTTAGGCGTCTAAAGATGTATTACCAGACGTCTGAACAGTTGATCAGACGTCTGGATGATGAACATTAGATGTCTGGATGATCGGACCTTTTATTTCATATAGTATTATTAGAATTATTCAGACGTCTGATGGCATGGTGCCAGACGACTGAACAGTGGACCAGCCATCTGGAAAGTCTACTTCAGACGACTGATATATGTCCGTTAGACTGCATTTAATGCGCAGTCAGAACAGTACTTTAGTCGACTAATCACCCTTCATCGGCCGACCGATGATTAGGATTTCTACCCATTAATAGCTGTTTGAAGCATTAAATGCTTGGGCTTTTGAGCCGATTTTGAGCAGATTTACATGGCTTATAAATAGGAATGTAATGCCTTCACTTGAGAAGTTAAGAAAGCATCTAAGACATCATTCATTACACTCTCAAGTGCATCAAAGATATTAACTTCTCACTTAGAGTATTCAAGAGCATTCAAAGCAAATCAAGCTCAAAGCTCTAAATTTCAACTTGTATCCAAAGCTTTCAAGGTCAGCTCATAGCATTCATTGCTACACATCTTGAGACAAGTTTGTAAGTGCTCTCACTCTCATAATTTAGAGCACACATCACATACCTTTATTGCCTCATTCTTAAGAGTCCTATTCAAGACATAGGTTGTAAAGTTGTTTCGTATTTCGTTTCAAACTCTTTATTGTATTTGAGAAGTTTCCTCTCAGGTTGAGAGTAGTCCATTCCCGGTTTGTGGGAAGTGGAAGAAAGGTGCCTCTTGGTTGTGAGAGAAGTTCATTCCCGGTTTGTGGAAACTGAAAGTGATTTGTACCATTTGCACTTGTCTAGTTTGGCAAGTGAACATTAGTGGAAACACTAATCACTAGCGAGGAGCTAGTGGGTTGCTGGAGTAAGATTCAAGGGAGTCGGGAAGACTTGGTGAATCTGAACCAGTGTATATCTCTTTTTTGCGTTTGCTTCTTGTGTTGTTGCCCCTTTTCTCTATTCTGCACATATGTTGCATAAGGATAATTTAATTTGGCATAATTTCCTTATAAGTTTTATAAAGCACTATTCACCACCCTCTAGTGTTTTACCATATAGCTTCAGATCCTACAACTGGTATCAAAGCTAAAATTTCAAACTATGGTAACCATAAGCAACAACAATACTCATGATGGTGCATCCTCTACCATAGAAGGCCAACCCACAATTAGACCTCAACATTTCAACGGGTCTAATTATGAATAATGGAAATCAAAGATGATCATCCTAAAGAGTGCTTCTCTTTGGTGTATGGTGGAGAAGGAGTATGTTGATCCACTGGAGGAAGACTTCTAAAAGTGGACACCGGTTCAAGTGCTTACAGAGACAAACAATGCAAAAGCGATGAACTCACTCATATGTGCATTGAATGCCATCGAATTCAACAAGGTATAGAATTGCACAACCGCACACTAAATTTGGAGTCATCTCCAAGTTACACATAAAGGGAAAACCCAGGTAAAGTTTTCAAAACTTCATGTATATCTATAGTGTTTTGAGATGTTATCGATGCAGGACAAGAAAACCTTCTCAAGCATGTATGCTAGATTCACGGACATCGTGAATGAGCTTGAGCCCCTTGGGAAGGTTTATAACCAAGTGGAAAAGGTAAGGAAACTCATCATGGCCGTCGCAAAGGAATGAGAAAAAAGACCTTGGCCATTGAGGAAGGTAAAAACATGGCCACTTATACGGTTGCAGCCTTCATTGGTAATTTCATGGCTTATGAGGTTAGGAAGGCAGATAGAGAAGAAAGAAATTCTCTAAGGATTCAATTCGAACCAAGGAATAAAGCAATTGCTTTCAAGGCCATTTTGGAGAATAAAGACTCCGATGATGAAATGGACGTGGAGTCCCTAGCTCTTATTGCCAGAAAATTCCAAAGGTTTTACCGAAAAGGTAATTTCAAACAGAGGAATAAATTTGTTTCTACTAACGATTCTTCTTTGTGTTACAATTGCAATAAGCCATGGCACATCAAGATGGATTGCCCCTTGCTTAAAAACAAGGAGAAATGGAAAGCTCCCAAGTATAAAAAGGGAGATGCATACAAAGGGAACAAAAAGAAGAAAGGTCTTGTATGGACATGGGATGACTCAAGTGAGGATTCAAGTAGCGATGAATCCGACAAAGAAAAGGGAGAAGTAGCTCACACTTGCTTTATGGCTAGGGAAAGCTCTCCAAAGGACTCATCTAGTGAGAGTGACACCGATGAGGTAACCATGGATGAACTAAGATTAGCCAATGAACAATTATTTGAGAAATATCAAAAATTGTTCCATAGATATATGATTGCTAAAGACAATCTTGCTAGCATAGCTACTTCTTCAATGAATGTTGATAAGAATTTAGCGCTATGTCTCATGATGCTTTAATTAAGGAGAAAGCTTCTTTAGCTTCTCAAAATGACTGCTTGAGAAATGAGGTTATATCCCTTAAATCACAATTGGACAAAGTCCAAGTTAGTGATTGTGATGAAATTGCAATTGAAACTCTTAGATCTCAAAACACACTTTATAATGAGAATATTGCTTTCAAAATCCAAGTGCACGAGCTCACTACACATGTATCCACCTTGGATACTAATCTTTCTTCACTTGAGAAGAAATATGAGCTCATGTCCTCCAATGTTGATAGATTCAACAAAGGGACTGGCAAGTTGGATGCTATTTTGGAAAACCAACATCCCGCAAATTATCGCAGAGGACTTGGTTGCTCCAAGGATAATGCTTCTACTTCACGAACATCTTATAGTGGAGCCACTATTGATTTTGTGAGACCATCCTCCGATGCATCCAATGGTGGAGCATCAAAACAATGGGTAGTACATCTACCAAGGGTAATACCATTTCGATCTCTCCCACATTTGGAAAGAAATCCACCAACGGTGGACAACCAAAGAAGAGACATCCCACATTTCGATCTCTATCAACTTCGTATTTGTACACACGCACCCAACCACGTAGGAGAGCACCTATTTTTGTTGCCCCTACATATGACGAGTCTTATGCTTCACACTCTCAACCACGTGGAAACACACATGTGAGAAATTCACATGGCCACACACCCATTCATGTGTATGGTTATGATCAACCAATACATGCTCATGCGTACACACATGCTTATCCTCATGTATCTCATGCTTACTATGCCTCACATTCATATATGCCTTATGCGAAAAATAATATTAATATTCACAATGCACGCACACAAAGTGCAAGACCACATAGTATGTTTCATGTACCTCCTCACATAAATCGTTCACATGATCGTATATCTCCTAATGCATATTTACATTCACATGCTCGCATGCTTCTACTTGACATTCTCCTAGAATGCATGCATCCATGAGGCATATTACTCCCAAGAGTCATTTGATTTGGGGGCCTAAAAACATTAGCGTGTATGACAGGGGAATGTATATGCAATCATACTTTAGGGATGTTATAGATAATGTGAATTATGTTGGGAAACCAAAGTCCATTTGGACTTGGTTTCCAAAGGGCTAACCCCTTTGACCCAACAAACTTGGGTACCATGTGCTTATAGTATGTTCTATAGGTACCCAAGAAGAGGGATAAGAGCAACATGGGAAAAGATTGTTAAGTGCAAAGGAAATGATTTGATACTCGATAGCGGGTGTTTCAAACATATGATGGGAGATTCAAGCTTGCTCTCCGAGGTTACCCGCATAAAGAATGTCAGAACGGTTACTTTCGGAGGCAATGAAAAGGGATCCATCATCGGTATTGGTAAAGTTGGTAATCCCTCCAAACCTCTTATAGATAATGTCTATCTTGTAGAAGATTTAAATCACAATCTTATCTCCATTAGTCAACTTTGTGACAAAGGTTACAATGTTAATGTTGGTAATGGATGTGTAGTATATATAATAATACTAATAGCAACATTGTGTTTGGTGGCACACGCCAATAGGATATATATATTGGATTTGCCACACTCACTAGACCAATGCTTGGTTGCTCATTCTAATGAACAACTTCTTTGGCATCGACGCTTTGGTCATGTTCATTTTAAGTATCTTCACAAGTTGTCCAAGCATAACCTTGTTAGAGGGTTTCCAAAACTTTCTTTGAATAAGAAAAGTTTTTGTGATTCATGCCAACGAGGCAAGCTTCATAAATTCTCATTTAAGATTAAAAATTTAACTTCTACAACTAGGCCACTAGAGTTTTTACATCTAGACTTATTTGGGCCTACTAGAGTTGCATCCTTAGGATATGCATTCTATGAACTTGTAATTGTTGATGACTTCTCTATGTATACTTGGGTGAAGTTCTTGAATGGCAAGAATGAGGCACTTGAGAATTTATTGTTTTGTTCAAGAAAGTTCAAAAGATTCAAGACACGTCAATTGTCGCCATTCGTAGTGATCATGTAGGTGAATTTGATAATGAACTATTCTCTAATTTTTATGATGAGAATGGGATAACTCACACATTTTCCTTTCCTCGTGCTCCACCACAAAATGGTGTTGTAGAAAGGAAAAATAGAACTCTTATTGAGTGTGCACGCACTATGCTTAGTGATAGCCGCATTGGTTCACAATTTTGGACGGAAGCCGTTCATACCACGTGCTATGTGCTAAATAGGATACATGTGAGACACCGGACTAACAAAACTTTTTATAAATTATTTTATAACAAAATTCCTCAAGTTTGCTATTTCCGTGTTTTTGGTTCTAAATGCTTTATTAAGAACACTCACGACAACTTATTGAACACTCACGTGCTATGGTTCACAATTTTGGACGGAAGCCGTTCATACCACGTGCTATGTGCTAAATAGGATACATGTGAGACCCGGACTAACAAAACTTTTTATAAATTATTTTACAACAAAATTCCTCATTTTTGTTATTTCAGTGTTTTTGGTTCTAAATGCTTTATTAAGAACACTCACGGCAACTTATTGAACACTCACGTGCTATGTGCTCAAGTTTGATTCATGTTCCGATGAAGGAATATTTATTGGATACTCCGATCATAGCAAGACCTACCGGATATTTAATAAAAGAACCTTAATGGTTGAAGAATCACTACACATTTCCTTTTATGAGAACTTTGATATTCCATTATCTCACCTTGATGAGAATATTGAATTTTTGTGTGATTCTTTAAATAATATGAAATTAGATGATTCTATTGAGGATGGAGTTGAGTTGGTTTCCAATGATCAAGAGTTACCCAAGACATTTGCTATGGTTCCAAACCATCCACATGAACAAGTGATAGGTAATGTCGAAGATGGTGTCCGTACAAGGTCAAGGGTAGAACGATTTGCACATTGTGCTTTCGTCTCCACCATTGAACCAAAGAGCATGGAAGAAGCTCTTAAGGATGACTCTTGGATCATTGCTATGGAAGAAGAACTCATCTAATTTGAAAGGAACGATGTTTGTGAGTTAGTTCCTCCTCCGGAAGATCACAATGTCATTGGAACAAAGTGGATCTTCAAAAATAAGATGGATGAAAATGAAGTTGTCATTAGGAACAAGGCAAGGTTAGTAGCTCAAGGTTACCGGCAAGAAGAAGGTATAGATTTTGAAGAATCATTTTCTTGTGTAGCTAGATTAGAATCTATAAGACTTTTGTTGTCATTTGCATCATTTAGAAATTTTAAGCTTTTTCAAATGGAAGTGAAATGTGCGTTTTTGAATGGACGTGTTGTTGAAGAAGTATATTTTTCACAACCACCCAGTTTCGTAGAGTCAAAATCCCCAAATCATGTGTTTAGACTTAAGAAAGCTCTTTATAGATTGAGACAAGCTCCTAGAGCATGGTATGATCGCCTAAAGAACATTCTCATCGATTTGGGTTTCAAAATGGGCGATGACGATTCAACACTTTTCATCAAGTATTTTGATTATGACATTTTATTGATTCACGTATATGTTGATGACATTATATTTGGTTCTACTAACTCTACACTTTGTAAAGAGTTTGCTTAGTCCATGCAAGATGAATTTGAGATGAGCCACATGGGAGAGCTCACCTACTTTCTAGGACTTCAAATACGTCAATTGGAGCAATGGATCTTCGTCCATCAAACTAAGTATACGATGGAATTGATCAAGCACTTTGGAATGGGATCTTCTTCATCCAAGCGTACTCCAATGAGCACGGCAACACATCTTGATAAAGATAAACATGGAACGGATGTTGACATGCGTCAATACCGATGTATGATAGGTAGTTTACTCTATCTTACCGCTAGTAGACCTGATATTATGTTATTGATATGCTTATGTGCACGGTATCAATCACAACCAAAACAATCACGTTTGATTGCGGTTAAGCGGATTTTTCGTTATCTAACCCCATCTCTTAACTATGGATTATTCTATCACAAGTCATGCACTTATGAACTAGTTTCATATAGTGATGCCGATTTTGCCGGATGTAAATCCGATTTGAAAAGTACCAGTGGCACTATTCATTTCTTAGGAAATTCCCTTGTGTCTTGGTTATCTAAGAAACAAAATTTGGTATCTCTTTCCACAACCGAAGCGGAATATATCGCCGCCAGATTAGGTTGTGATCAAGTATTATGGATGAGACAAACTCTCAAAGACTATGGTATTGATTGTGGTACTTGTCCAATATGGTTGATAACTAAAGTGCCATATGTCTCTCCAAGAACCTGGTACAACACACTAGTACCAAACATATTGATATTAAACATCATTTCATTAATGATTATGTCCTTAAGAAGGATGTTACTCTATAGTACATGACGTGCGTTTATATTTTGTATATTCACGCACGTCTTCCTTTGTGTGTTTCCGTTATTTTTCGCCGTCTCGTATCCGTTTTCTCGTATTTTCTCGTATTCTTTCACTTTCCCGTGTTTTCGTATGTTTGCAGGAGTTCGACAGCGTAGGGGATATATAACGACGATATCATGAGTCTCCGTAGAAACGGGAGGAGTCACGCATGATCCAGGGGGTCAAACGGCGAAGGTCGCCATCTTTCAGCCCCCACCCGATCGATTGGACACAGGCAACCGATCGGGTGGTGCACGCATGCATCACCCAGACAGCCGCTGAAGCAACGCAGGCACCAAGAGACCGGATCGCCGACCGGTTCAGCCCAACAATTCTCTCGGGAAATTTAAGCTGAACTCCAACCGATCGGGTGATCTTCACCTGATCGGTTCATCTGTAGCCATTTCCTCGAAGACACGACACGGACAACTCACCCGACGGCCGGCTGACCGTGCCAAAATGTCGCAAGTCTCCGTCTTTTTGGGCAACAATTCCAACCGATCGGTTGATTAATCAACGGATCGGTTCACCCGATGAGCTCAAGATCCAAACGACGAGCAGCTTCCGCCAACCGACCGTGTCGACTGACCAGGTGAAGCCCAAAAGATCGCTGCCGAAGTTCGCAACAGGTCACCCGATCGGGTGATCTTTCACCCGATCGGGTGATGTCGTTTTCTATATATAGAAGCCCTAGGTTTCCAGAAAACGAGAGTGGTTGTATTTTTTTACTGTTTTTCTCTCTTGTGACGGCTGTAATTTCTCTGTTATTTGTAAGTGTTCTGATCTTAACCAAACTTTGATATTATATTATTTGCATTGCTATTACTTCAAGCTTAAGCCATCTTTTGGTGACGTGGATCCAGCAGGATCAATTCTCAGGGGCACCCAGGGAGATCCCCATCGAGCACCTGGACTCCTTCTTGGAGAAGTGTGACACCTTTCAGATAAATGGTGTCACCACTGAGGCGATCCGTCTGAAACTATTCCCCTTCTCTTTGCAGGATAAGGCCAAGCTGTGGCTTATGGGGAAGGACCCAAATACGTTCAACACATGGGAGAAGCTTTCAAACGCCTTTCTGACAAAGTTCTTTCCTCCGGGGAAGACCATGAAGCTGAGGAGTGAGATCTCCTCCTTCTCCCAGGCCAGCCACGAGTCCCTGCATGAAGCTTGGACGAGATACAAAGAAATGCTGCGAAGATGCCCTTATCACGAGCTTCCCAAGTGGAAGATAATTAATCTGTTCTACAACGGATTGAGGGATGACTTGAAATCTTCGATGGACGCCGCGACTGGGGGTCCTTCATGTCTAGAAGTGAAGAAGATGCCGAGAACATATTAGAAAACATGGCATCGAACAATAAGCGATGGTGTGACGAGAGAGCCACACCTAGATTTGGAGGTATCCACAGAGTCGAGGACGTCGAAAAATTATCCAGCAAGTTGGACTTGCTGTCTACCCAGATCTCAGCGCTGATGGTAGGAGCCGGTGGTGCCGGTACACAACAAATTGCGGTAGTGGAAGCAGAAGTCATGGGGGACTTTGAGGGTGGTGACATCTCATCATCGTTGGACCAAGCGAGTGCACTATTCTACAATCCTACGAGAAATGCGCCATATCCACCACGGACTAGCTCCAACCCGGCCTACTCTCCAAACAACCGGAACCATCCCAACCTTAGCTACCGGGCAGCATATCAGCAACCGCCTCCTCATCAACAGTAGCAGCTAATATATCAGTCGGCTAGACCTCAGCAGCAGCAGTTTCAGCAGCAGCAGCCTCCACAACAATATCAGCAATATGCTCCCAGGAATCAGCGGCCCATTCAACAGCAGCAGCAATATGGCTAGCAGAGGGCCATCTCTCCGGGTGAGTCCCTCTTGACTCAATACATCACCAACCAGGAGAAGATTAATTTGAAGCTAGAGATGGGTCAGCGGGCTCTCACTGACCAGTAACCCAGCTGGGGTTACAAGTGGCAAACCTTCAAAGGTCACAGAATCTATTGCCGCCACAACCAGAAGTGAACCCGAGAGGAGCAAACCAGACTTTGGCACTCACGCACGAGCAGGCGAATGTGTCCGCTATTGTTTTAAGAAGCGGGACACAAATCCCTACAAGAGTGCCCACCAAAGAACCGGAAGCACCGTTGGTCATAGAGCGACCAATTGAGAAATTGAATGACAACGGTGCTTCGTCGCCAAAGCCAACGACTCCGGAGGGAGTCCCTGAAGAGGAGAAGAAGAAAAACGAGGAAGGGAGCCTCAAAGTGTTCAAGCCCGTTGTGCCTTTTCCACAACGGCTAGCTCAAGCCAAGATAGACGAAAAGTATGGCAAATTCTTTGCCACAGTAAAGAATCTAAGCTTGCAAATCCCCTTCCTCGAAGCTATCGAGACGATTCCATCCTACGAAAAATTTCTAAAGGATTTGGTGACAAGAGGGTTGAGAAAGGAGAAGGTCGTATTAACAGTGGAATGCAGCGCTCTCATTCAGAGAGCAAATCCGCCTAAGCTTAAAGACCCGGGGAGCTTCTCTATCCCTTGTGCGATCGGGGAGGTAAAGATCCATCGCGCGCTCGTCGATCTTGGAGCGAGCATCAGTTTAATGCCTATGTCACTATATAAGAGGATAGGGATGGGCGATTTGGAGCCCACCGGTATGACCCTACAGCTTGCAGACCGTTCGGTCAAATATCCGGTGGGGGTTGTAGATGACCTCCATGTCAACGTAAGTGGGGTGCATGTGCCAGTAGACTTCGTCGTCATGGACATGCCTGAAGATACGCACACCCCCATCATCCTTGGACGGCCTTTCATGGCCACTGCCGGTGTTTTAATAGATGTGAAGAATGGGAAGCTTTCCCTTAACGTCGGCAACGAAAAAGTCGAGTTTGACTTGGGGTTGTCAATGAAGCACCCCAATCCCCTGGATGATCCAAGATGCAATTGCTGGAGTTAGAAGAAGAGAGAATTGTAGAAGCAAGCGCCTGGGAAATTCTTTCAAGAAATCCCCCCGATAGCTCAGGGTACTTAGAAGAACATGTCGGCCCAAAAGAAGATGATGTTGCTGGGAATGCGGATACGGCACATACGGTCCCTCCCGGATTTCAAAAGGCTCCTCCGATGAGGAGGAAAGGGAAAGAGCCCATGGGGCTCACCGGTGACGAGATCCGAATCCTGAAACGAGTGGCGGTTGACGCCAACGTAAGGCAGAAGGCCCCGGACCCCGTCAACAAAGGGAGGGTCGTCGAGCAAGTTTTCTTGTCACCGCCGACGACACCGAAGGCTGCCAACTCTGAGTCTAAAGCGATGCCGATTTTAGGGCATCACCCCCGTCCACCTTGAGTATCATCTACGGGCGTCGAGCAAACGACGTTAAACAAAAACGCTTCATGGGAGGCAACCCATGCTCTAAACTCTTATCTTCGTTTTTAGGATTTTTATTATCTTTATTTTTCTATTTTAATAAATAAATCCAGCCGTGGGAACTTCCGTCGAGAGACTAAGGCCATTTGTGAATTTTTGCAGGAAACAAGCCCTCACCCGATCGGGTGATCACTCAACCGATCGGGTGAGATGTATCAGACAATGGCCCGTATCTGCTCTCCAACGAACCGGTCGGGTGAAGCAAAGCGTGACCGGGTGGCAGACCGTTTGGGAATGGCCGAAGTCTCGGGAATTTTGGAATTGATCAACCGATCGGTTGATACAAAGCGTGGTCGGGTGACTGACCGGGTGATCTGTACTAAACTTTCAGGAAAAAGTGTGATGCGGCCACCCGATCGGTTGAGTTCTCAACCGATCGGGTCGCCTGTAGCCAATTTTCAGCAATATTTTCGACCTAGTTGTCAACCGATTGGGTGAGTTTTCACCCGATCGGTTCGAATTAAAATCTATATAAACTCGGCCCCCCTCACCCGTTCATCTCCCTCGCCCGACCCCGATTCCCTCTCGCCGTTTCGACTTCCTCTCCCTCGCCCGACCTCGTTTCTCCCTCAACCGACCACAGAACTCTCTCGATCGATCTCTCCACTCTCTTTTTCCATCTCTCCATCGATCTCTCCCTCTTTCTCTTCGATTTCACCCGCATCAGACCCTAATTTTCGCCCATTTCCCCCCCGTTTTCAAAACTTTGCTGAAAAGAGTTGCCACGGCTTCACACTTCTCCCCATTGCGTTGCGTTGGGACATCTACGAGCAAGGAATCTTCATCTCGCTTGGGTAACTTCGCTCCTTAGCTTAATTTTAAATTTTGCCCTAGAATTTCAATTTGCTCGATTACTTGTGTTAGTGTGCATTCTTCGCATTTCGCATTTACTCACACACTGACACTCTCACATGGCCCGGGACCAAGATAAGGGTAAGGGTATCATACAAGAGGAGGGGTCGTCTCGCAAGAGACGCAAGACCACACATGCACCACACACACGCCCTCCTCCCGCACAACCTGCATAACCCCAACCCCAACCTGTCGTCCCAGTTGAGGACCCACTGATGGGCTTGCGTGGCTACCGCTTTAGGAACCAGGAGCATAAATATTTCTATTTTAGACTTGATGCCCGGGGGCATCTATCGACCAAATTTGCCCACACCCAATCGCTTATCGATCTCGGTGTATTCACCAAGGTCGAGACTCTCTTCGCAAATTTAGGTTGGTTAGCTTTCCTAAACGCTAACGCCGTATCCTACCCCGCACTCACACTCGAATTTTTATCCACACTTGTCTGTGAGTCGGGGTCGGTCGTCATATTTCGGGTCTGCAATAGAACCATTCGCACCCACCTGGACACCATCAATGACATATTTGGTTTCCCCATCCTTGGGGACGACGCTATCCGCCCCTCCGGGTATCCCCCCGAAGTTGACGTCGATCAATTTTGGTTCTGCCTCACCCTGCACCCTGACTATCCCCGAGGTAAGGCCAAGGCCTCCTCCATCATTCACCCCGTCTTCCGTCTGGCCCACCGAATCATTTCTTCCACGTTTTTCCCCAGGGACGAGTCAGGTTCCGTGACCATCCCTGATCTCTTCATTCTTTGGGCCATGAACTTTCCCTTCGTTCGGGGTGATGACGAGATTTCTTTTAGGGCCCCCACCATTCTCGTCCATGCCGGTGCTTGGCTTGTTTCCAAGCTTCTGGAGATTAGTCGTGTCGGCAAGGGCAAGTGCGGGGGCCTTATCATGATCATAGCTTATGCTCCCCGGTTCAACATTGTCATCCCCCGAGATCTGCCCACTGCCGCAGGACCCTCATGTTTAGATCTCGACGTCCTACGGCACATTCACATGATTAAGCCCCGCCCCGATGGCCGTTTCACCTTCCATTACGGCCACCCCCCATCTCCCTATACCATTCTGCCCACCCTGCACGCATGACCATCCATTTTGTGGCAGATTGGACTTTCCCACCTGATGCTGAGTTTCTTGGGGGGTTGCGCCTTCTATTCATCCCGGGCGCACCCAGACCACCTTCCCCTGTCGCCCACTTAGGCGTGCAGGATATCCCTGCGTCCCGGGGAGATTCCGGGGCTAGTCCTAGTCATGCCATCCCGGCTTCCCTTCCCACCACCACTGTCGCCACCCCTCCGGTCCGTACTACATCCTCCTCCTCCTTTCGTCGAGCCACTTCTGCTCGTCTCGCTCTCAAGACTGAGCTCGCTTCGCTTCACGCTATCGTTTCGTCCTCCACCCCCTCGGACCCATCCCCTTCAATTTTCTCTCACCCACGTTTCCTCGCACTTGAGAGGAACGTGGCCGTCATCCTCTGCCTTCTCACTCACGTCCACGGACCACCCCCTTCCACACCACACCCCTCACCCCCACCTTCACCGCCTCGACGATTTTCACCTCCCCCATCACATTCTTCACCTCCACCATCACCCCTTAGGCAACCATCCCCTCCTATCACTACTTCCATCCCCACTACCTCATCTACTCCCACCGTTTCCATTCCCTCCACTGTCGCCCCCACAGCTCCACTACCCTCCACTTCCGTCACTCCATATGTGCATCACAAGAAATTGCAGGTGCGTTCGCGATCACTTTCCCCACCATCCTCACCTACCTCCATTCCCCCTTCATCCTCACCTACCCCCATACCCCCACCATCCTTACCTCCACCATCTACCACCGCATTGGTCGCCATTTCACTACCTCTCACCGTCGTCACTTCCACTCCACCCATCGTCCACACTTCCTCCACACCCACCGATCCATCACCTCCACCACTTTCTCCACTTCTCTGCACACCAGTCACCTCACCCACCCACACCGCATCCCCCACTTCTTCTACAGAAGAGGGCGAGGACGATTCCTCTCCTGCCTTTTGATTTCTTTTTATTTTTTATTTTCTGATTTTTCTCGTTGCATATCTCTGCATTTTCGTGATCATATTATATCACTAGCTTTGTCACGTCTAGCTTGGGGGAAGTCGTTTTTCTGTGTGCTGTCGTGATGTGTTTTTGTGTGCTTGTTTATAAATGTTATGTGCTGTGATTTTCCATCTCTATTTTCTGTTTATATGTCGTGTGGTGTGATCTTTATTTTTATCTTTTATTTTTTTATTTTCATTTTTCATTTTCGTATGTGTGTTTTTCTTGTCTTTCATGTCTTTTTGTGTCGGTGTGTATCCCCCCCCCCATTTTCATTGCCCTCTCGTATTCAATTCTATTGCATTGAGGGCAATGCAAGTTTCAGCTTGGGGGAGTCGCACTTCGTGCGTTATTTGTGTCTTTTTCTTCGTTTTTGAGTCGTTTTTCTTCGTGTTATTCTTTTTTCTTCTCACCTTCTGTTCTCTCTCTCTCTCCTAGAGATGACCCCATATGATGAATTGCCACAGAATTACACACACACCTAGCATGGCTTCAATAATCACATTCACTAACCCTAGGGAGCAGAGTCCTCTTGCATTTCATGCATCGTGGGCCTACTTGCTTTTATGTGGGTCGTATGTCGTGCTTAGCTGTTTGGCGTGCTTCTACTTTGTGAATGTGGTTTATATACCTGCCTAGGAATGACCCCTATATTATCATGCTTCGATTTGAATATGCGGTATTTTCTTCTACTGCCTGCTTCTATATGCCTGTGTTATATATATGTCGTATGCTTCATTTCGCATGTGTCGGGATTCCACAATTAGGACTAGGATAACCCATTTTAGCCTATACTCTGATTAGCGAAATATCTTCCTTGCCCAAGTGTTTTGAATCCAATTTATTTTTTATTTTACTTGGTGCAAATCCCCTCGTCGTGCACCGTTCTCCCACTTGGGAGAGTACACACGTGTATATATCCCAATATCCAAAATTCAAAAAAAAAGAGAAAAGAAAAGCCCAAAAAATATATATAATATATGTATAGCCAAAAATCCAAAAGAATACAAATGCCCAAAACCCAAAAAATTTCCAGTGTGAATATTTCTCCTATCTACCGAGAATAAAGTGAAGGCGAGAATTTGCACTGAGTGCTCTACTCCACACCTTCTCAACCTCCATCGTTTTCGAAAACACTTGGAATAGGGAATTTCTAGCTATTATCTAGGCGATAGTGTGGTGATGTCCGAATCCCTAGCTGTGGAGTCCCTCACACATGATACGCTTCTATTCTCATACTCTTCTCATGCATGCTTGAGCCATATATTCACCGCCTATTCGAATCGAATCGATATTTGGGTCATTTCTCGGATTTGTGTATATGGAGCTTATAGCACAATGTCGATATCGACACCATCTGCTAGCACACGACCACACTCACTCGTGCTTCACCGCGTGGGCCCACGGCACTTGTCTGGACTCGTATTCCTTGGTTTAGTGATGTGATTTTGCGTTTGCTTGCTTGGTGTGTCGTTTTTGATTTTGTTGGCCCTGACGGGCGATTTAGGATTTAGAGTTCTCTTTTTCTCTCTTTCTCTCTATTTTCTCCCTCTGAGTTCCTACTCTCACTCGTCTTTCTCGAGGACGAGGAAGGGTTCATCTTGGGGGATTTTGACGTGCGTTTATATTTCGTATATTCACGCACGTCTTCCTTTGTGTTTTTCCGTTATTTTCCGCCGTCTCGTATCCGTTTTCTCGTAGTTTCTCGTATTTTCTCGTATTCTTTCACTTTCCCGTGTTTTCGTATGTTTGCAGGAGTTTGATAGCGTAGGGGACATATAACGACGATATCATGAGTCCCTGGAGCAACGGGAGGAGTCACGCGTGATCCAGGGGGTCAAACGACGAAGGTCGCCATCTTTCAGCCCCCACCCGATCGATTGGACACAGGCAACCGATCGGGTGGTGCACGCATGCATCACCCGGACAGCTGCTGAAGCAACGCGGGCACCAAGAGACCGGGTCACCGACCGGTTCAGCCCAACAATTCTCTCGGAAAATTTAAGCTGAACTCACACCGATCGGGTGATCTTCACCCGATCGGTTCATCTGTAGCCATTTCCTCGAAGACACGACCCGGACAGCTCACCCGACGGCCGGCTGACCGTGCCAAAATGTCGCAAGTCTCCATCTTTTTGGGCAACAATTCCAACCGATCGATTCAACCGATGAGCTCAAGATCCAAACGACGAGCAGCTTTGGCCAACCGACCGTGTCGACTGACCGGGGAAGCCCTGAAGATCGCTGCCGAAGTTCGCAGCAAGTCACCCGATCAGGTGATCTTTCACCCGATAGGGTGATGTCGTTTTCTATATATAAAAGCATTTGGTTTCCAGAAAACGAGAGTGGTTGTATTTTTTTACTGTTTTTCTCTCTTGTGACGGCTGTAATTTCTCTGTTATTTGTAAGTGTTCTGATCTTAACCAAACTTTGATATTATCTTATTTGCATTTCCATTACTTCATTCCAATCGTCTGATTATGTTTTTAACGGTCGATTTTCATTTAGATCGCTTTTTACCTAAAATGTGTGAGTAGTTCCCAAATCTGGGATTTTGGTGGAAACCCCTTCGTGGGTTCTCCCTAATGCGTCCATAGGGTTAGAAAATCGATAGGGATTAGGAATCTATCGGTTACGTGTAGTGTTTCATTGTCATCGGCGGGAAAAAGACCGCCTTTGACCGTTGGGCCTAGGGGAAATAAACTTGGCGGTTGACTCCCTAGCCATAGCTCACGCCCTTAGCGTAGACATCGAATCCGAGTGCGTGGGAACGGCAGGATGAGATGTTGGGTGTTATCGTTGCAAGCTTAGTGCTTCTGGAGTCGGTCAGTGTTCATGGACATGGGAATGCCCACTGACAGAACCCGGGTAGTCCGGCGTATCATCCTGGGCACCGACCGGAATATCGGTCCCATGGGACGCTGGTATCACTCTTAGAGGCAACGTCTCACCATTAAACCCTAATTCCGATCGTTGCCCTACCCGTCGGCCGTATTAGCGAGAATCACATGATAGGGTGGATACCGAAGTCCCGGGTTCCCTTTATTATTGTTTAAACCCTTACCTACGATTTGTGACAAACCATCCTCCGATTCGGGCTATCTCACCCCTTGGGTGAATTTGGTTCCTTTCTGATACAAGCACAACCACGCCTCCCTGAGTTCGACCCCCAAGCCACACTACAATACCATGCGCTTGCGGTGACAAATATTTAAATCTCGTGCCCCCAATCACATATTATTGCACACTTGCATGCCACGCAAACGTGGGGGACGTCAAGCTTTATGGCGTCGTTGTCGGGGAGGCAACGTGCTTGTTATTTTAGGATCTTATGAACACTTGAGTCTAGCTCACATCTCTACCTCGCGATAATTTTCGCATTCTTCTTTTTCATGTTTCATATTTATTTTCTTATTTTTATTTTCTATTTTATCTGTTTCTTTCCCACTTTTCGCTTCACGGGAGTTTGTTGCTTTGAATGCATAGGAACACAAGAAGTCTTGACGACTTGATTCCTGTTGATCTTGAGATAAACGCCACCCTAAGGCATCTGGCCGCAGAGAAGCAAAGAAGAGAAGAGTCCGAAGCCATGGGGGAGAACACCCCACCTCACAAGTCCCTGATGGAATACTCGATGCCATCCATCGAGTCCACCTCCGCTATCCGACCCCCTGCTATTACGGCACAAAGCTTCGAGCTTAAGCCGTCTTTGGTGACGTGGATCCAGCAGGATCAATTCTTGGGTGCACCCATAGAGAGCCCCATCGAGCACCTGGACTCCTTTTTGGAGAAGTAAGACACCTTTCGGATAAATGGTGTCACCACTGAGGCGATCCGTCTGAAGCTATTCCCCTTCTCTCTACGGGATAAGGCCAGGCTATGGCTTAGGGGAATGGACCCAAATACGTTCAACACATGGGAGAAGCTTTCAAACACCTTTCTGACAAAATTCTTTCCTCCGGAGAAGACCATGAAGCTGAGGAGTGAGATCTCCTCCTTCTCCCAGGCCAGCCACGAGTCCCTGCATGAAGCTTGGACGAGATACAAAGAAATGCAGCGAAGATGCCCTCATCACGAGCTTTCCAAGTGGCAGATAATTAATCTGTTCTACAACGGAATGAGGGATGACTTGAAATCTTCAATGGACGCCGCAGCTGGGGGGTCCTTCATGTCTTGAAGTGAAGAAGATGCCGGGAACATATTAGAAAACATGGCATCGAACAATGAGCGATGGTGTGACGAGAGAGCCACAGCTAGATCTGGGGGTATCCACAGAGTCGAGGACGTCGATAAATTATCCAGCAAGTTTGACTTCCTGTCTACCCAGATCTCAGCGCTGATGGTAGGAGCCGGTGGTGCCGGTACACAACAAATTGCGGTAGTGGAAGCAGAAGTCCTGGGGGACTTCGAGAGTGGTGACATCTCACCACCGTTGGACCAAGCGAGTGCACTATTCTACAATCCTACGGGAAATACGCCGTACCCACCACGGACTAGCTCCAACCCGGCCTACTCTCCAAACAACTGGAACCACCCCAACCTGAGCTACCGGGCAGTATATCAGCAGCCGCCTCCTCATCAACAGCAGCAGCTAATATATCAGCCGGTTAGGCCTCAGCAGCAGCAGTTTCAGCAGCAGCAGTTTCAGCAGCAGCAGCCTCCACAACAATATCAGCAATATGCTCCCAGGAATCAGCAACCCATTCAGCAGCAGCAGCAATATGGCCAGCAGAGGTCCATCTCTCCGGTTGAGTCCCTCTTGACTCAATACATCACCAACCAGAAGAAGATTAATTTGAAGCTAGAGATGGGTCAGCGGGCTCTCACTGACCAAGTAACCCAGCTAGGGTTACAAGTGGCGAACCTTCAAAGGTCGCAGAATCTATTGCCGCCACAACCGGAAGTGAACCCAAGGGGAGCAAACCAGACTTTGGCACTCACGCACGAGCAGGCGAATGTGTCCGCTATCGTTTTAAGAAGCGGGACACAAATCCCTACAAGAGTGCCCACCAAAGAACCGGAAGAACCGTTGGTCGTAGATCGACCAATTGAGAAATTGAATGACGACGGTGCTTCGTCGCCAAAGCCAACGACTCCGGAGGGAGTCCCTGAAGAGGAGAAGAAGAAAAACGAGGAGGGAGCCTCAAAGTGTTCAAGCATATTGTGCCTTTTCCCCAACAGCTAGCCCAAGCCAAGATAGACGAAAAGTATGGCAAATTCTTTGCCATGGTAAAGGATCTAAGCTTGCAAATCCCCTTCCTCGAAGCTATCGAGACGATTCCCTCCTACGCAAAATTTCTAAAGGATTTGGTGACAAGAGGGTCGAGGAAGGAGAAGGTTGTATTAACAGCGAAATGCAGCGCTCTCATTCAGAGAGAAAATCCGCCTAAGCTTAAAGACCCGGGGAGCTTCTCTATCCCTTGTGCGATCGGGGAGGTAAAGATCCATCGCGCGCTCGTCGATCTTGGAGCGAGCGTCTGTTTAATGCACATGTCACTATATAAGAGTATAGGGATGGGCGATTTGGAGCCCACCGGTATGACCCTACAGCTTGCAGACCATTCGATCAAATATCCGGTGGGGGTTGTAGATGACCTCCATGTCAACGTAAGTGGGGTGCATGTGCCAGTGGACTTCGCCGTCATGGACATGCCTGAAGATACGCACACCCCCATCATCCTTGGACGGCCTTTCATGGCCACTGCCGACGTTTTAATAGATGTGAAGAATGGGAAGCTTTCCCTTAACGTCGGCAATGAAAAAGTCGAGTTTGACTTGGGGTTGTCAATGAAGCACCCCCAATCCCCCGGATGATCCAAGATGCAATATGCTGGAGTTAGAAGATGAGAGAGTTATAGAAGCAAGCGCCTGGGAAATTCTTTCAAGAAATCCCTCCGATAGCTCAGGAGACTTAGAAGAACATGTCGGTCCGAAAGAAGATGATGTTGCTGGGAATGCGGATGCGGCACATACGGTCCCTCCCGGATTTCAAAAGGCTCCTCCGACGAGGAGGAAAGGGAAAGAGCCCATGGGGCTCACCGGTGACGAGATCCGAATCCTGAAACGAGTGGCGGTGGACGCCAACATAAGGCAGAAGGCCCCGGACCCCGTCAACAAAGGGATGGTCGTCGAGCAAGTTTTCTTGTCACCACCGACGATACCAAAGGCCGCCAAATCTGAGTCTGAAGCGATGCCGATTTTAGGGCATCACCCCCGTCCACCTTGAGTATCATCTACGGGCGTCGAGCAAACGACGTTAAACAAAAGCGCTTCATGGGAGGCAACCCATGCTCTAAACTCTTATCTTCGTTTTTAGGATTTTTATTATCTTTATTTTTCTATTTTAATAAATAAATCCAGCCGCGGAAACTTTCGTCGAGAGACTAAGGCCATTTGTGAATTTTTGCAGGAAACAAGCCATCACCCGATCGGGTGATCACTCAACCGATCGGGTGAGACGTATCAGACAATGGACCGTATCTGCTCTCCAGCGAACCAGTCGGGTGAAGCAAAACGTGACCGGGTGGCAGACCGTTTGGGAACGGCCGAAGTCTCGGGAATTTTGGAATTGATCAACCGATCGGTTGATACAAAGCGTGGTCAGGTGACTGACCGGGTGATCTGTACTAAACTTTCGGAAAAAAGTGTGATGCGGCCACTCGATCGGTTGAGTTCTCAACCGATCGGGTCGCCTGTAGCCAATTTTCAGCAATATTTTCGACCTAGTTGTCAACCGATAGGGTGAGTTTTCACCCGATCAGTTCGACTTAAAATCTATATAAACCCGGCCCCCCTCACCCGTTCATCTCCCTCGCCCGACCCCGATTCCCTCTCGCCATTTCGACTTCCTCTCCCTCGCCCGACCTCGTTTCTCCCTCAACCGACCACAGAACTCTCTCGATCGATCTCTCCACTCTCTTTTTCCATCTCTCCATCGATCTCTCCCTCTTTCTCTTCGATTTCACCCGCATCAGACCCTAATTTTCGCCCATTTCCCCCCGTTTTTGAAACTTTGCTGAAAAGAGTTGCCACTGCTTCACACTTCTCCCCATTGCGTTGCGTTGGGACATCTACGAGCAAGGAATCTTCATCTCGCTTGGGTAACTTCGCTCCTTAGCTTAATTTTATATTTTGCCCTAGAATTTCAATTTGCTCGATTACTTGTGTTAGTGTGCATTCTTCGCATTTCGCATTTACTCACACACTGACACTCTCACATGGCCCGGGACCAAGATAAGGGTAAGGGTATCATGCGAGAGGAGGGGTCGTCTCGTAAGGGACGCAAGACCACACGTCCACCACACACACGCCCTCCTCCTGCACAGCCTGCACAACCCCAACCCTAACCCCAACCTGTCGTCCCAGTTAAGGACCCACTGATGGGCCCACGTGGCTACCGCTTTAGGAACGAGGAGCATAAATATTTCTATTTTAGACTTGATACCCGGGGGCATCTATCGGCCAAATTTGCCCACACCCAATCTCTTATCGATCTCGGTGTATTCACCGAGGTCGAGACTCTCTTCGCAAATTTAGGTTGGTTAGCTTTCCTAAACGCTAACGTCGTATCCTACCCCGCACTCACACTCGAATTTTTATCCACACTTGTCTGTGAGTCGGGGTCAGTCGTCATATTTCAGGTCCGCAATAGAACCATTCGCACCCACCTGGACACCATCAATGACATATTTGGTTTCCATATCCTTGGGGACGACGCTATCCGCCACTCCGGGTATCCCCCCGAAGTTGACGTCGATCAAATTTGGTTCCGCCTCACCCTGCACCCTGACTATCCCTGAGGTAAGCCCAAGGCCTCCTCCATCATTCACCCCATCTTCTGTCTGGCCCACCGAATCATTTCTTCCATGTTTTTCCCCAGGGACGAGTCAGGTACCGTGACCATCCCTGATCTCTTCATTCTTTGGGCCATGAACTTTCCCTTCGTTCGAGGTGATGACGGGATTTCTTTTAGGGCCCCCACCGTTCCCGTCCATGCATGTGCTTGGCTTGTTTCCAAGCTTCTGGAGATTAGCCGTGCCGGTAAGGGCAAGCTTTGTTGCGGGGGCCTTATCACGATCATAGCTTATGCTCCCCGGTTCAACATTGTTATCCCCTGAGATCTGCCCACTGCCGCAGGACCCTCATTACTTGATCTCGACGTCCTGCGACACATTCACATGAGTAAGCCCTGCCCCGATGGCCATTTCACCTTCCATTACGGCCACCCCCATCTCTCTATACCATTCTGCCCAACCCCGCACGCATGACCATCCATTTTGTGGCAGATTGGACTTTCCCACCAGACGCTGAGTTTCTTAGGGGGTTGCGCCTTTCATTCATCCCGGGTGCACCCAGACCACCTTCCCCTGTCGCCCACTTAGGCGTGCAGGATATCCCTGTGTCCCGGAGAGATTCCGAGGCTGGTCCTAGTCATGCCATCCCGGCTTCCCTTCCCCCCACCACTGTCACCACCCCTTCGGTCCGTACTACCTCCTCCTCCTCCTTTCGTCGAGCCACTTCCGCTCGTCTCGCTCTCGAGACTGAGCTGGCTTCGCTTCGCGCTGTCGTTTCGTCCTCCACCCCCTCGGACCCATCCCCTTCGATTTTCTCTCACCCATGTTTCCTCACACTTGAGAGGAACGTGGCCGCCATCCTCCGCCTTCTCACTCACGTCCACGGACCACCCCCTCCCACACCACACCCCTCACCCCCACCTTCACCGCCTCGACGATTTTCACCTCCTCCATCACATTCTTCACCTCCACCATCACCCCTTAGGCGACCATCCCCTCCTATCACTACTTCCATCCCCACTACCTCATCTACTCCCACCGTTTCCATTCCCTCCACTGTCGCCCCCACAGCTCCACTACCCTCCACTTCCATCACTCCATATGTGCACCGCAAGAAATTGCAGGTGCGTTCGCGATCACTTCTCCTACCATCCTCACCTACCTCCATTCCCCCTTCATCCTCACCTACCCCCATACCCCCACCATCCTTACCTCCACCATCTACCACCGCATTGGTCGCCATTTCACTACCTCTCACCGTCGTCACTTCCACTCCACCCATCGTCCACACTTCCTCCACACCCACCGCTCCATCACCTCCACCACTTTCTCCACTTCTCCGCACACCAGTCACCTCACCCACCCACACCGCATCCCCCACTTCTTCCACAGAAGTGGACCAGGACGATTCCTCTCCTGCTTTTTGATTTCTTTTTATTTTTTATTTTCTGATTTTCCCCTTGCATATCTCTACATTTTTGTAATCATATTATATCACTAGCATTGTCACGTCTAGCTTGGGGGAAGTCGTTTTTCTGTGTGCTGTCGTGATGTGTTTTTGTGTGCTTGTTTATATATGTTATGTGGTGTGATTTTTCATCTCTATTTTCTATTTACATTTCATGTGGTGTGATCTTTATTTTTATCTTTTAATTTTTTTATTTTTATTTTTCATTTTCGTATGTGTGTTTTTCTTGTCTTTCATGTCTTTTTGTGTAGGTGCGTATCCCCCCCAATTTTCATTGCCCTCCCGTATTCAATTCTATTGTATTGAGGGCAATGCAAGTTTCAGCTTGGGGGAGTCGTACTTCGTGCGTCATTTGTGTCTTTTTCTTCGTTTTTGAGTCGTTTTTCTTCGTGTTTTTCTTTTTTCTTCTAACCTTCTGTTCTCTCTCTCTCCTAAAGATGACCCCATATGATGAATTGTTACAGAATCACACACACACACACACCTAGCATGGCTTCGATAATCACATTCACTAACCCTAGGGAGCAGAGTCCTCTTGCATTTCATTCATCGTGGGCCCACTTGCTTTTATGTGAGTCATGTGTCGTGCTTGTTTGGTGTGCTTCTACTTTGTGAATGTGTTTTATATACCTGCCCAGGAATGACCCCTAGATTATCATGCTTCGATTTGAATATGCTGTATTTGCTTCTACTACCTGCTTCTATATGCATGTTATATATATATATATATATGGCAATCTTCGGGTGCGAAAAATCCCGTGCGAAAGCCGTGCGAAAACTTTTTTTTTATTTTTTTGAAATTTTTTTTTTCAAAAATTCTTTTTTTGATGTTTAATCCATACAATTATATACCCCAGGGAAAATAATGGGTGAACCCGTTGGGCATTAGAGCACTCATCCACCCGTTACAAATTTAACGGTCTCAAAACGTGCGAATTTGATGAAATGGCTTGATCGAAGACCAAATGACATTATTTCTCAACAATTATTTTTTGAGGGGGGTATAACAACATATAATGAGGGTGGAAAAAAGAATTTTTGAAAAAAAAAATTTCAAAAAAAAGATAAAAACATTTTCGCACCGTGCGAAATGTTCTCATTTGAAAATTTTCCTATATATATATATATATATATATATATATATATATATATATATATATATATATATATATGTCGTATGCTTCATTTCGCATGTGTCGGGATTCCACAATTAGGACTATGATAACCTATTTTAGCTTATGCTCTGATTAGCGAAATATCTTCCTTGTCCAAGTGTTTAGAATTCGATTTCTTTTTTATTTTACTTGGTGCAAATCCCCTCGTCGTGTACCGTTCTCCCACTTGGGAGAGTACACACGTGTATATATCCCAATATCCAAAATTCAAAAAAAGAGAAAAGAAAAGCCCAAATATATATATAATATATGTATGGCCAAAAATCCAAAAAAATACAAATGCCCAAAACCCAAAAAGTTTCCAGTGTGAATATTTTTCATATCTACTGAGAATAAAGGGAAGACGAGAATTTGCACCGAGTGCTCTACTCCACACCTTCTCAACCTCCATCGTTTTCGAAATCACTTAGAATAGGGAATTTCTAGCTATTATCTAGGCGATAGTGTGGTGATGTTCGAATCCCTAGCTGTGGAGTCCATGACAAATGATACACTTCTATTCTCATACTCTTCTCATGCATGCTTGAGCCATATATTCACTGCCTATTTCGAATCGAATCAATATTTGGGTCATTTCTCGGATTTGTGTATATGGAGCTTATAGCACAATGTAGATAGCGACACCGTCCGCTAGCACACGACCACTCTCACTCGCGCTTCACCACGTGGGCCCACAGCACTTGTCTAGACTCGTATTCCTTGGTTTAGTGATGTGATTTGGCGTTTTCTTGCTTGGTGTGTCGTTTTTGATTTTGTTGGCCCTGACGGGTGATTTAGGATTTAGTGTTCTCCTTTACTCTCTTTCTCTCTATTTTCTCCCTCCGAGCTCCTACTCTCACTCGTCTTCCTCGAGGACAAGGAAGGGTTCAGCTTGGGGGATTTTGACGTGTGTTTATATTTCATATTTTCACGCACATCTTCCTTTGTGTTTTTTCGTTATTTTCCGCCGTCTTCTATCCGTTTTCTCGTATTTTCTCGTTTTCTTTCACTTTTCCATGTTTTTGTATGTTTGTAGGATTTTGACAGCGTAGGGGACATATAACGACGATATCATAAGTTCCCGGAGCAACGGGAGGAGTCACGCATGATCCAGGGGGTCAAACAACGAAGATCACTATCTTTCAACCCCCACTCGATCGGTTGGACACAGCCAACCGATCGGGTGGTGCACGCGTGCATCACCCGGACAGCCACTGAAGCAACGCGGGCACCAAGAGACCGGGTCGCCGACCGGTTCAACCCGACAAACTTATCGGGAAATTGGAGCTGAAATCCAATCGATCGGGTGATCTTCACCCGATCGGTTCATCTGTAGCCATTTCCTCGAAGACACGACCCGGACAGCTCACCCGACGGCCGTTTGACCATGCCAAAATGTCGCAAGTCTCTGTCTATTTGGGCAACAATTCCAACCGATCGGTTGATTAATCAACCGATCGGTTCACCCGATGAGCTCAAGATCCAAATGACGAGCAGCTTCCGCCAACCGACCGTGTCGACTGACTGGGTGAAGCCCTGAAGATCACTGCCGAAGTTCGCAGCAGGTCACCCGATCGGGTGATCTTTGACCCGATCGGGTGATGTCGTTTTCTATATATATAGAAGCCCTAGGTTTCCAGAAAACGGGGGGGGGGGGGTTGTTGTAATTTTTACTGTTTTTCTCTCTCTTGACGGCTGTAATTTTCTAGATATTTGTAAGTTGTCTGATCTTTACCAAACTTAAATATAGTGTTATTTGCATTGCTCTTACTACTTTTCAATCGCCTAATCATGCTTTTAACGGCCGATTTTCATTTAGATTGCTTTTTACCTAAAATGTGTGAGTAGTTCCCAAATCTGGGATTTTGGTGGAAACCCCTTTGTGGGTTCTCCCTAATGCGTCCATAGGGTTAGGAAATCGATATGGATTGGGAATCTATCGGTTACGCGGGGTGTTTTATTGTCATCGGTGGGAAAAAGACCGCCTTTGACCGTTGGGCCAAGGGGGAATAAACTTGGCGGTTGACTCCCTAGCCATAGCTCACGCCCTTAGCGTAGACATCAAATCCTAGCGCTTGGCAACGACAGGATGAGATGTTGGGAGTTATCATAACCAGCTTAGTGCTCCCGGAGTCGGTCAGTATTAATGGACATGGGAATGCCCACTGACCGAACCCGGGTAGTCCGGTGTATCATCCTGGGCACCGACCAGAATATCGGGCCCATGGGACGCTGGTATCACTCTTAGAGGCAACGTATCACCATTAAACCCTAATTCCGATCGTTGCCCTACCCGTCGGCCGTATTAGCAAGAATCACATGATATGGTGGATACCGAGGTCTTGGGTTCCCTTTATTATTGTTTAAACCCTTACCTACGATTTGTGACAAACCATCCTCCGATTCGGGCTAGCTCGCCCCTAGGGTGAATTTTGTTCCTTTCCGACACAAGCACAATCACACCTCCCCGTGTTCGACCCCCAAGCCACACTACAACACCGTGCGCTTGCGGTTACAAATATTTAAATCTCGCGCCCCCAATCACATATTATTGCACACTTGCATGCCACGCAAACGTGGGGGACGTCAGTACATCGACACTCAAAACCAAATTGCTGACATTTTCACCAAGCCGCCCAAGGAAGATTCTCTTGTGAGGCTTATGAGAGAATTGGGTATTATGGGTGAATTTGAACTCCAAAAGACCATATTATCATGTCTTGTATATTTCATCTCATACTATGCTTGCTCATATTATTTATTGCAACCCTATTGGATCTCTCTCTCTCTCTCTCTCTCTCTCATGCTTTGATATTCACTCATGATATATATATGCTTCATATGGTTCTTTTTTAAGCATTGATTATTTAAATTGAAATACTATCATATGATTTGACTATATATGTGATTAGCACTAGTTAAATGCTATGTTGTGATGGGTAAGGTTATCATCTAGCTTGAGGATTCGTATAGAGATTCTATCAGTTGCAACCCAAGTCTCTAGATGAAAACCAGACGCCTGATGTAATGGAACCAGACGTCTAACTTCTCAGACATTTTTGTTGCTCAAAGGATTCAGATTAAACAAGACATCTGATGGTGTTCAACCAGTCGCCAGAACCATTTTTCAGATGTCTGATCATTGAACTCCAGACGTCTGAAAAAAGAAATGTCATTTCCCCGAGAATAATCTCTTTCTGACTGTGATATAAACAGTCGTCTAATGTCATTCTATCAGACGCCTAGACAGTTCGTCAGGCGCCTGATGAGTTTTCTGCAGACGCCTAATGATCATTACTTCTATCTTCCTTCTAAATCATTATGTCTACCAGACGTCTGGTGCGCTTATTCTAGTCGTCTATTTCCGTGTAAATATCTTCAGAATGGTGTAATGCCAGACGCCTGGTTGCTTCACTCCAGCTGTCTGATGAAATAGTCTTTAGTCAGATCCCTAGGTAATCCAATGGTTGAGATTTAATGTTCAATTGTTATATAAATACCTATTCTCTCGATCAAGGGTTTATCGAAACATGTCCTTCGTATGCCCTTTCATCTGTCATTTTGTTTTCTTCATCTCAATCATCTTGCGTGCTCGATTTAGGTAAAATCAAAACTAGCTTGGGTTCTTCAACTCTTTTACCATCTAGAATCTAATCGACCTACCGCTCTCTCTTAGGGTTTCGTCATGGCACCAAAATGAGCTCGTGAGTCACTTTCTCCTCAATTTTTGTCGATTGAGGTTGCCTCACCTTTACCTGAATCAGATGAGCCTGGTACCTCATCCCGTCGGTCCAAGAGAACCATCCCTCTTGATGCTTCACATCAAATTGTGTTGTCTCTGGGTCAAACTCAAGGAGAACCCTCTGAGCAGTCTCCTCCTCTTGAGTATTCTCATGCCCAGTTAAATCCTCCTAGTCATTCTCAGGATCAAGATGATCCCCTCGAGGACATCTAAAATAGACTTGATTTTTTTGGTACGCATGTCCCTTCATCAGGACCATGATCTGATGTCTCTTCGTATCAACGTAGAGGAGCTTAGTGCCACTGGCTCTAGACTTACCCATGAACAACATCAGCTCAACGATATGCTCCTAGGAAATGTTCGACCCTCATCTGATCCATTATCTTTCTCTCATCGTCCTGAGACCTTTTCTCAAAAACTAGGAGAAGTTAAAGAGAATCTCTCCAACATCTAGAAGGTGATATCTCTTCTGCGTAGTGATTTCAACACTATGATGGGCAGAATTTTGATCGTTCAAAAAAAGTTTGGAGACTTTGGTTCACTCTCCTAGAGACATCCGTACAGTTGCCCCACCATCACCTCCTCCTTTACCCCCAGCTGTTTAATGGAATGATCTACCACAAGCCTCTCTATCCAATAATATAATGCATTTTTGATCAATGATTGAGAAGAGTGCTTGTGAGAATGTATTTTTGGGGATATACTTTTGGGTTTTCAGGGTGGTATACTTTTTATGTTTACAGTTGTCATATTTTGTGACCTTACTTGTGATGTATGTGTCTGATAGAAAAATACTTTTGTACGATGATGAGCGATACTGTCTAATTTTGTATTGTCCCATCACTCCATATATATGTGTGTGTTTTTTTTTCATTTTGGAAATGTACTCTCTATGTTTGATAACCATGGCCTGTTATGCTCTTCCATTATGTATGTACCATTTTAAAAATGAAATGTTGAATATTTTGATGCTAAGTGCTTAATTCAATGTTGTGATAAGAGCACTCTCACTCATGGGAGAGAATTTTCTTTAGAACAGCACTTTCATGAGTAATGTCATGTTGTTGTTGTTGTTGTTGCTACTGCTGCTCCCCTCTTCTTTTTGAATTATAACAAAGGGGGAGAGAAAAGACTACATAAGCATATGATATGTTGTGAGTTAACATATGTGTTATATGTTATTAGTTATGGGGGAAGTTAAAATGTTAAAATGATGGTTATTTGATTCAAGGGGAGTTACTCTTATGATGATTTTCTTGATCTCTTAAAACCATGCTTCAACTTACTCTTCATGTGTATCACTATGTTCATATGTTAAAAGTGTTTGACAAACTTAATTCATGTGATACACGTATCTATTGGTTGCATTGATGTTTCATTATCTACATTTTGGACTTAAATATTTGGCATCAATGCAAGGGTAATAAGTAAGTTCATATTTTGAGCACTATTGTTGATTATGGTTATGATTGTTTGTCATCATCAAAATAAGAGAGAATGTTGGATATTGGTTTCCCCAATATGGTTTTGATGATAAACAAAGATAATCAATTATGAACTAACACATATGTTTTGTAGTAAAAGAAGAGCATCATCACTATGGTCAAAGACACACCAAGTAAAGTTGATGACTCAAGGCATTGATACTTGAACATCAATCAATGAAGCATGAGGATCAATAGATGATCAAATGAACTTAAAGTGTTGATCTCTATTGATCAAATGAACTTAAAGTGTTGATCTCAACAAGCTCAAATAAGTTATCTAGGTGTGATATTAAGGAAGTCAAAGCATTGGACTCCTCAAAGCTCAAATGGAAGTCTTCAAGGCATTCAAAAGGAAGTAAAGGGGATTAATGTGTAAATCTTTCTTACTTTACTTCTTAGTTGAATTAGCATGTTAAAAGCCTTGAATAGACTCACTATAATATCACTCACAATATGAATCTCATTAGATCATATGTCATTGAGTGTCATAGGGTTAGAACATGCATAAACTAAAAGAAGAGTTTTTCTGCCTTCAACTGGTGCCTGGTGTTAGGCCTCCAGACGCATGGTGATCATATTGATTATGACTGAATATTACATATTCTAACATCATAATCATCTCCTCTTGTGCATATAATCCATGGAATCATGCTCTCTTAACTATATTTACGTTAATTCATCATTTGTGAGCATATGATTTTATTTTGGCACAATTTCACTTCCCAAAGCATTATAAATGTCCACTATATTTTTAAGGATTTTTCTGGATTTTTCAGGGGTCCCGAAGGGGACTAAATCAACTCAACAAGAAGGAGAGTGCATAGCAGGCGCCTATAGAAGGAATGACAGGTGCCTAGACAACCAAACAAGCGAATACCCAGACAACAGCAGTTGCCTGCCTTAGAAGAGCAGGAACTGGAAAAAGTGAAGCACAATGACAAACGCCTGTAAGAGGATTGACAGTCGACTGGATATTGTACAATCGCCTGCCATTTTCGCAGCAGTCGCCTGATTTCCCGGATGCCTGAGGGAGCCAAAAGAGCTAACTTACTGTTTAATTTAACACTTCTGTAGCAGGCGCCTAAGCACAAAATACAGTCGCTTATGGATCACACAGGCGACTGTAATATTCAAGACAATCGCCTGCCTGGATATCCTTCTTCATTTGGAAGCTACGTAGCCTACCAACTAGGCGACTGTCTGACCAACGACAGTCGCCTGTCGTCAGACGACTGGCGTTTGTTCAGCAGTCGACTGATCGAGGTTTTTCGCGCAGATTATGGGTTGCGAGAAATGGGCTTTTCTTAACCCGATTTCTCCCCATTTGTTGTGGGCGTTTGGATGACATTTTGGACGGATGAGATGCAACCCCTAGGGGGTATAAAATACTACTATTCAGATGTAATAAAAAGGAGCTTAATCTTTTACTATTTTTAGGTCATCTTCTTCCTAAAGAAGGAGATTATGGTTTTGGAGAGTTTTGAGTTTCTTGATCTCATTTTTGCTGTTGCTGAGATTGATTGATGATTGAGGAAGCTAGTATTTGGTGACAAATCCCCAACCCTCTTACTACTATACATTTGCTTTCATTTCTTGTATTGAACTATGTCTATTTCTTTGAATGCATATTCTATTCTTGATATGTTAGGTTAAATTCATTGTGTGGGTGTTGTGGATTGATGTAGAATGTTTTGATCGCCTTGCTAATGTTAATCTCTAGCACCCTTTGTTAATCTATGTTGTTGGGTGAAATAAGCTTATGATTAGTTGGATTTGATACTATCCATGTAGGAACCGAAGAACGGTGGTGCTTCGTAATTGTTGCACCTATGTATCCAATGTGTATTGCATATCTTGAAATGAATGGAAGATCCTTCAATCCATATTTCATAGTTTAGAAGTTTAATTCACCCAATAACCCAAATTGTTAATTGGGTTGTAACCTGTTTATCGAATCGTGCATTACCCAAAAGGAGCCGCAGAACGGTGGTTGTGTGATGTGCAACACAACCTACATGCACTACCCCCACACACCTTGAAATGGGTGTGAAAGTGATTTATGAGCTTTAATTAGGAGAAGAACCCAATTAGTAATTACCTTTGGTGCACCCCATATGTGCTTAATTGATTTATTTCCTGATCATCATACCTTGACATGGATGAGTGATCGACTTATCATGGAATTAACATTTAGTAGAGTAATCGAGTAATCATATCTATATCCTCAACACCCTCTCTCTCTCTCTCTCTCTCTCTCTCTCTCTCTCTCTCTCTCTCTCTCTCTCTCCCTCCCTCCCCCCCCCCCTCGCCTTGCATCCAAATCTTAGGACATTACCCTAACTCTAGGGTACTTAGATAAATAATCTATTCAAACAATCATTCACCCTCAAAGGGTGGTTAGAACCCTCAACCATTCTTTACATGCTCTGACTATTTGTGTGAATTTGCAGATTAGTTCTGTAACGCCCCGCTTCCCAAAAACACCGGAAGCGAGAACGTTACACGGTCCGCTTGGACTGGAGCGGTGAAGCCCGAGTCCAATAAGCGTCTGTGATAAAAACACAGAGGAGGTCCTTGCATTTGCATTCAGAACAATCAGAAAACATTCAAAGAGATAAAAGCCACATCCAGAAATATTAAGTCCATACACGAAATTTAAAGTCAAGCCACAACAGGGCTAAAGTAGCAACAAAAGGAAAGTACACCAAGCAATAACAACAAGGTCTGAAAGTAAACTAAAAGGCAGCAACGGCACGAGTCTACTAGGCCTCTGCGGGGAGAGGCTCGGCGTCTACAGCGAACTCTGGCTCTCTAAGTCAGGCATCACGTATAGATCCTCCGGGTACTCAAGCTTAGAATCTGACATACATCCAAAAACATGAATGTATGTCAGCAAGGGGTCTGCAAGAAAGAGTTAGCAACCCAAGACAAGATGTACAACCGATATGAATTTAAGAGACATGTAATTTAAAATAACTGCAACAAGAGTAACATGACAATTATAATGAAACGAAAGCAAACATTCCTAGCATGCAGTTCTAAGCAGTTTCAAAAAGTAAGGTAACTTTTGTTTGAGTTCATTAGCATGTCAATTTCATGAGATCAAGTTAGCTTTGCTAGTTCCATGTCAATAGTTCACATCTATCATAGGGTTCTCGCCTTTACGTCGTGATGAGTAAGTCGTTCTTCTCACGGGGGTTTACCGTGATTGACGCTAACCCACCGCATGCGGGTGGTGCTCTTGAAGAGAGGACCCTTTCATACGCCTAGTGGCCGCTCAACCCTAACCCCACCCCAAATTTTGTACTGGAACACGAGCCAGCCTAGTCGACTCACACGACATCACAAATTCAAGATTCCACCTTCGAGGCGCACGATTTTCACGATGTCTCAACTTGTTAAACATTTCAAGACTTGCAGAAATTTAATGTTATCAATATTAATCTGTTATTACAACATTTCCAATAAGCAGAAGTGGGTTGAACAATTTATACAACAATTTCAAAATAATGTTGAACATGGGTTTTCGTTGAACCTGCTACAGAAACTAATTTTCTTCCTTGTTGTTTAAAATTAAAATATATCGTGTGATATGCCGTTGGATCACAAATTTTGTCCAGATTGTCATGGCATCATTTTCATGCGTCATTTCATGTCTAGTTTTCAAGTTATACAGCAATAAGTAAAAGCGACGTAAAAGTCCTGAAACTTCAAAAATTCATATCTAATTGCACACTTGCCTGTTTTTGGCGTTCTTGGTGTCGTCGGAAACGTCTCAATGGGTACTACGCTACGGTGATGACGGTTCACTGGTTTGACAAAACATAAAATCAGATTAAGCGTTTTTCGATCATAACAGCGTTATAAAGAGCTCCTACGACGTCTAATCATCCGTTTTATTAGGTCTTCTAATTTACGGTGTGGGTTATAAGCTGTTTAAGGATAGATCTAATAACCGAAAGTGCAACAAAGGATCGGGATGCAGCGACAGCGATACGGTTCCGAAACGACGACGCCTACGGTCTGAACCCGTTGCGGCAGCGAGGAAGACGATGGATAGCAGCGTCTGACGGCTCTGGAGGTAGTTGTGAGGGAAGCAGCGAGTCCCCGGGGCTGACGACATCAGCTCTGAGGGTGGGCATCGTGTGCATAGCCTGATGGCATCGAATATGTGCATTTTCACAAGGAGGGGCTGTGTGACGTTGTTCTGGCGTCCTGGGCGCTCGTTTGGGTTGCTGGGCGGCGCTAGGGAGCAGCTGGGCGTGCAAGGGGGGTGGTGTTGGTCGGAGAGAGGAGCCGCAGGTTGAGGCAGATGGGGTGGAGAAGGCGGCGGTTTGTGTTGGCGAGGGGAGGTCCGAGCGGTGGCCTTCGCGTCGTTGGTGATGTCGCCCGTGCTTGGATGAAGGGGAGGAAGGGATCTGCGAGTTGGGTTGATGGCGGAGAGAAGATGGCAGGGTTCGTGAGCTCTTTTGCGTGGAGAAACCAAGAGGACAGGGGCGGCTGTGTTTGTAGGTGAAGAAGAATGTCCTATGGTTTATTTAAAAGGCTAGGGATGGTGTAGGCTCACATGAATGAAAGAAACCTAGGTTTATTTATTTATTTATTTTTAATAAAAAGAGATAGGCTTGCTGTTATATCCTAGGGTTTGATTATATAGGGAAAAGGGTTTGTAGGGTTGTATATTATAGAAATAGGGTTAGCCTAGGTGTTTTATAAAACATAAGTGTGTTAAAACTGTGTGTGTGCGTGTGCAGTTCGGCCAAGGGAATTCAAAACGTGGGTGTTAGGTTTAATGTTAAGACTATTAAGGAATTATTTGAAACATAATTAGGATTTGAAATATTATTAATGGGATTCTAATTAATAGGTTATAATAGGGAATAATAGCTAATCAATAGATTTAAATGGGTTTTATTAGGAAGGTCTCCATTTGAATTTTAAATGGTGATAAGATTTGAAACTTGAATTTCGAATTTTTGAAAGTTTAAATCAATTTAATAAGAGATACTTAAAAAGAAGTAATAATAATAATAATTTAACTAAGTGGCTTAAAATAATGATAAAAATTATTAATATGAAAAAAAATATTTAAAGTTGGAGTGAGTACGGGAACAGAATACGCCAAGCTACGGATACGGGGGAAAAATATACGAGAGAAAAATACAGATAGTAGTAATGATAAAACTGGTCGTTACATCCTACCCACTTTAAAGACGATTCCGTCCTCGGAATCTTATCTGCTAAGACACCTGAAAACATAATGGTAACGCTCGCATCTCCTCTTCTAATGTATACACACCATAAATAATCATCAGGTCATGTCCAAATAGTATATCAAATACTGACATCAACCCCAATAGTATTACCACTGATAATACTAGTCAACACCAGAGCTACTAGTAGTAACTATACACATACACACATTACTAATTACGTATTAACGTAACATGTTAATATAATATCATCCAATATCCTAATCGGACAAATAGTAACACTTACTACACCACCACGTTAATTTACTAGATGTAAGTGTGCTATCACCTTGCACACTCACATCATTACTAATACACAATATTACCATATATCTTATTCACTCACAATCTATAATGATATAGTACCATATGTCACTTAAACATACCACTAACATATAAATACAATCATTCTTAGTCAATTAACACTTCAATCGTACAACCACTTTTACATACCGCATATTACCATGTACACATTATAATACAAATCACTACACGTATATACACGCATGTAATACCTTACACCATACAGAGATTTATATAAGCCTTACTCCTAGCACTAGGGTCAACGTAATCTACCCACCTTAGGATCAAGTCCGTCCTCAGACTTCCTTAAATAGGTTGACCTATGGGTGAGCGGACTTAGACACTAAGATCATTCTATCCCAGTCATACATACATTATAATGAAACAATATACATCCATATGCATATACTTACTCATATATCACACACCTTCAAATACTTATACATACGTTCATTTCACATACATATACATACTTACACTACTACACGCCTATCTCGTATCTATATAGGACAAATATACACACACCGGCATACACAACCATGGTAATTTACATAGGGCTAGTATACTATTACATACATCCATATACGTAGTCACAAACATACGACTATACATACTTCCTGGTGTACACATGCTCATACATCATCCCGTAGGGGTAATATTATAATCTTACTATACATAAAACACACTTATTTATACAATATATATATGTATATACATACCTATAACTAACCACATACATAAATACACACGAGCACATGCCAGACATACTAACATATAGATCACATAATAAATTTGCACACACAACTATACCCTATTATCATACGCCTAACTTGCATATCACTGTACTAGCATACAATTACATCCATTAACAAGTACGACTAAGGTATATATACTCCTAGTAACTAGCCAATACTAAATCTAATACGCTCAGATATTTTTTTAGTGATATAGCTAATCACTCGCCTAAGTATAAATATAACACTTACTACTCTATACTCGATTATATACATACATGTCACATATTACCGTACATGCACATATAACACAATAGATCATCACACTATATTAATATACTAAGGTAAGTACACGCATACATGGGTGGTATATAGAGATTCGCACGCACGGGTTCACACTCACTATCTATATACATGCACAACAACAACACCACAATCAATGCTAAAGGTCTCACTAAGCAATGATAAGCACTAATGTGATAACTAAGTAATAGTGTAGGTTTCAGAGTTGAATGAGGCAACGAGTTAATGTTGTGATGGACGGTTTCGGATGTGGCATGGATAAAAGATTAGTCGGTTGGGTGACATAAAATATTTATGAATAATCAAATAATCAAGAAGATAAGGATATGTGAAAAAAATAATGACATCGTTATAACTTACGTAAAACAGCGAGGCATACTGTAGAGGTTAAAACGTAAAATATGATCAGTCAAATAATAGGTGAAGAGTAATATGGTCATAGAGGTGTAGTGCTTGTTTTGTAAATGGGAATAGGTTTGTAAAAAAAGATTTTTTTTAAAAAAAATATGAAGGCAATGATTATAAGACTGACGCATAAGATCTTGAAGTTTCTATTTAACTTAGGAAAATATTTTAAAAGTATGTTTGAATGACTGTTTTTGAAATATGTTAGTAAGAAAAGGAGATGATATTTCGAACTAGTGAAATAGAAATAAAGTTTTTTTAAAAAAAAGATTCATTATATAAGGAAAATAGAGTAGCTATACGAGGTTATGTGAAATGGAAGTGCGGAAGTTGTATGTTAGGAAATTGCTATAAGATAGTAACTAAAGATCGCGTCAGAAGAGTTTCATAATCAAGGTTGGGTTCAAGTCGACTGAAGTGTAGAAAATCTAAGTAAAAGTTTTCGAAAGGATTTTAAACTTAGCGAAGAATTCAATAAAAGAATGTCGAAAATACTTTTTAAAAGGACCCTGGATCTGCAATGGGGAGGTTCAAGGTTAAAGATGGCGGACCTGAAGAGTTTATGTGAATCGAGAACAAGGAATAGGTTTGTGGATCGAAACGTAAGGACGACTAAGAAGTAACTCCGTGAATACGCTACGATGGCTTTCTACGATCATTAACATGGAAGGGTAAAGATTATGAAAATAGTAACATCAGGGGAAAAATATAATCATTGGGTCGACTAAGGTTTAGCACTAGGGTTCATCAACGTACTAGGCTACGATAGGAAAAGCCGAGGTAAGGGTTCGTTGAGGATCGAGATCTTATCTATAGATCTGGAATATCCTACGCTTCGAAGTCTACTCATTGAAGGCGTCTCAGGTTCGACTTGCACGGTGCCGATCGCTACGTTCGGTTGGGCCCTAGATTCGATGAATCTAAGCGAACGACTAACGAAAATCAAAAATCTAATATGGTCAGAGCTGGATGACCAATCGCTAGGGTGACTCCCAAGATGATAATACTAAGTCGTGGCAAGGGTGTCTAACTAACGAGCACGAGCGTCTAACTCTTCCGATTATCCTGGTATTGTTTCCTATCGTGCTGAGACAAGGTAATCGAGTAATTTTGCATACGAACTAATTCTGGATGTTTTGGCTAATGAAAAGTGTTCTCATTGTTCTGAATTTCGCAGTTGCAGGACCTGCATGGGCCACCACTAAAACCTGTAACGCCCCGCTTCCCAAAAGACACCGGAAGCGAGAACGTTACGCGGTCCGCTTGAACTGGAGCGGTGAAGCTCGAGTCCAATAAGCGTCTGTGATAAAAACACAGAGGAGGTCCTTGCATTTGCGTATCAGAACAATCAGAAAACATTCAAAAAGATAAAAGCCACATCCAGAGATATAATGTCCGTACACGAAATTAAACGTCAAGCCACAGCAGGGCTAAAGTAGCAACAAAAGGAAAGTACACCAAGCAATAACAACAAGGTCTGAAAGTAAACTAAAAGGTAGCAACGGCACGAGTCTACTAGTCCTCTGCGGGGAGAGGCTTGGCATCTACGACGAACTCCGGCTCTCTAAGTCAGGGGTCACGTATAGATCATCCGGGTACTCAAGCTCAGAATCTGACATACATCCAAAAATATGAATGTATGACAGCAAGGGGTCTGCAAGAAAGAGTTAGCAACCCAAGACAAGATGTACAACCGATATGAATTTTAGAGACATTAATATTTAAAAGAGATGACTGCAACAAATTTAACAAGACAGTTATATTGAAACTAAAGCAAACATCCCTAACATGTAGTTCTAAGCAGTTTCAAGAATTAAAGTAAGGTAAGTTTTCTTGAGTTTGTTAGCATGTCGATTTTCATGAGATCAAGTTAGCGTTCTAGTTTCATGTCAATGATTCACATCTATCATAGGGTTCTCGCCTTTAGGTCGTGATGAGTAAGTCGTTCTTCTCACGGGGGTTTACTGTGATTGACGCTAACCCACCGCATGCGGGTGGTGCTCTTGAAGAGAGGACCCCTTCATACGCCTAGTGGCCGCTCAACCCTAACCCCACCCCAATTTTTGTACTGGAACACGAGCCAGCCTAGTCGACCACACGACATCACGAATTCACGATTTCACCTTCGAGGCGCACGATTTTCACGATGTCCCAACTTGTTAAACATTTCAAGACTTGCAGAAATTTAATGTTATCAATATCGATCTGTTATTACAACATTTTCAATAAGCAGGAGTGGGTTGAACAATTTATACAACAATTTAAAATGATGTTGAACATGGGTTTTTGTCGTACCTGCCACAGAAACTAATTTTCTTCCTTGTTTTTAAAACTAAAATACAACGTGTGATATGCCGTTGGATCACAAATTTTGTCCAGATTGTCTTGGCATCGTTTTCATGCGTCATTTCACGTCTAATTTTCAAGTTACGCAGCAATAAGTAAAAGCAACGTAAAAGTCCTGAAACTTCAAAAATTCATATCTAATTGCACACTTGCCTGTTTTTGGCGTTCTTGGTGTCGTCGGAAACGTCTCAATGGGTACTACGCTACGGTGATGACGGTTCGCTGGTTTGACAAAACATAAAATCAGATTAAGCATTTTTCGATCATAACAGCTATATAAAGAGCTCCTACGACATCTAATCATCCGTTTTATTAGGTCTTCTAATTTACGGTATAGGTTATGAGTTGTTTAAGGGTAGATCTACTAACCAAAAGTGCAGCGAAGGATCGGGATGCAGCGACAGCGATACGGTTCTGAAACGGCGACGCCTACGGTCTGAACTCGTTGTGGCAGCGAGGAAGACGATGGACAGCGGCGTCTGGAGGCTCTGCAGGTAGTTGCTAGGGAAGCAGCGAGTCCCCGGGGTGACAACGTCAGATCTGAGGTTGGGCGTCATGTGTGTGGCCTGACGGCGTCGAATCTGGGCGGTTTCACGAGGAGGGGCTGTGCGGCGCTGTTCCGACGTTCTGGCCGCTCGTTTGGGTTGATGGGCAGCGCTCTGGAGCAGCTGGACGTGCGAGGGGGGTGGTGCTGGTCGGAGAGAGGGGCCGCAGGTTGAGGTGAGATGGGGTGGAGAAGGCGGCGGTTTGTGTTGGCGAGGTGTAACAGCCTGTATTTTTTAGAAGTGTGTAGGATCGTGCGTATCAGTATTTTACTTCCGTCGTCCGGATAATATTTTTAGTCTGTACGTTCTCTGTTACGAGTCGACGCGAGCGCGTCCCTGTTCTCGTTTTTACCGTGTCACCATTAATTGACTGTCAAGTTTAACAAATTTCTTTAACTTAATCATCTTATTAATTAAGACTTACTAATCACTTTAATTTATTTACCTTGCTAATTACAATTTACTAATCTTTTTAAATTTTCACTAATTACTTTGATTATTTTACTGATTTTATTTAATTTTACTTAATTACTTGATTACCTAATTACCTTGATCCTTTAACATCATATCTTAACTTCTCATTCACATTTTAATTTTAAAAGGGTTAGAAGAAGAGAGACGTTTCGTAACCAGATTCTTTTCACTTGATTAGTCAACAAAACATATCAATTTCGTTTAAGACAACAAACACGTTTTAAGGCTGGTTCCTTCCACCTCCTCACAATTAGTCACAATTAGTCAAATTGGACATTCATTTCCTGCTTGAACAAACCAGCACGTCTCTCTTTCCTAATTAGTCTAAAGTTCGCATTAAAACCTATCCTAATCTAATTAAGAATCCTTTGACAAATGGGAACCATGTTCCCTGGTAATCTCCTTAAGAAGAACAGGACGTCTTCTCCCTGTAATCCAAAAATCAGACCAAAAACAAACCCTCGTGATATTGAACCCAAATCCAAACTCAGCCATCCAACAAGCCATCACCAAATACCAAAACCAATCCATTAAATCCCCAAATATGTGCTGAAATTAGAAGAGGGGAAACAAAGAACTCAAATCTGTAAACTATCAAACAAATTCAGAATCAACAAACCCTCCATCCCCTTTCTTCCTCTTCTTCTTCCTCCTCCCAAGGCCAGCCTCCACCATCACCCACGCGCCGCCACTACAGGAGTTGCCGCCGCCCGGAGAGAGAGCAACGGCGCCCGCGCGCGCGTGCTGCTGTGCTCTGCGTCTGCACCGCCGCTGGCTGGAGAGGCCCCGCCACCGGAGAAGCCCCGCCGTCGGAGAGCCCCTCGCCGTCTGCCAGTCGCCGGAGCCCCAGCCCTTTCCTCCTGAGCGCTGTGAGTGAGTGGCTCCCCTTGCGTTTCCTTTTACCTGCAAACTTTGAAACGAAAACAAAAAAAAGGATGACCGAATAAAAAGGAAGAGGAGAAGAGAGAACAGAGAAGAGGGAGTTTGATATAATAAAGAATGAGTAAGAGAGGACAATTAATAATAGAAAGAGACAGAGGTTATAAAGATAGGAGAGTGACAGGTTCACATCCTAGTTAATAATAGAAAGAAGGTGAATGAGATAAAGATGAGAAAGAGATTTAAAAAAAGAAAAAAAAGAAGACAGGTTGAGTAAAGAGGGAGGGTATATTGTTATATGTATAATAATGGTGGTATTATATTGCATAATAGATGGAGTAGGTGTGATATTTCTTATAGTGTTAACCTTTGCCATACCTTTGCCATTAGCTTATGGTCAGATTGCATTAGTAGGGTGTTAGTGTTAATTTGAATATTAACTGGCTAGTATTAATTTCAGCATGTTATTAATGTTAGGTTAACAATATCAGAATAAAATGAGGCGTATCAAGTTAGTGTAACACAATATAGACATCACCCTAGCCAGGGAACCCGATAAAATTAGACGAACCCACTTTAAGGATTAACCCGATATTTTGATTATCTCGCAATAAATCTAATTCATTGATTTGCTTAACCAAAACAGAGAACCAGAAGTACCGACACGTAGTACCCGTCGAGACGAACCCAACGGCACCAAAATCACCGAAATCAGGCAAGTATACTATTTATAATGAATTTTCGAAGTTGGATGTTAAATTAGTCTTTTGAATGTAAAGTTGCATAACTTAAAATCTACACGTGAAATGACGCGTGATATTACCACCATGAGATCCGTGACTAAAAAAGTAATCCAACGGCATATGATTTGCTATACTTTAGTTTAGAACAATAACAAGAAAAATCAACTTTCTGTTCGTTTTCGTTAAAATCGCATGTTCACACTTTTTGCTAATTATTGTGAATACTCTTGTAACGTGGAAATTGCTACATGTAAATAAATGATTATGTTATTTAATTGCTGCATGCCTTGAAATAATTGACTAGCGTGAGACATCGTGAAATCGTGCGCCTCGAAGGCGAAATCGTGATTTTCGTGATGTCATGTGAGTTGACAAATTCGTGCTTGTGATTCGTGAATTAGGCTGGCTCGTGTTCCAGCACAAATCTTGGGTGGGGTTAGGGTTGAGCGGCTACTAGGCGTATGAACGAGTACTCTCTTCAAGGGCACCACCCGTATGCGATGGGTTAGCGCCAATCACGGTAAGCCCCCGTGAGAAGGACGACTCACTCATCACGACCTAAAGGCGAGAACCCTATTATAGACATGAATGCTAACAATCGTGAATGCTAACAATCGTGAAATGCTAACAGTCGTGAAATGCTAACATGAAACTTGCAACTTGGATTTGTTATCTCAGTTATATTGACATGCTAATGAACCAAAGAGAAGATTTACTTTACTTGTTAAACTGCTTAGAACTGCATGCTAGGAGTATTTTACTCTATTTCATTTTAAATCAGCATGTTGTCATTATCTCATTTAAATCATTAATGCCTCTTAAATTCAGTATAAATTTGTATATATCTTGCCTTGGGTTTCTAACCTCTACTTGCAGACCCTTGCTGACATACATTCATGTTTTTGGATGTATGTCAGATCCCGAGCTTTAGCACCAGGAGGACTAGTTGAGATAGCTGAACCAGTGGACCAAGAACTGTCAAACTAGTGAACTTTCATTGCACTTCTTTTCATTGTTGTACGGGTCATAAGACCCACTCTTCTTTTCTCCATTTGTTGTAATTCCGTTGAGACGGTTGAGATTGTAATAATGTTTTACTTATCTGTGTTGTTTTTGAGTAATGCAAGCAAGAACCTGCAGTTTTTTACACAGACGCTTATTGTGATAAGTCAAGGGGAAAGAAAAGCAAAAGTACCTCCTCCTGACTTGCACAAGCGGGCCCGTTCACGTCCTCGCTCTCAAGTCTAATGGGAAGCGGGGCGTGACAGGTTTTAGTGGTGGCCCATGCAGGTCAATGCTCATGCAAAATACTTTAAAACAGCATGGATAATATTACAATCTTGACTCTCAAACAATACTTTCCCTCGAATTTTCTACCCCGATCAACTTCATTAGAAGATTACAGTCCTAAGTTTCCTGATCCTTAGTCAACCAAATCAGTATATCCTTGATTTTTAATCTCCCTTCATTTTACATTTCACTTTTGACCTTAGGAATCTATCGTAGTCCTTTCACAAGTCAATTCTTACCCGTACTCACATTTCTAATCCTTGCTTTCGAACCCACGTGATCTTCCTGACAGCCATCTTTATCCTTTGAATCACTCCCATTACTATACTGATTTTACTATCGATATCCCTTTTATGGAATTTCTCGCCCAGTTTAACTTCTTTAAAAATCTTTTACATAGGCCTTATATTTTTCAACTGACTTAAAATTATTATTTGATTTTGAGTTTCCTTCGCTGAAAATTTTTAGTCACTAAATTTTTAATGATTCTAATCTATACCATCCTATTTTACTTTCTACATATGGAGATCTTTATCTTTAAACTCTTTTGTTAATGGCACGCATATAAATGATAAACTTCCTTCAATGGACCATGATCCGGTCAATGTGCTTGGCTAAGTTTGTTGGATCACCCTAGCTAGACTTGGGGTAAATGATCCTGGCTTAGTCACTTCCCTGACCGTGTCCGCTGGACCGCAAGGACGTGAATCATGATTATGTATGGCATTTTCTTCTTACTATACTACAACAGATTAAAAATAAGCGACCATATACTTTTTAAATACTTTTTATGAAATAAAACTTCAACTATTTCAGTGTATTAGTTCTGTATTCATCGTATTTATACTTTAAAAAATTAAAACTAAAAAAAAATCTATCTCTATTTACGAAACAAACACTACATCTCTACACCCATGACTCTTTCGTCTATTGCTTATCTACTATTTTAACTCATAACGCCTACTCACTATCCTTATATACGTTATTGGGATATTGTCACATTTTACACGTACCTCCCATTCTCCCATTTAATCATTCATAACCATCTCTATGCCACCTGATCAAGCTAACTCTTGTCACGACTACTGATTTGATACCACTGTTCTACAGACTAAGTCGAGACTACTCGAACGTGATAGAACGGTATAATAATAAGCGGTCTTAAATTACTACTGGATCAGTGTCTAGAAAGGAATGGGAAGGGGGTTGGTCAACCAAAGGACTTGTCCTGCGGTCATAGAAGTGACCTGTGCCTTCAAGCCCTGACTGCCTGGCTGGTTTGGGAGTTAAACTAGACTTCTTATTATTAGGCCAGCCTACACTATTAGATAGTCAAGCGACGTTTGTTTTCCTCATGCTCGCTCATTACTTGTCCTTTTCAGTGTTACTGCGTCTACCTGGTTGTCTTATTATTGTCATCACATTACCTGTTGGTTAAAACATTGTTGCTACCATATGCCATGCCACCGTCGTTACTTTTACACTTGCACAGTCACCTTTACTTTATGCATTACATGCACTTTACTTACCACACTTGAGCAGCCACCAATACTTTACTTTTTCGCTCGTATATGCATGTCTGTTCTTACTTCTTGGACCAGTAAGATCATCTTTCTGATCAAGCTAACTCCATGTCCTTGCCTCACCTGAACCCATTCGTCGCAAACTTGATTCATTACATCATACAACTCTGTATCCTACACTACCTCTTGGTTACCACATTAGTGCATCTATTTACTTATTACCACTTGAGCGAGATTAGTTTTCAATTTGCGTTATCTTTTTTTAAAATGTTTACTTCTACCTTTATTTCTATCATCAACAGTGTTAAATTTTGTTATTTATTATATTGTTAGATATGATTATTATAATTAAGGTTTATAATTACAGATAAAAATAGTTGAAATGATGTAAGGTGAAGTTGTATGTTGATTGATTAGAAGAATTTACAATATGAGAGATAGAATGATGTGTTCAAGAGTTACATTTCACATTTGGATATACCTGTTCATAATAGCTTCAATAGGATTCCATACTATGAATGGTGCACAGGAAGACGAGTACATTACAGATTTGGAATTCATATTAGTCGCGGCTAAGAGTAACTTTGTAGATATTGCATGTTTTAGGAAGACGATGATAATTAGTAGAGTATGTAAAGTAACAAGACTTCATCGAACGGATAGGGTGATGGAGACGTCGGAAATGATATGATATGTTGATACGAATGGATAGTGGCGTAAATTGATCTAAGTTGATTAGCATAAGATATAATAAGAAATGATGAGATGAGATTTAATAATTTGTTAATTAAGGTGTTTAAACTTATGAGTTGTCACGATGAAGAATGAGTTGGGAGTATGATAAATGTTGGAGTTAGATGATGTCCAAATTTTAGTATTACAAGTTAGGTTATATAATGAGCAAGGGATGATACACTACGGATGGGACAACCTATGAGAATGTACAGCTTTTTTGGAGAACTTAGGTATAGAGGATATCGTACATTAAAGACCCCCGAAAAGATGTTACTGTCTTAATAACAATGATGAGCGAAGGAGTAAGGAAATTTATAAGAAGTATTGGTTGAGAATAGTTGATATTTTCCCTTCCGAAGTTGCCTTGTTTAAGTATTAATTGTTTAAAGCAAGAATTATGAGATAGAAATCAAAAAGAAAGGGGAAGTATTGGACCTGTATTTAAGTTCAGTGTATGATTACGGTTGTAACATTATTCAGTGACGAGACGAGAATTGATGATTTATTTTAGTAACACTTGTTTGAGGTTATGAGTTTAACAACCAGTGTGCTAGAATATTGGGGTTGCAGTTGGGAGTATTTTATTATTTTCTCACCCTTGTCCCAGCACATCGCTAGTAGCCGTCGTTAGCTATTTTGCTTGCCTATTGACGGTTAAGGCCATCGATAGTGCTTAGTCATCCGAACCTTTTTTTGAAACTCAGTCTTAACCACATCACTTGTGTCTTTTCCTAACCAATTTCATTTCTGTCTCGAAGTATCTCAGGTCATGATTTACCTCATAGAAATACGAGAACGTTATCCATACTTGTTTCCTGCTCATTAGTTGATAAGAATTCCGAGGACGGAATTTTTCTTAAGGTGGGTAGAATGTAACGACATGTATTTATTAGACGTGTGTAGGATCGTGCGTATCAGTATTTTACTTCCGTCGTCCGGATAATATTTTTAGTCTGTATGTTCTCTGTTACGAGTCGACGCGAGCGCGTCCCTGTTCTCGTTTTTACCGTGCCACCATTAATTGACTGTCAAGTTTAACAAATTTTTTTAACTTAATCATCTTATTAATTAAGACTTCCTAATCACTTTAATTTATTTACCTTGCTAATTACAATTTACTAAGCGTTTTAAATTTTCACTAATTACTTTGATTATTTTACTGATTTTATTTAATTTTACTTAATTACTTGATTACCTAATTACCTTGATCCTTTAACATCATATCTTAACTTCTCATTCACGTTTTAATTTTAAAAGGGTTAGAAGAAGAGAGACGTTTAGTAACCAGATTCTTTCCCCTTGATTAGTCAACAAAACATATCAATTTCATTTAAGACAACAAACACGTTTTAAGGCTGGTTCCTTCCACCTCCTCACAATTAGTCACAATTAGTCAAATTGGACATTCATTTACTGCTTGAACAAACCAGCACGTCTCTCTTTCCTAATTAGTCTAAAGTTCGCATTAAAACTTATCCTAATCTAATTAAGAATCCTTTGACAAATGGGAACCATGTTCCCTGGTAATCTCCTTAAGAAGAACAGCACGTCTTCTCCCTGCAATCCAAAAATCAGACCAAAAACAAACCCTCGTGATATTGAACCCAAATCCAAACTCAGCCATCCAACAAGCCATCACCAAATACCCAAACCAATCCATTAAATCCCCAAATATGTGCTGAAATTAGAAGAGGGGAAACAAAGAACTCAAATTTGTAAACTATCAAACAAATTCAGAATCAACAAACCCTCCATCCTCTTTCTTCCTCTTCTTCTTCCTCCTCCCAAGGCCGGCCTCCACCATCACCCACGCGCCGCCGCTACAGGAGTTGCCGCTGCCCGGAGAGAGAGAGCAACGCCGCCCGTGCGCCCGTGCTACTGCGCTCCGCGCCTGCGTCGCCGCTTGCCGGAGAGGCCCCGCCACCAGAGAAGCCCCGCCGTCGGAGAGCCCCTCGCTGTCCGCCAGTTGTCGGAGCCCCAGCCCTTTCCTCCCGAGCGCTGTGAGTGAGTGGCTCCCCTTGCGTTTCCTTTTACTTGCAAACTTTGAAACGAAAACAAAAAAAAGGATGACCGAATAAACAGGAAGAGGAGAAGAGAGAACAGAGAAGAGGGAGTTTGATATAATAAAGAATGAGTAAGAGAGGACAGTTAATAATAGAAAGAGACAGAGGTTATAAAGAGAGGAGAGTGACAGGTTCACATCCTAGTTAATAATAGAAAGAAGGTGAATGAGATAAAGATGAGAAAGAGATTTAAAAAAGGAAAAAAAAGAAGGCAGGTTGAGTAAAGAGGGAGGGTATATTGTTATATGTATAATAATGGTGGTATTATATTGCATAATAGATGGAGTAGGTGTGATATTTCTTATAGTGTTAACCTTTGCCATACCTTTGCCATTAGCTTATGGTCAGAATGCATTAGTAGGGTGTTAGTGTTAATTTGAATATTAACTGGCTAGTATTAATTTCAGCATGTTATTAATGTTAGGTTAACAATATCAGAATAAAATGAGGCGTATAATATTAGTGTAACACAATATACACGTCACCCTAGCCAGATGACCCAATAAAATTAGACGAACCCAATTCGGGGATTGACCCGATATTTTGATTATCTCGCTATATATCTAAATCAGTGATTTGTTTAACCAAAACAGAGAACCAGACATACCGATACGTAGTACCAGTCGAGACGATCCCAACGGCACCAAAATCACGGAAATCAGGCAAGTATACGATTTATAATGAATTTTCGAAGTTGGATGTTAAATTAGTCTTTTGAATGTAAAGTTGCATAACTTAGAATCTACACGTGAGATGACGTGTAATATTACCACCATGAGATCTGTGACTAAAAAAGTAATCCAACAGCATATGATTTGCTATACTTTAGTTTAGAACAATAACAAGAAAAATCAACTTTCTGTTCGTTTTCGTTAAAATCGCATGTTCACACTTTTTGCTAATTATTGTGAATACTCTTGTAACGTGGAAATTGCTACATGTAAATAAATGATTATGTTATTTAATTGGCGCATGCCTTGAAATAATTGACTAGCATGAGACATCGTGAAATCGTGCGCCTCGAAGGCGAAATCGTGATTTTTGTGATGTCATGTGAGTTGACAAATTCGTGCTTGTAATTCGTGAATTAGGCTGGCTCGTGTTCCAGTACAAATCTTGGGTGGGGTAAGGGTTGAGCGGCTGCTAGGCGTATGAACGAGTACTCTCTTCAAGGGCACCACCCGTAGGCGGTGGGTTAGCGCCAATCACGGTAAGCCCCCGTGAGAAGGACGACTCACTCATCACGACCTAAAGGCGAGAACCCTTTTATAGACATAAATATTAACAATCGTGAATGCTAACAATCGTGTAATGCTAACAGTCGTGAAATGCTAACATGAAACTTGCAACTTGGATTTGTTATCTCAGTTATATTGACATGCTAATGAACCAAAGAGAAGATTTACTTTACTTGTTAAACTGCTTAGAACCGCATGCTAGGAGTATTTTACTTTATTCAGCATGTTTAATCTTGATGTCGCTATCTCATTTAAAATATTAATGCCTCTTAAATTCAGTATAAATTTGTATATATCTTGCATTGGGTTCTAACATCTACTTGCAGACCCTTGCTGACATACATTCATGTTTTTGGATGTATGTCAGATCCTGAGCTTTAGCACCAGGAGGACTAGTTGAGATAGCTGAACCAGTGGACCAAGAACTGTCAAACTAGTGAACATTCATTGCACTTCTTTTCGCTTGTTGTACGGGTCATAAGACACACTCTTCTTTTCTCCATTTGTTGTAATTCCGTTGAGACGGTTGAGATTGTAATATTGTTTTACTTATCTGTGTTGTTTTTGAGTAATGCAAGCAAGAACCTGCAGTTTTTACACAGACGCTTATTGTGATAAGTCAAGGGGAAAGAAAAGCAAAAGTACCTCCTCCTGACTTGCACAAGCGGGCCCGTTCACGTCCTCGCTCTCAAGTCTAATGGGAAGCGGGGCGTGACACGAGGGGAGGTCCGAGTGGTGGCCTGGCATCGTTGGTGATGCCGCCCGTGATTGGATGAAGGGGGATAAAGGGGTCTACGAGTTGGGTTAATGGCGGAGAGAAGATGGCAGTGTTGGCGAGCTCTTTCGCGTGGAGAAACCAAGAGGACATGGGCGGCTGTGTTGGTAGATGAAGAAGAATGTCCTAGGATTTATTTAAAAGGCTAGGGATGGTGTGGGCTCACGTGAATGAAAGAAACCTAGGTATATTTATTTATTTATTTTTAATAAAAAGAGATAGGCCTGCTGTTATATCCTAGGGTTTGATTATATAGGGAAAAGGGTTTGTAGGGTTGTATATTATAGAAATAGGGTTAGCCTAGGTGTTTTATAAAACATAAGTGTGTTAAAGCTGTGTGTGTGCGTGTGCAGTTCACCAAAGGGAATTCAAAACGTGGGTGTTAGGGTTTAATGTTAAGACTATTAAGGAATTATTTGAAACATAATTAGGATTTGAAATATTATTAATGGGATTCTAATTAATAGGTTATAATAGGGAATAATAGCTAATCAATAGATTTAAATGGGTTTTATTTGGAAGGTCTCCATTTGAATTTTAAATGGTGATAAGATTTGAAACTTGAATTTCGAATTTTTGAAAGTTTAAATCAATTTAATAAGAGAAACTTAAAAAGAAGTAATAATAATAATAATAATTTAACTTAGTGGATTAAAATAATGATAAAAAATTAATTAATATGAAAAACTATTTAAAGTTGGAGTGAGTACGGGAACAGAATACGCCAAGCTACGGATACGGGGGAAAAATATACGAGAGAAAAATACAGATAGTGGTAATGATAAAACTGGTCGTTACAAGTTCCGTCTCTGTTGATACTATCCCGTACTCACTGGGTATATTATTTGCCGACCTCGTACACTTGCGAGTATCACCTTTCAGGTCCAGTCAAGCAAATTGGCACCGTTGCCGGAGACGGCGTATCTTCATTTCACACTTTAGTTTTTGTCGTGAAAATTTGGTGAGATCTTTCCATTCTATTGTTTATATCCATATTTGTTTTTCAATTTATATAATCATCAAAACTACAAAAATTAGATTAATCTTGGAAAGTTTTGGCTAGAGCTTAATTGTCTAGTTTATGTGGTTAAGGACTCCTCGAACACATAGACTAGTAAGAAACATAGACATGGCCGATAACAATACCAACACCAACGGTAATGACAACATCAATCACAGTGACGATGATCACTCTCAACATGAGGGTGATCGAAGTTTGAGATATGTGTTGAGACCGAGTAGGTCTGCTACCGGCTCATGCATTATGCTTCCAGCCGATGCGAATTCCTTTAGCCCAAGACCTGTGATATTTCAAATTCTCTCCACTTTTCATGGTGTTGAGAAGGAGAACCCTTATTTACATATAAAGTATTTCGAAGATGGTTGCCTCACATGTTTTGATGGGAAGGCTAGCAATGAAACCATTTATCTTAAACTGTTTCCTTTTTCTTTAAGGATAAAGATAAAAATTGGTTTAATGCTATAGCTCCTCATTCTATTAACTCTTGGTTGGAAATGCAAGCTGAATTTCTGAAAAAAAATTTCCCCTTGCATAGGACTCAAGGATTAAAGCGGCAAATAGCAAACTTTTCTCAGAAGCCAAATGAAAGCTTGGATATCACTTGGGAAAGGTTCAAGGAGGTTCTACTAGCATGTCCACACCATGGATTTGATGAATACAGTCTCATCGGTATCTTTTACGACGGACTCATCCCATCCATGAAACAGTTTGTGGAAATGATGTGCAACGGAGAATTCTTGGATAAGACGCCGGAGGAGGCATGAGATTATTTAGAATCCATAGCCGAGAATGCACGAAATTGAGAGGAGACTCCCGAATCTGAGAGAAGAGAATTACCTCAACCTTTGGCCCGTGGAGGTCTCTTTACATTGATCCAAGAGGAAGCCTTAGAAGTAAGAATGGAGGCCCTCATTTGCAAGAGACTTGAAGGGTTGCAGTTGAAAGGAGTGAAGGCCGTGACGGTTGGTAATGAGGGGCTATGAAACCTTTGCAGTAGCATAGACCATGGAATTAACCAATGTCCCAACCTACCGCTAGCGAAGGAAGTACTTCAAGACCCCCACACAAGTAAATTATGTGGCAAATTCCAACCACGGGCAAGGATACAACAATTCTAACAATCAAGGCCCGAGTTGGAGTAATAGTCCGAATTTGAATTGGGGCCCCCAATGACAACAACAAGCTCAACCATCATATCATCCACCACCCTTCAACAACAACAATCAACAAAGCAGCCAAAGGAGGAGAGATGAAACAAATGAACCCCAAATGCAATCTTTGAGCGACACGTTGCAACAATTCATCCAAATGCAAACGACTCAAAATCAAGCCAATTTTCAACAATGGCAACAACTACAACAAACCCAGGCGCAACACCAACAACAATTTCAGCAACTCAACGAGAACATGGCGAAGCTTGCTGCAACTCTAGAGAAGGGCAAACTCCCGGCACAACCACTCCCCAACCCCAACATGAATTCGTCATCGGGAGGATCCAACGTCAAGTCTTGTCAAGCGGTGACAACTTTGAGGAGTGGTCGAGAAATTGAGAAGCCGAAGCCACCGAGAGTCGAGTTGGAGATAGTTATAAAAAATGAAGCCACCCCAAATGAAGAGGTGCAAGAGGAAAGATCGGACAAAGGAAACCATTCCGAAGAGATCGTCATTGAAGAGCCCGGGCTATACATTCCTCCAGCACCATTCCCTCAAAGGCTTCAACCTCTACGGAAAGATAAGTTTCAATCCGAAATCCGCGAAATATTTCAAAAATATCAAATTAATATTCCTCTTCGTGATGCAATAAATCAAATTCATGCATATGCTAAATTATTGAAAGATTTGTGCATTGTTGAGAGGAATGTTAGTGTTAAGAAAAAATCCCTCCTAACGCAACAAGTTAGTGCTATTTTGCAACATAAAACTCCTACTAAATACAAGGATCCGGCTCACCTATAATCCCATGCATCATAGGAACCAAAAATATAGGACAAGCCCTCCTTGATTTAGGTTTGAGTGTTAACATTTTTCCATATAACTTGTATGTGCAATTAGGACTCGGAGAATTGAAATCTCCACCCATTATTCTCCAATTAGTCGATAGATCCATCAAGGTCCCCAAGGGTAGCATAGATGACGTGCTTGTCCATGTGGACAAATTTTACCACCCGGTTGACTTTGTCGTGTTGGACATTCATGGACATCAAACCGAACCAACCCACATCATCTTAGGTAGACCATTCCTTGCCACAAGCAATGCTATAATCAATTGTAGGGATGGTCAGCTTAAGATCTCGTTTGGCAACATGACCCTTGACTTAAACATTTTTAATGCTTGTAAGTAGCCATCGGAGGATGGTGAGTTTGAGGATGCTTGCATGATTGAGACTCTAGTTGAAGAGCATTTTGATGCAAAATTTGTTGAAGCGCTTAATTTTATTGAATATTTTTGTGGAAATATTGACACCGACTGTTTTTTGCAGGAAGTTGGCGCGGTGACTAAGTGAATGCCATCTTTTGAGCCGCTATCGTTGGACACGCCATACCAAAGGCCATCGAAGCTGGAGGACCCATCCTTGGACTTGAAGCCGTTGCCGCCATATTTGAAGTATGCATTTCTTGGGGAATCCGGCACATTTCCCGTGGTAATATCATCTAAACTCTCTAATGAGTAAGAAATGCAATTGTTAGAAGTGCTTAAAACTCATAAGGGGGCAATTGGTTGGACAATTGCCGACATTAAAGGTATTGACCCCCTAATTTGTAAGCACCACATCTACTTAGAGGATGCCACCAAACCCACTAGAGAGATGCAACGTAGGTTAACTCCTAACCTAAAGGAAGTGGTGAAGGGTGAAATCCTTAAGCTTCTTGATGCGGGTATTATATACCCCATTGCCGATATTGGGTTAGCCCTATTCAAGTTGTACCTAAGAAATCGGGGCTAACGATAGTTTAAAATGAGAACGATGAGTTAGTCCCCATGCGAGCCACCACGGGATGGTGCATGTGCATTGACTATAGGAAGCTTAATTCTAAGACCCGTAAATACCACTTTCCTCTCCCATTTCTAGATCAAATCCTAGAGAGAGTGGCCGGACACGAGTAATATTGCTTCCTTGATGGCTACTCCGGATATTATAAAATAGAAATAGCACCCAAAGAATAAGAGAAGACAACCTTCACTTGTCCCTTTGGCACTTTTGCATTTCGGAGGATGCCATTTGGCTTATGTAATACCCCCGCAACCTTTCAACGTTGTATGCTTAGCATTTTCCATGATATGGTTGAAAAGATTATGGTGGTATTCATGGATGATTTCTCTGTGTATGGTAGCTCATTTAATAACTGTTTATCTAACTTGGCTTTGGTGTTAGATCGGTGCATCGAGAAAAACCTTCTCTTGAATTTGGAGAAATGCCATTTCATGACCACCGAAGGCTTAGTCCTCGGTCATATTGTATCCAAGGAAGGTATGCAAGTTGACAAAGCCAAGATCGAGGTAATAGAAAAGATACACACTCCTCGTTGTGTAAGAGATATTCGATCATTTCTTGGGCATGCCGGTTTTTATAAGAGGTTCATAAAATATTTTAGCTCAATATCTCAACCTCTTTGCATGCTTTTAAAAATGATGTGGATTTTGCTTGGAATAATGATTGTCAACTTGATTTTGAGAAGTTCAAAAATTTGCTTTCATGTTCACCTATTCTTCAGGTGCCAGATTGGACGTCACCCTTCGAGATTATATGCGATGCTAGTGACTATGCGGTGGGTGGACAACGCAAGGACAATGTCCCCATGGTGATTTATTATGCAAGAAAGAGCTTGGATGAAGCTCAATGAAACTACACCACCACGGAGAAGGAGCTTTTAGCTGTTGTCTTTGTGTTGGAGAAATTTAGGAGATACATATTGGGATTTCCAATTACAATCTTTATCGATCATGCCGCTCTTAAATATCTCCTTTTCAAGAAAGACGCCAAGCCTAGACTAATCCGTTGGATTTTGCTCTTGCAGGAATTCAACATCGCCGTTAAGGACAAGAAGGGAGTGGAGAATCATGTTGACGATCACCTTTCACGGTTAACGATGAGCATGGAGCTGGCAACCATCCCATTGAAGGATTTGTTCCCTGACGAACATCTTTTTACGATCTCCCACACACTACCATGGTATGCCAACATCGTAAACTACTTGGTCACCGGTAAGACTCCTTACACTAGGTCTCGCCAAGATTACAAAAAGTTCATCTTTGAGGTAAAATCTTTCTTTTTCGATGACCCTTACCTTTACAAGTAGTGTAATGACCAAATAGTAAGGAGATGCATACCCGGCCATGAGTTTGATAATGTTTTGCATTTTTGCCGTGAGGGTGTATGTGGTGGTCATTTTTCCATCCTACAGACCGTAGCAAAAATTCTACAATGTGGTTTTTATTGGCCTAGCATGTTTAAGGACATTTATACATATTGTAAGTCATACTTAGCTTGCCAAAAGTTGGGGGATCATTAAAAGAAATATGATGCTGTTAAAACCCTATTCTTGAATTAGAAATTTTCGATTGTTGGTGCATTGATTTTATGTGGCCATTTCTTCCATCCTTTGGGTACACATATTTTGCTTGCTATATATTATGTATCTAAATGGGTGGAGGCTATTCCTTGTAGGACCAATGATGCGGCTATCGTGCTTAAATTCTTGAAAGAAAACATTTTCGCACGATTTGGCATGCCAAAGGCTATGATAAGCGACAGAGGGTCACATTTCTGCAACCGCCTCTTCGTACACTTAATGAAGAAGTTTGGGGCAAAACACAAGGTTTCTACACCATACCACCCCCAAATCAATGGACCAGCGGAGTTGGCAAATCGGGAGATCAAGAACATACTCCAAAAGACAGTGAATCCATCAAGGAAGGATTGGAGCATGCGTCTTCCCGAAGCATTGTGGGCATACCGTACCACCTACAAAACGGTTTTAGGGATGTCCTCATATCTCTTAACTTTTGGAAAATTTTGTCACTTGCACATTGAACTTGAACACAAATCTTTTTGGGCAATTAAAAAGTTTAATTGTGGAATTGACCCCTCTTCTCGTAAATTGTAGTTAGTGAAGCTCGAAGAGATAAGGAGGGAGGCATACAACAATTCCAAGCGTGTGAAGGAGAGGCTTAAGTGCGTCCATGATCGAATAATTTTGAGGAGAGAATTCACCCCGGGGGAGAAAGTACTACTCTACAACTCAAGACTTCATCTCTTCCCCGGAAAGCTTCGTTCGAAGTAGATTGGGCCTTTCATTGTCCGGGAGGTGTTACCACATGGCGTGATGACCATTGACAACCCACAAAATGGCAATGAATTCAAGGTGAACGGACGCTTAAAGCATTACCAAGAGCCATGGAGTAGCGACGAGGACACTATGGAGCTTACGGAACCACCACCAGGTGGAACCAACTAGGTGTGTTCATTCCAAAACTTTCCTATCTAGTAGTATGTAGTAATGAATAACTCTTGCTCAAGATTCCTTATCCTAGTTTACCCATTTTTATGCATATATTTCATCTCACCCTTCAAACATTGAGGACCATGTTTATTTTTAGTTGGGGTGTGTAGACTAGGATATAGAAACTGCTTGAGCATCTTATTATTATTTTCATCTTTTTGTGAATAAATTGAATGAAATAAAAATTTTCCGTCTATCACCAACATTGCTGCAACTTATAGCTTTTTGTTAGACTCATTGATTAAATGTGGTGATCCTTCACAACTTTGGTAAACATGTATTCTTGAAGTGGATTTTGGCAAATTAGGGTGTGTTGTATCTTTATGTACTAGGAGCAATTAATTGTCTCTCTACATGCTTACACTTAGCCATTTAGCTTGAAGCTCATGACTATTACCATCCATTTGAAACCCTATAGTGATGTAGAAACCTTGGTATCAACAATCAATTGATTAAGACTTAGGAATTTTAAAAATTCGGCTACGTTTATATTCATGGATCCTAAGATAGTGACTTGGAATTTGGAGTTGCTCAAATGAATGCTATCAAATGCTACATTAATAAGTGCACTTGTGCACATTTGAATAAGGCATAAACTTTTTCTATGGTACTTTGAATAAGGCAAAAATTGCCATGAAATTTGAGTAAATGCATGAAATTTGAACCACAACTCATTTCCATGATCTTTTGAGGGAGTAAGTGTTATATCCCAAAAGCTCGAGAGTTCCTAAGAATCTTACATCAGGAGATTGCAATATATTAAGGGATATACTAAGCATAGGTGTAGATGGTGGAGTGCGTAAGAGGAATGATATTATAGTTATAGGGAAGAGTGCATATACTTGAGAACTTTGCCCTAATAAATATGATTTTAACACCCTTTAGTATTGCCAATAATCCATGAATGGAGTCAACATTATCTTTTGAGATTGGTCACTTATTTTGCTAGGGGCTAGCAAAACGCTAGTTGGAGGTGTGATTATGACTGAATATTGCATATCCTAACATCATAATCATCTCCTCGTGTGCATATAATTCATGGAATCATGCTCTCTTAACTACATTTATGTTAATTCATTATTTGTGAGCATATGATTTTATGTTGGCACAATTTCACTTTCCAAAGCATTATAAATGTCCACTATATTTTTAGGGATTTTTCTGGATTTTTCAGGGGTCCCGAAGGGGACTAAATCAACTCAACAAGAATGGAAGTGCATAGCAGGCGTCTGTAGAAGGAATGACAGGCGCCTGGGCAACCAAACAGGCGACTGCCCAGACAACAGCAGTCGCCTGCCTTAGAAGAGCTGGAACTGGAGAAAGTGAAGCGCAATGACAGGCGCCTGCAAGAGGATTGACAGTCGACTGGTTATTGTACAGTCGCCTGCCATATATGCACAGCATATATCACTGCATATTTATATTCGATACTCAAGACACTAGTATAAATGTAGTATGCAAATCACATGCAAGTGGTACACACAGATCCATACATGGACCCACACATAATGTGCATACTATATACACATCAATCCACATAAATAGTTCTATGCACCTCATAGCTCATCTACATACTAACCCATATATATGTATGTATATATATAGGGTAAAGGGATCCTAAGGTGCCTCCTTAGATTCAATCTAAGGAGGCGTCCCCATTTCCCACCATCTCACACATTTTTTTGAAAAAAAATTTCATGGGTTTATTGTTCACCTTATGGATGATTAACATACCAAATTTCAAGGGATTCCAATACTTTTTGAGCCCTCATCTACCCCTTGCAACTTCGTGGGTTTTTAGCACGTTTTTAGACCGTTGAAATAGTAAGGGGTAGATGGTGGCTCAAAAAGTATTGGAATCCCTTGAAATTTGGTATGTTGATCATCCAAGATGTGAACAACAACCCCATGAAAAAAAATTTCCAAAAAAATTGTAGGAGATGTGGGGAAATGGGGACGCCTCCTTAGATTTTCATCTAAGGAGGCATCCTAGATCCCCTTTTCCCATATATATATATATATGTATATATATATATATATGTATATATATATGTATATATATATATGTACATACATGTATGTATATATATGTACATACATGTATGTATATATATGTACATACATGTATGTATATATATGTACATAGATACATGTATGTACATACATGTATGTACATACATGTATATATGTACATACATGTATGTACATACATGTATATATGTACATAGATGTATGTACATATATACATGTATGTACATACATGTATGTACATACATGTATGTACATATATATACATACATGTACATATATATATATATGTACATACATATATATATATATATATATACATATATATATATATAAGATACAAATACGTATAGAAGCAACCCGACCTACATTTATAAAAATAGTGTACACACGGTATAGTTATAGATACATACAAAGAAATATTATAATATTATACATATATACATGACAATAAGGATACACTAGTAGTATATGGATGCAGACACATAGTCAAGTATATATACAAACAACTTTCATTATCTACCCCAAGAATGCTGTACCTTGGGCTTTCTAATGCGAGGGCTCTATCTTAAGGCTGGTTACCTAGCCACCTTAGGTCTCATCTATCCCTATGGAGTATTACCCGCACTGTCCTTACACACGCCGTAGTACGGTGACTTGCAAGGGCCACCACTTGACACGACCCGAACCCCAGGATACCCGATATGTACGAATTCGTATCAGGTATTCTCAGAGCAGTGGGTGTGAAGAAGAAAGACGAAGAGAGAGAAGTGAAATACTGCTTGGAACAGAAAACTTTGCAGGCCATTGTGCACGTACTGGAAAGTACGGACATTGCTCCAACTCAAACCAACTCGGTCACCACAACACAGACAGACAAACAATAGACGAAAACAGAATTTTTATAATTAATACATCAAAAATATCCATACATATCTTTAATACATCCTTTCTATACATCAAAGAACTCTTACTCTAACCCCAAGAACAAAGAACCCAAAAGTACAACAAACTCTCAGCTCCTCACACACACCAACCCATATCTCAACTCACACAAACATAACTCGAGCTCCGCTACTCTAGCTCCAAGCTCATCATCTGCCTCATGATGTGTACAATTATCAACTACCTGAACCCACGGGGAGGAGCACATCACAACATGTCCAAGTAGGGAATACCCAACTCAAGTATGGAATATTATTTTAACATTGGTTCTCTGACATTAGGTTTTGTAGCAACTATTTATAAATTGAGCATGTAAAATGGTAAGCGAAGAACTATAAAGTAAAGGAAAGTAACTATAGGAATGTGCAAAAGAGTGGTGAACAACATCATGAATGGATGATTAATTTATTTGCAACACAAGGAACAATTACAGGGTTAAAGAAACGGTAATTGGAAAACAGTGTTCGATAAAAACACGTTTTTATTCTTTATTCATTATTTGGAAACCTGAGTAAACGATAGGACACTAAGGAGCAGGACTTCACCCAGGATGGGTGAAAAGTGGTATCTCAACCAGCGACACGAGCACTGGAGGGGCCTCTCGTAACTCCCCCTTACGGGAGTGAGACAAATCTCGGTTTTTCATGGGACAAATGGGAAAAACTATCAATTACCTAATGACGAGTACACCACCAGCCTCTCTAACTCTAGTCAACTTCCCCTTACGGGAGCGACATGGCGAGTGAGAAATCCATCATCTGTTTGCTCCTTAACTCCTATAATTTACATGCGTTTCCCCCAAACCCATATCTAGAGTCTCACCTATTTTAGAATGGATCGAGCACTCCAGACATTTAATTCTCTGCCTCACTCTTAGTTTTTAGAACAATTTATCATTTATTCATTTCAGCGGTCTCATTGCGGCATTCATATCTTTTCATCAACACTTTTCCTCTATCACGATTTTAGTTAATAACAACAACAATATCAAGGATGACAACAACAACAACATAATAGCAACAAGAAGAACAATACCAACTACATATAAAGAGAAGACTTTAAAACTTGCATGGCCATTGTTACATACTACCTTCGATATTTCAATTACCCAACACCACACCAATGCTATTAGTAACATGAAATTAAAATTACATCACACATTAAAAATCTGAAATCTGTCCACAGTCAGATTAATGAGCATATTACTCCGTATTTTTATACTGAACATGACCAAGGTATTTAAATGAAAGTTTCAGATGTATATGTTGTAGATTCACTAATGAAATTTACAGAAGAAATACCAACTAAGTGATTTATGGTGAATTGTTTGGTGAGACCTGTCGAATCTGTTTTTCAGACAGATTCAGAAGGCTGTAACAATTGCTATTTTAAGTCATTTTGCAGTTATAATCTCGAAAACAAGCACTAGGGGAACGTTGTAGAATAAGTAGTTAACTTTACAACGAGACCAAGAACACTAAATTCTATGGAATGTGCATGGACTGAGATCAATTTTTCTAAACTGTGCTCATACTGAATGAAATGCAGACATGTTGTAAAGATGGAATTTTTATTCCTAATATTGAACTGAACATATGCATATTATATATAAATATGAGGTAGGATTTCATGAGCTATAAGACTATATTTTTCAGATTTTATTTCGAAGCATAATTCATAGATGTTTAAAGTTTTTATCCCAGAAACTAAAATCCTACTATAGTGTTAGAAGATCTGCATTAAATTAACAAGCTCAATTCCATTACACCATTGCTACCAATTAGAAAGGCATGACAAGATTATACCTTAGAATTGGGACAATTAGTTTCAACATGGTACAAAGTTGTATGCTAATAGAAAATTTTACTAAACTTCCATAATTTGAATATAATTGAACAACATATTACAAAAATTGAATAAATAAACAATTTCAACAAGTAAGCAACTAATTCCAATATTTAAAAATAATATTCATGCTAGAGTGGGATCCCTACATCAAATGTTCAATTTTCATCAAGAATTCCTTCCCAAAATCATTCCTTAAAAGCATCTCCCTAAATTTCCTCCCTCCATCATTCCTCCTTCATTTTCTTTCCTTCAATGACTCCATATTAATTCCCTCTTAATGGTAAGGGGAAAAATGCTACACAAATGGAAGGAAGGACAAGGATGCTCACTGCTAAGTGAGGAGGGGGATGCTCACGGCAATTAGGATGAGAAAGGGGAAGAAAGAGAGAGGGATGGAGAGAGTTATGGATTTTTTTGCTTTTGGGTTTTCTTTTTTGCTTTTGGCTTCTTCTTTCCTTTTTTTTTCCTTGTCTTTTTCTCCTCCTCCTAAATTTTCCCACTATCCTTATCATCATCCTCATTAATTAGGATTGACAAGTGTATGTGTATGTGGCATGAAAGGGTTAAGGGATTGTTAAATAAGTGACACATTAACATGCAAGGTGTCATTCCAAGAAAATTTCTAATTTTAGATTTTTAGAAAAATAGGAATACACTAATTATACCACATACTATTCATGTACAATGTAGTTCCATCAAATACTTCACACATTATTAATCTAATAATGTTTAAAATTATTTTAAAATGTTTTTTATCATTAAAAATTAGGAAAATTGCTAAGAATACACAAAAATTATACACGTACAAATACGACCAGAAATACTTAACATATTACCCGTACACATGGAAACAGGGTATTACACGCGCTCTGGACAGATTCTGCCCAAAAAACTGGGCAGAGTATGCCCAGAAAACTGGGCAGAAGTCTGCCCAGTTCACTCCCTCCATTGCTCCATCCCTTCCTCCCTCCCATCCTCTCACGCTCTCTCAAACCCTAACACTAGGGTTCAAAACAATCGGAGGAGGAGACGAAACCCTAATCCTAAATTCCTAAAGTTTACAGAAGGAGAAAGAGAAGAGGATTTCATCCACTTCCAAGAGGTAGGACTCCTTACTTGTGATATAACTTTAGTTTGGGAATGTTGTAGGAGTATTACCATTAAGTAATGTGAAAGTTGGAATTTTTAGTTGAGATTAATGTTAAACCAATAAAATGCAAACTTGCAAATGCATCCAATAAACTGCAAGTTGACTAATACCCATTTTGTAAACTACTTATAAATACCCACATTTAGTGCAAGCTTTGTTGGTTTATTATATCACCCTAATAGAGTTAAATGCAATTCCCTCAATGTTGTGTGCTAGACTACTTAATTTAAATGCTAATAAATGGTAAGGGAAACTCCACTTTGCGATTCATTCTAACCTTAACACTAACCCTAACCCTAGCCCTAAAGCATAGCCCATCTTGATATGTATGAATATGTGTTTTGACTTTGATCCATGTGCCTTATGTGCACGGGTACTTTCTAGTGATCGATAAATATACACAGACTCAAACACAAAGTGTTATAGGTGATATGCTATATAGTTATAAGTGATATATACATATATATATATATACATATATATCTATTCTATAAAATAGGGATGTTATCAAGAGAAATTGGATAAGAAAAATTGGATAAGAGAAATTGGACAAGAGTATATACATACATATATATACATACATATATACATATACATATATACATATATACATATACATACATACATATACATATATCTATTCTATAAATATTCTATAAAATAGGGATGGTATCAAGAGAAATTGGATAAGAGAAATTGGATAAGAGAAATTGGACAAGAGAAATTGGATAAGAGAAATTGGACAAGAGAAATTGGATAAGAGAATTTGGACAAGAGTATACATGTACATATATACATATACATACATACATATCTATTCTATAAAATAGGGATGTTATCAAGAGAAATTGGATAAGAGAAATTGGACAAGAAAAATTGGATAAGAGAAATTGGACAAGAGTATATACATACATATATATACATACATATATACATATATACATATACATACATACATATACATATATCTATTCTATAAAATAGGGATGTTATCAAGAGAAATTGGATAAGAGAAATTGGACAAGAGAAATTGGATAAGAGAAAT